>JASERS010000004.1:45071512-45696512 GCA_036711965.1 Onthophagus sagittarius
TTAAATTTTTAAAGATAAATTCTTCGTTCGCACGCAATGCGATTCAATTTCATCCATCTTCCGGTTATCGAGAGGTTGAAGAACCGTCTCGGATTACTCTCTCCGCCGTTCCCATCATCGTTGCGCTTTCATCGAGACAAACTATAAATTCGCACAATTTCACTTTCAAATTATTAAGAAAATTACCAGCGAATTTCGGCAAATTAAAACGAATGAGTTATTCAAATATTTACCCCGCGGATATCAATGAATTAAATCAGTGTTAAACAGACCGCCTGCAGCACGGATGTGAGGATATCCTGTCTATTCTGTACTTTCTATGAACCGAGAAGTACAGTTTTATACAATGCATTTTATAAAATGTTTCCTTTAATTCTCAATGTATGTGTAGTCATTTATAATAATCTATTTATAAAAGGAGGTGATGTAAATAAGGGTCGGTTTGACTAAAACGTCGTATTTCATAATTCTTATAGTAAACATGGAATAAAAGGAGATCAAAGAAATTTTAATGCGATAAAAAAAAAACACAGAGGTTCGTTATGTCGAAGATTACGATATTTACGTATCTTATCACAACGTTGCTGTCTTAACAAGTCAAGCAATTTACTGTAAATTATGCAGTCGGTTCGTTTTATCTAACACATATTGACGGGTTTTCGTTGTTAGACAAATTGGAACGTGACATGGAGATAAAAGAAACGACATTAATAATAACACAAGTTTATGATGTTTAAAATCGATGTTTAAACTATTTTTAACTATAACTATCGGCGTATTGTTACAATATTTTTTTACATTAAGAAATTTCAAAACAATTAGAATAATATCACATTCTTTAGTCGTGAATTGCATGCAAAATTTCGTTTTATTACTAACGTATATCAATATAAATAGACGTTTACTTCATTATTATTCTTATCATCGTATTCATCATTCGTAAAATATTGTTATTCAGGCCCCGCCTTAGATTTGAACGTCACAAGATATTCAAATCATACTTTTTATTTCAAACGGTAGCATCAAATGAATATCTTAACATTTCTCTTTGTGCATTTCAATTAATGATACGAATTGGTGGGATTTCCGAAATAACAATTTAAATGGTTTTATTGAGTGAGCCAAGGTTGTTTGCGACCTTGGTGCTACAACCTTGTAGCTGTTATTAGCCCTTATAGACAAATAGAACAATTTTCTTTAACCCTAGAAATCGTTTCGTTTTGCGTGTTAGAGACGAAACAATCTATGACTTCCTAGAAGCGGCAAAGGCGAACACAATGGATACAAAAATCAGACTGCTTATGTGTGTGTGGTCGGTTTTATTCGTATACAGTCTGCACCTGATGATGCGGTTAGATGCATTAGCAATAGTTGGGCGACTGTAAGTGAGCGGAGCTTACACTCTCATATTTCGAAAGCTTTAATGGTTTGAGAACGAATGATTTTTTTTAAAAGTTAGTAATCAATTGTTTTCACTAACCACAATTTCTAAAATAATGAAAAAATAAGGGTTCAGTTAAAATTTAAAAAAATTAATTGCTGGTGTACAGCACTGTTATTCTCTTAGTTATAAAACATCAGATCATTTCCTGCAAAATTACACCGAGAAATTTTGATCATAACATCATACTAATAAAAAAAATATGGAAAAACAAAATGAAAAAAGTAGATGTGACATTTAAATAATTATAAAGTTGTGGATATTCCGTTCTAGACTATAGATTATGATAATATAAAACTTATTCATAAACTTAAGAAATGTCGGAAATAGAAAATTATTAAAACATATCCGAATATAACACCTTAAATGATCAAACCTCTTCTTTTTATAAAACCTCTATTTCACTTGCATAAAACTTAAAAACTCTCAAAAACCTGATTTTATAATTAACTCTTCTTCAAAATTTTCTGTCCGGGTTTTTTTATGATGCTGAAAGCAAATATTACCAATATCAAATCATTCCTGAATTGTTCTGCAAAAGCAATAATTAAAGGAATAACATTGTTTGGTGTTCCTTTATTTATTCCTTTTTGTTTGGCGATCCTTCATATCGTTTAATTTTTGTAGATATTCTGTATTTTTTCGAAAGACATATACTTAAAAAAAGAAGTGAGTATAAATACTAACTACTTTTACCAAAAGTGACTGCTGTTTTAACTACATAACAGAAAGTATTTTTAAGGCTTGTGTTCTGTGGAGCCCTAGGGTTCCACTCAAATACTTTGTGAATTCGGATGTTTCGGATGCCATAATGCAACCTTCTTGAGAAACTGTTGACTTCCAACTAATTTGAACTGAAGAAAAACTAGAACTAGAATCATCCAGGTTTAGGCGTATGAGAGATAATAACATAATAATGACATAAAACTAGAACTAACAATAGACATACAAGCGGAGAGATTCGGTTAAATATAACGGCTAAACCAAAATGTTTCTAGTGCCAGATGTATAGTTACACTACAGTTTACTAGAACCAACACTAGATTCTTGTTCTAGGTTTAGTGTTAGTTCTAGTTTTACTTTAATTCAAATATACAGGATTGCCAAATCAGTTTTTGAAGTATGCTATTTCAGAAATTATTCATTGTAGAAGCCCTCGTTAAAAAATGTCTTTAGATGTACTGCTAAATCCAACCCAACCCAACCCTGTATGTGTGAATTGAAGTAAACCTAGAACTAACAGTAGACCTAGAAGTGGAAAGCTTTGGCTTTAGGCGTGCGCCTTCAGACGTCCTGCACAGCTTGTATATTTGAACAGAAGTAAAACTAGAACTAACACTAAACCTAGAACTAGAATCATCCTGGTTTAGCCCTCCTGAGAGATGTACGGCTAAACCCGAATGTTTCTATTGCTAGTTCTACAGTTAGATCTAACAATATAAAACTAGAACTAACACTGGACCTAGAAGTAAAAAGATTATACTAAACTCAAAACTCTCCACTTCTTGATCTAGTGTAACTCTTGAGAGACGTACAGCTAAACCCGAATGTTCCTAGTGCTAGATCTACTGTTAGATCTAATGATATAAAACTAACTAATACTAGATTCTAGTTCAGAGGTGGGCAAACAGTCGATCGCGAAGAGATCGGCAGGAGATCACAAAAGTTTTTCAAATACTATAAGTTTTTGAATTTATTATTTTATAATACAACAAATGAATTTAAAAATGTGCGTCTGCTGTCTACTGTTATGGATGGTGCAGCAAAAATTGCTAATTCTATAAGAGCACGAAGTTTAAGAAGGCGATGGTGCCATAATCAGTTAGAGGAGAATGATTCGGAATATGAAGATTTAGTGCTTTTTTCTAATGTTAGATGGCTTAGTCGGGAATGTTTTTTGGAACGATTTTTAGAGCTATTGCTAGAAATAGTAGAATTTTTAAATTCGTTGGGAAAAAACAGACAGCTGAAACATCCACTTTGGGTACAAAAATTGAGGTTTCTAACTGATTTTATGGGTCATTATAACTCACTAAATTTAGAATTACAAAGAAAAGGAAAAATTATTATTCAATTAGTGAGTTCAATAAATGCTTTTAAAGCAAAATTGAAATTATACATTTCACAATTTAAAAAACAAATTACTTAAAGAATTTTCCGCATTTAGAAACACAGATTACAATTAGTGGTCAATGCAACATTCAACAGTTTTGTTGTGAAATAGAAAATATTAATCAAGAACTTGAAAGACGCTTTTCTAATCTCAGTCGCTGACAAGTTATTTTTGAATTTATTTCATTTCCGTTTGAAGAATATGACATCGAAGATATTTCTTCAAATTTAGCTGATAACTTCCAACTAAATTCAACAGACTTAAAATCAGAAGTTTTAACAATAAAATCGGATATCGTCTTAAAAGGACGCGCACATGAAAATTCGTTTTTGAATTTACTATCCGAAAAAAATATCCATTATTAAAATCTGTGGCTTGAGGATATTTGCGTTTTTTGGTTCGACATATTTATGCGAAGTAGCATTTTCACAAATGAAATTCATCAAATCAAAATTTAGAAGCAATCTAACTAACAACCACTTGATAGCATCTATGCGATTATGTCTTAGTGAATATAAACCCAATTTTAATAAACTCAGTGATAAAATGGAATTCCAAGCATCCACATCCAAAAAATGAATTATATATATCGATATGAATGAATTATTTAATTACCATTCAATGCGTTATTTTATCTTATTTCTGAAAATGTCGATCGCCATTAACCAGCAAACATTTACGTTGTTCATTGAACATTAAACTTTACCCACCCCTGTTCTAGTTCAAGGTCTAGTGTTAGTTCCGTGGTTGCCAAGTTATACCTATTCATTGTAGAAGTATACGTTAAAAAGGTTTCTTCAGATGCACAGTCACTTCAAATATGCAGAGTTAGGTTAGGTTGTTAAACCCAACCTGAAATAAACTAGAACATTACACCTAGAACTATAATTATCTGGCTAAACCCATATTCCACATTTAGGTCCAGTGTTAAATTTAGTTACTTCAATTCATATGTCCGGGGTTGCCAAATCAGATTGTAAAGTACAGTGATACCCCTATTTACACTATCCCTTAACACCCATCATAACATATTGTGGTTAGTTTAACAAAACGTGCGAAAGTGTGCGCAGAAACGTTAATTACAATTGTAGTGTCTTACTGAGGTCGAATGAAAGAAGGGTGAGTTGGGTTATATATCGTTGTCGTCAGATTGTTTTTAACCTTCGTCAGGCGGACAAGGTACAACTGTAACTTTTACGATAGTAAGGGTTAATATTTATTTTTGTACAATACCTGTGATGTTGAGCTTTCGTGACATCTCTACATATATGTTTGTAGTTAAATACATAAAGATCTATAAAGATATTTTCACTTATTTTCATATTATGTGATGAAATAGATTTAACATCCTCAATTGACGTCAAAGGTACAATTGTTCCTTTAACGATATTGTATGAAAACAGTATAAAGAACAAAAGTTTATGGAAAGAATACTTATTTTATTATGTAAAAGAGTGGATACAAACAGAATATTACTACCATATTGATATAATACTTAAAATAAATAGTTACTTTTGATTAATTTCATTGCAATTTATGCATGTTGTCTTCGCTTTTGAATGCTCATCGCAAACCGGCTTCAAGCAAACTGTGCACGATTTTCTCGTTTTCCGTTGTTTTCGGTTCATCTCTCGACAGATTTGACAACTACCAACGATAGCGGAAGCTCCACGACTGCCATGAGGTACTTTAGGTTCTTCTGATGATGTTATTGAAATTCGTTTTCCAATTACCATTTCAATTGCACTTCGGAGAAAATGATTTCTCATCATAAGTCGATTGCTACTTCGAGCTTCAATTGCAGGCAAGCATAGCTGATAAGCAAGATCTTTTAAAAATTTTCTTCGTTGATCCTTTCTTCGTAAATGTGGGTTGTGTTCTCTATAAATGATATAGGACGCTAAACCACCAATATCAACCATATTATAAAAAAATGCAAGAGGCCAACGCGTCGTCCTTCTTTTCACGGTGTACTCTCCCAACATTTTGTCCATAACATCAACTCCTCCTTTCGTTTTATTGTAATACTGGATTATTTCAGGCTTCTTTGTTTGCGTGTCTTCCACTTCTCCAGTCATGTGCATGGACGATAAAAGCACTACCGCTTTATTTTTTTTTGGTACATATGAACACACTACAGCATTACGATTATACGCAAAATTCGTTGAGTACACAATTCTTTCTTTACTGCTCTGCATATTGTTCGGTAGGAATGTTTTATTTTTTCTTACTGTACGAACAAACAACTAGTGTCATGTTCCAGGAATTCAAAACCTTTGCCAATTCTAAAGTTGTAAAAAAATTGTCAGTAGTGACGTTTCTTCCAGATTTCTTGTACGGGCTAACTAAGTTACCGTTTGTTCACCAACATTCACTTGTCGAGGACCATCTAGTAGTTTGCCAGTGTAAAGCTGACCTCGTAGCGGATAACTAGAAGATGCATCACAAGCCCAGAAAACTTTTATCCCATATTTTGCTGGTTTGGATGGTATATACTGTGTAAATTTAGTACGACCTCTGTAGGGAAATAATTGTTCGTCGATAGTAATGCATTCATGCGGTTTATATTCTTTTTCTAAATTTTTGTTTAGTATTGACCAAATATCCCTAATCGGTGCTGCTTTATCAGTTTTAGCCCGTTCTTCACGAGTATTTGCATTGTCAAATCTGATAAATCGCAACATCATTTTGAATCGGTCACGAGACATTGCTGCACGGACTAGAGGCAGGGCATCAATTTTCCACATGTTGTCCAAATTTTGTTTGTTATCTCTGTGGACGCCACTAATAATCAATGCACCTAAAAATGCGTCAAATTCTATTTCAGTGAAGTTCTTGAATGTCTTTGGTAATGGCCGCTTCGAAATATTTGGTAAATTTGTTTACCAACTCAGTGTTATAAGCTTCGCAACTTTTGTTAGCTTTTCTATTTGTTTCTTCTAATATAATGGTACAGATCTCTGGAGATATTATTGATTTGAAAATTTCTTTAGGTGTATACGTTTTACTCTTCGCCGAAGGTCCACCTTTTTGGCGTAAAATATTCCTCGACTTTGTTTGAGTTTTCTGATACGGTGTCGTAGTACGCCACTCTGTTCCATCTTTAGCAGTAACACTTTGGCATTTATATTCAACACTGTCGTCAGAATCGTATTCACTTTGTTCTTATATACCTATTTGTTGTTCACTGTCTGGTTCCTCAATTGTGGATACATCTAATGGCAAATAGTTTTCTTCATCAGATGCAACATATGCCTCCTCTTCTTCATACTCAGAGTCAGAATCTTCTTCAATGATTGGTCTGCACATGAATCCAATAAAAATAAACAAATAAATAATGTAATAGATAATTATAAGAAACAATTTGAAATGTAACAGTAACTAAACAATACTAACCCGCAGTATCGTTTTCCTGCGTCCCGTTGAACGCTGGGCCCTGCTATACTGTCACTCATGATCACTGAGTATAATTTGATTTTTTTTAACGTTACTTTAACTTCCTTAAATCAAGAATGAGTGTATTTTACCAAAACCCTCTTTTATAACGCTTAAAAGGATTAGTGAAGGTTAAGTTAAGAAAAAATCTAAATATATAAGTATTTATATTGTTATCTTATCTGCGCTGGAAATAACGGGGTGATGTAAACTTTATGACTGGGTAATAAAAGGACAATAGGACTAAAATGAGTTAAAAATAACAACTTGGTACCTATTACTTCATGGGGTTGCTTTTGTAAGAAAACAAAACAAAAAGGTACAATTGTACCTGCTCCGCCTGTTAAGGTTTTAAACTTATGCAATCGGACAAGGGTTAAAGTTACGGAATGAAAGATATTGTATGTGGATCGACGTGTAGGTGGTGGTGGGAGAAGAAAATTATTTATAATTACATGAATTTCAAAAAATGTCTTGAGCTATTGAATTCGGTGATATCGTTGATGAATTGTTCACTATTTTTTATCCGTTCTCTTTGAATAATATATTCCTCAAAGATGTCAATTTCTTTCGATTTATGTAATCTTTTATTATGTGTATGTTTTATTATGGGGTTAGTTTTATGTTTGTTTGCCATTAGGTGTTTGTAAACTGTTGAAGTCGGTTTCGTTAAGTGTTCCTTGAATCTGGTTTGAATATTTCGCAATCTCCACACTCAATCTTATATACTCCTTTTAGATCACTTTGTCTCAATTTGTGATAGTTATAAATTAGTTGTTGACAGATTTTGTTTGTTGATATGAAGTCTCTTCTGACATTATATTTAGAGAGATTCTGTTTTAAGTTTCTTTGAAGAATTAGATTAAATGGCAAGCTGAAGTGTGTTTGTATAACAGAAAAGTAAGGATAAACTAGATCTATTATTCGTTTTTTGTGGATTTTATTGTTGTTATTTTAGATTTTTTTTTATTTTTAGATATTTCAGATATTTTATAGTTGTTATTCATGCCTATTTTTATTATTTCCTCGAGTTTAAAAAGATAGTTATCAACTGAGTGGAAATCTATTGAGATTATTGAATAAAAACCTTTGCAACTATGTCGCCCAAGTGCAGTACAACTGATACTGGTTAATTTGTATCCAACAAAGAAAGAAATCCCAAGAGATCGATGTAAAAATTAAATTTTGTGAATTGGCAAAGAAGTTTCAAGAAGTTCGGAATCAACAGTCAGAACAACTATAAAACAAAAAGAATAAAATTGGAAAAGTTAATCGGTCCCTTAAAAAATGCTCAACCTTTGTGTTCAAGCATTACTCGTAAATTCATGGTTTTGTTCATAGTATTACCGCTGATATGGAAAAATGGTAAAAAGATAATCAACTAAATAGTTAAGTAAAAGTGAAAAATTGTCCTATTAATCACGAGAACACGCACATCGTGTTCCATGTGATGTTTGGCGCTGCACATTGCGCATATGCGTGATGTTCTATGAATTGGCATATGGTTGCACTGATTATACCTAATTTCAATCGGAACATTTACTTTCATTTTATTTGATGATATTGCATAATTCCAAAGTAGCAGCAATTTTGAACATTTTTAATTGTACTTATTAGAACCATGTTGCATTCTATGAATAATATGAGCATTTACAACATATCGTCGACTAAATACCAGATAATTCTAAATGATTTGAACATGTCCATCTTGTCAACATAACCCATGTGACTTTTGTAGTCACTTACCATAGTTGGACAAATAACATTATCTTTGTCCTTTTCTTTTCTCTTTACATTATCTATGACTGTTGGATTATAATAGTTTCCCAAAAATGTAATAACTATGCTTCCACTTCAAATAAACAAGACCGTCTTTGGCCACACGAAAATTAAAATCTTCTCTTTTCAAATTTGTTTCTGGAATTAATGACTCTGGTGTGTCTTATTTAATTTTTACGGTTCCACAAGCATTGCACTGAATTAAAATAATTATCGACAAAAATGATGTGGCTGAAGTTAGATTCAGATTCGAATCTGAAGCAGATTCAGATTCATTTTTTTACAGTCGACCAGACAAATACTTATAATGAACACTAAATAATTATTTTTCTTATTATTTAGGGAATGTGGCACCCTGAAACCATGTTAGGAAATTCACTTAACCCTCCTAGAACCCCTCTGCTTAGGGACACACAAAAATTTAGAGGTGGGGGCGGGGGGTGAATAATTTAAGTTATGACGGTTTTAGGTGTAAAATGTAAATAATTTTTTTCTCAAAATCTGGGAAGTGTAGCACCCTAGAACCATATTAGAAAATTCACTTAACCCTTCTAGAACCCCTCTGCTTAGGGACACACAAAAATTTAGAGGTGGGGGCGGGGGGTGAATAATTTAAGTTATGACGGTTTTAGGTGTAAAATGTAAATAATTCTTTTCTCAAAATTTGGGAAGTGTAGCACCCTAGAACCATATTAGAAAATTCACTTAACCCTTCTAGAACCCCTCTGCTTAGGGACACACAAAAATTTAGAGGTGGGGGCGGGGGGTGAATAATTTAAGTTATGACGGTTTTAGGTGCAAAATGTAAATAATTTTTTTTCTCAAAATCTGGGAAGTGTAGCACCCTAGAACCATATTAGAAAATTCACCTAACCCTTCTAGAACCCCTCTGCTTAGGGACACACAAAAATTTAGAGGTGGGGGCGGGGGCTGAATAATTTAAGTTATGACGGTTTTAGGTGTAAAATGTAAATATTTTTTTTCTCAAAATTTGGGAAGTGTAGCACCCTAGAACCATATTAGAAAATTCACATAACCCTTCTAGAACCCTCTGCTTAGGGACACACAAAAATTTAGAGGTGGGGGCGGGGGGTGAATAATTTAAGTTATGACGGTTTTAGGTGTAAAATGTAAATAATTCTTTTCTCAAAATTTGGGAAGTGTAGCACCCTAGAACCATATTAGAAAATTCACTTAACCCTTCTAGAACCCCTCTGCTTAGGGACACACAAAAATTTAGAGGTGGGGGCGGGGGGTGAATAATTTAAGTTATGACGGTTTTAGGTGTAAAATGTAAATATTTTTTTTCTCAAAATTTGGGAAGTGTAGCACCCTAGAACCATATTAGAAAATTCACTTAACCCTTCTAGAACCCCTCTGCTTAGGGACACACAAAAATTTAGAGGTGGGGGCGGGGGGTGAATAATTTAAGTTATGACGGTTTTAGGTGTAAAATGTAAATAATTCTTTTCTCAAAATTTGGGAAGTGTAGCACCCTAGAACCATATTAGAAAATTCACTTAACCCTTCTAGAACCCCTCTGCTTAGGGACACACAAAAATTTAGAGGTGGGGGCGGGGGGTGAATAATTTAAGTTATGACGGTTTTAGGTGTAAAATGTAAATAATTTTTTTTCTCAAAATCTGGGAAGTGTAGCACCCTAGAACCATATTAGAAAATTCACCTAACCCTTCTAGAACCCCTCTGCTTAGGGACACACAAAAATTTAGAGGTGGGGGCGGGGGGTGAATAATTTAATTTATGACGGTTTTAGGTGTAAAATGTAAATATTTTTTTCTCAAAATTTGGGAAGTGTAGCACCCTAGAACCATATTAGAAAATTCACATAACCCTTCTAGAACCCTCTGCTTAGGGACACACAAAAATTTAGAGGTGGGGGCGGGGGGTGAATAATTTAAGTTATGACGGTTTTAGGTGTAAAATGTAAATAATTCTTTTCTCAAAATTTGGGAAGTGTAGCACCCTAGAACCATATTAGAAAATTCACTTAACCCTTCTAGAACCTCTCTGCTTAGGGACACACAAAAATTTAGAGGTGGGGGCGGGGGGTGAATAATTTAAGTTATGACGGTTTTAGGTTTAAAATGTAAATATTTTTTTTCTCAAAATTTGGGAAGTGTAGCACCCTAGAACCATATTAGAAAATTCACTTAACCCTTCTAGAACCCCTCTGCTTAGGGACACACAAAAATTTAGAGGTGGGGGCGGGGGGTGAATAATTTAAGTTATAACGGTTTTAGGTGTAAAATGTAAATAATTCTTTTCTCAAAATTTGGGAAGTGTAGCACCCTAGAACCATATTAGAAAATTCACTTAACCCTTCTAGAACCCCTCTGCTTAGGGACACACAAAAATTTAGAGGTGGGGGCGGGGGGTGAATAATATAAGTTATGACGGTTTTAGGTGTAAAATGTAAATAATTTTTTTCTCAAAATCTGGGAAGTGTAGCACCCTAAAACCATATTAGAAAATTCACTTAACCCTTCTAGAACCCCTCTGTAAAGGGACACACAAAAATTTAGAGGTGGGGGCGGGGGGTGAATAATTTAAATTACGACGGTTTTTGGTGTAAAATGTAAATATTTTTTTTCTCAAAATTTGGGAAGTGTAGCACCCTAGAACCATATTAGAAAATTCACTTAACTCTTCTAGAACCCCTCTGCTTAGGGACACACAAAAATTTAGAGGTGGGGGCGGGGGGTGAATAATTTAATTTATGACGGTTTTAGGTGTAAAATGTAAATAATTTTTTTCTCAAAATCTGGGAAGTGTAGCACTCTAGAACCATATTAGAAATTTTACTTAACCCTTCTAGAACCCCTCTGCAAAGGGACACACAAAAATTTAGAGGTGGGGGCGGGGGATGAATAATTTAAATTAACTCGGTTTTAGGTGTAAAACGTAAATAATTTTTTCTCAATCTCTTTCTTTTTTTTAGCTTTATTAAAATCAACTCAACATACAATATAATATTCGCTAATGTGTTTCAATCATGGTTCAAATCACATTTACATATACATAACGATTAATAACATTAAGGAAAAGTAGAGGTTTTCCTAAGGCAAATAGTTAAATTTTAATTTACAATAAATCTTGTGGCAACTTTCTTGTTAAACGGCTATGTATATTCTTGAGACCCAAACCAATGTTAGCTGCACTACAACATTTATTGATGATTTTATGGAACCGCCTGGTTGGACATCTGACAAAATCCTTAATAGGCATTTTATTTAGTTCGATGTATCTTATCGTTACGAACAAACTAAGGAGTATCTACAGCCGTCCGCCGTCCGCTGTAGATACTCCTATAATAAATAATATTTGTGGTACCAGCGTTGCTCCACACTAGGCAATCATAGGTTACCAGAAATCTTATTAATACTTTATATAGTATCATTGTACATTTAGATTTTAGGTAACTCTTTCCCTATTTATTAGAAGAAATAACTGTTTCAATCGTGCGTATCCCAAATTTGATCTGTTGTTTATACGCATATCCCAATTTAATCACTGATCAAGATGCAGACGTAAGTATTTAATAGCTTTGTCTTTAAGATTCCACCGATATTCTGAGTTATTGATTGCAACGTTTATTGAATTTTGGTAACGTAATGTAAAGATTTTGAATAAAAACTTGTCTTCACTTAGGAATAGGCACCATTTAGTAAGTCATTTCTGCATGTTGTTAATAGCATCTTGAAGGTGTTCTATTGTTTTCTCTAAATCACAACCTTGAGTTATAATCAACACTCGTCAGCAAATAGAGTCTTTTTAATTAAAACTTTGGCGGTATGGTATATTATGTAAATATATTGAATAAGGTGCTAATATACCCCCTTGGAACTCCTCTGATACAACGTGAATCTGAATATGACCCATTCTATCTTACATAAAATGTTCGCTTCTGAAGATATGACATAACTATTTCTGTAATATAGTTATCTAAGCCTGAATTTTAAACCCGCCCTCCAAACAGTCAAAGGCAATGGTGGTGAACAACTTATTTTCATAACTTTTCTTAATAAATTCTGTAACATGCACCAATTTGTGAATCGCCGAGTGTTGCGTCTGAAACCCGAACTGAATATTTGGAATAATATTTCTTTCTATCAACTGTTCTTGAAATCTTCGCAAAATTACGTTTTCAAACAATTTAGATAGTGTCGGTAAGAGGCTAATAGGACGGTAATTAGATATAGTACTGCTCGTTTTACCAGGTTTGCCGAACATTAGTATCTCAGCTTTTTTCGAAGTGACCGGTAAGTAACCAATTTGTAGGCATAAATTGGAGATATCAGTTAGGTAGGTAGTAATGTTCGAGGGAAAGTATGTTAAAATTAAATTTCGTATAGGGTCATGCCCTGGAACTTTTCGATTGGGTAGATTGTAAATTAAATATCCGATTTCCTCATTAGTGACTTCTTCGTCCACCATTGCTATTCGTGGAAGATGCGTTTCATTATATGTTTCAGTAGCATTGGCCAATGACGTGTTTTCTCGGGGTATATGAGAAATAAAGGTTACTTCAAGGTAATCGACAAATGCTTGGGTTTTATCTTCATCAGTAGAATACAGAAGGAATACAGTTGATTCCTTCATGAGTAATTGTACAAATTTTTTCATATTTTTTCAGTATTCTTTTAGTTGTTATTCACATTTCAGTATCTTTACTGTATGGATAGTACTTAGAAGATTCTGATAACTAGTAATTCAATAGAATTCTAAGGATTCTAAGGATAGTGTGTGTCAGTTTATTTAGCTTCTGCTTTAAGACACGATCATGAGTTCTCTACCAGCTACGTCTCTTTTTTCCTTGATCAAGTCGGGAAATACTTGGGAGGTAAATTATGATTTGATGGAATGGATCTATTAGGTTTAGTAGACATTCTAGCTACATTTTTGATTGTTGAGATAAGCAACGAGACAGATCCATCTATAGAGGTAGGACTGGGATACGTATTTGGTGAATCAATACTATAGATCTCTTAAATTTGCAAAAGATGTTAACTGTACATTTCTTCGAGACATAAACCTGATGGGTTATAGATTTAACATCTCCATATTTTCAATTTACTGTTTAAATCGCCAATTATTAAAAGAGGATAATTATTCAATAGTTGACTAAATTCTTCTTTTATCAATTTACGGTTTGGTTGTCTATAAGCACAAATTATTGTAACTGATCTCATGTTTATTGAATAAAGTTGGATAGCGACCGTCTCTAGCGAAATATTCGTTAGGTCATAAGGTTTGTGTTTTAATGTGCGTTTAATTAGTATCGCTATTTAGCTTCAAACTGTTTGTGAGTTGCGATCACATCTATAGATATTAAAACAAGATATTCGGAACTCTTCTTCTGCTTCTAGATGAGTTTCAGGTATCATGCTAAATCAATTTTATAACAAGCCAATACCGTTGATATTAAATTTTCTGTTTCTTCGGACCATTCGCATTAAAGCTTAAAATAATGACGTTTTTAAACCCCCCCGCCCCCACCTCTAAATTTGTGTGTGTCCCTTTGCAGAGGGGTTCTAGAAGGGTTAAGTGAATTTTCTAATATGGTTCTAGGGTGCTACACTTCCCAGATTTTAAGAAAAAAATTATTTACGTTTTACACCTAAAACCGAGTTAATTTAAATTATTCACCCCCCGCCCCCACCTCTAAATTTCTGTGTGTCCCTTTGCAGAGGGGTTCTAGAAGGGTTAAGTGAATTTTCTAATATGGTTCTAGGGTGCTACACTTCCCAGATTTTGAGAAAAAAATTATTTACATTTTACACCTAAAACCGTCATAACTTAAATTATTCACCCCCCGCCCCCACCTCTAAATTTTTGTGTGTCCCTAAGCAGAGGGGTTCTAGAAGGGTTAAGTGAATTTTCTAATATGGTTCTAGGGTGCTACACTTCCCAAATTTTGAGAAAAGAATTATTTATATTTTACACCTAAAACCGTCATAACTTAAATTATTCACCCCCCGCCCCCACCTCTAAATTTTTGTGTGTCCCTAAGCAGAGGGGTTCTAGAAGGGTTAAGTGAATTTTCTAATATGGTTCTAGGGTGCTACACTTCCCAAATTTTGAGAAAAGAATTATTTATATTTTACACCTAAAACCGTCATAACTTAAATTATTCACCCCCCGCCCCCACCTCTAAATTTTTGTGTGTCCCTAAGCAGAGGGGTTCTAGAAGGGTTAAGTGAATTTTCTAATATGGTTCTAGGGTGCTACACTTCCCAAATTTTGAGAAAAGAATTATTTACATTTTACACCTAAAACCGTCATAACTTAAATTATTCACCCCCCGCCCCCACCTCTAAATTTTTGTGTGTCCCTAAGCAGAGGGGTTCTAGAAGGGTTAAGTGAATTTTCTAATATGGTTCTAGGGTGCTACACTTCCCAAATTTTGAGAAAAGAATTATTTACATTTTACACCTAAAACCGTCATAACTTAAATTATTCACCCCCCGCCCCCACCTCTAAATTTTTGTGTGTCCCTAAGCAGAGGGGTTCTAGAAGGGTTAAGTGAATTTTCTAATATGGTTCTAGGGTGCTACACTTCCCAAATTTTGAGAAAAGAATTATTTACATTTTACACCTAAAACCGTCATAACTTAAATTATTCACCCCCCGCCCCCACCTCTAAATTTTTGTGTGTCCCTAAGCAGAGGGGTTCTAGAAGGGTTAAGTGAATTTTCTAATATGGTTCTAGGGTGCTACACTTCCCAAATTTTGAGAAAAGAATCATTTACATTTTACACCTAAAACCGTCATAACTTAAATTATTCACCCCCCGCCCCCACCTCTAAATTTTTGTGTGTCCCTAAGCAGAGGGGTTCTAGAAGGATTAAGTGAATTTTCTAATATGGTTCTAGGGTGCTACACTTCCCAAATTTTGAGAAAAGAATTATTTACATTTTACACCTAAAACCGTCATAACTTAAATAATTCACCCCCCGCCCCCACCTCTAAATTTTTGTGTGTCCCTAAGCAGAGGGGTTCTAGAAGGGTTAAGTGAATTTTCTAATATGGTTCTAGGGTGCTACACTTCCCAAATTTTGAGAAAAGAATTATTTACATTTTACACCTAAAACCGTCATAACTTAAATTATTCACCCCCCGCCCCCACCTCTAAATTTTTGTGTGTCCCTAAGCAGAGGGGTTCTAGAAGGGTTAAGTGAATTTTCTAATATGGTTCTAGGGTGCTACACTTCCCAAATTTTGAGAAAAGAATTATTTACATTTTACACCTAAAACCGTCATAACTTAAATAATTCACCCCCCGCCCCCACCTCTAAATTTTTATGTGTCCCTAAGCAGAGGGGTTCTAGAAGGGTTAAGTGAATTTTCTAATATGGTTCTAGGGTGCTACACTTCCCAAATTTTGAGAAAAGAATTATTTACATTTTACACCTAAAACTGTCATAACTTAAATTATTCACCCCCCGCCCCCACCTCTAAATCTTTGTGTGTCCCTAAGCAGAGGGGTTCTAGAAGGGTTAAGTGAATTTTCTAATATGGTTCTAGGGTGCTACACTTCCCAGATTTTGAGAAAGAAATTATTTACATTTTACACCTAAAACCGTCATAACTTAAATTATTCACCCCCCGCCCCCACCTCTAAATTTTTGTGTGTCCCTAAGTAGAGGGGTTCTAGAAGGGTTAAGTGAATTTTCTAATATGGTTCTAGGGTGGTACACTTCCCAGATTTTGAGAAAAAAATTATTTACGTTTTACACCTAAAACCATCATAATTTAAATTATTCACCCCCCGCCCCCACCTCTAAATTTTTGTGTGTCCCTAAGTAGAGGGGTTCTAGAAGGGTTAAGTGAATTTTCTAATATGGTTCTAGGGTGCTACACTTCCCAGATTTTGAGAAAAAAATTATTTACGTTTTACACCTAAAACCATCATAATTTAAATTATTCACCCCCCGCCCCCACCTCTAAATTTTTGTGTGTCCCTTTGCAGAGGGGTTCTAGGAGGGTTAAGTGAATTTCCTAACATGGTTTCAGGGTGCCACATTCCCTAAATAATAAGAAAAATAATTATATAGTGTTCATTATAAGTATTTGTCTGGTCGACTGTAAAAAAATGAATCTGAATCTGCTTCAGATTCGAATCTGAATCTAACTTCAGCCACATAAAAAAATGTGATGTCCTTTAATAATTAGATTCCGAGTTAGATCTTTCACAACACGTGCTCCCAGACATGTTTCTGTGCAATTACTGATTTTTTCAGTACAAATTTAAAATTGACATGTATAACCTGATAGTACTAACTATTGTATACATTCGAGATATACAAATTTTAAATAAATTGTTGCGTTTTCAAACATAATATTTAAATTGTTAAATATTGTGTTTTTGTATTTTTCCTTCATGCAGACCTGAAAATGTTCGATTTACAGCAGTCTATCTGGCGATTGATAAACTATTATTATTAAAGAAGAATTAATAAATCGATTCAATCGGGTCACGCCGGGTCCTGTCGAAATCAAGGTTGCTCACGATCACACACGGTCACGTGAGTGGTACAAAAATTGATGCCCGCCCAATGGGACTTACGTAATTTGCACATCTCTAGAAAGACCACTAGAGAAGTAACCATGATTAATCCAAAAATAGGAGTTCATTTTTAATAAAAAACAATAACAATAATTAAAAAAAAGCAATACACATAAATACTCTAAATCAGAAGTTGCCAATCTTTTCGGCTTGCGGCTCCGTAAATAATCGGATTTTATTCTGTGGCGCCTTAAATATATCCGTTTTTTTTTAATTGTTAACTTTCTTGAAAAATTGGAAAGTTTTCCGTGCATTTCTTTAGACGGCTAAATGTTTCCAGGTCTAGTGTTAGTTCTGAAGCTAAGTAGGGTTGGGTTAGGTTGGGTTGGGTTGGGTTCCGTCTTAAGAGAGGTATCTCTTAGACAGAGTGTCTATCGCTCTAGCGTTAGTGTTGGCGTAAATTGTTGTATACTTATATCAAACTAAAACTAGAACTAACACTAGATCTAGTACTAGA
The DNA here is from genome assembly GCA_036711965.1 of Onthophagus sagittarius. NCBI lineage: Eukaryota > Metazoa > Arthropoda > Insecta > Coleoptera > Scarabaeidae > Onthophagus > Onthophagus sagittarius. The sequence continues at coordinate 45,089,325 of JASERS010000004.1, forward strand.
AAGGTGCGACTGAAGACGCACTGTTAGTGTAACTTTCTAGTACTAGGTCTACTGTTAGTTCTAATTTTAATTGCTATTCAGTACTTGATTGTTGTAAATTCTTCTGGAATTAAAAGTATAACAAATACTAGACCTACAATCTAGTAATAGTATTTACTGAATGTCAGTGAGAATAAGTCTCTGCATATGATTTTAATCGAAAAGAAAGAATTTGTTTAGTACAATGCTATGGTACTGGTGAATCATGTTTGCGTATAAAAGCAGAAAAAGAAGCTAAATGAGGAAGACGCTGCTGATAACATTAATTCGGTTCAAGAAATTCCAAAATTATCACATCAAAAAAGAGCGATACAAACAGAAAATCCGCTGCGGAAAATCCCTAGGAAGTAACGCCTGTACCCTTAAAATATGATAAGGATATAATAAAAAATCCACTAAAATTCTCCAAATGATTTGGTGGCAAATGTTCAAATTTTTAGCGATCTGCTTCGTACTCGTTTCAGGATGTTCTTCGACAAGATGCAACACTTATTCCTCAATTTCGGGTGTTCTTACATTTCGAGGTCTACCTTCAGATGTACCTCTCGGACACTGCCAGTTTCAATAAGACGACGATGAATATTAGAAAAAGTTCGACAATCCGGTATTGCACGATTGGGATATCTCTCGTGATAAATACGTCTGGCGAGCTCTGCATTACCATCGGCTAGGCCATACACGTAATGCATTTCCACCATTTCCACATGTGAATAATTCACAGTTATTACCGAGTTACAAATAAGGTATTAACAGTAAACAGATTTTAACTACAAAGAGTTGTTTGAAATGTCAAACGTACGTAAAACAACAAATGATTGAAAATTGTATCCTTAATAATTACAATACGTATTATTTCTGTTGAGCAACCGACGGTTTTTAATTTTTCTCTCAAAAACGGTGCATTGCAGTCCAAAAACTCAAGAGGGCTTTTATTTGTCAAATTGAAGGGGGACTTCAAAAATATTTTTTATTTGGGAAAAAACCATTGGCGTATCATTTTTTCCTTTAAAAATATTAAAGTCAGTGCTTGTACGCTTGTCATCGTTAAAGATAGAGATTAGATTTGTATTGAAAGATATGCGTCTTTATTAATAATCACTATATGCCAAATTTCATAAATATACATAATGTACCTAAAGCGATTCCGAAAATATTAATTATCCTTTTTTTAAAAAAAACTGTAACACCCTGTATTTTAATAACGGAACATTTTGGGACCATAGTTTATATAAGAAACTATCATTAATTTTCGATGTAGAATCACCCCCTTCAATATTCGCATATCATTATGGAACACCTGTATATTGTTTGTAATAAGAAAATACAAAATTTATGCGAAAAATATTATTTGCTAAAATAGATATCAACACTAGATGTGTATTACATAGTTATTTGCAATATCAGGACACATAAACATGAAATAATGAGTTGGGGTATATTCTACCCCACCATACTACTGACACGAGTTTTTTTCATCATACTAACGGAGGGTTAAATTTTATACAGTCTAGGTATTTTTAGCAAGACGGCTGCCAAGCACACCATAATGTGATCGAATTGTAAATCTTATAATTTCGTAAAAATGGATTGAACGAAATGATCCTATTTCGATTTATATCGATTTTTATTTTTGGGGACGATTGAAACAAATTGTTTACAGTGATCCATTACAAGACGATGTGGAACTGTTAATGTAAAGAATAATTAATGCGATAGAATTAATTCCACCGCTGGTGGAAATTTGTAATTCTTATAAAGAATTTAGGTGTGCCGAATTAGGCGGTGATTTGTTTGAATAAATGGTTGATTTGTTCATTTACAAATAAAGAATATTTATTATTTATTACTTACATAGTGTATTATTACATAAATTTACATTTGAAATATTTTATTCAATTATTTAGTCATATTTTAATTCAATTTTTCTGTATATTTTTCACTAACATCAGTCACAATCTTTATGGTTTCTATGGTTATATATCATAAATTGAACTTGGAACATTTTTTATTTAAGAAAACTTAAATTTTTACAGAAATTTGGAAATATTTAATTTAATATAATATAATATTTAATATTAATTTTTAACATTATGTAATTTGTACGATTTGGTGGTTTGGGCATGTCCGACGCATTGTTTATGCAGAGATAAGTTTAAAAAATCAGTAATAATTTTTTTCCTCTTTGTAACTCGATACGGGGACTGTATAACACTGTATAATATTGTAAATGTTTGATATTCAGATCGTCTATCCAATCGCACATTAGCATCCGCACATCATGATATATTTTGAACTTTCGTAGATACAAAAGTACAAATAAGCTCAATTTTCGTACTTTTTACAGCCATGCGGAACAACTTCCTGCACTTCCGCACCACATTATACAACAGGTAGTGTTAACATTAAGGTCTCACGATTTCCAATAGGAAACGTAAAACGATAAATATATAGTGCGAGAGGAAGGGTTTCATTCGCACGGGGCTTGCTTCCCAAACGGAAGTTAAATCAACCACCGTAACTCGTCGAAAATAATCAACAAAATATCATTTTTAACCAAACTAATTATTTATACATCGATTTAATTGAATTCTCCAAAGTGATAGGAATGTCAAATGAAGGAAGTAATTATATAGACGTTGGAACCAGTTTTACACTGCAGAGTCCGCTTAAGAATTCTCCAACATTCGAGCGAAGATGGCGAAGAGAGGAAGAATGAGTGAGTGGAGATAGTAGCAATTCACAATTTCCCTTCTGTATGTATAATAAGAGAGATGTTGGAATCGCGGATGTACATTCCTAAAGAATTACGAAAAAAATCCCCGGTGTTGTGCTCAAATTATTTGCAGTTATAAAATCATTTGTAACCGTAAAATTTGTTCTAAAAAAAGTAAAAAAATATTTCGTGTTACACTCCAATGCGTTTATTTTAGGATAAAAACGGATTTCTGGTCCATGGAACCTAAAAAAAAGATCAACTTCCGTACGATACAAAAAAAGATATGATACAAAATAAACTCCGGAAACGAAAAATAATCTAGGTGTTATTTAATTGATTATTTATCCTCGCAAAAGCAAAAGAATAATCATATACCTATTTTAAAGGAAGATTCACACAGTTTCTTTCTAGATTAAACATCTCAAGAAATCTATAAAGTTTCTATTTAACTTCCACTTCCGACCCCGCCAAGAAGTGAAACGGCAACAATAGAAGAAAAAATTGGGGTTATTTGATATTATAATTTAATTTAATTGAGATTCCTACAATCGATTAACTTCTCACGCGCTTTTTGCAATAGTTGTGTGCGAAACACGCCACGTAGAAAGTTTGTGAACAACGTTTGTGTCTTTTTGTATGGAAGGTCCTTTGAAAAAGGTACTTTGTTGTTATTTCGTGAGAGTTGTGTCGAGTAAAAGAAACTTTTTCTTGGTTGAATTTTAATTAATCACAACTTTCACGGATAATTATAGGTGCTTTTGATTATATCATATCTTTAACGACTTTGGTCATTTTGTTAATGGATGGTAAAAATTATATCATCCAAATAAGATGGATGTTTAATTAATTTAATTCCGCAAATGGATTTAACACAAAAAATAATAAATAATAAGAATGGAATAATAAATTTTAAATTTGGTAATTTCTAAGTAGCGCCATCTTTTGGGCTCAAAGAGAAATATTATTTTGATACATTATAACAATTTTCGTTTTATTTATATGATTTTAATCTTATTAAATTCATTATTTTTATTTTAAAAATACGGTTTATTTCTTATTGTTTTAGAATATAGCTAAAAATAAATACTTTTTATAAAACTTTCAAGCGCCGACATTTAGCGTCATCTGGTGTAAATAGTATTAACCCATAAAAAAGGTAATTTAACATCCAAAAGTAATAGATGTTTTGAATCAATCTACTTTTAGTTTTTAATCTTTAACTTACAAAGATTTAATAAAAAGAAGAAATAATTTCTATAATAAATTCGACGTTTATTAATTGCAAACTGGCGCCATCTCTCATGCTTAAATGGAAATGTTTGAAACGTCAAATTGACAACACATTAAAGTGTTATTCCGATAAGTCGATATTTGAAATAAAATATAACAAATAATAACATTAAAACAGTTTTAAAAAAGATTTACATAAACATTCTAACAAATTGTATTTAAATGTTTTGTTAAAATACAAATTTTCTTTTAGAACGTATCCAAATTTTAACTTTTGAATGTTACCAGTGTCATTTAAGAAAAATGACATTATTGCGCATGTTCATTGAAGAAACACGCTTTTAGAGGTAAATCGATGAAAAGTACGCCGAGTTATAATTTAGTTGGTTCTAATAAAAGTGTAATCTCCAAGAAGTTCAATGCAAATGGGAGCAGCAGTTAATAACACGCAAAATAAAAGAGGTATGAAAGGTAACGGTTTTAGAGGCAAAAAGATGCACCATCGGCGATCGAACCCGCGAAATCAACAACCACCGTCCTTGATGGCCCAACCGATGGGACGCCCTCCGTTTCCACATCCTCCGGGTGGTCGAATGCCTCCGCCGGGTATGAGACCCCCAATGGGTCCCGGTCCAGGTCCTCGAGGTCCTCCTCCATTTCGAATGCGACCGCCGCACGGAATGGGAGGTCCGGGTCCGAGAGGGCCTCCGGGACCTCCATTTGGAATGCGAGGTATGAGACCACCACCTCCCGGAATGAGACCACCTCCTCCAGGCATGATGAGACCTCCAATGATGCCTCCACCGATGATGGGACCGGGAGGTCCTGGCCCGCGAGGTTTTCGACAAGGTCCAAGACCGTTAATGCCCCCAAATAAAATGCGACGAGGTCCCAAAGATCGAATAATGAAGAGAAGAAGACAGAGCAACAACGATTTGGATCTGAGCAAACCTTGGGTAACTCAACAAATTAAAGAGGAGTTTGAGAAAAAGAGTGAATTATTAAAAAAAGCGAAGAACAGCCAAGCTATGGCAGATTGGACGCTATTCAGGGAGCAAAGGGATGTTTGCAATGGAATGTATAATGCCGCAAAGTTGGAGTATGTAGGAGAACATCCAGAGGAGGTTCGTATCCAACAGCCTCGAATAAACAACGCGCCTGTTATCACAGCACCTATTGATTTTACAGCTGATGTTCAATTATAGGTATTAAATATTGATTATAAACCATTATTTTTTTATATCTTCTTCATTCTTCCTGATTTATTTTTTGATTAAATTTTTTTTATGTTTTTGGTGACTAAGACACAAAAGGCGCAATTAGTTTTGCTTAACACTTTTGTTTGTCAGGTTAATCAAATAATAATAATCCATTAATAGCTGTGTCCATTTCTTCAATTACTGTAAATATAACTTGAATTTAATTTACTACTGTGAGCGTCAAAAAGAAGTAAACAGCTGTTGTTTTTCTATTAAAAGGTTAATAAAAATGCAGTTAATAACGAAAATCAAAAAGTTTTATTGCAGTCTTCACAACTCATCTATACTATATTTAAATCAATAGAAACATGAAAAAAAAAACAAATCATTACCCGTAATAATTCAGATTATTGTAAATATCTACCGAATTTACGCGTCAAAAGAAAGTAAACAGAATTCGGAACTAATAGGTATTAAGTACAAAAATAAATATAATATTAACTTTTAATACTTGGTTTGAGCTCCTTTGGCCTTCAACACCTCCCTTAATCTCCTTGGCATGGATTCCACCAAGTTTTTTGTAATATTTTGAGGGATTTTCATCCATTCTTCAGTTAAAGCTTTTTTAAGGTCGTCTTTATTTGAAATTGTCCTTTCTCTGATCTTCCTGTCAAGGTGATCCCACAGATGTTCTATAGGATTAAGGTCTGGGGACTGCGATGGATGATTAAGGGTTTTAGGGACTCGGTATAGCATCCATTCCTTCACATTTTTGGAAGTGTGCTTTGGATCGTTATCCTGTTGGAAGATCCAGTTCTCTGATAAGCCCAATTCATTAATACTCGGGGAAATATTGTTCTTTAAAATGGTTAAATAGTCCATTTTATTCATTGTTGATTCAATAAAAACTAGATTATCGACCCCTGACGCCGCCATACAGCCCCAGACCATAACCGAGCCTCCACCGTGTTTGATGGTATTGGTAACAAATTTCTCTTTGAAGGCCTCATTTTTTGGCCGCCATATCTTTGGTGGTTTTCTTTTACCAAAAATTTCAAATTTACTTTCATCACTAAATAATATATTTTTCCAAAAATCTGGAGCTTCGTTCTGATATTTTTTTGCGAAATCAAGACGTTTCTGTTTATTTATTTTCGATATGTAAGGCTTTTTACGGGGTGTTCTTCCATGCAGGCCACTTCTATGGAGTGTTCTTCGTATGGTACTGGAACTTATGGTTGTGTTTGCTATCTGCGATATGTCGTTTGCTATTTTAACCGCACTTGAACATGGATTATTCTTCACTTCTCTTACCACTGCTCTAGCCTGTGCTTCTGTAAGGCGCTTTGGTCGTCCAACGCATTGTAAATCGGCTACAGTATGATGTTTTGCGTATTTATCCAAAATTTTTTTTATTGTGCAGTGATTTCATCCCATTATTTTAGCTATTTCGCGTAAGGATTTACCTATTTTATTTAAACTTAATATAATTTTACGCGTTTCTATACTTGTTTGTTTACCCATGATGATTTTTGGTATTTATAATTAATTTCGACGTTCAACCACTTGCTGTTTCTTCTAAAATGTTCTAAAGTTGTCCTGGGAGGGGTTTATAAGTATTTATACGAAAAGTGTGGTACTTCCCCTAAATCTAAAATGAATTTACAACAACCTCTAAAGGGGATTTACCATATTTCTGGGGTTTTTTGCTTAATTATTTTTTACGATAGGATTGCTCACAAATAAAGTAGTAAATTTTGGTATATAAATTGTTATTCTAAGTTAACAGAATCGTAGTAAAAAGGGTTTTTAGAAGTAAACAGCTAGTGTTTACTTTCTTTTGACGCTCACAGTATGTATAAATGAGACAGAAGATATAATTATTACCCTATATTCATGAAGAGATAACTATCATTTAGTGGTAACATAAGATGAATGGTAACTAAAATTAGTGTTGTTAAATATCTGGTTATTTATTTTGAGGAAATATACCAGGGGGTATTTACCCAAGATGGGTATTTATAAAATTTTAAAAACAGTACAACAAAGATAAAGACCATTAAAAAAGTAACCATGTTTAATCGAAAAATACGCGTTCTTTTTAATAAAAAGCAATAACAATAGTTATTTACACATAAAGTCAAAAATAATATAATCTCTAAATCGGAGGTTCCCAATCTTTTTCGGTTTGTAGGTCCCTAAATAATCGGAATTTTTTTGCGCCTTAAATATATTCGATTTTTTTTTTAATTGTCAAATTTCTTGAAAAATTGAAAGACTCTTGCCACTGCTATACCTTAATTTTTCTAGTTCTAAGTGTAATGTTAGTTCTGAAGCTAGGTTGGGTTAGATTCCATCTCAAGAGAGGTACAACAAAACCCAAGGTCTATAGAACATAAAGTTACCTAATTCCCTATTCCTCTGTACTATCGAATATTACCCCGCTGATTGACATCACTGGTTCGATACAGTCAGAGTAAAGAGTTGAGTAAAAGATAGCCTATACAATGGTACAGTCATTAACTTTGTTCCAACCAGCGCTCCGACTCGTCCCGGACTCGTTAAATGCAATCGCCCACATCAAGTGATGCAGGCCAATCTGCTCAAGTGGAACGACAGTACTAGACATGTGCAATTGCATTTGACGAGTTCGCGACGAGTTGGAGCGCTTGTTGGAACACCGCTTTGAAAAAGCGCTCCAAAAAAGAACATTTTTTGTATTGTTGATATTTTTACAAAGACTGTGAATAATTTTTAATTGAATACATTTTTTTTGCAATTATGTGTATTAAAAAATGATTAGTATTTGAAATGAGCCCCCTCATTGTGTAATAAAAAATTGCACTTCCAAGTATGATACATGCAGGAAAGAAGGATTGGAAATTTCATTCTTTCGATTTCCAAAGGATGAGAGTATTTGTAAACGTTGGCTTGAGAATTGTAAATTAGAGACAGATCCAAAAACTTCAAGGATATGTTCCTTACATTTTGTAAGAGACGATTTTGAACGGGATTTAAAGTCTGAGTTATTAGGATCAAAACCAAAAAAAATGTTAAAGAAATTGTCTTTTCCATCACTAAGATTGGGAAGTAATTTACAAGCTTCTCTTAATGAGAATATACAAGATTTAGCCAATGACAATATTAAATCTGGTTGTGCTGCCATAACCCAAACAGGAAATATATAGATCAACTGTGACAACTCGGACTGATATATCTATAAATATTTTTATTTGTAATGTTATTGACACAATTAAAGAGATTATATAAAAATTGATTCACTTACAACAGAAAATGATAAAGGACATTTTGATTGAAAAACAAGATTGTTAAAAAAAATATAAAACTCAAATAAATATTTGATCAAAAAGGCAACAACAGAATACTTTGACAAATGCAAATTTAAATATAAAAATTAAGGAAAAATTCCAAAATGTTTTTACATCAACACAAAAAAAAGATCTAAAAAGAAAGTACGTTGGAATCAAGCGGATATTAGTAATGCATTCACCTTAAGATATTTAAGTAAAAGACGTTACTTATATTTAAGAAATTATTTAAATTATCCTCTACCAGGTAACAACATATATTTAAACATTATGTAAATATGGCATTTAGATAGTGTAGTTTTCAAGAATTTTATGCTTATGCAGGTTTATCAACATTGCAAAACTGATGTTCAAAAATAAACATGCGAGAAGGTGTACACCATTCAATGCTTCTTTTTTTGTCAGTGGCAGCACAAAATTTCAATGAAATGGAAAAAGTTGTTGCTCTTTCGTTTGACGAAATGAAAATGGCAGAATCATACGAATATGATAGAAAAAGAGATCAAATTATTGGCGCACACTCTCAAATGCAAGTGATTATGACAAGGGGATTATTTGGTTCGTGGAAATAACCAATTTTTGTTGATTTTGATACACGGATTACTGAAGACATTTTAAAAATGTTAATAACACAATTATATGACATTTGGTTTACCAAATGTAGGCTTATGGAGGGATTTGCAGCTTAATTACATAAACACTTATATCAGTCATCCGTGCACTAAAAACAATATGTATCTTTTTGCACACGTGGAGTGTGTTATTTATTAAAATTAATTAGAAACTGGTTGGTAGATTCTGAATTTATTTTAAAAGAAGAGACAATAAATAAATATTTGGAAAAATTAATTAAAGAATGCAATACATCCATCAGCTAACAGTTGCTATAAAATAAATGCAAACCATATTAGATGTGAGGGGCCTAGACGACAAAATGTTAAATTAGCAGCCTAACTACTGTCAAAGACCACAGTGACAGCTTTAACCCTTAATTAGGCACGTCAAAAAAATAACATAATTGGTCGCGCGGTGTATTTTAAGCACCACCAATAATGTAGTGAAATTATCAAGTGTTTCAATGAAATACTTTTATGTTTTTGGTTTTTATTTATTTAAGATATAATAAAATATCGTTTATAGGAAATAAACTACCAAAATAACATAGACTTTATTGTGACTAAAACAGAAATGGACGTTTACAAAAAAAATTAAAAGAAAATAAACATAACTCTAAATAATAAATATAAATTAATACTTTGATTCCTAAAAAATATTCCAGAATATGAAATACTCTATCAATTTTCATCTTCTTGGATGAGTGTCCTCTGAGCATTGTTTACAACGTAAGCATTTTTTGCTGTGCTCCTTACACACAAATAAATGGCAAAGATCACACCGCATAGTTGTTACTCTATTCTTCCTTCTGCCACAAATATGGCATCTGCTTATAATTTTTGGTGGTGGTTCGTCTTCTCTTTTCCTCCTCGACGTGTTTCTTCAATATTAGTTTTATATCTAAAGGTAAACTTTTATTACGGAGACGATCACGGAAATAAGGCTTCATAAGGCTAATAGCAAGTGTTTTTAGAAACAGTCTTCTTGTGACTGCTTTATTGGAAATGTTATTATACAATATTTGAGCGTTTATTCCGGAAATATTTAGCAAGTGAAAAAATGTACACAAAGGCCACCTCTTTGTTCTTCTTGATACTGAGTAGTTTGAACAAAGTTGATCAACGGTATCTACACCGCCTTTCGTCATGTTATAGTCGTGAATTACTTCTGGCTTCTTTGTGTCCTCATTTAGGGAGTTGTCATTATGCATGGTTGAAATTAAAACAACAGATTTATTTTTCTTGGGTACATAGGAAGTAATTGTGATTTCTTGCTGGAAACCAAATAAGGAGGACCCAACTTCTCTCTTTTTATTAGGCAAAAACTCAGGAGGGATTTCTCACTTATTTTTTCGCAACGTCCCTAGGTATGTGATTTTATTAGCAAGTAATGACTTTACTAACTGATAACTGCTATACCAATTATCGCATGTTAGATTCCTATTCTTTCCTTTTACATGATCCACTAATCTTGAAACAATATCTGCAGGTGTGTTATTGATAAAATAAGGTCTCCCATCTGGCTGCTTTCCGCAATAAATTTCTATTTTACTAGTGAAGAAACTTTTAGCATTGCAAAGTGCAAACATTTTGATACCGTATTTTGCCGGTTTGCTTGGTATATAATGTATAAAATTGCAACGCCCTCGAAATGGAACTAACATTTCATCGATTGTCATGTACTCGCTTATGCAATAAGTCTTTTTACAGTTTTCGTTTAGAGCATCCAATATCGATCTAATTGGTGCTAGCTTATCCAGTTTACGTCTTTGTTCCCTTGTCGTTATGTCATCAAATCTCAGAACTCGTAATATAAAAAGAAATCTCTTATAGTTCATGCAGGCTCAAAATATCTCAATACCTGTACCATCAGTTGCACATAACTCCAAAAAAGTTGTATGATTGGCTCGTTTCATGCCAGATAAGAAAAGTAACCCAATAAATGCTAACATTTCATTTTTAGATATATATTTGCAGTCCCTTTCCCTTTGAAATTTCTGTTTTATACTATCTAATATATTTATTTGAGTACATAATAATTTCATGTATCATTTCTATTGAAAATATTTTCAAAAAACTGTCTATCTCGTTTTCTATATCGCAAGCATCCAATTTTGGCCCCGGCAATATTTTGACTAAATTACGTGCCTTTGTTCTTACTGCCTTACGAACTAAACTTACTTTAGACCATTTCGTCGCCTTATCTTTGCTAAAATAAAATTTATCACTGAAAATTTCAGTATCTAAATTTTCTTCTTCACTATCATCGGTTGAAATTTCAGAATTGCTGCCATGCTCACTAAACGACACTTCTTCATCATCCAGATCATCGTCCTCTTCGTTATCTATTTCTACAAATGTTTCGTCTTTATCAACGTCAATAAAAGAGCCCCAACTCTTGATTTATTTCTTTCTTTTTTGAACTTCTGGTTTCCATCTTATCTATAATAAATAGAAATAAATAAAACGAAAACAGAAAAAATTATAAAATACCAAATCCGTAATAAAATAAAAATGTATAAAGATGTATACAATAAAAATAATGTAATAATATAAAAATGATGTAATAAAATAAAAATGATGTAATAAAAATAATTGTAAAAAAAATAAAAATGTACTTACATAATTGGGCGCGCGGTATGCTTTAAATACCAACTTTTCTAAAACTCAAAATAACCACTTTCTAGCACGTTTTAACAAGCCGACGTGATATCGCTAAACACAACAGTGAGATAGTAAGGCACCTAGCGGCGCAGAGGGAGAAACGCCATATCACTATTTTTATTGGACATTTTTTGTAAATGGTGTACAAAATACACCAGCGCGCCTAATTAAGGGTTAATAAACATACGAAAATTAATCTACCTGACAAATACAAAATGATCACTTTCGACATCGCAAGCCTATACACCAACATTCCTACTGATGAAACCCTTCAAATATTGAAGAACATACTTAGAAATAGAATTAATAATGAAACCGACAAAAAAATATATTTAACCTGTTTAAAATCTACATACAGCAAAACTTTTGTAAATTTGAAAACTTTTCCTACACCTACAACAAGGAGCCTTCCAATGGGATCACCCCTAAGTGGATTACTTGCAAATATATTAAGTAAAACAGTAAAATTAACAAATTATTTTTTACAACTAAGGTGAAATATCTTCCCTATTTTTAACACCTATGTCTTAAATTTTCATCTTTTTCTTTTAATATCTTAAAATTGAAAAATAACGCTTATTTTCTGCAAATGCATCATACGTGTGATACATCATTAGAAAGCTAAAAATGTGCTCTTTTTAGTAACACCATAATCAACTATTGGTTGTATTTAAAAAAACACAACTTTGTGTTATATCTCAAAAATTATTAAGTTTATTTAAAATTTTTCAACGGCATTAGATTCTACTCAAAAAAGTGTCTTAAGAATGTATTAGCCGCGTTTCTTCAATTTCAAAAATAAACGAAATAGAAGCATCTTTTGAAATGGAGAAAATATGACTTTTTGGCTATAACTTAAAAACAAAAGAAGATAGAGATTTTGTCTTTGCGGGATTGAATATTTCTCGAAAAAAGAGACCGGGACCTATTTTTTTCGTATTTCTTATAGTTTCAGAGATACCCTATAACAACACCAAAATTTGCCCACCCTGTACAGTGTTGGACATAAATTACGCAACCACATTAATAACATATTAATTTTTACAGTAACCCAGAAAGAGAATAATAAAAAAGAAAAAATAACTTTAAAGGTTGAAAAATAAATGTATAAAAATACAGAAACAATAGCTTTATAGTATATATAATATTCTTGCTTGAGAAAATAAATTATAATAAAAATTCTTATAGGAAAGGGGCAGTCAAAAATTAAGCAACTTACAAGTTTCTCATTGCCCATTAATATTTAGTGGCATACCCATTATTTTTTATTACCGCTGCACGACGTCGAGGCATTGACTCAATGAGTTTATTTAGTATATACGATGATATTTCAATTAATGCACGGTCAAGAGCTGCAAAAAGTCGTACTTTATTTGAATATCTGCTTTTGTCTCTAATTATTCTATTCAGAATCTCCCACAAATTTTCTATCGGGTTCAAGTCCGGGGATTGTGAGGGCCATGGAAGAGTTATATTATTTTCTCAGAACCACTCTTTCACCACTATTGCAGTGTGTTTGGGGTCGTTATCTTGCTCGTAAATCCATCGCAGTGACATTTCTGCATCGGCGTATGGATACATGATATTTTACAAAATGTCACGTACACAAATCGAGCCATTATGTCATTTATTCAATGTAAAGGACCAACACCATTACCTGAAAAGAAACCAAACCAACACACTATCACCGCCATGTTTCACACTTGTTTTATGGTAGCGTGGATCCAGTGATTTATTTACAGACCGTCTTACGCGACACATGCCATCTGAATTTATCATGTTAAACTTTGATTCATCACTTCTGGATGGTCCAGTTTAAATGTTCTTTTGCAAAATTCAATTAACTAATTCTTTGCTTTTTTGTTAGTAAAAGTTTCTTTGTCGGGCGTCTAGCTCTTTTTCCACTAATCGACGTTTGTGTGTACGAGAACTAAGAGACGGTTGTGAAGTTAGCCATAGATTTTTAAATCGAAAAACGACCTATTTCTGCAACTCGAAACTAAAATTAAAATTCATATTTGAGTTTAGCACTCTTAGAAGAACCCCTACACAAAAATTTGCGAGGGGGTGTTTTCATTTAAGGGAGAAAAAAATTCCCAAAGTTATGAATATCATACATTTTTTGGATATCACGTGCGCCATATACCGCGCGGCTAAAATCGAAAAACGACCTATTTCTGCAACTCGAAACTAAAATTAAAATTCATATTTGAGTTTAGCTCTTTTAGAAGAACCCTTACACAAAAATTGGCGAGGCCTCATCTTCTTGATATGCGTACATATATGTATGTAATGATAAATAAAACATTGCAGTACAATGCCTCGGAAGACGTACTGCACGGATCTTAAAATGCAAATTCTTAAAATATTTGAGAGAATTTATTAAACGATTAATAAATCCTGTAATAGAGATTATATTATAATAGGATTTTTTTTTATTAAACGGTGCGCAGAACTCTTTCTGTGTACAGTAATGTTTAATTTCGTTCTGGCCGCCCACGGAAAACAATCAAAAGGATAATTTGATTAAAAGAAAATGTCCAATTAACCCATTTTTGCCTTCTAGTAAAATAAAGAGTCAACTTAAGTTAACCGTTAGTTACGCTTGTGAAGTTATCCATAGATTCCAGCCATAGATTTTGAAATTTCTGCAACTCGAAACTCAAATTAAAATTCATGTTTGAGTTTAGCACTCTTAGAACAACACCTACACAAAAATTTTCGAGGGGTGTTTTCATTTAAGGGAGAAAAAGATTCACAAAGTTATGAATATCATACATTTTTTGGTTGTTCTAAGAGTGCTAAACGGGAATCTGAATTTTAATTTAAGTTTCGAGTTGCAGAAATTGGTTATTTTTCGATGTTAATGGAACAGTATATGGCGCACGTGATATGAATATCACGTGCGCATATACTAAGATCCGGGCTGTACGTCTTCCGAGGCATTATACTACAATGTTTTATTTATCATTACATACATATATGTACGCATATCAGGAAGATAAGGCCTCGCAAATTTTTGTGTAGGGGTTCTTCTAAAAGTGCTAAACTCAAATATATAGGTTGTTTTTCGGTTTTAGCCGCGCGGTATATGGCGCACGTGATATCCATAACTTTGGAAATTTTCTTCTCCCTTAAATGAAAATACCCCCTCGCAAATTTTTGTGTAGGGGTTGTTCTAAGAGTGCTAAACGCGTATCTGAATTTTAATTTAAGTTTCGAGTTGCTGAAATTGGTCGTTTTTCGATTTTAACGGTACAGTATATGGCGTACGTGACATTCATAACTTTGGGAATTTTTTTCTCCCTTAAATGAAAACAGCCCTCTCGCAAATTTTTGTGTAGGGGTTGTTCTAAGAATGCTAAACTCAAACATAAATTTTAATTTGAGTTTCGAGTTGCAGAAATTGGTCATTTTTCAATTTCAAAATCTATGGCTGGAATCTATGGGTAACTTCACAAGCGTAACTAACGGTTAACTTAACTTGACTCTTTATTTTACTAGAAAGCAAAAGTGGGTTGGACTTTTTCTTTTAATCAAATTATCTTCCCTTTTGGTTGTTTTCCGTGGGAGGCCAGAACGCAATTAAACATTACTGCACATAGAAAGAGTTCTGTGCACCGTTTAATAAAAAAATCCTATTATAATATAATCCATTCAATAAATCCTCTCAAATCTTTTAACAATTTGCATTTTAAGATCCGCGCTGTACGTCTTCCGAGGCATTGTACTACAATGTTTTATTTATCATTACATACGTATATATACGCATATTAGGAAGATAAGGACTTCCCCGACATCTAATATGAAAGTTGCTTAACTTTTGTCGTGCTTCTTTTTATTATAGTTTGAGCTATTATTTATTGTTCTGGAAAAAATTATTTTGTTTGGTGCAGAATTACCGATGTCTTATCCATATTAATTTTGTTTACTGTAAGATATGTATTTTAAAATCTTTATTGTTTATTTTAATTTTTTTTTCATTCTACTTCTGAGGATTAATGCAATATTGTATGGTTGCTTAATTTACGTTTGACACTGTAGATATTCCTTTCCACCCCTCTTAGAGCATAAGTTAAAAAAAAATCTACTGAAATTTAACATTTGCAGCAGCATTGATATAAAAAGCTTGATGGAACCCAAGGAAAGCATTAGAACAATAACAAGAAACATTAACACTCCAACAAACAAATTAGCTAAACTAATACAGGTCTTTTTGCGCGACAAATTTCATAAATGTTTTAAACACACCATGAAGAACTCGACTCAATTCATACAAAAACTGCCTGATTTTAAACTGTATTACGAAGAGATATTCTTATTAAAGAAAATTATTTTACATAAACAGAAAAAAGCACAAAATACATTTGCACTTATGTTTTAGGTATAGTAGTTAGACTAATTTTGGAGTAAATTTCTACTTCCAGGATAGGATTGAGGACAAAAAGAACGCAATTATTTTTTCATGACCAATATTTCGCTTCCATTTATTGAAGCTTCTTCAGTAACAAAGTAACAACACCTTTTTTGAATTCAATGGTAGTACATACCAACAAATTTTTGGTACTCCTATGGGGTCACCTATTTTAGCTCAAATAGTCATTGATTATAGTCTAAACAAAATTATACCTCATTTGAATTTTAACTTACCTTTCATTAAAAAGTATGTCGTTGATATCATTTTGGCTATACCGAAGGGCTCCGAGGTGCAGGTCTTGAAGACATTTAATAGCTTCAATAGTCATATCCAATTTACTATTGAAATGGAAGATAATAACTTTGTTCCTTTTCTTGACACTAAGGTAATCAGAAATGTTGACAACAGCATTATGTTTGATTGGTATAATAAACCTATATTTTCAGGTAGATACATCCAATTTAATTCGTTTCATAAACTTAAACATAAAATTAATACTGTTCTTGCAATGAAGCACAGAATTGTTAACATTTCCGAACCTCACTTGATGCAGACTAACTTGACTAAGTTAAAAAGCATTTTCTTGGATAATTCATACCCATACAGACTATTAAATAAATTACTCTTTAATGCTAACACTAACAACATTAATGAACAAGTTCAAACACTATCTAACGAAACCATAACATATAAAAAGTTGACGTACATTCCTCAATTAACTGATAAACTCATAAAAATGTTCAAAACTTACTCACCTACCGCAAATTTAAAAATAGAATATCTTCCATGCAAACTAAATAAAATTTTTTCGAAATTAAAAGATAAAATTCCTGTTCAATATCAATCTAATGTAATCTATTGCGTACCTTGCGGTTCTTGTAACCAATGTTATGTTGGTCATACTGGCTAGTGGTTGAAAAAACGGTTAAATCAACACAAGAGTGATGTTAGAAACTCAAAAGTTGGTTGCGCTTTAGCACAACATAGTTTAGACACGGGTCACTTGTTTAATTTTGAAGAAACTAAGATTTTGGACAAAGAAAATGATTACCATAAGCGTTTATTTTTGGAAATGTTTCATATTGTTAACACTGATAATACAGTTAATTTCAGGACTGACGTCGGCTCTTTAAGTAATTTGTACTCTATAATTTTTGAAATTTACAACAACATAAAAAACAATTTTGACCCTGGACCCTCGGATGAAACTTTATTTTAGTTGTGTTTAGGACAAATTTTAAATTTAAATTTTAATTTTTTTTATCACGTCTTCTCGCTTCACGAGAAACACGTGTTTTATTAAACTTGTTTTCGCATAGTCGTTGACTGATGTTCGACCTTTATGGTTCTTAAATGAAAATTAATTGTGCATGGTGGTTGATTTTCAAGAGTGTTCGCCTATTTCAAGTTCAATTAGTAAGTTTTTGTGAAAATAGCTTTTAGCTATTTTAATTGAGCTTGTTAATTTGTAGAAATTGAAACCCTGAAGAAGCTTCAATAAATGGAAGCGAAATATTGGTCATGAAAAAATAATTGCGTTCTTTTTGTCCTCAATCCTATCCTGGAAGTAGAAATTTACTCGATTTGCTAACGGGATTGAAGAATAAAAATCTCCTGCTTAAAAAACTAATTTTGGAGTTCTATTTTTTCGTGAAGACAGTCGCAGTTCTCATCTTCTGTAAGATCTTGTAATATCTGAAAATACCATTGTAAATTCGGATCCATAATCCAATTATTTTCGAATGCTGCTGTTAAAAGTTTGTTAACTGCTCTGCCTTTATCAGTTGTTATTTTCGGTTTTTTAGCAATATCGTTTAAAACTGTATTGTTTAGAGTTTTCCCTCGTTTAAGCAAAGTCTGTGCTTTTTTTGACAAATTTCGATTTCTATAAGATACTTGAGAATTCACAACTACTTGTTTCTTTGTGATATTTCTTTTAATAGTAACGATTTTTTGTGCGCTGGTACCATCATATTTTTGAAATCATTAAGCAAACTTTCAAATCGAATACACTCCAATCTCTTCCTAATTCGTCACAGTTCCAAATGACTAGTAAATATTAATATAATCATTTGGTAGAATAATGCAATCATGCCGACGCAATTCCTTTTCAATACGCCCAAATATTCGATCAGCAAGCAAATACGAATGGGCTCTTACAGGGTACGTTATTATAATTTCACAAATATTTTGTGGCGCCTCCTTACTTAACCAGAACATTAGAGCGTGTAAAATGTGACTATTCTTATTTTATGTACTGCATCCATCACAAAATAGGCGAATCTTTGAAATAGATACATCAAAATGAGTGTTTCTAAGAAAATTTAGTAGAGCAGAACCAGTTTCATTAGAATGACGACCTGCACTGTCTTCAGCTATTCATTTCTTTCTTCAATTATTTCCTTTTCCTTTATTTTCAATCTCTTTCTACTACCAACACTATTTCCCTGAATGAACACTTTTCCAAATTCACTCATTTTATAACTTAGTATAAATGAAATCATGACAGTAATAAGGCTGCACTCTCTTAAATAGCAGGTGGTAGACATAGAGCAAAATATGCACTACGACCCTTAGACATGTAAAGCGCATGTAAGGACTTGTTTAAATATGAAACAAAACCTGAACTTATTTCGTTTTAATAATAACATTTTGTAGACCTATTACGTTTTGTAATAAGATATGTGAATTAAAGGAGGTTTAACATGGGAACTAAATGCAGTTTTATAAGAATAAACTTCAGGAATGTAAGGCAAAGGGTTTGAAATATCTAGAGCCACCTCTATTCCACAAACCGCGTCTCAAGACTCATGGCTAAACCTGAATCTTTCTAGGTCTAGTTTTGATTGCCATTCACTGCTTGATTGTTGTAAATTCTTCTGGAACTAAGAGTATAACTTATACTAGAGCTACAACCTAGCTTTAGTATTAACACTAAATCTGGAATTAGAGACTAATTGTAAGTCTAATATTAGTTCTGAAGCTAAGTTTCGTCTTAAGAGAGGTACTACTAAACCTAAATGTTTTTCGTTTCAGGTCTAGTATTAGCTCTAGTGTCCATTTTTAGTTGTTATTCAGTCTCAAATTGTTGTATACTTGTATAAAACTAGAACTAACACTAGACCTAGTACGTCTAGACGCATAGCTAAACCTGAATCTTTCTAGTACTAGGTTCAGTGTTAATTTTAGTTTTAATTGCTATTCAGAGCGTGATTGTTGTAAATTCTTCTGGAAGTAAAAGTAACTAAAACTAGACCTAGGAACTTTTGGCTTTTTTATGATTTTCTAACTACACAAACTGATGCATTTATTTCATTGTGAATAATTTAATACATTCAAATAAAATATACAGGTGTTCAGAAATTGACGGATAACTTATTTGTAGTGGCATTTTTCGGTCGACTCTGAATCGAAAATCTTGTTAAGTTAAAATGTTCTATCATGCTTCATATGCTCTCAAACATAGTGTTTGTACACTACCATATAGTAGGTTCCTTAATATTGTTATTAATTTTAATCTATGATAACATTTTACTCTTCATTTTCTTGTATTACAGTGTCAGATAAATGATTATTTATTGTTAAAATAATACCTATTAAAAGTAACACATAAATTACTTATCTAACACAATTATTTCTTTTTTACATTTAGCAACAAAATGGTACGAATTGAAACTGAAACTCGTAATATGATATTAAAAAAGTATTACAAACTTTAAAGTTAAAGAAACTAATTTAATTAAAAATTTTGTTTTCAAATTTCTTTTTATACTAAATGAAAATAATGATTATGTAGCATTATTTATGAAATTATCCAAACTCTAAGCACGTAAGAAACATTTTACAACATTTTCCCTTATAATCGGAATAATCATGTGTTACTATAAATTTTTAATTGATTAAGTACCCACTGTTTGGGTATTTACCCTAGGTAGGAGTAAATACTCTAATAAATACCCAATTTATAAATACCTACCCAACCCACTGGGTAGTTAAATTTTATTTATTTTATATTCACTTATGGGATATTTAAATTGCATGGATTTTTGATATATTAATTGTTTGGGGATTATTTTTATTTTAAATCAAAACAAAGATGTTACAGTAATTGAAAGAAACGGTAGCAGTTAAGATGTAATAAGAAAAAGGAGAAAAAATCCCATATCTAGCTAGAGAATAAATCAAACCCGGCTTCTGCAAGTGAATTTTTGTTAAAATCAGTTGGTTCTGTTTGCAGGATCTAAACAAAAACCTGGCCGAGGCAAACAAAACATTAGAGTCACAATCTAACAGTAATGACAGCAATGGACAGGTTTCAAATAGCGGCGGATCGAATAATAATAATAATCCGTTGCCCGCTGACCCTGTAAATACAATTGCTGTTCATAACGAACCCGCAAAATCCGTTAAACTCGCTGTCAACGAGCCGACAACCAGTTAAAGCGCCGCCAGTAATGCGCCCAGCTAAAATTTAAATTTATTAAGAAATTGTTCATAACTTATTATAATAGTAACTCTTAGTAATCAACTCTTCAAGTTTATTTTAATTCTTTAATAAAAACAGAGACGATTTTATTTTTCCAGTTATTGTGAATTTTGCTGTTTAAAAAAAACTGTTATTATAATTTAAAATTAGATGTGTGTCTTTGTATTATGTTTTTTTTTCTTCATTTCAAGTTAAAATCTTGATTAAACTATTAAAAACTCACTTGTAGAGATTTGCAGCGGAACGACTGTAATAATTTTTTAGATTATCGGTCGATTTTGAACGTCGCTGCAATTTGCAAGTATTAAAAAAAGAACTATTGTAAAATATGTACCTTTTTAGTCTGGTACATATCCATAGTATCTACTTTTTTTGATGTAAATTGTCAAAATATTAATAAAACTCTTTGTACAAAAATAAATCAATTTCATTGTTTTTGGCATGTATATTTTAACTAACACTTTGTTTTTTTTTCTACTGGAGGCTGGAACAGCTGGGTTTTGCTGGTGATAATCCAATTTTATTATTAATCAATGTTATATTATTTCATTTCAATTCAAACAGAATAAACGCACATAATCTTTTTATTACTGGCAAACAGTAGCTGATTCTTCATTTTCAGATATCAATAGAATCATTAAAACCAATATTTCACATTTAACTCATTTGAATTATTTTATTATGCAAGGTATCCAACAATTATGGCTTATCATAAGTATATGGAGAAGTTAATATTGATTACAATGTATTATAACATTTTATTTTTCAGCAATAACATTCTGAGAGATTAATTGACGACTGTAGTGCAATCTGATTTGCAGAATTATACCAACACTGATCACAAATTTGCTTTAAAAGTCTTTGAGATTGATTTGGATCTCCTAACTGATTTATGATTCAATAAACGCTTCATGCAAGAAAAGGCAAATATAATAGAATAATCACTTAGCTCAGTGTTCTTCAATCTGTGTTCCGTAGAAACCTGGGGTTTAATGAGTCAATATTACAATTCGAAAGACGATGTGAAGTCGATTTTACGACGAATTATAGATATGTCAGATTTATGCGAAACAGGATTAGAGAATTGTTTGAAACAGCATATTAAAATCTAATTTACACATGATGGCATTGATTCATCTGGGATAAAATGAATGAAAGCGTGTCCAGATATTTTCAAATGCATCTATTTCTTTCCTAACAACTTATCTCTGTCAATGTACATCATTACGAAGCAAAGTACAGATCATGGACAAAGGATATGGGGGTGCAAAAATAAAAGAAAATTTTTAATAAATTCAAGTGTATTAACGATAAAGTTTATTCATTAATTCGGTGCAACCGGTTTCGGAATAACTTATTCCTTCTTCAGGCACGAGTGAAAGTACATTTTGCAACTAAATATAGCTTAGGCTATCGGAAGACTGAATACTGCCTCTGGAAGATTTGTCAAGGTGTCCAAAAGAAATTTACATGAAATGCTTCCAAAAGAAATGAAATGTTTCCAGGAGTCTTGAAATACATCCCGAAGACTTATACTGCTTTTAGAAAGTGTGCTACCGCCCTTGGAAAGCTTGATACTGTTTCTAAAAGACTTACAATTTTTTTAAAGATGTGAGCTGATTTCGGATGATTCTATACTGACTTGTCACTGTTTCCAAAAGAACTGAAATGCTGCCACAAGACTGGACACTGCTTTTAGAAGTCTTGATATTGCTTCTAGAAAACTCGAAATACTTCCAGAAGAATAAAATAAATACAAGCGTATTAACGATGAAGTTTACTCATTAATTCGGTGCAACCGGTTTCGGAATAACTTATTCCTTCTTCAGGCACGACTGAAAGTACATTTTGCAACTAAATATAGCTTAGGTCTAAGTGGATATAAATTTATTTACCGTCAATTTAGAGGAGTTTCATGTCATTTATCATGGTTTTGGATAAATCTTTGGAGATATTTTTCATTTTCTGTGCAAATGAATATGACTGTGGTTAAGATTTAAAATTATGTAAAACTAAAAAATAGCAAAAAGTAAAAAAATTAAAAAATAGAAAAAGTAAAAAATGTTAAATTTAGTGATGAAATGTATAACTTACAATCGTTAAAAGAAATAAAATTCAAATAGAGTTCATCTGTTTTGAAGAATAAAATTGGAGTGTCGTATCTTGTAAAACAGTGTGGTTTCAATAGAGAAAACGCATGCGTTGAACAAGTTTTTTCAAAAACGGGAAATTTTTCTCTTATTTTATTATATAAAATTTATATGAATTTAGTGAAGTGTCTAAAGTTGTTGAAGTCATGAATGTCATCCTTATGGTGATTGTTGTAATTATTAATGTTAATATAATATTCTTCATAACTCTTTAGATTTGTGGATATTTTTAATAAGTTTAAAGTTGTTTATTTCTATTTTATGTTTAAAATCATGAATATGTTTATAAACAGCAGAATTTTCTCTGTTTAAGTGTTCCCTAAACCTTGTTGAAACATTACGACCAGTTTGACCAATGTATATCATATCATATTCTGAACATTTAATTTCATAAATACCACTCAACTCCTTCTCTTTAAAAATATGTTTGTTATTAAACAAGTGCTTGTAGATTTTATTTTTAGAATTAAAAGAAGTGGTGATGCCATATTTAGATAGGTTGTGACTAAATGATTTGTTTAAAGAAGGTTGAAAAGGTAAAGAGATTAATTTTTGGATAGATTTTTTGTGTGGATATATTATTTTATTAATTTGTGATTTACGGACATTGAGATAAATGTTTTGTAATTCTGAAATAGTGAAATTATTGTTTATTCCTATTTTTATAATTTTCTGAATTTCAGAAATGGTATCTTTCTCATTATAATTTTATATATTAAAATAAAGAGAAAAATTTCCCGTTTTTGCAAAAACTTGTTCAATGCATGCGTTTTCTCTATTGAAACCACACAACAGATGGACTCTATTCAAATTTTATTTCTTTTAACGACTGTAAGTTATTTACATTTCATCATTAAATTTAACATTTTTTTTTTACTTTTTCTATTTTTTATTTTTTTTACTTTTTGCTATTCTTTACAGTTTTACATAATTTTAAATCTTAACCACGGTCGTATTTATTTACACAGAAAATGAAAAATATCTCTAAAGATTTATCCAAAACCATGATAAATGACATGAAACTCCTCTAAATTGACGGAAAATAAATTTATATCCACTTAGACCTAAGCTATATTTAGTTGCAAAATGTACTTTCAGTCGTGCCTGAAGAAGGAATAAGTTATTCCGAAACCGATTGCACCGAATTAACGAGTAAACTTCATCGTTAATACGCTTGTATTTATTTTATTCTTCTGGAAGTATTTCGAGTTTTCTAGAAGCAATATCAAGACTTCTAAAAGCAGTGTCCAGTCTTGTGGCAGCATTTCAGTTCTTTTGGAAACAGTGACAAGTCAGTATAGAATCATCCGAAATCAGCTCACATCTTTAAAAAAATTGTAAGTCTTTTAGAAACAGTATCAAGCTTTCCAGGGGCGGTAGCACACTTTCTAAAAGCAGTATAAGTCTTCGGGATGTGTTTCAAGACTCCTGGAAACATTTCATTTCTTTTGGAAGCATTTCATGTAAATTTCTTTTGGACACCTTGACAAATCTTCCAGAGGCAATATTCAGTCTTCCGATAGCAGTTGAAGTCTTTTTTTTAATTTGCTTATATTTTGGTTGTTTGATCTCAGCCTTTATCAAAGTAGAAATTTACAACTGCTGTTAAAACAAAAAACTATTCTTAGAAAAACAAGGTTAGTTCCTAAACTTAATTTGAAGCAACAAAATTGAAACTTACCTGTTTTTGAAGTTGGTGATTTAAATTCGTTATAACCGACATGTTAACACTTTTAACACATGTTAACTTCAAAGGCAAGTAACTTTCAATTTTGTTGGTTCAAATTAAGTTTAGTAATTAAACTTGTTTTTAGCAATTGTAAATTTCTGCACTGATGAAGGTTGAAATCAAACAACCGAAATATAAGCAAATTAAAAAAAAAAGTTTTCTCCAATTTAATTGACCGTTTATCCCGAATAAAGCATTTCAAGTCTTTAAGAAATATTTCAGTTCTTTTAAAAACAATGAAAAGTCTTCCCAAGGCAGTATCGAATCTTTTGAAATGAATAAAGTACCTTCTGCAAGCATTTGGAGACAATATCATGTCTTCTGGAAACATTTATGGTCTTCTAGGGGTAATAGTAAGCCTTTTGAAAGTAGTTTAAGTGTTCTGGAAGCATTTCAAGGCTTTTGAAAGCATTTCAAGTCTCTTGGAAAGAGAACAAATCTTGCAGAAACAGTATCTAATCTTCTAGAAGTAATATCAAGTCTTTTAGAAGCAATGTCAAGCCTAGTTGAAGCATTTCAAGTCCTCTGGAAACATTTCGAGTTTTCTGGAAATAATATCAAGTCCAGTATGGAAGCAGAGTCTAGTCTTTGTGGAATTATTTCAAATCTTTTAGGGACAGTAGTGAGCCTTTAAGAAGCAGCTTAAGTATTCTAGAAGCAGTTCAAGTCTGTTGGAAGCAGTAATAGATCTTTCAGAGGCAGTATGGAATCTTCTGGAAGCAGTTTAAGCTTTCTGAAAGTATATCAAATCTTCTGAAAGTAATATCAAGTCTTCTAGAAGCAATGTCAAACCTTGTAGAAGCATTGCCAGTCTTCTGGAAGCATTTGAAGTCCTCTGGAAGCATTTCGAGTTTTCTGGAAGCAATAACAAGTCTTCTAAAAGCAGTGTCTAGTGTTGTGGAAGTATTTTAATTCTTTCAGAAGAATTTCAGTTCTTTTGGAAGCTGTGACAAGTTCTCCAGATGCAGTATCGAATCCTCTAAAATCAGTTGAAATTTTCTGGAAGCATTTCATGTCTTTTGGACGCATTAACAAATCTTCCAGAAGCAGTATCGAGTCTTCTGATAGCAGTTCAAGCCATTTGGAAACATTTCAAGTGTTTTAGAAGCAGTGTCCAATCTTGTGGTACCATTTCAAATTTTTTAGAAGCATTTCAGTTCTTGTGGAAGTGGTGAGAAGTGTTCCAAAGGCAGTATAGAATCTTCTCAAAGTAGTTCAAATCTTCTGCAAGCATTTCAAGTCTTTCACAGACTATAAGGTTTTCTGGAAGCATTTCAAGTATCTTGGAAACAATAACAAATCTTGCAGAGACAGTATCGAATCTTCTGGAAGCAATATCAAATTTTCTAAAAACAGTGCCAAGCCTAGTAGAAGCAATTCAAGAATTTTGGAAGCATTTCAAATTTTCTGGAAGCATATCAAGTTTTCTAAAAGCAGTTTCCAGTCTTGTGGAAGCATTTCAGTTATTTTGGAAGCAGTGAAAAGTCTTCCAGAGGCAGTATCAAATCTGAAAGCAGTTTCAACCTTCTGGTAGCATATCACCTCTTCTGGAGGAAATATCAAATCTTCTAGATGCAGTATCAAGTTTTTCAGAAGCATTTCAACTCTTTTGGACGCATTAACAAATCTTCCAGAGACACTAGCGAGTCTTCTGATAGCAGTTCAAGTCATCTGGAATCATTTCAAGCTTTCTAAAAGCAGTATCCGGTCTTCTTGAAGCAGATACTGGGACTGAATTGGAAAAATCTCAATACTTAATTAAAATCAAAACATTAATTGAAAATGGCAACTTCAATGCAGATAAAACCATCAACAATTGAAGAGCATGGTGCAAGAATGGGATAAGTAACAATATGTAAATTGTTCAGTAAAGGAAAAAAACTTGTATAAACTTTAATTTCATGTTTATATTTAAAATGATTATTTGATTTGTAATGACAATTTTATCTGATTTTACCTGAGCAAATGTCAGTTCTTCCATATATTATGAAATCATAGTAAAAAAAAGTTGTGCTGCAAGAAGGGGATATGTGGAGGTTCCATGAGTCATTGTTACAATTGTGGTTTGTTTAAACCAAACCTACAATCAATAAAAAACATAATGCAGTATAATTCAAACAGACAAACTGGGATCAAAATTAGAAGAACAAGCGTGATTATTCTTTTGAAAATTCGACCAATTTTTCGCCAACTTTCGCCTGGTAGATAAAAGTGAAGCAGAAAATAAATCCAGATTGGCGATGAAAATGATCCAAATGGGCTTTGTGTACTATGTGAGCAAGTAATGAACAAGAGCACTTTAAATCCTGCAAAGTTAAAGCGTTATTTGGAAAGTAAACATCCGATTTCAAAAGATAAAAGCGGTAACGATAAACATAACAAACGATAAATAACTCATATCTGTCGTTTAACATAAATGCATATACGTTATGTTTTGGCAACTGACTCACAATTGTGAGAGAAAATTACTTATCCCATATTGTAGGCAGGTGCAAAATGGGATAAGTACTAAGTAATGGTTACGTGGCGTTTTCCCGCCACACATAAATAATAAAAATAACTAATGATTTTTTTATCAGTCGTTAAAAAGTGGTAAACCTCACATTTCCGATTCAGATACCAACAGCTCATCTGAAAAAGATTTTTATATCTATTACGTGTAATTAAAAATCGTTAGGCGCGCATGTATCCAACAAACACATACTTAAAATTGCTTGATCGATATTTTTGCAACCGTTCAATGAGAAAATGTGGTGTAAACTTTGTTATAATAAGCTCCTCAGTTCTTTTTTTATGGCGAATTAAACATAAACAAACACCCGATTTTTGAGATTTCGATACATGCTGTCGCTTTATGATTTTTTTTATCAAAAACTATAAGACGAAAAAATTTGACATTTTAACAGATGATAGTGTAATATGTTCTGAATGTGAGGTATATTTTATTTTTTTCATATTTTGTATAGTTTCGCGAATTTTCGCGGTTTATAAAATGCATTTATTTCGAAAACGGGTAGACGGTTTTCAACGAGTTTTACACTTAATTATGTAGAATATTTCCTTATATCGAATGACGCTAATAGTTTCTCAAAATTAAATTTTTCTGATTTTTAGCGTGAGTATAGTGTTTGCAAGAAAACTGAGTTACACAGGTTACAACGTCGGTGCAGGGTGACGGGTGAGCGATAGTCGCCCTCAGAGAGAGAAACCAGAATGGCCGTGGTGCCTGGATGTCCGATTCACTGCCGAAGATACATATCTATAGATATATATCCATATCTATTGTGTATATATTTATTAACAAATTAATTTTATACCACGGAAAATAAACTTGGTATGCATCTCCGACACTGCGCGAGACATTTAGTCACCTCAGTGATCCTGGTTTCTCAAGTTCTCTAAGGATGATTATAGGCCGCCCGTTACCCCACACCGGCGTCCCTTAGCCTGTCTAATTCTAATTTCTTTCAAACACTGTACTCGCTCCAAAAAAATCGGGAAAATTTTATTTTGAAAAACTATTACTGGAGTTTGATATAATGATTTATTGCGCACAATTCAGCGTAAAAAACGTTCAAAACGTTGAAAATAAAATATAGCTTGTGTGCAAAACATATTAGGCTATTATAAACCTGTTGACATACAAAATTTTTTGGTCTCTTTTGAGAAAAAAAAATCATAAAGTGACGGTATGTGCAAAATCGGGTGTTTTTTTTATGTTTAACATGCTATAACAGAAAAACTGATCATCAAAAAACTGATAATCAATGATCACTGATTATAACAAAGTTTACTGCAGATTGTTTCATCGACCGGTTCTAAAGATATCGATCTCTAAACATGCGCGCCTAACGGAAGGTTAAGCCCTTGTTTGAAATAATTCTTTTGTGGAACCTTTCGTTCAGTAATACACAAAGATTTATTTTAGGGATGGATGTGCTATTTTATAATTACTTATTAGATGTTATGAACAAGATCTGCCTTTGTTATAAACACTCGTCTAAAATTCGGGCTTTATAAAACACATATCAGTCGATTTCTATGTGCAATAATATGAGCAATATGATTTCTGACAGAAATTAGTAGTTACGAAAGGCATCAATTCTTTTACAGTGCATTTGGAAATTTCCGGATAATCATCCACTAGGTTTCTCCAAAATGGAATAATACCATTATATGCATACGTAGATTTTCATGTGGTGCTCGTCTATGCATCTAAAAATTTCTCTCGTTACTTAATTGAGGGTAAGGTGAATACCACTGCCCTCGTTAAAAGGATTTTCAATCCAACTTAAATTACTGCAAGTTGAGGGAAAATATTCCAAAAATGTCTTTCGCAAGCCAGTTATACAGGGTGTTCCGTAATGATATGCGAATATTGAAGAGGGTGATTCTACATCGAAAATTAATGATAGTTTCTTATATAAACTATAGTCCCAAAATGTTGCGTTATTAAAATACAGAGTGTTAAAGTTTTTAACACAAATAAGGTATTAAGAGTAAACAGATTTTAACTACAAAGAGTTGTTCGAAATGTCAAACGTACGTAAAACAACAAATGATATGTACAAACATTTAGGCTCAGCCCCCTAGATTTGTTGCAAAATTGTATCCTTAATAATTACAATACGTATTATTTCTGTTGAGCAACCGACGGTGTTTAATTTTTGTCCCAAAAACGGCCAAAAACTCAAGAGGGCTTTTATTTGTCAAATGGAAGGGGGAGTCCAAAAATATTTTTTATTTGGGAAAAAACCATTGGCGTACCACTTTTTTCTTTAAAAATATTAAAGTCGGTGCTCGTACGCACGCCACTGTTAAAGATAGAGATTAGATTTGTATTGAAAGATATGCGTCTTTATTAATAATCACTATATGCTAAATTTCATAAAAATACCTAAAGCGAGTCCGAATATATTAATTAATTTCCTTTAAAAAAAAAAAAAATTAATAACGGAACATTTTGGGACTATAGTTTATATAAGAAACTATCATTAATTTTCGATGTAGAATCACCCCCTTCAATATTCGCATATCATTACGGAACAGCCTGTATAAATATTGTAGCGATAGAGCCAATATCTTGGCAGTTAAAGGTCTGGATTTGATGAAATTAACCGATTTCACGGCGTGGTATTCGTTTAACATTGCGGTGAAAGTATTGTGGTAAAGTCAGCAATGGATAGGCTTGATGCCTAGAACTATGCCATACATTCCAGAAAACGGAACTTGTTTCAAAGCATTAAGTAAATTAAATTTGTCTGCACTTGTTGTTTGAGCTGACAGAGCTTTACATAAAAGCATAGTTTCCTTAAAAGAGTTTTCATATATGTAACTAACAAAATTGTTACTTCCACATCTGTAGATTCCATTTGTCCATTGATCCATTTGTAAAGTAAAGCAGACCTCAAATATGTCTTCAATTTATCGTGAAATCGTGGTATCAGATAATGGGACTAGATCAATTTGGATGCAAATCTTCCACCAAATATGGTGATCATTGATTAGCTTTTCTTTGTTATACACCTATTAATTAAATACAATGATTTTTTTACATTCATTTGATTTAATTTAATACATTTTCTTTTAAATAATCCGCTTTTATTTTCTGCAGTCGGATGTTTACTTTCCAAATGACGCTTTAACTTTGCAGGATTTAAATTGGTCTTGTTCATTACTTGCTCACATATTACACGAAACTCATTTGGATCATTTTTATCGCCAATTTGGATTTATTTTCTTCTTCACTGTTATCTGCCAGATTTAAAGTTGGCGAAAAACTAGTCGAATTTCCAAAAGAACAATAATGCTTGTTCCTTCATTTGGTTCAAACAAAGCACAATTGTAACAATAACTCATGGAACCCGCGCATATTCCGTTCTTGTGATGCCAAAAAGCACCACAACTTGTTTTTTTGTAATGATTTCTCAATATATGCAAAAACTGTCATTTGCTCAGGTAAAATCAGTTAAAATTGTCATTACAAATCAAATAGTCATTTTAATTATAAAATTACAAAGTTTTTTGCCTTTACTGAACAATTTACATATTGTTACTTATCCCATTCTTGCACCAGGCTCCTCAATCGTTAACTGTTTTATCTGCATTGAAGATAAATCTATTTTCAATTGATTTTTTAATTGTAATTAACTATTGAGCTTTTTTCCTCCGATTCAGTCCCAGTATCTGCTTCAAGGAAACCTGACACTGTCTCTAGAAGAGTTGATATTACTTCCAGAAGACTTGAAATGCTTCCAGATGAGTCGAACTACTGTCAAAAGACTCAATAGGTCCTCTCGAAAATTTGTAAATATGTCCAAAAGTTATGAAATGCTTCCAAAAGAGATCAAATGCTTCCCGAAGACTTGAAATACACCTCGAAGATTTAAATTGCTTTTAGAAGGCTCGCTACTGCTCCTGGAAGACTTGATACTGTCTCTAGAAGCCATGATATTGCGTCCAGAAATTTTGAAATGCTTTCAGATAGGTTGAACTCCTATCAGAACACCCGATAGTACATCTGGAAGATTTGTAAATGCGTCCAAAAGACATGAAATGCTTCCAAACGACTTGAAATACATCCCGAAGGCTTAAACTGCTTCTGGAAGACTCGCTACTGCTCCTTGAAGACTTGTCTGCTAGAAGCAGTACTTCTAGCAGACTTGAACTGATTTCAGAAGATTCAATACTGCCTCTGAAAGACTTGTCACTGCTTTCAAAAGAACTGATATGCTTCTAAAAAACTTGGTATTGCTTCCAGAAAACTCGAAATGCTTCCATTAGACTTGGCACTGCCTCTAGCAGGCTTGATATTGCTTCCAGAAGACTTGAAATGCTTCCAGATGAGTTGCATTGCTGTGATACATCATGACATGAAATACATCCTGAAGATTTAATAATAATAATAATAATCCTTTATTTCCTACAGGTTTACACCACCCAGTTACAGGAAATCAATAACACAATACAAAAACATAAATGTAAGCGCATACTTATAGCAATATAAACAATACACTATATTACAAACATTAAACATAGTACCATCAAGCCAAAGATACAACAAAGAGCAAATAACATTAATAAATAATCACTGAAACATGTTAAGCAAACTCGACAGCAACCCCGACCACGGTGCTCAAAGAATCAAAGAATAAGCGAGATAGGGGATTTGCGTAATAAATTAGTCCGATTATAATAATTATAAAAAATAGCATTTGTACACGAATTTAGCCTAGGCACAACAAATAATAATCTATCCTATAACCAGCTGCAATCTATATCCCCGCGCAAAAGCTTGTATAATAACTTGATAGTGGCGATTATCCTGCGTTGCCGTAAAGAAAGGAAATTAAATTTCGATAAAAGTACTGATTCTAGAAGACTCGCTACTGCCCCTGGAAGACTTGATATTGCTTCCCGCAGACTTGACATTGCTTCCAGATTGGTTTGAACTGCTGTCGGAAGACTCGATAGTGTCTCTGGAAGATTTGTAAATGAGTCCAAAAGACATGAAATGCTTCCAGACGACTTAAAATATATCCCGAAGACTTAAACTGCTTTTAAAAAATACACCGCTGCCCCTGGAAGACTTGGTACTGCTTCTACAAGACTTGATATGCTTGCAGAAGAATTGAACTGATTTCAGCAAATTCGATCCTGCCTCTGGAACACTTGTCACTTCTTTCACTAGACTTGACACTGCCTCTGGAAGACTTGATTTTGTTTTTAAAAGAGTTGGAATCCACACAAAAGACTCTCCACAGCCCCTGGAAAACTTGATACTGTTGCTAGAAGACTTGATATTGCCTTCAGAAGATTTGATATGCTTCCAAAAGGTTGGAAATGGCTTCAGAAGATTTGATACTGCCTCCAGAAGACTGGACACTGTTCTTAAAAAACTTAAGGCTTCCAGAAAACTTGAAATGCTTTCAAAAGACTTAAACTGCTTCTCGAAGATTCGATACTGCCTTTGCAAAATTTGTAACTGCTTCCAAGAGATTTTAAATACTTCTAGAAGACATCATATTGTCTCCGAAATAATTAAAATGCTTACAGAAGATTTAAACTGCTTTGAGAAGATTCTATACTGCCTCTGGAAGACTTGTCACTGCTTCCAAAAGAACTGAAATGCTTCGAAAAGACTTGATATTATTTTCAGAAAACTTGAAATGCCTCCAGAGAACTTGAAATGATTCCACTAGGCTTGACATTGCCTCTGGAAGACTTAATATTGCTTCCAGAAGACTTGAAATGATTCCAGATTACTTGAACTGCTGTCAGAAAATTCAATACTGCACCTGGAAGATTTGTTGATGCGTCCAAAACACATGAAATGTTTCCAAAAAATTTGAACTGATTTCAAAAAATTTGATACTGCCTTTGAGACACTTGTCACTGCTATGAAAACAAATGATATGCTTTGGAAAGACTTGATATTGCTTCTAGAAAACTCGAAATGCTTCCAAAAGACTTGAAATGCTTCCAGATGATTTGAACTGTTGTCAGAAGACAAGAATTGAACAGATGTTGCCCCTGGAAGACTTGATACTGCTTCTAAAAGACTTGAAATGCTTCGAAAAGACTTGATATTATTTTCAGAAA
Source organism: Onthophagus sagittarius (assembly GCA_036711965.1). Classification (NCBI taxonomy): domain Eukaryota; kingdom Metazoa; phylum Arthropoda; class Insecta; order Coleoptera; family Scarabaeidae; genus Onthophagus; species Onthophagus sagittarius. Next base: position 45,122,499 of record JASERS010000004.1, read on the forward strand.
ACTTGAAATGCCTCCAGAGAACTTGAAATGATTCCACTAGGCTTGACATTGCCTCTGGAAGGCTTAATATTGCTTCCAGAAGACTTGAAATGATTCCAGATTACTTGAACTGCTGTCAGAAAATTCAATACTGCACCTGGAAGATTTGTTGATGCGTCCAAAACACATGAAATGTTTCCAAAAAATTTGAACTGATTTCAAAAAATTTGATACTGCCTTTGAGACACTTGTCACTGCTATGAAAACAAATGATATGCTTTGGAAGGACTTGATATTGCTTCTATAAAACTCGAAATGCTTCCAAAAGACTTGAAATGCTTCCAGATGATTTGAACTGTTGTCAGAAGACAAGATTTGAACAGATGCTGCCCCTGGAAGACTTGATACTGCTTCTAAAAGACTTGAAACGCTTCCAGAAGATTTGAACTGATTTCAGAAGGTTCGATACTGCCTCTGGAAGACTTGTCATTGCTTCCCAAAGAACTGATATGTTTCTAAAAGACTGCATATTGCTTCCAGAAAACTCGAAATGCCTTTAGAGGACTTGAAATGTTTCAACTAGGCTTGACACTACCTCTAAAAGACTTCATATTGCTTCCAGAAGAATGAATGATAAAAAAATTTTGTCTCCCCCTTGAAGGCAAAATGCGTCCAGAAGTTTTAATGTCTCTGAAAGATTTGAAATTAGTGCTGAAGATTTGAAACGCTTCCAAACGAGCACCTATATAATATTACCAATGATTTTAAACGAATTGAAATTACAATTTTTAATTAATTTTAATGTACTAATGAAATTTTTTCACTCAGCACCTTGCACCCATTTGTTTCTTCAAAAACCAGCGCTTATGGTACATATATCGACTTGATGGTAAAAATGATAATAGTATCGATTCATCCAGATACTATTAGCTATAAATATTAGGTGATAAGGTATAATTTGATCCATTTCGACCAGTTAAATATTCGGAATAAGAAAAATGGTGTTGTACTTTTACTGGTTTTATTGTTTAAATCCCTCTACATATAAAAGACGTGCGTCTTTTATTTATAGAATTAACATTGGAGTTATTGTAAAAAACAATATTTTTTGAAATATAACAACAAAATTAAAATTTTTATTGGTGTTGTTAAGTGGCATGTTAAGTTTAAAAATAAGATGGCTTCTGTAAACAAAAAAATTTTTTTTCTTATTCCGAACAGCTATAATTATGTTTATGTTTGAATAAATACAAGTTAGTTACCCTTTCATAAAGCTTTTACAACGAAGACAGGGACACACTTTCTTTATAATATGTAATTATAATGTGATACATCCATTCCTAAAATCTAGTATGGATATATTACTGAATAAAGGGTTCCATTAAAATATTGTTTCAAAAAAGGGTTTTGCGCGATGTCAAAGGTTGAAGAACATTGACAAAACTGTACATCTTGAAAAATTCACTATCTGAAAACTGCATTTATTCAGAACTAAGTATTTTTCAGATTAGGATTGTTTTTTTTGATTTGGATTGTAGCAAGCGTTCATTTGCGAAGAACATTCTATAAAACGTTGTTACTTTAGAAATACTAAAATAATATTTAAAAGTTATCTCCAAATATTTTTAATAACCACTATCCTGTGATACCTTGCATTGAGTGAAATATTGGTTTGATAAAATAAATAAATTTTTGTTAGTCTCTTATCGATAATATTCACTTAATTATATATTAATTTCAATGAAGGACTTAATTAAACCGATTAAGTTGAATCAAGTGTGAAAAAGCAAAAATTTTTCTTTTTGCAAGAATGCCGCTCATTAAAATAATCTGGGATAAACACTAACGTAAGTTGCAGTTTAATTTTTTCACTAAGCTATAACACGTTTATTAATGTTGAGTCAGTAACTTCTAGTTGAACAGTTCAGCTTTGAATTATATCTTCGAATCTCGAAAAATTACGTGTACAATTAATTGTGCAAAACGAATAACTTGCCTCTGTTAATAGGAATGGAGTAACGAAGAACTTTCAGAAGATGATTATCTTTCAGATGAACAAGAATTTGAAGAAGACGATTATTATTACTATGAAGATCAAACAGGTTCTGATGATATTGAATTATCGTGTGATACATGCGATAGGCAATTTAACGACCAAAGCAGTTATCAAAAGCACATGTCTGAACATGTTACCTGTAAAATAGATGGATGTACATTCACTGCTCATGCAAAAATCGTTGATAAACACATTACCTTGCAACACAGCACTGGTTTATATGATAAAATCAGAAATATTTCAACGCCTGAAGATATTCAAAAATGGATTGAAGAGAGAAAACGGAAATATCCGTCTAAAGAGAATGTTGAAAAGAGGAGGTTGCAACAAGAAAAGATGCTGCAAAGAGGCGAAAAGCTCGGTGCTTCAAAAGATAGATTTGGAAAGAAAAATCAAACGAGATGTAAGTTTATGTATTAATTAAAACATATTATTAATAAATTTATTAAAATTTTAGTGCAAAAACCTCCTCGTTCAAAATTTAAAGAAACGCAACCAAAACTTAATAAAACAAAACGAAAAAATAAACTTAATCACAATCCGAAAAAAGAATCTCTAATTGATGATAAATCCGATTGGAATGGGACAATGTTCCCTTTTAGAGGAACATCTTCATTAATTATCATTGAAAGAAAAGAAGAAAATTTCGATGATACTGAATGGGATGAAGAAAAAACTCTAATTCCTAATAATAATAAATCTAATAAGATTGTTTTAAATAACGCATTAGGGGCTTTAATGGGTGCTTATAATTCTAGTGATGAATCTGATCAAGAAAATAATGAAGCTAAGAATAAATCTGTAATGAATCAATGTGAAATTAAAAAAGAAAATGAAATTAAAAAAGTAAGTGAAGAAAATAAAACAGAAAATGAAGAAATTAAAGTAATTAGAAATATTAGTGATGATGAAGCCCCTGTTGAGGAAAAAATACAACGTAAAGATGAAGGTAGTTTTAAGGAAGAGGAGAAAAAGGTTAAATTAAAACGGAGTAGAAAAAGAAATAATAAATCTGAGAAGGTGAATAAGTCTGAGTCAGTGCCGTTTTTGCAACGAAAGTTTAAAAAGAGGAAAAGAACTTTATTGGAGGGACTATTGGAGAATGATATAAGGCATGAAAGAAATGTTATTTTGCAATGTGTTAGATACATTGTTAAGAATAATTTTTTTCAAAAAGAATAATATTTTTTAATTGTTTAATAAAAGTAATTGTCTTATATTTTTTTTGTTTTTATGATGCCTATATTAAATTTAATGAAAATTTATAGTGATCAGTAAATCCCGTCTTGATTTATAGAAAATATGCCTATGCTTAAAATTTATGGCAAGGAAAATCTCATTAGAAATGTATGCGAATAAGATAAAAAAGAATGTAACCACAGTTTTTTGTTTTTTAATTTTTTTAATCGAGTTTTTAATTCTTTTAGTTCTCTTCCTTGTTCCCGTGACAGTGTATTTATAGTACAATGCCGAAACAAAAGTCCACCATAAAACAATTGAAATAAGATCGCAATCATTTGTTTTTCCATATGCGACATTTGACAAATGGCGATTTTTGCGGTAATTTTTTTAATTGATAAAAATGGCCTAAATAACACGTTATGAAACTTACTAACGACGTATTACATCCAAAACGACGGATGAAACATGTCCGTTGAATTGCAATTTCCATAAAAACTTTGCTCTGAGTTCTGGAAAGCCGTTCGTCATTACTCAATGCAATTTTCTTAAAATTATCACCTCTGAGATAGCCCAGTTGGACAATCTACAGCCAACAGAGTAACATTTCCGCCTAAACGGGCAACATATAATAGTACACAAATAAATCAAATTGTTGATGTTATCAGTACTCAGCGACAGAGAAATGTTCCCATCAATATCGATCATTCGACATTCGGCTCGGGGCCCCAAAAATGTCTTCCAGCTGCCCTTTTGGCTAACCTGTCTGCATTTTTGTTGCCCGCTGAGCCATTGTGACCCTTTATCCATTGAATGGAGACTCGATTGTGGATCGAGGCTTCCTCCAATGCTAGGTGACAATCCATTACTAAGGCAGACGTTATCCTAACGTTGCTTAGAGCTAAAATAGATTGTTTACTGTCTGTAAATATAGTAAAGTACTTACCCCGACTCTTGGTGTTAACAATGTAGTCAGCGGCGGGTTTAATAGCAGTCATTTCTGCTTGAATGACGGTGTTGAAATTACCTAAGGGTTTTGAGAGGCGGATCCTAGGGTTGTGGGAAAACACCTCCGCGCCAGATCCATACCGTCTTTTTGAACCATCAGTGTAGATTTTCAAATTGTTATGTGTATCTGTTACTGTGGAACTGATTTTGGTGAGGTACTTTTAATTTGGGCGGTATATCATCCGCTTTACACTCCAGAAGGGATGAGTCCTCGACTGCTTCCCTCCAAGGAGACGTTCGACCACCAGTGACGTCCACCTTTTTGGTAGCTACTGATTGTAGTCTTTTCATGGTTACCAGTGCCACCTCTTGTATGTAGAGATGTAGGGATGGCAGGTTTAACATGACCTCCATGGCTGCGGTGGGAGTAGAGTGCATCGCACTTGTAACAAACAGACACGCAAGTCTTTGTATACTTTTGAGTGCTGCGATGGTGGTGATTTTTGAAGATCTATTCCACCACACCACAGCACCATAAGTTAGCATGGGTCGAATAACGGCAGTGTAGATCCAAAAGGCTACTCGGGTGGACAACCCCCATGTCCTCCTAACAGCCCTTCGGCGTTGGCCAAGAGCAACTCATGCTTTTTTTACTCTATAATCTAGGTGGGCTTTCCACGTTAACTTACTATTCATAATTAAGTCCAAGTACTTACCCTCATTGGAAAGTTTAAGTGGAGTATTCGCAAGCGTTGGTAGATTAAATCCGCCTAAGCTGCGTAAGCGTGTAAAAATTACCATCTCGGTCTTTTTGGGATTTACTGAGAGAGTTTGTTTGTTACACAAGGTCACACAATTATGTTGAGTGCTACCTGCATCCTTTCAGACAGTACATTTATTTGTTTCCCCCTGACGAGGATGGACAGGTCATCAGTGTAGCCAACGGTTTTAAAGCGGGCTAGTTTTAATCGTTTTAAGAGGCTGTCGAGTGTAAGGTTCCACAATAGAGGTGAGAAAACACCCCCTTGTGGGCAGCCCCTAGTAACGGTACCTTGTAAGGTGGTATTGCCAATCCTTAGTTTCACGAGTCTATGTCTGAGTGTGTTCTCTATCCAACAATAAAGTGTCGGAGGGACATTGTGCTCAGCCAAAGCCTCGTGTATTCCTGAGAAGGTCGTTCGATCGAAGGCTCCATCAACGTCGATGAAGACACCCAGGGCGGCCTCTTTGCGGTACAACAGCGTCGTTGATGAAGTCAACCACAGTGCTGAGAGCCGTCAGCATTGACTTGCCCTGTGTGTAGGCATGTTGATCAGAGTCCAGTGGTCTGGTGATCAGGCAGTGGTCTCTGATGTATCTGTCACACAGTCTCTCTAAAGTTTTCAGAAGAAAAGAGGAAAGGCTGATAGGTCTGTAAGACTTCGGGAGGAAGTAGTCCTGCTTGCCCGGTTTCCGTATGAAGTTAACTGAAGCATCACGCCAAATCCTCGGCAAGTAGCGTGTTGCCAGACAGCCCTGAAATATTCTCTTTAGGTGCGGTAGGATCCATTCCAGACCCCATTGTAAGAGGGCCGGTGCCATCCCATCCGGTCCTGGAGTTTTGAACGGAGCGAAGGAATTTACGGCCCACCTTATTTTTGCTTCCTCGCAGATGAGTTCGGCCAGACTCCAATCATCTCTTGCCGGTAGATGGTTTGACTCTGGTTGGACAGTGATGGGGTTGTCAGAACCTGAGAAATGAACAGACATTAAGAGCTGTAAACTTTCTAGAAGGTTGTCGGTATAAGAACCGTCTTCCTTCTTCAACAAGCCGATACGTTTGTCTAGTTCAGAAGCGAGTATCTTCTTCAAACGAGATACCTCGGTGAGGGAGTTAACTTCCTCACAGTAGCACCTCCACGCCGCTCGCTTCTTGTTTGCCAGTCGGAAACGGTTCTGGAGTCCTTAGCCCTGTTGAAGGCCGTCATCGCCTCACGTTTGAGAGTCTTCAGTTCGGGGTACCACCAAGCGGTGGCACGTCCGGAGGATGACTCTTTGCGAAGGGGACAGGCCTTTTTGTAAGAACGGAGCAGGATCCCGTTTAAAGAAGTACAATATTTGTCTATGCTACGGTTATCCGCTGGTTGTCTCTGCCCTACTTTTGCTAACAGCCCCGAAAGCGTGGAATTAAACAGTTCCACGTTTGTTCTTTTGGGGTTTCGGGTCAGGTTGGGTTTGTAATTGGCATTGCCAATTTCGAAAGTAATCCACCTATGGTCCGACATTGTACCTCTCCCTCTTTGTAGCAAACAATACGCGTGGGCTTAGAGCTATCACTATGTAAGTTATAAGAATGAAAAATATCCGCTACAATCTTAATCTATGTTAAAATCCCCGCATAGAATGACAAATTTATATCTAGAACATAAAAATCAAGCACTGACAATAATGATACCGAAAAAACATCAATGGCTCTGTAATAAACGTCTTATTTTTGGGATTTGGTTGGACGGCTTAAAGACGTTATATCGATGTATAAGTAAAAATTGTGATCAATTATGTCACTGTTATTTTCCAAAAACTGGACAACCTTCAATCACATCAACGCCAAATTGTAATTTAGATTTTCGCACCTGTGTTAGAGATGTGCGCGTGAGTGACTTGTTATGTCCGCTCACGATCTAGACCCGCGCGGGTCAGGCACGCCACTCACGTGAACATCATAGATGACTCCCGCGTGGGTCCCGTTAATTCACGAGTGTAATAAATGGCTTATATTGGGATTTGGTTGCACGGCATAAACACGTTATATCGATGTATGTTTTATTCGGTATTATCACATGAATTAATGTCAATTGAGTTCCCCTTTCTAACAATAGATCTAATACTTATACTAAACTAAATGCTAACGTTGTAACAACAAACTTTCGCTCGTTTCGAAATACTTACCACTGGATTGACCATCCCAGACACAAACAAATAGAGTCTCAATGATTTAAAAAACGACAATTTCTACATTCCCAATATTGTCTAGCGCGTATTCTTAAAATTCAAATTTTATTACAAATTCGACTTTGGAAGATATTCAAAGTGGAGCACCAGAATCAGATCACATAATTCTGAGTAAACTTCAGCGCCATGCGCAATCAGTAATGTGCACTTCTATGTACTTGTTTTGGGAAATATATTTTTTGCAAACCATAACCTGTCTGTTCGTATAGCAAAACATAATTTTATGGTTTCTACGGTTACACATCATAAAATGAACTTAAAAAGATTTTACATAAAAATGGAAATGATTAGTTAACTCTATAGGTATACGGATTTTTTATGCTTAGAAAAGCTTAAAATATCAGTAATAAAGTTTTTTCCCTCTTTGCCATTCTATCCGGGGACTATATATACTATAGATATGCAAATTACGTGAGTACCTTTGAGTTGCGATGAGTCATATATGACCCACCATGAGCAGGCATCACTTTTTGAATCACTCATGTGAGCGTCATCGTGAATAAGTTTAGTTTCGACGAGACCCGGCGTGACCTGATTGAATCGATTTTTTAATAATATTTTACCGAATTATTATATATTATGTGTTTTTATACCTTCAAAGTCCTATTTATTAGTTTGCCAACATGGCAGTATGAACTACTATGTCTTCAAAGACCTGTTGATCAGTTTGAAATGTGCCAACTTGTTGGCAGCATGAGGTATTACTATTGGCAAACACTGCACCTTATCTTAGGAGTTTTTATATCTCCAAAGTCCTGTTTATCATTTTGAAGTCTGTCAACTTGTTGGTAGCGTGAGCTATTATTCTCCAACAGACTGTATTTTACTTTAAAGACTGAAAATAAACTTTTTCTCCTGCTCCAACTTTAGCATATGATCACTAAATATTTTTGTTACATCTTAAACTTTTGTGATTTGAGGCGTTGAGAATAGAAAGGGCGAACTTAACACCGGTCCAAAATTTTTTGTTAACAATTATAGCAACAATTATATTAAGTTTGCCCTTCTTTCCCATAGAAAATCGAATATCAAGCAAAATCGAAGTTCGATTTTAAGCAATACGGCGACTGACCACCGGTATCACATTGTATTAAAAAAAATCTGCATTGTTCATAGCACTGAAATTATTAGAATTTTAAATTGAGCATTTTTAATTGTCTTATTAAATTAAAAATGCTTTGAAATGAGTCCAAACTCGATGGGGTTATCTTAAAAAACAAAAAAGTTATGACACAAAATTAAATCAAAGTGAAAATTTACTGTCAAAATATTTTTTAAATTGCTATATCAGCCGTTTTTGAAGATAATTATTTCGAGTTTGGACTCATTTATAGCACTTGTCGTCTAGATTATGAATTTTTATTCAAACACAACAACAATAAATTAGAATTAGAGACATTAGGGTTTAGCCTTCTTAAGAAACGTATGGCTAAACTCTAATATTTCTAGTTCTAGGTCTATATTAATTCTGAAGCTGGATTGTCTAGTCTTAGTTATACTTTTAGTTTCAGAAAAATTAAAAAAATCTAACGTTTAACAAGAATTAACACTAGACCTAGAAAGTTGTAGGTCTAGTGTTAGTTTTTGTTTTAGTTGGGTACAAGTATACAATAATCTCAAACCGAACAACAGCTAAAAGTAAAGCTAATACCAACACTAAACCCTAACCTAGAACTAAAAACATTTGGATTTAACCGCACGTTTCTTAGAACGGCTAAACCCAAATGTTTCTAGTTCCAAATCTAATTTTAGTATTAGTACTATTGTAAACCAATTCTCTCCTTAACGGTTATTCACGGTGGAAAAGCTTAATTTTATGGTTACATATAAATTAAACTTAGAAATTTTTCAATTAAAAAAAAATCTAATTTTTATATAAAAATGAGAATAATTAGTTAATTTCTATAGTTAGTGTATATAATAATTATATTATTTATATGATTAAGTGATTTGAACATATCCCACACAATATTTTATTTTAAATAAGTTTGAAAAATCAGTTATAAGATTTTTTTTCTTTCTTTGTAACTCTAAACACTACTAAATTTGACTAAATTTTATTTTTTTCTTTTGTTCCAATTTTAAGGGCATTGTTCTTAAATAAAGTGAATTTATTATTCATTGTTCGATACCAATTTTCATACTAAACAAATAACACCGTTATCTAAAAATGAAATAGAACAATCGAAATTGTCAAAGAATTGCCAATTTTTCCTTAAATCAAGAAAAAATTTTCAAATTGAATTTAACTCCCGATTATATTTCTTGTATATCTTCAATCTTTAATAAATCAATATAGTAGAAATATATTTTAAACAATTTTTCACTTAAAAAAAAACCGGAAGTGAACTCGAGAAGTAATTATTTTGACTTGGCGTTGTAGGAAATTAAACATGCTTTCAAATGAGCCCAAACTCGGTGGGGTTATCTTAAAAAACAAAAAAGTTATTTTATTAGTTATTTTTATAATTTTATTATAAAAAAGTTTCACAAAATTAAATCAAAAACAAATGAAAATCGACTGTCAACATGAATTGTCAAACTGTCAATTTTTTTTTTAAATCAACAAAAAAAATTTCAGATTGAATTTAATTCGCTATTATTTTTGTTGTATATCTTCGATTTTTTATGAATCGAAACGATGGAAACATTTTTGTTACAATTTTTCGCTTTAAAAAACCGGAAATAAACCCAAGAAGTCGTTAATTTGATTTGGTGTTGATTTCGTGTTTAGGAAACTATAAATGCTTTAAAATGAGTCTAATCTCGATGGAGTTATCTCAAAAAGCAAATAAGTTATGACAAAAAATTAATGAGAGGGGTACCACAGAGATCAGGGATCATATTGGGTCCCCTCTTATTTTTGTTGTTTTTCAATGATTTTGCTTACTACATAAAAGCAAGTCTTAATAACTGTGAGTGCATCCTATATGCTGATGATGCTACAATTTTAATACGGGGTAGAAATAAGGATGATATTGATAGGGGGGTTGAGATGGCGCTGTCGAGGGGGGATTGGTGCCTTGCGAACGAAGTTTGCCTTAATGAAAATAAAACAGTCAAACTTCCGTTTACATTGAGGCAGATTGAGACTCCTTGTTCCAGTGTAACCAAGTTTTTGGGCCTCTACATTACTAGTTCTGCGCTGCGTTTTAATGAGCATAGTGTGGAAATGAGCAAAAAGGTTAACCGTAATATATTTCTTTTGAGACGGTTTGCAGTAACTGTAATGCCAAAAGTAGTAAGAAGTGCATATTTTGTTTTATTACTTTCCTATTCTATACTAGCATGGGGAACGACCTCTGAAGCTGCTCGGATGTTCGGGCTGCAGCGCAGGGCAGCGAGAATAGTGGTTTAGATTATCGTGATGATTGCAGAAATGCTTTTATTACACAGTCAATACTCACTATTCCTTCTCTATACATCCTCCGGTGCGTGGGATACACCTTAGAGAGCATGAAATCTCTAAAAAAGCATGGTGATGTTTATATCTATAACACACGTGGGAGAGAAGACCTCTGCCTAGACTTTGTGCAGTTATGCAAAACAAAGTCAGGTCCCATACACATGGGACAAACATTTTATAATCACCTGCCAAATAATATGAGAGCTCTTCCAGCGGACGGGTCACTTGGGGAGTTGACGGGATTCTTGCTGAGGAAAGCATTTGATACTAATCAGGAATTTCTGCGGACCTCCGTCGACATTGTTAGTGCTTGAGGATTTTTAACATTTTTTTTATAAATTTAATCAAATCCATTCTTTTTTATGTAATTTGTAAAGATTAGTTTAGCGATTGATTCGGTTGATTAACGAGATTTTCTATTTTTTCTCATGTATTTGTTTTTTTGAATTGACGAGTGTAAGGATTGTACTTTCTTATCAGTAAAGACCGGATTAAAAGGCACAAAAAAGACGGAAAAAGGCACTTAAAAAGGCATGAAATTTTGGCAACAAAAGCATTAAAAAGGCATAAAAATAGAAGTCTAAAAAATTGCTATACCTAGTTAATAATGTATTTTAATAACGTTTTCATTAAAAAATACATCGTTAGACTAAACATTCATATATAATTATTAAACCACAAATCACGAAAACAACTAATTATTCAATGCTGTTCTAAATGTTCCATTGTGAAGTTGTGTCTTCTCTCACTTAACGTATTCTTGTAAGCCGAAAAACTCTCCACGTCCACACTTGTAATTGGTGCATACTTGAACTTTGTAATTAATGCGGGATCCATAATAAATCCAGTAACAATTTCACCACTTAAAATTGATGCAATTTTTTGTAATGTGGCAAATCCTTCATTTTTACACAGAACGTCATTAAATTTATTCGTAATTATTTGACCAATATGTCCTGGTACGCTATACGTGCTGTCTTGAAACTTTTTAATCATTTCTACTGCAGTCACTAAAGGTAAATCCTGTTTTTCAAGTGATTTTATAGATTCACTTATATAACTATAATTGCTTTTTATAAATGCCAAATGATTTTGTAGCTCCACTTCTTTTAGGACGGCCTGGCCTAAAATGGAAGTTATAAAACATGGAATACTTAAAGCAACCGCAACCAATGAGATTAAAAGGATGTATAGCTACGGAATGGAAGAGATTCAAGGAAAATTTCGAATTATATAGAGTAGCGACAGGTTGTTCTACGAAAGATGAAAACGTACAGGCAGCAACGTTACTACACTGTCTGGGACAGGAAACTAGAGATATATTAGATACATTGGAGCTCACAAAAGAGGAAAAACAAAGAACTTGTGGAATAATTCAAAAATTAGATGCATATTTTATACCGAAGAAAAACAAAACAGTAGAGAGACACAAGTTCAATACACGTGGACAGCAAAATGGTGAAAATTTTGACCAATACCTAGGAGAGCTACGAAAGCTTGCACAGAACTGTGAGTTTGCCGGTATGAAGGATGACTTGATTATGGACAGAATCATTTGCGGTATAAGGGATAACCACCTTAGAGACAAACTACTCAGAGAAAGGGATCTGGACCTAACGAAAGCAATAGCCATCTGTAAAGCAGCGGAGCAAACTGAAGAGCATATGAAACAGCTATATCAAAAAGGTCAAGAGGTTAATGCCGTAGAAGTGAGACATCCAGCCAATCGTCAACTTTGGGAGGTGTCAGGTTGAAAACATCACGCTCGACATCAAACACATAGGGTAAATAAGGTATTAGACAATAAGGTAATGAATAATAATGTAATAAACAATTGTACTCGTTGTGGATTTGACCATGAACGCAGAAAATGTCCTGCCTATGGTAAAGTCTGTAAAAATTGTAATAAACCTAATCATTATGCAAAAAAATGTAACTAAATGAAGTAATTGAAAATGATAAAATTGACACTGAAAACTACGTCTTAGATAGTATATCTAGTAGACAGATTAATAATTTTAGAGATGCGTTTTGGAAAAACATTACTCTTGTAGACTGTAATAAAACGTTAAAAACAAAAATCGATACTGGAGCGCAGATAAACGTGATTCCAAGCTATATCTTTAAACAATTAAATTTAAATTCTAAACTTAAGGAAAGTGTTGCAAACATAACTAATTATGGAGGTAACAAATTAAAAGTAATAGGCGTATGTAGGTTAGATGTAAAAATTGACAATAAACCACATAACATGCAGTTTTTTGTGATTGACACTCATGCAAATTCAACGCCCATATTAGGTATAAAAACAATCCAAGAGCTAAATTTATTGGAGACAATAAATGTAATAGATAAAATAGAATATAATACTAAAGAAATAGTTCAAAAATATGAAGATGTATTTTCAGGGCTAGGGAAAATAAACATTAAGCCATATGAGTTCAAGTTAAAAGAAAATTACACTCCAGTGGTTGTACCACCAAGACAAGTACCATTTCAATTAATGGAACCTTTAAAAAATGCACTGAAAAAAATGATAAAAGACGGAATAATTATTAGTATTAGTGAACCAACAGAATTCGTAAACCCCTTAGTGTTAGTAAAGAAAAATATTGATAGCAATATTCGAATATGTTTAGACCCTAAAAATTTAAATCAGGCAATAAAGAGAGAGCATTATAAAATACCCACATTTGAGGAACTGACACATAAATTGAATGGAGCTAAAATCTTTTCAACACTTGATGCAAATAAAGGATTTTGGCAGATTGCACTAAACGAATCAGCATCTAAATTAACAACTTTCGCAACACCTTACGGTAGATATCGATTTCTAAGACTACCATTCGGTTTAGCTTGTGCACCAGAAATTTTTCAAAAGACATTTGCGGAAGTATTCAAAGACATTCAAGGCGTAAGCATTTACATAGATGATTTGATAATTTTTGCAAAAGATAAAAAAGAGCATGATGAAATATTAAATAAGGTTTTACAAAGAGCCAAGGAAATGGGAGTAAAATTTAACAGAGTAAAATGTAAATTCGCGGTAACTGAAATAAAATATATTGGTCATGTTCTAACACAAAATGGTATTCAACCAGATATCTATAAAGTTGAAGCAATCAAAGAAATTTCGATTCCAACTAATAAACAAGAACTAAGCAGATTCTTAGGAATGGTGACTTATGTTTCTAAATTCATATCAAATTTATCACAAACTACACACAATTTAAGACAATTGCTAAAGAAAAATATAATTTGGGATTGGACAAGGGTACATGATGAAGAATTTAACAAACTAAAGAATTTGTTAGTCACAGAACCAGTACTAGCGTACTTTGATGAAAAAGAATTAATCACATTATCAGTTGATAGCTCTAAATCAGGAATGGGTGCAGTTATTTTACAAAAGGGCCAACCAGTTAGTTATGCATCAAAATCACTAACAGAAACACAGATGCGATACGCTCAAATTGAAAAAGAAGCTCTTGCAATTCTTTTTGGTTGCCAGAGATTTCACCAGTATTTGTTCGGAAAGAAGTTTTTAGTGGAAACTGATATATAAACCTTTAGAAATAATCTTCAAGAAACCACTAAATAATTGTCCACTCAGACTACAGAGAATCTTAATAAATCTGCAAAACTATGAATTTGAAGTCAGATATTATCCGGGTAAATTGTTATACTTAGCTGATGCATTATCTAGAAGCAGTTACAATGATGAACAGTTTGATCTTAAAGAAAAAGAAATCGAACTTCATTTAAATTTAATACAATATTCAAAGATAAGTCCCCAAAGGTATGATAAAATCAAAGAAGAAACACAAAAAGATACTGAATTAATAGAGTTATTGAAAGTTGTAAAAGAGGAATGGCCAGAACAAAAAAAAACTGTAAACATATTAGTTAAACCATATTGGTCAGTTCGAGCTGAAATTACAGAAATAAAAGGAATATTATATAAAGGTGATAATAATACCAAATTGCCTTCGTAAGGAAATACTGAATAAGTTACACTATGGTCACATGGGCATAAATAAAACTATTTTAAAAGCAAGACAATTAATATACTGGCCAAACATTAATAACCAAATAATAGATTTGATTAAAAAATGTTATACTTGTGAAAAATTCCAAAATTCGAACACAAAAGAAACAATTATCAACCGAGAACTTCCTAGTAGACCATGGGAAATAATAGCGGCAGATTTTTTTCAATTTGAAGGGAAAGAATATTTAATAATAATTGATGCTTTTTCCAAATTTCCGGAAATAGTTTGTTTGCAAAACAACACCACTAATCAAAATGTAATAAAAAATTTTAAGACAATATTAGCAAGAAATGGAATACCAGACATTTTATACACTGATAACGGACCTCAGTTTGTTAATCAACAATTTCAAAAATTTTTACAGGACTGGGAGATTAGACACATAACCAGTACCCCTAATTATCCACAGTCAAACGGTCTAATTGAACGACATATTCAAACAATCAAAAAACTAATGAAAAAGGCAAAAGAGGAGGGAAATGATATGTATTTAGTCCTTTTGGAATATAGAGCGACACCTTTGGACAGATCATTGCCTTCTCCAGCTGAAATTCTGTACAACAGAAAAATAAAAACTTTGATACCTATATCTGAAAATCTTTTAAATAATAACACTAAAAACAAATTGTACAGGAACCACTATAGAAATACTCAAATTATTCAGAATAATTACTATAACAAAAAATCAAAAGATCTTAATAACCTAAAGAAGGGAGAAAGAGTGGTCGTGCAACAAAAAGATAAAACTTGGAAACCGGGTAGAATAGTAGAAGTAGATCGGAACCGTCCAAGATCATACAAAATAAGATGATAGAAATCGTAAATTCTTGAAGCAATTCAAAGATAACAAGCCGTATATTGTTAGGGAAGTTTACGACAACGTTTTTGAACATTATTATAATCTTAATAAACCTTTAAATACTAACAATAACAATCCTGTCATTAACAATAACGATGTTTCGGAAACTCCTGATCTGTCTTTACCCAAAAATACTCTAAGTACCAAAAGTGGAAGTAGACCAGTTCGCATTCGGAGAACTCCCACTTATTTGAAAGACTATGTCAAATAAACCAATAAATTGTAAGTTTAGCTTAAGTACAGTAAGAAGTAGAATGTTTAGTTTTGGTAACATAGTTTAACTTTGTTCAGTCTTCCAAAAGAGGGGAGATGTTATATATATCAACAATGTACAAAAGACGAGTTTCGCAGTTGTCAGCACTGACGCGATGAATCAACAACAATGCAGAAAGTGCAATGGCGACATCGACACGAATCAGAAAAGTGACTAGTAGTTTTTGTAATATTAAGAAGTTAAATAAATGGTTATAAACAACAGATGTTTTATTAAACAACGAGAACATAACAGTAACCTTATAGTTTCTGCTACTCGATTAAGCCTGTGTGCTAAGCAAGTACAATGAATTAAAATAGGGTAAAAAATCTTCATATTAGACGCAGCTTTTACCATGTATGCCGCTGCGTCTGACACCATCAGTAAAATTTTATCATTCGGTACCGGCTCCGGTAAGAAAGAATGCGTTAATTCGGCGTGAATAAATCTTGTTACCGTATTATTATTTGTTTTACTTAATTCTTTGGTACTTATTAGAAAACTTTTTGACGAATTTTCATCACTTAATACTCCAAGTATTAAATTTGCCACGTATCGTCCACATAATCAGTTGTTTCGTCTACACTTATCCAAATATAATTATTTCCAATAATATTTTTTATTTCTTGAATAACTTCTTTGTAGACTGAAGTAATATAATTTTTGCGGAGATGGCTTTCATCGGGAATATGCATTGTACAATATGTTTGTAAAAAAGTTTTGAAATATTTATTTGTTACTATATGCATTGGTATGTTTGCTTTTATCAAAGCTTTGCAAAGATCAAAATTGAATTTTGATTGTTCAGTGTAGCCGGATGTTGATGCCATAGATTGTATAGCTGTACCTATAGTTTGTTGTTTTTTGGATTGACTTTTAGTCAGTTTTAATTTTTCCTGATGCAATGATGTTTAGACATGCTGAATTATGTAGTATTTCTTGTCACAATTAATCTGTTAACAGTAATTTAATAACGTCAGTATTTTATACAATATATTTTTTACAATATATTGTTCAATTAATTTTAGTGATCGAAGTACTACATTGAATCAATAGTGAATTTTATTTCTAGTGATTTTTGGGCCATGCTATTCTTTACAATTTCCAATTTTTACCGTAAAAAGATTTAAATTTCGGTTTTAAATATTTAAAAATCTTTGGTATTATACATAATTTAATCATTATTTAAAAATGTAATTAATATAATTAATTGTTTTTACTCGATTAACTCCATCAATACTTACGATTTTTGAATAGGCTTGGCAAAATAAACGATTGCGTTCATATTTCAATGCCTTGTAAACTTTAATCCATTCTTCTACGGTTGGCTTTTGTTTAACTTTAATACAACTAAATGAATTGAAGACTCGACGCAATTTAAACCACATACGGAGAATCCCGTGTAAGACGACACGGCACAACGGGGAATTCCAAAGCTTAAATTCGGATCGATGAAAAACGCGGATCTTACGTCAGACGGCACAACGAGGAAATGTACAGAGGCGCAGCGAAATATTTTTTCATAATTCAACCAATTTTTGGGGAAAAGACGCCAAAAAGTTGGAAAAAGGCTTTAAATAGGCATAAAAAAATAATAGGCATGAAAATTCAAAAAAGGCATAACTAACCTGGTCTTATTTCACTTATTTTTAACTGATTCGTAAAGATATTTAAATATATTTGTAATGCCTTTAATTTTGAGCATAAGCATATTTTCTATAAATCCGGTCTTTTCTTATCAGCACAATAAAGGATTATTATTATTATAAATTAGTAGTGTTACGGATGTGGGTTTAACGGATGCGGATGCGGAACCGGATTTTTTAATTCTAATTTTGCGGATGCGGATGCGTAAGCAGATTTTTGGATGCGGATTTAACGGATGCGGAGTTGTTGAAAAAAGTTACATGCTAAAATTTTCTTGAAAATATCTAATGCACAAATAAAGTAATTAATATTCATAATTTATTATAGGCAAATTATATTTTAAAAACAGCAATTTTGATGTCTTCTCTCCTTTCAGACTTTTTCTTTTATCTGTGTATATTAACGATGCTCCACTGAATAGCTGTTCACTGGTAAAGCTGCTTGGTGGTGTTGATAAATATTGTCGAACAACCGGCAATAAAACGGTATATTTGTACCCATTTTGTCGCCACCACATTAATGGATCTTCTTCTAAAGGTAGTCTTCTTTCTTTAATATAATTTTGGAGCACAATTTTCAGTGTTATTAAGTGGTCATCTTCTGCCTCGCTTTCACTTGAATTTAGAACGGATTGTACTGACTGCAGTAGTTTGGAAGAACAACAGCTAGAATTAGTAATAATTTGTTTATCAATTTTTCTTTTCTTATGTATCGGACTACAATCTTTATCTTGATGAATCGTTTGAATTTGGCACAAATTAGCTATTGTGGCTTCGACTTCTTCTATTTCAAAACTATTAAAAAATTTGGTTTTATATCTGGGATCTAAGTACGTGGAAATCGAACATAGTAAATTTCTGTTTAAATCGCCAAATCTTTCACTTATTACTCGTATAACTTTAACAAAAAGTGCTTTGATATTTTCTGGCGTATTTGAGCTATCTTTCTCAGCTTTTAATATTGTCAAAGTAACGTGCAGAAGTGGTATAACCATAGAAATGCTGTTCTTCGAGTTACTTAATTCTTTAGTAAGGTCTTCAAAAGGTGCCAACAATTTTAACAACAGTTCAATTGTTGACAAATCATCCGGAGAAAATGACACAAGTTGTTTTGTAGTTAAGTATAGAAGTAAAGAATCTTTTATTTTAACAAAACGTTCCAACATGTAAAATGTGCTGTTCCACCTGAAATGAAAATTAGTTATACTTTTTAATTTATAGACAATCGTTGGCTTACCTAGTGGCACAATCTTGTATTGTTGACATTGGAGGTTGCTTCAATCTTATTACCTGTATAGCTTTTAATTCATCTTGTGCTACTAGGGAATGATTAAAATGTGTTGACACTTTTTTCACTTTTTCAATTACTTCTTGAACCCATTCTTCCGATAATATAACATTTTTAATGCAACACTGTATTTGATGAATCACACAATCAAAATCAGTAAATCCAGATATCTGCATTGCTTTAATCATGTTGCTACCACGATCGCGTACCACACAGTGAACATTGTCCTGTTTTATACCCCATTCTTCAAGAATGGTTTCAAGTTTTGTCGAAATAGCTTGACCACTGTGACGGCCTTCCATTATTTCACATTTCAAAATAATTCTTACTCTTCGTTTATACCATGAGCAGTCAAACTAACTAATGAAGTCCCACAACTTGTATCTGACCAAACATCAGTTGTAAAGGATATTTTCTTAAGATCTTTTAATAGTGCTTTAATTTTATTTGCCACACCGTTATATAAATCGTCACATACAAGCGACGTAAAAAACTGACGTCCCCTTAATTTATATCGTGGAAGTATTGTATTGATTAATCGCCGAAAACCAACACCTTCGACGAAGTTGAATGGTAAGTCTTCCAAAGCAATCATTTCGCCTATTAATCGATCCGTATCTTTGGATTTTGTATATGAGAAATCCCAACATACATTCTTCGTTAAACATTCTTGTAAAGTAAGTTGTTTTGTTGTATTTGGACTTGTATCTGTAGATGTACTACAACTTGGCTGGTTCTGTTCTGCATTTTCAGCTATACGTTTTTCTAACTCTTCAAATATTTTTGTATGCTTAGATTTCAAATGATTTTTTAAAGAAGATGTGGTACGTCCTTTTCGTGAATATTCCTTTTCACAAATCTTACAACGAGCAATCAAACTGTTAATTTCCGAGAAATATTCCCAAATAAAGCTTGTTTTTGGTTTCATTTTAATTAATTTAATTTCGATGGATAGCAAACAATAAAACGAATGGCGATAAATGCGCAAAAGCATACATACAAGTTGCCATCCGTTCAACAACTGATCGTCTTTAGGAATTAAGATCTTTTAGAGCGCTATGCATTGGCGCCCCCGATTTGAGGCGTTGCGGCGCGACAATATAGGAGTCGTATCGTCCGTCGCCACATCGCGATTACCTCACGTGTTCGTGCATGTTACAATATCTAAAAATTTTTTTTATCTAAAAAATCGAAACAAAAAACTGTCACTATTTTACCGAAGCTCCGTTAAAATATATGCGGATGCGGATCTTCAAAACAATGCGGATTATCCGCAGTTGCGGATGCGGATGCGAATATCCGTTACACCACTATTATAAATAAAAAACAAATGAAAATCGACTGTCAAAATGATTTTTAAGTTGATATATCTCAGCCGTTTTTGGAGATAATTAATTCGAGTTTGGTCATTCTAAAGCATTTTTCGGCTAGATTAAGAGTTTTCATTGAAATTTTACAAGTTTCGTATTTTTCTTCTGCTTCAATTTTAAAAGGATTAAAAAACCCGGACCTAAGAAAGATTTATGTGAATAATATTTAATTAGAGAAAAACATGAAATAATGCTTATGAAATATTTATATTTTTTGTTAATTACAACAAGTTACATTTATTACATCACATATACTTTCAAAATATAAACAAAACTCTTAAAAGTGATGGTATTTTTTTCAAAACAAAAAAAAACTTAATACTTAATTTTTCCCATTTGAAACTAACTTCACTTTGAAACGAAATAATAATTTATTATTGAATACGTATGAAAGAACGCTAAATTAAAAAAGAAACCTAAAATCTCGCTGAAATTAAATGCTTCTTCGTCATCGTGCCGATACCATCTTACAATATACATACTTCCCATCAGATTCAAAATCGTTCTCATAATATTCATATTTAAAAAGAAATATGTACTTAATAAAACGACAACCTTTCTTATTCATCTTTAAATCAACTCAAAATAAAGTGTATCACGTCAATTAATTTTTAAAAATCAAAAATCATTGTTTAGATTACGTCAAAATTCTTAACTGGCCCGTATTTGTGCCGTAAACCAAACCTTGACCAGAAACCGGAAGCCAACGAATACAATTAACGCTTTTTAACGAATTTGCTTCTCTGCTTTGAGAGACCTCCCTCGTCGAAACCAATTGGTTCGAAGTATTCCTTTTATCGTCCAATGCAAAAATCCGGGCCATTATCCATCGCTCGGTTGGAACTATCGATACTCTCCTTGCGGATAACCCGACCACTAAATGACGATTTAGTGGGGATAAAGAGACGGAAACCGCGTTTTGTTCTAAATCCGCCACGTATAAACGTTGACCTAATGTTTCCCATTCGAGGCTGTAAACCCCTAAAAGATGAACAAAATTAATTTTTATTAAAACAATTAATTTAAGTCACCTAATCGAGTTGTTGCGTTTAAATAACCACCGGTTGGTAACAAAGTAACTAAAATACTTCCGTCGCTAGCTATATCAACGCTCGCATCATTATGGATTTTGCATTCGTTTACGACCATGTTTCTTAAAGCTATATAAAAAAATTAATTAATTAATTTGATTGTAATTAAAATTATTAAAGAAATTGTATATGTAGAAGTTGTATTTGTTAT
The DNA here is from genome assembly GCA_036711965.1 of Onthophagus sagittarius. NCBI lineage: Eukaryota > Metazoa > Arthropoda > Insecta > Coleoptera > Scarabaeidae > Onthophagus > Onthophagus sagittarius. The sequence goes on from JASERS010000004.1 coordinate 45,143,768, forward strand.
ATTCGCTTGTATACCGGTTTAAAGCCACCACAATCGGATTATGGATTATGTACAGATCGGATAAGAGATTTTGTAAAGATCAGATTATCGATTGTGCACAAATCAGATTATGGATTGTGTTGAGATCAGACTATTTGATTGTGCACAGATCGGATTATTGATTGTGCACAAATCAGACTATCGATTGTGTAGAGATCAGACTATAAATTGTGCACAGATCAGACTATTTGATTGTGCACAGATCGGATTATTGATTATATAGAGATCGGACTATCGATTATGCACAGATCAGATTGTCGATTGTGCACAGAACGGATTATTGATTGTGCACAAATCAGACTATCGATTGTGCACAGATTAGACTATTTGATTGTGCACAGATCGGATTATTGATTGTATAGAGATCGGACTATCGATTATGCACAGATCAGATTGTCGATTGTGCACAGATCGGATTATTGATTGTGCATAAATCAGACTATCGATTGTGTAGAGATCAGACTATCGATTGTACACAGATCAGACTATTTGATTGTGCACAGATCGGATTATTGATTGTATAGAGATCGGACTATCGATTATGCACAGATCAGACTATTTGATTGTGCACAGATCGGATTATTGATTGTATAGAGATCGGACTATCGATTATGCACAGATCAGATTGTCGATTGTGCACAGATCGGATTATTGATTGTGCACAAATCAGACTATCGATTGTGTAGAGATCAGACTATCAATTGTGCACAGATCAGACTATTTGATTGTGCACAGATCGGATTATTGATTGTATAGAGATCGAACTATCGATTATGCACAGATCGGACTATTTGATTGTGCACAGATCGGATTATTGATTGTATAGAGATCGGACTATCGATTGTGCACAGATCAGACTATTTGATTGTGCACAGATTGGATTATTGATTGTGCACAAATCAGACTATCGATTGTGTAGAGATCAGACTATCAATTGTGCACAGATCAGACTATTTGATTGTGCACAGATCGGATTATTGATTGTATAGAGATCGGACTATCGATTATGCACAGATCAGATTGTCGATTGTGCACAGATCGGATTATTGATTGTGCACAAATCAGGCTATCGATTGTGCACAGATCAGACTATTTGATTGTGCACAGATCGGATTATTGATTGTATAGAGATCGGACTATCGATTATGCACAGACCAGATTGTTGATTGTGCACAGATCGGATTATTGATTGTGCACAAATCAGACTATCGATTGTGTAAAGATCAGACTATCGATTGTGCACAGATCAGACTATCGATTGTGTAGAGATCAGACTATCAATTGTGCACAGATCAGACTATTTAATTGTGCACAGATCGGATTATCGATTGTATAGTGATCGGACTATCGATTATGCACAGATCAGATTGTAGATTGTGCATAGATCGGATTATCGATTGTATAGATATCATACTATCGACGTTGCACAGATCGGGTCATCAATTGTGTAGAGATCGGATTATCGATTATGTAGAGATCATGTAACGATTTTATTATTTTTATTCATTTAATTTTGTCGTTTTCGTACAACGAACGTAGCTACATTCGGGGTATCGCGATCGGGTGTTTATATTATTTTGTTTGTTTTGTGCAGATTTGGGCACTACCATTTTTATTTTCTTTTTTAGCTCCACATTGCGATTTAGATTTGACGATTTAGTTTTTTTATAGATTTGAAATCGATTAATTTGAAACAGTTTAACGATACCAGTTAAGGGAGCACGGAAGTTGATGTTCTTGTTTCAATTTTCATTCTTAATAAAGAATTGTCGTGTGAATAAATTTGGATTGTCTTGTTCCTTATTATTTTATACCAATTTCGAACTTAGTTGGTTTGTGTGCGAGAGATCCGGTGGATCTGGTAAGTTCGTGGCGCCCTATATTAATATCGAACCCTCCCTTCTCCACTGTAGAAAAGTTAGCTGGAGCCCAGAGCTTATTAGGACTCGCATTCGTTTATATTTGTGTATATTTAGTAAAATAAACGCCACAATCAGACTATCGACTGTATGTTAAATATTAAGTTCAGGCAACCAAAATTAAAAAGTAGGTTAAATATAAGATAATATAAGACAAGTCACCGACATCACCTACTTTGTTAAACAGTGTTAAATAAAGAAATATAAAAAAGAGGAATGTTTTAATGTAAAACACCACATTTACGACGAGTTTATGGAAACAACAAAGTCAAATCAAGTCGAGAAATGAGTTAATGTCAAAGTTTCAAGATCAAAAAGATGACTATCGAGTCAATCATGTAAGAAAATATCGTTCATCGGAATAATAGGAGAGCTTAAACCGAAGGAAGGAAATATATATTCTTATAGAAAGGTTAGAATAACTTTTTGATTGTGCACAAATCAGATTATGGATTGTGTTGAGATCGGATTATTGATTGTACACAGATCGGATTATTAATTGTGCACAAATCAGACTATCGATTGTGTAGAGATCGGACTATCGATTGTGCACAGATCAGACTATTTGATTGTGCACAGATCGGATTATCGATTGTATAGAGATCGGACTATCGATTATGCACAGATCAGATTGTCGATTGTGTACAGATCGGATTATCGATTGTGTACAGGTCAGATTATCAATTGTGCATAGATCGGATTATCGATTGTATAGATATCAGACTATCGACGTTGCACAGATCGGATCATCAATTGTGTAGAGATCGGATTATCGATTATGTAGAGATCAGACTATCGACTGTATGTTAAATATTAAGTTTAGGCAACCAAAATTAAGAAGTATGTTAAATATAAGATAATATAAGACAAGTCACCGACATCACCTACTTTGTTAAACAGTGTTAAATAAAGAAATATAAAAAAGAGGAATGTTTTAATGTAAAATACAACATATTACGACGAGTTCATGGAAACAACAAAGTCAAATCAAGTCGAGAAATGAGTTAATGTCAAAGTTTCAAGATCAAAAAGATGACTATCGAGTCAATCATGTAAGAAAATATCGTTCATCGGAATAATAGGAGAGCTTAAACCGAAGGAAGGAAATATATATTCTTATAGAAAGGTTAGAATAACTTTTTGATTGTGCACAAATCAGATTATAGATTGTGTTGAGATCGGATTATTGATTGTACACAGATCGGATTATTGATTGTGCACAAATCAGACTATCGATTGTGTAGAGATCGGACTATCGATTGTGCACAAATCAGATTATTTGATTGTGCACAGATCGGATTATCGATTGTATAGAGATCGGACTATCGATTATAGTCGTCCACATCGAGTTTGGTGTTTATTACCCTGTCACTTTCCTACTGTAGTTGTAAAACGAACAAAGACGGAGGTGCAACAGGTAATTTCCCATTGAAGAATTTTGGGATTCCTCACTCAGGGCCGCATTAAGGAACACCTTTTTCCTTTCCTTCCAAGTTTTAAACAAATAATAGGTGCAATTTTATATTCATTACTAAATTAAGTACCTACTTATTTTTTCTAAGAAATGTTTTGCTGTTTCTATAACATTTCGTTATTCTATTATTTAGATATTCCTGAACATATATTTTTTTTCTAAGAAACACCTAGAAATAGCTTATGGAAACTACTTATAAGAGAGGACAGGCGAAATTCTTGATGAGTATTTTGTTAAAAGCCACGTGAAAGGTATCGTAAGAAAAGAAAATGTTTCGTTCCTAGGAAAACGAGTCACCATATTCGCCAAAACAATATTATTCCGAAGATAGTAAAAGAATTATTGTTAACGTTTTCGTTAAATTGCAAGAAAAAGATTGTTCTGCTGCCTGTAAAGTTATCAGTGAATTGACAGGGGTACCTGTAACAACAGTACGTAGATTCATTGCGCAGTTGGAGAATAGAGAATCTACAAGTGATCAACCCACCAAAGCTTGTCATCTTTTCCAAAGAATTCCGGATAGTTACACAACGGACATAAAAATAGTTATTTACAATATGTATTCAAAAAATATCGTGCCTACTGTCGCCTCTTTAAAGATAAGATTACAAGAACTTCATGTAGAAATACCTTATTCTGAAGAACACTTTCGACGATATCTTCGAACAATTGGATTTCACTACAAATCCCTGGACGGAAGAGCTCATATTACCGAAACTCCCCGGCTAAAATAATGGAGGTGGGAATTTATTGATCAAATTAGAAAATATCGGGAAGAGAAGTGAAATATTGTTTATTTAGACGAAAATTGGTATGATACCCATGATGTGAAAAAAAAAGGGTCTTTCCAATGGAATGATAAATGTGCATTGAAGATACCGTGTTCAAGAGGAAAACGAATTATTATTCTTCATGCAGGGGGAGAAAATGGTTGGGTTCAAAATAGATTACTTTTATCTCCAAAAAATATTAAGGACTGCTCTGCAGATTATCACCAAGATATGGATGCTGCGTTGTTTGAGACATGGTTTAAAAATCAGTTATTACCAAATTTAAACCAGCGGTCGGTAATCGTTCTTGACAACGCAAGTTATCACTCACGAATTTTACATCCCAAACTTGCAAAGGGGCATAAGAAACAATATATTTTAACATACATGGAAGAACATAATATTGTTATACCGGACGGTAAGATCACAAAAGACAAACTGTTATCGAAAGTTAATGAAGTTGGGATTCCAACCGATTACATAATCGATGGTATGGCAAAAGAAGCGGGACATATAGTTCTACGATTACCACCGTACCATTGTGTTTTGAACCCCATAGAATTAATCTGGAGCAATTTAGAGCGAAATATCAGGAAAAATAATTCGGCTCCAACCTTAAGCGCCAAAGTAGTGGATTTAATTCGGCAAGAGGTTGACAACATACCGACAGAATTATGGGGAAATTGCGTAAAACACATAATCGACGTAGAAAATTCTTATGTATTGCCAAATAATCAACGGTTTATTATAGATATCGGAAATGATAGTTCCGATGAAAGCAACTTTGAGAAAATTCTGATAGTTGTGATAGCGACGACGAATAATTAAATTTTTTAATATAATCTTTGGTGTTTTATTTAAGTTCGACCCTGTCCTTGTCACACTGTCATAAATCTTTAAAGGTACTCGGCGGGTAAATCTCACCCCGGGTTTTATTTATGACTGTCATAAAAACCAAACTCGATGTGGACGACTATATGCACAGATCAGATTGTCGATTGTGTACAGATCGGATTATCGATTGTGTACAGGTCAGATAATCAATTGTGCATAGATCGGATTATCGATTATGTAGAGATCAGACTATCGACTGTATGTTAAATATTAAGTTTAAGCAACCAAAATTAAGAAGTAGGTTAAATATAAGATAATATAAGACAAGTCACCGACATCACCTACTTTGTTAAACAGTGTTAAATAAAGAAATACAGAGTGTTCCGTAATGATATGCGAATATTGAAGGGGGTGATTTTACATCGAAAATTAATGATAGTTTCTTATATAAACTATGGTCCCAAAATGTTCCGTTATTAAAATACAGGGTGTTAAAGTTTAAAAAAAAGGATAATAATTAATATTTTCGGAATCGCTTTAGGTATTTTTATGAAATTTGGCTTATAGTGAAAACAACCAATGATATGTACCGGGTGGGCTACTAAGATGGACGCCGGATATATCTCAGAAACTGTTAACCGCACAGTTTTCAGATAAAAAAATTCTTATACAAAGTGACCCATAGAAACTGCTGGAAATTATTTTCAAGTTTGTAAAACTACCGCTAGGGGGTGTAATGCCAACGACAAAATTTAAAATGTAGATTTTCGTAAAATTTTGATAATAAACTTCATTCGGCTATAACATTTTTAGAATCTTTAGATAATTTCTGACAACTTTCGTTAGTCATTTTTTTTTGCATACTGTTTAAATAAGTGAGGTACGGGGTGTTACATTTACTATTATAAAAGTAGCCCTAACATTGGAATTGTTCATCCGAATACATCAAAATTGGTCTTATTGGAAAGAGGAGGAATTTTTGTATTCGATGACATCCGAAATTAGCCGATTTACAGTCAACCCTCCTATAACGCGGTACTCTCAGAACGCGGTTTCCATATAACGCGGAGCTGAAAATGCGACAGCCCTCCTATAATGCGGTACTCTCAGAACGCAGTTTCCATATAACGCGAAGGTGACAATGCAACAGCCCTCCTATAACACGATACTCTTTCAGCGCGGTTTCCGTCAACAGCATCCCATAAGTTCCTTCCGCGTAGCCTAAGAATGTTTAGCCTATGTTTAGTTCGTTAGGGCCTATTTGAATTATAAGTGACCAAGTCTTTCTAAACATTTTTCTGCACCGCCCGTTCGTTCAATTTTTTGCTGCTTAATTTGTGGTTTATAATTGGACAACATTACAGAGTACTGTAAGTAATATTCTTCATTTGTTCTAATATAATAATAATAAAGTAATTATTAACCCTAGATTTGCATCATGTCAAACACGAAAGAAACAAGGAAAGGGTTAAAAAGAAAGTATATATCTCTTGAAGATAAAATCGAAATTCTAAATCGTTTAGAAGGTGGGGAAAATCTATCGTCGGTTGCAAAATCAACCAAGTTGAATGAATCTACAATTCGAACCCTAAAGAAAAATGCAGACAATATAAGGAAAACTGTGGCAGATGGCTGTCCGTTAGGTGCGAAACGTGTCACTCGCACAAGAAATTCTAATATGGTTAAAATGGAACGGGCGTTAATGATCTGGTTGGAAGACTGTATAGCCAAAAAGACTCCTATCAGTGGAAATCTTATCAAGCAGAAAGCACTTAAAATCTATGAGCATTTAAGGAATATTGGGCATTCTTCTGCAGAGCTAGAAAATCATTCGTTTGTCGCGAGTAAAGGGTGGTTTGAAAAACTAAAAAAAAGGTACTCATTACACAATATTAAGTTTCAAGGAGAACAGGCCTCAGAATTATAAGCTGGAATTAGCTAGAATTATTAATGAAGGAGGCTATTCACCTCATCAGATTTTTAACGCCGATGAGACGACATTATATTGGAAAAAACTACCATCTAGGACCTTCATTTTGAAAAATCAAAGGCGTGCTCAGGGTTTTAAACCTTCAAAAGAACGTGTCACCCTTCATATGTGCAACAATATTTCAGGGAGATGATAAAACCTGATGATAAAACCTATGATAATAAATCGTTCTTCAACTCCCCGTGTTATGAAAAACATTAATAAGACCGAATTGCCTGTATTCTGGCGATCTAATAAGAAAGCTTGGATGACCCAAGATTTATTTAAGAATTGGTTTTATAATTGTTTTATCCCGGCAGTTGAAACCCATACGATGGAAAAAAATTGTATTTCAAAGTTTTATTGGTTCTTGATAACGCTAGTTGCCACAACATACAACTGGATCATCCAAATGTAAAAATTGTCTTCCTTCCTCCTAACTGCACGTCATTAATACAACCTTTGGACCAAGGAGTCATTCAAACTTTAAAAATGTATTACAGACGCCAAGTTTTCCAAACCATTTTCGACAGATTAGAAAGTAGTGAAAATAAAACCCTTACTCAAGTTTGGATGGAATTTTCTATTTTAGATTGTATTAGAACCGTGTCATCGGCTTGCGCGGAAATTAAACCATCAACGCTTAATGCGTGTTGGAAACCCCTTTTACCTGAAATGGTTCAAACAATAAAAGATGATTCTACAATTTCACTCTCAGTTACAGAAATAGTAAACATTGCTTCTCGTTTAGGCGATGAAGAATTTACAACAAATCATCAGGATGTAAGAAAACTCGTATTCGGGGAAGAAACTTTAAATGAGGATGAATTGATGGATTTAATTGATAATCCTCATATCCTCAAATCCATTGATAAACGAAAATAAGGAAAACGAATGGGTGCCAAATGTCGATTTACAAGATGTGAAAAAAGGGTTAAATTTGGCTAAAGAATTAGAACTCCATTTCATTCAAACTGATCATTCAACGGTGCGTAGCGCAAAGTTTAAAAGAGAGTTAAGAAATTGCTTAGCTCCCTATAGAGAGGTTTTAGTGGAGTTAGAAAAAAAAGCTACAATCGAAAACCTATGTGAAGATGAGCCAAAGGAGGAAGACATTTCGCCTATTAAAAGAAGACGAGTTAGGCGACTCATATTATCTGACAGCGAGGATGAGTGTTGAAAGATTAAATTTTATAAAAGTCTTTCTTGTTTTTGTTGGAAAACAGTTTTTCAGTTTAGTTTTGGTATCATTTCTTTATATAAACTCTTCAATTCAATAAAAATAATTTATAATTTATCTTGTCCTTATTGGTCTCCATATAACGCGGTACGAATAATGTGATTTGTACTAATTCTGCGTTTCTTATAGCGCGGTTTCCATACAATGCGGTAGAGGGTTTCCATAGAACGCGCTACGAATTACCCTGGTTTGTACGGTTAAATCCGAGTTTCTTATAGCGCGGTTTCCATAGAACGAATTTTTACAATTTTCTTGAAAAATTCAAATGGAAACGTATATTTTTGACAACGTATGTGAAAAGAGCGTTAAAAATTACGTTATACAGTGAAAACCGTAATATCGTACGTGTTTTAGTCTTAGAGGTATTCAAAAAAGAGGGATACATTAAAACGTAATTACGTTTGGGTGATTATTTAATATCATAGTAAGCTTTCAAAGAACAATTATCTACAACAAGTTATAACAATAATAACGTTTTATATGTAAAACCTAGAAGGAAACAATTTTACTGCTTTTTTTGTTCACTTATATAATACGTTGAAGGGTGACCTGAGTAGGTAATATCAAAATATTCTCATTGATCTTAGCGGGCCATGATACAACATAATCCGATTGTTTAATTTTATGGCGCCAAGTCAAACTGTTGTTACTGTTTTCTCGGTTTGATTTAATGTTTTCTCTGTCGTGTGAGTAAATTAATTTAGCCATTTTAAAAATGCCGACCAATGAAAGCGTATGATATGCTTGCGAATTACTTGGAATGCATCATGCAGAATGCAACTATTGCTGCAAGATATTACGCAGTTCGTTATCTACAACGGCGGCATTATAACACAAAGGTTTTCATCCGTATAGCCCATCAGTTAAGGACCACAGGAAGTATTCATCGTCCTATATATCGTAGAACACGTAGAACTCGCACTGAAGAAAACGTAATAAATGTTTTAGCGTATGTGGAATTCAATCCACAGCTTAGCACAAGAACAATCGCTGATGATTTAGGTGTTACTCGGACAACGGTCTGACGTATTTTGAGAGAATATAGGTAGGTATAAAAGAATAGATGAAAATATTACATGTTTTATGAAATCGGCCAGAGAGAATGCGAACTAACACATTTTGATGTAGGATGCACCCGTACCACGTAGTTCTCCATCAGGCTCTGACTACAAGAGATTATGATATTAGCCTCGATTACTGCCACTGGTTAACAAACATGTTAATAGAAGATCCTCATCTGCTTTCAAGCATACTGTGGACTGACGAGGCAACATTCAATAGTGATGGTGGTGTAAACCTGCGTAATATGCATTACTGGTCGCGTAACAACCCTGATTGGATGCGAGAAATACAGCATCAAGGCCGGTGGAGCGTAAACGTTTGGTGCGGGATGACTTATATATTTAACAATAGACTAAATGGTGCAACGTATCTCAATTTTTTAAAAAATGAACTGCCAATTCTTTTGGAAAATGTGCGTTTAGCTATTCGCAAAGACATGTTTTTTCAGCACGATGGGTGCCCGGCACATTTCTCTGCAAATGTGCGACAATTTTTGAACGAAAGTTTTCCTAATAAGTGGATAGGCACAGGAAGTTTATATCCTTAGCCAGCGAGGTACCTCTTACTTAGCAGTTTTTAAACGTTACAAGTCTGTAGTACCTATGATTCTGTGATACATTTAACTATTAATTTTTGTTCTCTACATCGCGTTTCGTTTGAACATTTTAGACATCACTGATTTCTTTTAGGATAGTTGGTTAAAGGTGTTCTTTGAAAGCTTATATGATATTAAATAATCACCCAAACGTAGTTACGTTTTAATTTATCCTTCTTTTTTTGAATATCTCCAAGACAAAACCACGTACGATATTGCGGTTTTCACTGTATGGCGTACTTTTTAACACTCTTTTCACATACCTTGTCAAAAATATATATTTCCATTTGAATTTTTCAAGAAAATTGTAAAAATTAACAGAACTGTCAAATTACGCCACCTAGCGTTTAACATAGAAAGTAAATTGGCTAATTTCGGATGTCATCGAATACAAAAATTCCTCCCCTTTCCAACAAAACCAATTTTGATGTATTTGGATGAACAATTCCAAAGTTAGGGCTACTTTTATAATAGTAAATGTAACACCCCGTAACACACTTATTTAAGCAGTATGCAAAAAAATGACTAACGAAAGTTGACAGAAATTATCTAAAGATTCTAAAAATGTTATAGCCGAATGAAGTTTATTATCAAAATTTTACGAAAATCTACATTTTAAATTTTGTCGTTCGCATTACGCCCTCTAGCGGTAGTTTTACAAACTTGAAAATAATTTCCAGCAGTTTCTATGGGTCACTTTGTATAAGAATTTTTTTAACTGAAAACTATGCGATCAACGGTTTCTGAGATATAGCCGGCGTCCTTTCTTAGTGGCCCACCCGGTACATACATTTAGGCAAATAAATTTGGAAATAAAATGGTTAAAGGAAAAGTAAAATTAAAAAAAGGTAAATTAAACAACCCCGTAATTTAAGGAAACTGTTTAGTTTTTTCGACGACATTAAATGGAGCGGAGTTGTTTAATATAGTTTTTAAATTTTTGTGCTTTTTACTAACCATATTATTTTCAAAAAAAAAACATTGAAATAGTGCTATAATCAATGCTTAAACTTACCACCTTTTTGAATTATTGATTTTTGTACTAAAATACTAATATTTACGTTAAAGAAGTATTTACTCTTAATAACACTAGATAGCGGCATTTGAAAATTTTATAAAAAAGCCTATTTTTAGTAGGGTTGAGCCGACTAACGACTATCCGACTATTCGGCCCTAAAAGGGACGACTAGTCGGCCGATTAATCGGCCATTGCCGATCATTCCGACCAAAATTCAGACACTTTCGTTCGGATACTTTTGGAAGCCCTTATATGACACATAATCTTGTTGTAACAAGTTCAGATGTATCCGGATTTCTTTCGTAATACAGGTGTTTGTAAACTGGTATTTTTATAGAGATAAGTTTCAGCTCCTGAGCAATGTCGAGAAAAAAATTACGTGTACCGATACTTTAATAGTCCATACTGAAAAGTGAACAACTTTAAGACTGAAAACGGGACAACTTTTGGTACTTTTGTTGATAATCAGGTGCATTTTGAAATTATTAAAGTTTGTTTGTAAGTTAGCATAATTAATAATGGCATATTTTATTATAATTGTGAAATTGGAATAACCCAGATGGTGTGAATGAAAATGTGTTAGTATTTCTACCTGATGATTTTCATTAGAAACATTATTATTATTCCATGCTAAGACATTTTGGAGTGTCACATACTTCAAAATCATTAAAAATTCATTACGACACTTCTATGTCTTGTTTTGGCTTTAAAAATTCCCTTTGAATTAATAAATTCATCACTTGTTGTACTTTATCATCCCACTCAGGTACTTTTTGTAGATTCAACTACTACAATCTTGACATTATTATGATCAGACTTGGGCAGTAGTTAACTGTAAAAATAGTTCAAAATATTACTTTACGATGATCCCGTGCGAACCTAAGAATGATCCTAACAGCAGATTGAAAGAAGTCAATTGGCGAGTCAATTTATTTCCTACAAAACTACAGACTTGTTATTACTGCTAGAAGTCTTAATACTGCTTTCAGAAAACTTGAACTGCTTCCAAAAGACTTGAAATGCTCCCAGAAAACTTGAAATGCTTTTAAAAGACTTGAAATGCTTCTAGAAAACTTCATACTACATCCGGAAGACTTGATATTGCTTGCTTCTAGAAGATTTGAGGTGCTTCAAAAGATTTGCACCGTCTCCTAAAGACTTGAAATGCTTTTAGAGAAGTTTAAATGCTTCTACAAAACTTGATACTACTTTCAGAAGATTTAATATTGCTTCTAGAAGGCTTAAAATGCTTTTAGAAAAATTGATACTGCTTTCAGAGGATTCGAAATACTTCTAGAAGGCTTGATATTGCTTCCGGAAGATATAAACTGCTTCTAGTCTTTTGTTTCCAAAAGACTTTAAATGCTTCCAGAAGACTTAAAATGCTTTCACAAAATTTGAAATGCTTCTAGAAAATTTGAGACTACGTCCAGAACTGTTGTAGAATAATTGTAAAAACTAGGTAATGTTGATAAACCAACTGAGTATGCTTTAAAAATATTAAATACTATTTAACAAAATGTAAAATCTTTACGTAAATAGTAACATGCAGTACTGTTAAGCAAACGCTAAGTACTGCATGCAGAATATTTTTGTTGTAGAAGGCGAGGGACTATAAACAAAATTTAATTTTGCTTCCAAAAATACCAAATACTATGGCAAAATACGGTATTCATCATATCAGAAGTTTGAAACCTGCCAATTAAAGACTAGATACTGCTTGCAAAACACTTTCTTCCCAACTTAGTCTCAGCATATGCTGCGAACATTTTATCAGATTTTTTTGGAGAGTCCAAGCCATGCCAACTCATCCCATACGTATTTTCAAAAACCTGCTTCTATGGTATCAAACGAATCTGACTTAATTTAAAACAGATCAACTTATTGCGATCAAAACTTTAAGTATTATTTAGAATTATTTAGTCTTTTATTTTATAGGTTTTTGTATTTTTAAATTAATCTTGGTTACCTTCCCAATGGTCTTTGTCTTTGTACAGATTTTAAATTTTATAAATTCTTCGAAATATTTATTAATCTTGGGTTGGGTACATACCCTGGAAAATTTCAATTGAAAACAAATACCCGGGTATTTAACAACACTGACTACTACAGCACATGGAAGATGGAAGAACTAATAATGAAATGCGCCATGTTAATTAAGCAAATATTTATAAAATACAACATCAACATACCATCAGAATACCAGCAGTTGAACGGATGTTCATCTTTGCATCCATGATTAATTCATCCAGAAGACATGCTACCTCTGACAATCTTTTTGAGCAATTGGTTTTTTAAGAAAATTTAACTTAATTTCAAAATCGTCGAAAGTTTTACAAGATTTATTATACAGGTGTTCTGTAATGATATGCGAATATTGAAGGGGATGATTCTATATCGAAAATTAATGATAGTTTCTTATATAAACTATGGTCCCAAAATGTTCCGTTATTAAGATATAGGGTGTTAAAGTTTAAAAAAAAGGTAGTTACAAATAAGGTTACAACAGATTTTAATTACAAAGAGTTGTTTGAAATGTCAAACCTACGTAAAACAACAAATGATATGTACATACATTTAGGCTCAGCCACCTAGATTTATTGCAAAATTGTATCCTTAATAATTACAATACGTGTTATTTCTGTTGAGCAACCGACAGTTTTTAATTTTTCTCTCAAAAATGGCGCATTGCAGTCCAAAAACTCAAGAGGGCTTTTATTTGTCAAATCGAAGGGGGAGTTCAAAAATATTTTTTATTTGGGAAAAATCATTGGCGTACCATTTTTTTCTTTAAAAATCTTAAAGTCAGTGCTCGTACGCATGCCACTGTTAAAGATAGAGATTAGATTTGTATTGAAAGATATGCGTCTTTATTAATAATCACTATATGCCAAATTTCATAAAAATATCTAAAGCGATTCCGAAAATATTAATTAACCCTCCGTCGGTCGGGTGTGGTCTACGAGTCCACGACAAAATGATTATGTGAAATAATTTTTAAATTATTTTGCTCAAAACTTCTACCGTCACAGTACCTTTTAAGTATCTGAATATCAACTGTTTTCGCTATAAAAAACTGTTTTTCAAAATTCCAAATAGTCGCTACATAATATTTTGTCCTGACAGACCCTTCCCGATCAAATGTGTAACAATATTCGCAGATGTTATCTGTAAGAATCGTATTCCAGTTGGAACTCTATGCGTTCTTTTTGTGTTTGTAGAGGTATTACCGAGTTATAAAACTATACCACAGAGTGATCGCATTATAGTTCGGTAGTTCCCTTAATAATTACTATATATACGGTTACCGTATCGTTGACACGCCAGTTTACTATTGAACCCCATTTTGAGGCGTTGTGTTATGTGTTATTTATTTTACAAATATAGAGAATAGAAAAGTGCATAAAAAATTATTTATAACTAATATCAAATATCTAGTTAGCAATCTACAAATAGCATACTTACAAATAGGTAAGTAGTATCACACAATTTTCTGATATGATTTGATAAAATAATAAATGATTTATTATTTGATAGCATTGTGATATGGATCCTTATGAAAAGGAGAGAGAAAGATTACAGAAACTGTATGAAGAAGTTAGCACGGGCAGTGAAATAGAAGAGTCTGACGATAGTTCGATATCAGATCCAGATTTTGTAAGTATCAGTGATCATGATACAGAAACCGAGCAGGAAAACGTAAATGAAGATGCAGATATTATGCATCCGAGTGACGGCGAGGATGATGAAGATGAACAACCCGTGATTCGTGATAGATACTCGTATTTTTTTGTTAAATTAATTATCTTAATTATCTTAAATGGAAAAAGGCTGTCCCACCTAGAAATATTAGAACTCGCAACGAAAACATAGTGTCTCACCTGCCGGGGATCATCGGTGAAGCACGTAACGCATTATCTCCCATTCAATGCTGGATGTACATGTTTGGAAACTGCATTGATATTGTAGTTGAAAACACTAATTTATTTATTGATAAAATTTCTGTTAAATACCAAGATAAGACTGAGTGTAGACCTACCGACTCTGTAGAAATCCAAGCGCTGATGGGTTTGCTTTATTTAGCTGGGCTCCATCATGGATCAAGGACACATCTAGCAGAGTATTGGTCATCAGACGTTATGGGATATGAGATATTTCCTGCTACAATGGCAAAACGGAGGTTCGTCTTCTTATTGAAATGCATTCGCTTATACGATACCACAAGTAGAGGTCAAAGAAAAGAAATGGACAAACTAGCAGCAGTTCGTACTATTGTTGACAAGTTCAACGACAATTGTAAGAAAACTTATTCTGTGGGCGAGTATATAACATTAGATGAAATGCTGCGTGCCTTTAGGGGTAGGTGCAGTTTCCGAATGTACATTCCAAGTAAACCAAACAAATACGGATTGAAAGTCTTCGCCGTTGTTGATGCCAAAACATTTTTCACTTCACACATAGAAATTTACGCTGGTGTTAAACCCAATGGTCCATATAAAACAGACAACTCTACCGCTGCAGTAACTGAAAGAATGTGTTCACATTTATTAGGATCAGGAAGAAATGTTACAATAGATCGTTGGTTCACAGGATATTCAATTGTAAAGAAACTGCTAAGAGAGTACCGCCTTACTGTGGTTGGTACAATTAGAGCCAATAGAAGAGAACTACCTCTTGAAATAACACAAGTTAAAAACAGGAAAGTATATTCTTCGTTATTCGCATTTAGTAATGATATGACTGCAGTTTCATATATACCCAAAAAAGGAAAGAATGTGCTTGTAGTTACAACAAAGCACCGAGACGATCATATCCATCATATTTTCTATAACCTCCTCAATATAGCAGCAATTAACGCTTTTGTTATCTACAAAGGCAACATACCAGATGGTGAATTTGCTAAAACTCGCAGACTGTTTCAAAAAAATCTTGGTATGGAGTTAGTGAAAAGTAACATGCAAAGAAGGGCCGTTGATAAGCACTTGACCAAAAGTGTGCTTACTTCTGCCTTGAGGCTCTCAGGTATTGAAGAGGAGATTATTCCAGAGCCACAACCAGGGAAAAGACGAAACTGTAAATATTGCAAAAGACGAAAAACTCGTTATTTTTAATAAAAAATAAATGTTGGTTGTGCATGGAGCACATAACAGCGTGCTGCAACGATTGTGGGAAATATGAAGACCACAGTTTGAAGCCCTCCAGTTTGTGCATAGAATATTATTCTTTAGTTAAGATATTTTTTTTTATAACACTTTATACATTTTTAAATAAATATTATTATAGATCGATTTTCTTTTCCTTTATTTAGGCGTTGTTTCCAAATTTTGAAAAATATGTGATTAAATTGTAAGCATTTTCTTTAAATCAAATTAACATAAAACGTGAGTTTGGAATTGGCCCTGTATTAGGCTATTATATAGTACAAGCATCATATAAAACATATTTATGAGAAATTAGCACTGGAGAACACGTTGGCGTCCTTTTAGAGTCCTTTTTTTTAGAGTTCTTAGAGTTTTTTCTATTTTGGACTCCACAGACCACACCCGATCGAAAGTGTTAAGAAAGCGCGCCCGACAGACGGAGGGTTAATATCCTTTTTTTTAAACTTTAACACCCTGTATTTTAATAACGGAACATTTTGGGACCATAGTTCATATAAGAAACTATCATTAATTCTTGACGGAACACCCTGTATATTTTATTTTTTACAACTATTTTAACAACTATAATTTTTTAAATAATTTTAAATTAGTACCTACGTCATAAGTTTCAGTTTTGTGTTTGTATCAAAATAATCTGTCTTTTAAGCATAATTTATGTATAACAATTCAAAAGTTCTTAGAAGACAAAGTTCTTATTATAAAGAAACATAATACTATTTTCTATGTATAATTCTACGATTACTATGGTATATTGTTCAAAAGTTAAAAAGTGTATGCTTAATTTTTGCATGGTTTTCCTGAATTGCTCCATATCAGTCAGGTTTAGACTCTTAATTTGTTGGTTAACATATTCAACTTCTTCATTTATGATGTTCGCGGTTTCTTGTAAAAATCGAATTCTTATTGGTCTACAAAAACGTGCTGAAGAAGGTTTTGAATTTACCGAAACAGTTTCTTCATTAGTCTATAATTTTAAATTTTTCAGTACTGTGCCACAAGGTATTCCTGGTATTCCCCATTTATTGGATTAGAACTACTTTCTACCTATTTTCATAAAATATTGAAAATTTGAGTTTTGGTCAGATTTTTGGACCAAATATACAGCAACAGAAAAACGTCCCGAAATCTAAATAAATAAATACTTAAATTATTTTTAGATTATTTTTCATTAGTATGTTATTTGCAGCATTATAATAAATGCCGACTAATCGGTGTTTTTATTGTTTCATCGCCGATTAATCGCCGACTAATCATTGACTAAAAAGTGTCCGAATAATCGGCTTTTCCGATTAGTCGCCGATTAATCGGTACAACCCTAATTTTTAGCTTTATTTTGAAAGAATAGTTAATATACCTATCAAACCTTATATTTTTGAAATCAGAAAAAAATAACGAATATAATAAGCTAAAAATCAGAGATTGTTTCCATTAGAAAAAACGAAAATTATCATAATATTTCAAAATGTAAAAAAAAATTTCAACTACGTCATCAAATTCTCCGTAAAAAAGTGTCCATATAATGTTTTAGTTATAATACTCTACCAATAATAGTAACCAAGATTTGTAGTTGCTAGTTTAACGATATTTTCACTTTTGGAGTCTAGCGGAAAAAACAAAAGACGATAGCGCTATGAAGTTTTTAGCATTGGATTTAAAAAAAAAGAGATCAGACATGTAAGCTACTTTTTATCTATCTCTTATAGTTTTCGAGATAGCCTATTCGGACTTCGAGTTTGAACCAGCCTGTACACAGATCGGGATTATCGATCGTGTAGAGATCGGATTATCGATTGTGCACAGATCGTTTTTTGAATTATACACAGATCAGACTATTGATTGTGTACGAATCAGAGTATCGATTGTGCAAAAATCGAATTATCGATTATGTAGAGATCGGATTATCGATTGTGTTCAGATAGATCTATTGATAATGCACAGATCAGATTATCGATTGTGTACGGATCAGATTATCGATTGTGTAGAGCAGTGTTTCTCAAACTGTGTTCCGGCAAGAGTCGGTAAATGTTCCGCGAAAAAATGTGAAACTGAGAATAGAGATATTTATTTATTTATTTACTTAATTAGGGGATGCAAACAGGGAGAATATCCCCAGCAAAGCACCCTCATAACAAATCAAAACAATAAATTTAAAGACGCACGCACGATGTGAGATGACAATTAAAATCAAGCATAAAAAACTAGAAATAAACAATTAAACATGCAATATAATAATTACAATATAATAATAATGTAATACGCAACTAAACACAGTGCAACACGAGCCCTTTAAACACGCGCAACGAGAGTCCAAACAAAGACACATGGTTGAAGCCTTGATTATAAGTATTAAGAAGACGTAAGATGGGAGAGTTTTGGTAAACATTCGTATGGAATAAACGTAAACGGAATGTGAAATTATTTCGAGTGAACCGCTGTGGTACATTCAAGCCCACTTCAACCAAAAGCTCCGGAGCGTATAGCAAGCCATTAACCAGCTTAAAGAGAAAGATCAAATCGGATACAACTCTACGCCGCTGCAAGGGCAAGAGGCCAAAAACCGCACAACGCCCATCGTAATCGCAATAGGGAAGATGAAATTTATGTGACAAATAACGTAAAAAGCGCTTTTGAATGCTTTCGATGCGGTCACGATAGACGGCGTACCAAGGATTCCAAACTACAGAACCGTAGGACAACACACTATTGACAAATGCCAAATAAAGGGACTTAATACAGAGAAAATTAGTAAAATTTTGACTAATTCTAATAACAAAGCCCAGATTACGCAGAGCTTTCCGCACCATAAAATCGATATGAAGATGATATCGCAATTTGGTATCAAGTATAATACCAAGATCCTTAACTCTGTCGGTGGAGGTAATAGCTGTACCATTAAAATTATAGTCGAAGTTAGTAGGATAACGTTTCCATGTAAACGTAATTTTTTGGCATTTGTCATAGTTAAGGTAAAGTTTGTTAGCGCGACAGTAGTCATGCAAACGGTCGAGATCCTCCTGGAGCCGTAGGCAGTCAAGACTAGAACCAATCTTTGTAAAGATTTTATTGTCATCGGCGTATAGAAGAAATTTAGAAAATTTAAAACAAGAAGAAATATCATTAATATAAATTAAGAATAATATAGGCCCAAGATGGCTTCCTTGCGGCACGCCGGACGAGATAGATTTATAATCGGAAACAAAGCTGCCCATCTTGACCGCCTGGCTTCTATCAGATAGGTACGACTCAATCCAGTGGACAATGCCGCCTGGAATATTAAAAGACGAAAGCTTTTGAATAAGAATAGTATGGTCAATTTTGTCGAAGGCTTTAGAATAATCGGTATAAATAGCGTCAACCTGAGAGTCCTCGTTTAACGCAGAATGGATAAAATTAACGTAGGACACCAGATTGGACTCCACCGATCTCCCCGACAAAAAACCATGTTGTTCAGTAATAAGAAAGTTACCGATCGTGTGGCTAAAATATTCATGAACAATTTTTTCAAAAACTTTGGGAATAGCCGAAAGAAAAGAAATCGGACGATAATTAGATACTAACTGTCTATTCCCAGATTTAAATATTGGGACGACAAAAGCTGTTTTCCACATGCTTGGAAACATACCATCACGCAAAGACTTAGAAAAAATAAGAAACAGTGGAGTCGACAGTTCGGCGGCAAATTCTTTTAGGAAAAAAGATGGAATGCCGTCAGGACCAGGGCTAGAGGACTGATCAAGATGTTTCAAAACGTTAAGAACAGTATCAGCAGAAAACCATGGTGAGATACCAGAGCCACTAGAAATCATTGCGCGGTCAATGGCTCCATCAACAAATACCGACGCAAAATACTCCGCAAACGCACAAGAAATATTAGGACCCGTGTGAACATATAACCCATCAGTGGTAATCATAGTGGCTGGCATGCCAGACGCCGAACCCTTTTTAGTGTTCACAAAGGACCAAATTCCCTTGGCCCTCTCCGCAATTCCCGCCTGTATCGAATACAAGTAAGCCTTATAATCGGCCGCGATTAGCCGCTTAGATCTCGAACGCAAGATAGAGAAAGCCAAGTAATCGCTACCGCTGCCAGTACATTTCCATTTTCTATGACAACGCAATTTTTCACGAATAACGCGAATGGTTGAAGGTTTGTACCAGAGAGGAAAGCGCTGTTTCGAAACAATGCGCTTAGGAACATACCTATGAATCACATAATTAACACGCGCATAAAATGCCTCAACCATGCTCTCCACGTCAATCCCTGCAAAGACAGACTGCCAATCGATACTAGTTAAGTAAGTTTTTATATTTACTGAGTTTGCTTTTTTAAAGATAAAGCGAATATTAGGACCATCACTCAAATAAGTTGACAATCCTGAAACAGAAAACTCAAAAGGAGGGTGGTGATGATCAGGATCCACGAGAGGGTCCTTGCAAGGATGAACGTTGTCAACACGACCGCTAGCGCACAAAATAAGATCTAAAATTCTGGCATTAATATTAAATACATTATTGAATTGCTTAAAGTTACAATACGAGTAAACGTTAAGAAAATCACCGGCTCGACCATCAAAGTTTCCAGTTGGAATCAACGCGACGTTATCTTCAGATTGAGACCACGAGATGGTTGGCATGTTGAAATCGCCCACAATAATGATCATTAAGTCTGGATAGGTATCGCGCACGGTGGAAACACTAGACAAAAACACCTGCAGAGCCTCATCGGCAGCAGGTGGAAGATAAACACAGTACAACAAAAAACGAAAAAGGCCGCACTGAACTTTCAACCACAAATCTTCCGCATCACTGTGTAAGCACGGCATGGGGACGATGTTGAAACCATGCTTAGCGGCAACAAGAACTCCACCACCGTCCCGTTTAGCAGACGCTGTTGACTCTCTATCTCGACGATAAATGGTGTAGGACGGGTTAAGCAGTTCACTGTCGGAGATGTTGCTATTCAGATAAGTTTCGGTGAGACATACAAAATCAGACGATAGGGATTGTGAATTTAATGAGCAAACATTTAATTTGGACCGTAAACCACGGACGTTCTGATAGTAGAAACTGACACCCATTGTAAAGGTAGTGAAAACGATTTTATGTAAGAAGGCTCTATAACTTATTCAAGTCGGATGACGATTTAATCACGATAATCCTTGCTCTATCATCCTTCCTCACATGAATCATGCAACTCTTCGTCCAGACATACTTGTAGTCTCTACTTCTCGTGCCTTATTAAACAGAATCATATTATTAGCCGTAAGGTGATCATTGACGAACAGATTATCAGCAACATCGGGAATCGACAGACCACGGCCATTCGCGTTACGACGACATAGTTTGGCCGCGTTAAAAACACGATCACGAGTCATTCTAGAGGTGAACTTGACAATAATGGCCTTATCGCGCCGCCTCCCCCCACCAACCGATGACCTTTGAGGCAAGCGGTGAACAGCATCAATGTCGGAAGCAGCAATAGGAGCCTTAATGGATTCAGCGATGGTGGATATAAGAGCGGGGAGATTTTCACCCTCACGCTCGGGAACTCCCGAGATAATCAAATTATTGAGTCGTGAATATTGCTCCAAGTGATCAAGACGATTCTCCACAACAACCAGATCAGCCTTTAGTTTTGCGTTCTCAGCAACCAATACATCGACTTGCTTAACCTTATCACCGAAGTCCTTAATGGTTCGTTCAAAATCAGTTATTTTTTCCCCATAGAATGAAATCGACTTAATGATTTCGTCGTATTTATTAGATAAGTTTTTCACATCATTCTGAATAGATGACATTAGATGGTATAGTTGAGCGTTAGAAGGGCCAGTAGAGGAGTGGGAGTCCGATGTTTCATCATCAATAATGATAGATTTATTCAGAGTACCCCGACATTTAGAACATTTCCAAAAAACACCCCCCGCCTTAATCTGGTCGAGCGCATCGAGAGAGATTTTAACACATTTGGCGTGGAAGTTGCCGTGGCAGCCGCCGCACTGAAGACCAGGATTTTTGGACGATACGCGCGCCGAGCAAATCTTACACCCCGACATCGAAACGGAGGTACCGGTTCCACTGAACAAAGGTCAACTCGAGTAAGTGCACCACGTCGCGGTGGAAATAAATCGGGAAAATTAATTAAATTATTCGCGGAAGATAGTTTAAACTTCAAAAATTTATAAAGTCAACAACTCACCACACCAATCCGCAACAGCGGGAGTAATAAAAATTTAGAAACAACAGGTAAGAACACTTCAAACTTGAAGAAGTAAAAGAGTCGCGAAAATAAGCGACTGCACACCTCACGTGCTATCGTATGAATGATGATATGATATTAAACATTTAAGAGCGAACAAAGAACACTGAATTAGGAATAAAAATTTCTTCGTACATCTGGATTGAGAGACTTTCTCGTGCTAATAAAAAGGAGTTTCTATACACAGAGCTACGTAGAGTTCTGAAATTTTGATTAAAAGAAAACAGGAATTTTGAAACAAGATGTAGCAAATACTTTATCAGCTCCGATTGGAGAAACAGGTTTAGATGAAACTGTAGTTTCATCAAAGCAGTAGCAGGTACCAACAAAACGAAAATATGATGACAGTTACATAAACTGGTGGATTTACCTGTAGTGGCAATGAAAAAGCTCCAGATACAATGTGTGTTTTATGCAACAAAATTCTAGTCATCAGCTCAATGGTTTCAGCAAAACTTCAAAGGCATTTTGAAACGAATCACCCTGATTACAAAGAGAAAATGCCAGGTTTCTTTAAGAGACAACTAAACTTCCTGAAAAAAACGCAACATCAACTAATAAAAATTGCTAAAAGTGACAACGAACAGGCAACAGAAGCATCTTACCCTGTGAGTTATCGCATTGCACGTAGTGGTGAAGTTGATACGATTGGAGAGACACTTATTAAGCCTTGTGTAAAAGACGCTTGTAAAGTTACCCATAGATTTTGAAATTGAAAAATGACCAATTTCTGCAACTCGAAACTAAAATTAAATTTCATGTTTGAGTTAAGCATTTTTAGAACAACCCCTTCACAAAAATTTGCGAGGAGGTGTTTTCATTTAAGGGAGAAAAAAAATCCCAAAGTTATGAATATCACATGCGCCATATACTGTTCCGTTAAAATCGAAAAATGACCAATTTCTGCAACTCTAAACCTACATTAAAATTAAGATTCGCGTTTAGCACTCTTAGAAGAACCCCTACACCAAAATTTGCGAGGGTGTGTTTTCATTTAAGGGAGAAAAAAAATCCCAAAGTTATGAATATCACATGCGCCATATACTGTTGCGTTAAAATCGAAAAATGACCAATTTCTGCAACTCGAAACCTACATTAAAATTAAGATTCGCGTTTAGCACTCTTAGAAGAACCCCTACACAAAAATTTGCGAGGGTGTATTTTCATTTAAGGGAGAAAAAAATTATCAAAGTTATGAATATCATGTGCGCCATATACGGTTCCGTTAAAATCGAAAAATGACCAATTTCTGCAACTCGAAACCTACATTAAAATTAAGATTCGCGTTTAGCACTCTTAGAAGAACCCCTACACCAAAATTTGCGAGGGTGTGCTTTCATTTAAGGGAGGAAAAAATTCTCAAAGTTATGAATATCATGTGCGCCATATACGGTTCCGTTAAAATCGAAAAATGAGCAATTTCTGCAACTCGAATCTTAAATTAAAATTCATATTTGAGTTTAGCACTCTTAGAAGAACCCCTACACAAAAATTTGCGAGGGGGGAGTTTTCATTTAAGGGAGAAAAAATTCCCAAAGTTATGAATATCACGTGCGCGATATATGGCCCATGTGATATTCATAACTTTGGGATTTTTTCTCCCTTAAATAAAAACACCCCTCGCAAATTTTTGTGTAGGAGTTCTTCTAAGAGTGCTAAACTCAAATATGAATTTTAATTTTAGTTTCAAGTTGCAGAAATTGGTCATTTTTCGATTTTAGTCGCGCGGTATATTGCGCACGTGATGAATTTATGATTAACTTCACAACCATGTGTAAAAGACATTGTATCCTGTATGGTTAATAAAGCCTACAAAAAAAATTGATTCGTTGTAATTATCCAACACTACAGTTTCGCGTCGTATTGCCGATCTTTCAACAGATATAGAAACTAAGGTAATTAATCGCCTTAAACTTTGCAACGAATTTGCCATTCAAATGGATGAATCAACAGATGTCGCAGGTCTGTCTGTTTTGCTGGTCTTTGTGCGATATGTGTATAATAGCAGCATTGAACACGATTTATTTTTTTTGCGAATATCTCCATGAACAAACAACTAGAGAAGATATTATCCAGTTATGAAATTGTGTTAATAAATAAATTATTAAAAATTAACTGTTTGGACACATTTGTGAAAATAATAAATCAAGTGAAATTAAGAAATCAAATCAATATCTAATTTTCATGCAAGAGATAAAATAATGGGTTTTAAACGAAAATTATTATTTCGGATTTCTTCAGTAGAAGAAAATAAATTTGATTGCTTTCCTACCTTAAATGAATTTTTAATGAGGAAAATTTAAAAATGGACAACAGCGTCTGCAATGTCGTTTTACAACATTTGAGGAAACTGCAATCAAATCTTCAAGAATACTTTACAAAGGATGAAGATGAGAAGTATAATAAAAAAGTTTAATACATCCGATGATTATAAAATTACTTGATATTTTATCACTTATCAATGATTCGGAGTTATAACAAAAATTCAAAATGCTTTCCTTAACAGAATTTTGGATAAATATATCCAGGAATATTGACCTTATCAAATCAAGCGGTGCGTATTCTACTTCTGCTACAAAAACTAAAGCACTACCCTGCTATAAAAATACAATATAGAAACCAACAGGATGCCGCAAACGATATCAGAATTCAGGTTTCTAATATCGTACCTGATATTAAAAGAAAATGTAACAAAAAAAATCAAATTCATAGCAGCCATTGAATGTGTGTCGTATATTATATATTTCTTGTTTTTTTAATTATCTGAACTTTTAAAATACTAATATAATTCTTCTTGTTCAACTGAGGTTTTATAAGTTTTTTATCAATTGTAACAAACACAAATAATACTCAGTACAATTCTCAATTTATTAAAAATCAAAAATGTGATAAAAATTTTCCAACGTTTCGAGCTTATAATATAGCTCATTGTCAAGGTATCTTAAAATTTAAACATTAAAAACAGTACAATATTTGAAATTACATACTAATTTCTGACCGTAAATTTACTTAAATATCTATTTTACATACTAAAACGTATTGGTTGCTATTTTACTTTAAAAAAAGGAGACATTTCTTTGTCTGAACGTACAAACATAAAGCAGTATTTTAAAATTGGTGGAAGGGAATCTTTTTAAACTTAAACCTTGCTAATTTTACTAAAAAAAATGTCATAATTAAAAGAAATATCAATAATTAAAAATTAATTTTATATCATTAATTCTCGGATTATTGCTGCATAATGCGTACCAATTTTTCCCGCGTCTGTTTTGTAATTAACTGCATTTTCTATGTTTTTTATTTTATAGGAATCTTTTTCGTCTTGAATTAAAATATTTATTTAATAATTTTTGCACTTTTATTAAGACGATAGTATTTCATACAATGTTTCTACCGGTTTCGGTCACGTTTAGACCATCATCAGAATCTTATTTAAAATTTGTTGTTTAATATTGACGTTTTATTTTTATTTATGTTGTGATTAAGGACATGTTGTGTCAATGTGAAAAATTAAAATAGTATTAAAATAAAATAAAATTGAATATTTTCTAAACCAATAGTTCAAATATCTATTGTAAAGGAGGTAAAAAAGAAAGTAAAAAAGGAAATTTGAATTTGGGAAAGGAAATATGGGAAAATGTTTTTGCGGTTTGAGTTCATTGTATATGTTGGGGGTTTTTAATTTTATTTTTAGGTGGAGTAAATGGATTTTTCAAATACATATATAAAGGTTTGTCTGTGTAGTTTATTTGGTCATTCAAACATAAAATTTGTGGATGATTATGTTTACATTTTCTAATTTCATAAAGTTCAAGTATTTCCAAAAGGTTACTTTTTTTTCTTGTGAAATAATGTTGTGTTTTTTGTTTCATGAAATTGGTGTTCTTTATTAAATATTATATGTCTTCCAAAGTTTGATCTCTGTTGTGTTCTATGTTCTTTTATACGAGTTTTTAAACATTTCCCTGTTTCACCAATGTAAGTGGCTTTACATGTATCACATTCTAATTTGTAAACTCCATTATCGTTCATTTTATTGATTCTATCTTTGTTGTTAATTAAAATTTTATCTAGTGTGTTGTTTTTTGTTTGATTTTATTATGTATGTTACCTTGATATTCTATTGTTCTACAAATATTGTTTATGTTATTTGTTGTATTTGTAAGAGTGGTAAGTTTTATGTGATTCTGTTTGTTTCTGTATTTGTCAATCACTTTGTTGATGATTTGTGGTTTATATCCGTTATTTTGGCCAATTTGTTTGACAATGGATATTTCTGTTCTAAGTTCTTTTTCATTAAGTTTTGTGTTGAAGGCACGGTGTATATATGCGTTGAAAGTTGCCATTTTATGAGCATAATCATGAAAAGAATCATTTGGGATGATAGTATCTGTTTGTGTTGGTTTTCTATAGATACTGTATTGAAGTCTGTTGTCTGTTTTTAAAATTGTTAAGTCTAAAAAATTTATGCGGTTGTTATGTTCTATTTCGATTGTAAATTTGATGTCTTTATGTATATTATTAATGTAGTTGTGTAAGTTGGTTATTGTTTCTTGTCTGTCATTGTAGATGAAAACGATGATATCATCTACATATTTTAACCATGTTATGATGTTGTGTCTATGTGGGTTGTTATTGTTCATTATAAGTTCTTTTTCAAGTTTGTCTAAGAATATATCAGCTAGTAATCCACTTAGTGGTGATCCCATTGGAAGGCCCTTATTGTAGGTGTAGTAAGTGTTTTTAAATTTACAAAAGTTTTGCTGTATGCAAATTTTAAAAAGGTTAAATATATTTTTTCTGTCTGTTTCATTATTAATTCTATCTTTAAGAATGTTGTTTAAAATTTGAAGGATTTTATCAGTTGGAATGTTAGTGTAAAGGTTAGCAAATAATTTTTGTAAGTTTATTAATTAAATCGTATCTGCTTTTTATGGTGTGTCTAGTTTCAAATCCTGTTATATCTTTAAATAACAAGATTCTTCCCTTCCTAAATTCAAATTTCCTTTTTTACTTTCTTTTTTACCTCCTTTACAATAGATATTTGAACTTTTGGTTTGGGAAATATTCTATTTTAATTTTATTTTATTTTAATCCCATTTCAATTTTTCAAATTAACACAATATAAATAAAAATAAAACGTCAATATTAAACAACAAATTTTAAATAAGATCCTGATGATGGTCTAAACGTGACCGAAACCAGTAGAAACATTGTATGAATTACTATCGTTTTAATAAAAGTGCAAAAATTATTAAATAAATATTTTTTTCTATGTTTGACATTTTTTTTTATAAAATTAGCAAGGTTTAAGTTTTAAAAGATTCCCTTCTACCAATTTTAAAATACTGGTTTATGTTTGTACGTTCAGATAAAGAAATTTCTCCTTTTTTTAAGTAAAATGGCAACCAATACGTTTTAGTATGTAAAATAGATATTTAAGTAAATTTACACTCAGAAATTGGTATATAATTCCAAATATTGTATTTTTTTACGTTTTAAACTGTATTTTTATAATTGTAATGTTTGTATTGTTTTTAATGTTTAAATTTTTAGATTCCTTGATAATGAGTTATTTATAAGCTCGAAACATTGGAAAATTTTTATCGCATTTTTGATTTTTAATAAATTGAGAATTGTACTGAGTATTTGTGTCTGTTACAATTGATAAAAAAAGATTTTAAAATACTGTTTAGTTACAAATATATGTTACTTTTGTATTATCATCATATTGAGTTTAGTGTTCCATAGAAACTTTAGATATTAAAAAATGTTCCGCGGTAAGAAAAGTTTGAGAAACGCTGGTGTAGAGACAGAATTATCGATTGTGCATAAATCGAATTAACAATTGTGTGGAGATCGGACTATTATCGATTTGGCGATTATCAAAATGCTCGGCGATAATAAGCCGAATCTCCAAATCTTCTTTGCGAAACTGAATTCTCGGTTTCGCAAAAGATGTTAATAGACAAACCGGGTCTTGCGTTGGCTTCAAGTTGTAATGTTTACAACTCCTATATATAAAATTTCTTTGATAAATTTTTACTTACGATCATTGATATTTGGGATAACACTTTGTGAGAAATCCCAAACTTGTATTCGATGATTAGGGGTAACAGGAGTCATCATATCGGAAGTATCGTAAAGTTGTTCGCGCACGCTCTCATCTAAATCATTATCGATCGGTCCTGAATAGAGAGGATGAAGAAACCTAGGTCTGAAAAGGCCGGCGACGGGATAAGTCCTGAGCTCTGCGAAACGCTCCGACATTCTCTGTCGATTCGTTAAATACGATTGAAACGATTGATACTGAGGAAATTGCGTAATCGGCTCATCGTTAACTTGAATTATCGGGGCGTTCCAATATCTCGTTCGAGGGGAGCCGTTGTTGTTTGTAGAGGACGAATCGTCGTCGTTAAGTATGTTAAAAAAATTCCCGGTGGTTCTTGAACGCGGAAAAATCGTGCTTGGGGAGAAATACCCCAAAGTTCTTTCGGAACTTTCGGCCGGAGATTGAGGTTGATCAGAATTATTATTATCATCATCGCTGCTCAAAACCTCGTTATTAGCGCTCGTTGAGGTGACTTGTGGACGATTGTTTTGATTACTTTGAGATTCACTCCCAGCGTTATTAGAAACGTTACTTAAATTACTACTTTGATTGATTGAAAGATTTATCCCGCTCGTACTCGGCTGATCCGCCCCGAGCGCCTCGTTCCTATGCCTACTAATTAATCTTTGAATAGTTTGGAACCAATCGCTCGTCGATAACTGATTGCTAGTACTCGTACTCCCAGGAGGAAGCGTTTCGTGTCTTCGAATATTCCTTAAACACGTGTGTATCTCCTCTAATAAAGTCCGCCTGGGATCTCTAAACGAAGAAGGCAACATCGCGTTCCTCCTCGCCCGATATGTTTGATTTAAAGCGTTCGAAGCCTGCCTCACCGCCAATCTAGTGAATCTCAAACTCCGACTAAGCGCTTGAGAGTTATCGTTGATCCTGCTCAACATCCTACTACACATAAGATCGATTCTAACTGATAAACTCTCCCTTTCCGTGTCTAAATTCATCCCGGATGGTGGGGGTATCGAATCAACGATTTGTAATAAAAGAATTTCCGATAACAAAAGCGACAAATCTAATATATCCGAAATAAGAGGTCTCATATAACTTTGGTTGTTTGAAGACATGATGTAACGGATTAATCGTTCGACTGAAATCGTTAAGATATCTCTCGCGCTAAATCGCGACGCCCCATCAGCTGTTACCCCCGTCGTTTGGCGATTTATCGAGTGATTAAATCCGACGTGGGAAATAATTCGCATTCTGCAATCGTTTAATCGAAACACCAAACCGAATTCTTCGCGGTGAGTCACCACGGGGCTTCTAGTTGGACTCACGACTATCCCGATGTTTTGGCCGTGCTCCATTAAAAAAAATTCCAACCTTCGAATCAGAAGATTAAAAGCTCCAATTTCGGCAGAAGGTTGTTGTAAAGGAGTCCTACATTTAAATCCCCTTCTAAATGACTGCCACTCTAACAATCTCCGATCCCTCGAATACAACCTACGATTTCCAACTGGTCCCCTCCTCAAATTTCGATACATTAAATACATACACCTAGGAAAATTTTCTCTCGGCGCTCTTTGTTGGGTTGATGAAGAAGTTTGTTCCCCCGCGTTTGTAGTACTTCTCGATGATCCCTCTGAAGAGCTATTTTGGGAATTTGAATTTTCCTCCGGCGAATCGTACGGGCTTGAATCACTTATTCGCGCCCCCGCCATCATTTGTCGTACGCTCGAAACGGCGCGCCGATTCTCCCCTCTCGACCGAAAATGTCTCTGTAACTCGGTAAACATTTGCCTTAACATTTGCAATTGAGCCACTTCCAACATCGCGCGGTCGATTCTCTCAATACTCTCAACTTGCAACCTCAACAATCTCGCTTGACGCTGTATATGCGACACAGTTAAATGTAACGAAGCCATTAAAGGACTCATATAGCGTATCCCTCGGTTTGAATTTCTCGAATTAACGGGATAAGTATGATCGGCCACGGCGGCTCTTTGATTTGCAAAAATATTTTCAGCTTCGTCTAATAAATTAGACGAATTTAATGGGGGGTCATTGTTTTGATCCCTTAAATAAAACGAGTCATCACTAAAATGTACTTGAGGCTCACTTGATTGTGACGAAGAATTTGAGTTATTAAGATTGGTGCTGTTTTGATTGGTAAGATTTGGTGTAGATTGATTAGTTGTGTTATTTCGCTCAGGGGTTAAAGTTTCAATGGACGTTCTTAAATTTCTTAAAATTGCGTTTGATTGGTTCATAATACTTTCTAATCTCTCAGAGAAGCTACTCAACATATCAGAAGTTTCCCCCAAACGATTTCCTGGTCTCAAATTCCTCACGTCGTTTAAACTTGATTCTAACTCCTGGACTATGTTTGAGTACATATTTCCAATTCCGATATTTTCAGGGTTGATTGTTGCGAATTCTGGGGGTGGATCGAAAGGGTGAAAATTAGGGGGAGGTACGACGGGTTCTTGGGTATCCTCTTCGTTCGTTCTTTCGGAGTAATTAATTAATTCGTCAGAAGCGAAACTCCTGCTGCGGTTAAACGCGTGAAACGATCTCCACCAATTTCTTCGCGATGGCGAAGCCGGCCTTGGGGAACGTTGTAATGATAATCTGTTCCCGTATCGAATCGGCATAACTCTCGTTGGATTAAACGCGGAGTAACGGTGAGAAAAGAAACGGTGATTAGGGGGTCGGGGTAAAGATCGGGGGGATGATGGTCTTATTATCGGTTTTAAAGCGACTCGAGTCGATGATGTGTTCGTTTCGCTCTCGGTTGATCTTAAATTAGAGTTATCTTGCGTTGATTGTTCTGCGTTTTGATTGGAGGGGCGAAAATCAGGTATCCTTAACCCGCAAGTGCTACAAATCCTACTTGAATGATCTGAATTTTCAGCGTTAGGACAATTTCTGTGTTGGTCAACTTGTAAGAGATCAGTCACAAGAATTTCAAGTTTCCTATTAAAATTTAACGGCTGCTGTTGTTGTTGCCTTGATGATGAATCATTTTCTGGAGTAATTATCGTTGATGTAGACGTTGTGGGGACATTTTCCGGACATTTCCTTTTACTAATCGATTCATCATCATCTGAGCTACTACTTGAGTCAGTTGAAGTATCCCACCATGGTTGCCGATTCTTTTTTAAGTTCGAATAAGCTCTTTTCCTGTTACGATTAGGGCGCGGTTTTAACGTTTTTAATTTTGATTGAAATCCCGACGTGCTCGGTTTAGGCTCCTCATTTTCCTCGTTTCTTTTTTCGCACTTTATCACGACTTTATTCGACCATAAATTCAAAGTCGGGCTTTCAACTTCTTTTAGTGGATTATTTAACTCGAGACTACTCGCGGGAATCTCGTTAATCACCACGATTCGTCGCGGATTTTCGGTTTGCGTTGAATTCGACTCGGTCTCATTCGCATCCAAATTTTGTGAATGCAATCGATCCATCAACATCTCTGAGAGTCTCCGAAACGGAATCGACGGCGCTGTCGTAGAAGTCGAAGGAATACTTTCGGTGCTTGATGAGTTATATGAAAACGTTGACGTTGTTTGAGTGCCGATTGTCGAGATTGGTTTTGACGAACCGTATCGTCTTGGTGTTGATGTCATGGATCTTAAACCTGATGATGTTGAAGCTTGGGGGTCGTTTTCTGACTCATTAGTGTTTGGGGGAGTTGGGGAAGTTGTGTTGTTTGGGATTGGGGTGTTTGACGCTGAAGAGGATTGGCTGGCGCCTGTTAAAACAGAAAGATCGATTTCTTCCTCCATTGGATCAGTTCCTTGATCAATCTGAAATTAATAAATTAAGGTAGAAATTAAGATAAACGTCTTTTTTGATAGTACCATTGTTGGGGGGCGATAAACCTGGAGATATCTTTGCACCAAAAGCTCATATTCGCGGACTAAATTTCGATAACATGCCCTTATCCTCCTTTCCCTCTCTGGAACCGCAGACAAAGGCTCCCTAGGAGCGTTATTAGTACTACTATTAACTGTGGTTGTAGTGGTTGTTGTAGTTGTTGGCGGAGAAGGAATTTGGGGACCCGGAACCGTGACTAATCTCGGCGTGATCCTTCGCCTGTAGGAATTTGCGGCGCCCTCGGTCTGCCGCGAAATCGGTACGGGGGCTCTGACTCTTTCCCATCGCATTTGGGGACAGTTAGAAATTCCCGTAATCAATTTCGTTCCTTCCTTGCTAAAAGCTACGTAACGAACCTGACGAACATATGTCATAGATTATTATGGAATTGTTGCGAGGTGTGTGTTACCTTCTCTTTACTATTACCAGTTGAAACGCTCATAAAAGGTTCCGGTTTTGTCCAATCCCAAAAGTGGAGTTCGTTACATGTAGCTATTACTAGTAGATGATCATCTGGGTGAAACGCTATTGATGCTATTACTGATGTTATGTCTGATGTCCATATTTCACTTCCTCCCTATAAAAAAATTATTGTTTAACTAATTTTTTTTAAAGATAGTTCGAGAATTTTTAAGGTTTGTTCTTATTTGAAATATCGATTATTCTATTTAAAAAAATCTAAAGAAGCCATTCATTATTGAGGTGTTATTACAATCTAAAGTTCAAATGATGGTGGTCATATAATTAGGGACAGAATTTTTCAGTATCCTGTATACTGAAAAATTTTACAGGATGGTCCTTCACCTCAGCTGCCGTTTTCTGTAGTTTAGTTATTAATTAAGTTAGCAGATTAACATTTTACAGCCTTATACTGTATCTCATTGTCAGACCACATTTCAGACGCTTGTGAAGTTACCTATAGATTCCAGCCATGGATCTTGAAATTGAAAATTGACCAATTTCTGCAACTCGAAATTAAAATTCATATTTGAGTTTAGCATTCTTAGAACAACCCCTACACAAAAATGAGGAAGAGTTTTCATTTAAGGGAGAAAAAAAATTCCCAAAATTATGAATATTACGTGTGCCATATGCTGTTCCGTTAAAATCAAAAAATGACCAATTTCTGCAACTCGAAACCAAAATTAAAATTAAGATTCGCGTTTAGCACTCTTAGAACAACTCCTACAAAAAAATTTACGAGGGGGTGTTTTCATTTAAGGGAGAAAAAAATTCCCAAAGTTATGAATATCAAATGCGCCATATACTGTTCCGTTAAAATCGAAAAATGACTAATTTCTGCCACTCGAAACTCAAATTAAAATTCATGTTTGAGTTTAGTACTCTTAGAACAACCCCTACACAAAAATTTGCGAAGGGGTGTTTTCATTTAAGGGAGAAAAAAATCCCAAAGTTATGAATATCACGTGCGCCATATACTGTTCCGTTAAAATGGAAAAATGACCAATTTCTGCAACTCGAAACTTAAATTAAAATTCATGTTTGAGTTTAGCACTCTTAGAACAACCCCTATACAAAAATTTGCGAGGGGGTGTTTTTATTTAAGGGATCATTTTTCCATTTTAACGGAACAGTATATGGCGCACGTGATATTCATAACTTGGGAATTTTTTCTCCATTAAATGACAACACCCCTTCGCAAATTTTTGTGTAGGGGTTCTTCTAAGAGTGCTAAACTCAAATATGAATTTTAATTTTAGTTTCGAGTTGCAGAAATTTGTCGTTTTTCGATTTTAGTCGCGCGGTATATGGCGCACGTGATATTCATAACTTTGGGAATTTTTTCTCCCTTAAATGAAAATACCCCCTCGCAAATTTTTCTGTAGGGGTCCTTCTAAGATTGCTAAACTCAAATATGAATTTTAATTTGAGTTTCGAGTTACAGAAATTGGTCATTTTTCAATTTAAAAATCTATGGCTGGAATCTATGGCTAACTTCACAACCGTCATTTCAGGACATTATTTTTGATTATACAAGCTGTCCCAAAAAAGTGTGACGCCATGATAATATATTCTTTTTAAATTGCACGATTCTCACATTTTTGAGTGTCTTTTATGGGTGCCTACACACCTCTAAAATTTTATTGAAATCGGCTGCACAAAAAATAAACGCGAAAAATAATCGTGTTTTTAAAAGTTAGAGACCATCTTAATGCAAGCTTCCCAAATCGGTGAATTGGTCGATCACTCGACTTAATAAAGCTCGTTGTTTATAAATTGTTTATAAACAACCTCCAACAACGCCAGAAAATATACAGCATAGAATCCGACAAAAATTTTCACCCGCGACCTACTAAGAAAAGTGGCAAGATCATATTAAAATCATTTTAGTTTTTGCATTGAAGAAACGGTATATCGAAAATCTATTTCAAAAGCTGTACGTTCAAACTAAATTATTGTTTATTTCTGTTGTACTTGTTTATGAAATAAATTATCTTTCATACCATCGATTTGTATTAGTTAAAATTGTCGTTGGAATAGATGAAATACGAGTTTTTGGCGAATAACATTTTAAATGTCAGGAATTGTGATTGGTGTTGTTATTACAAAATATTTTGGTTTTTTAATTCGGCATCATCGATTAACATAAAAATATGTAGGGGTCCAATTTAAAATAAGAAAGTTAATATGCTTTAAAGTTTGAAAATTTTGACAAAAACCACTAGACCTTATTAATAAGTTTGTTATGAAATTTTATTCATTATTATTATTATTAGAAAAATTGGGACGCAAACAGGGTAAACCCCCAGCGAAGCGTCCACTTTACAAATTATAATCGGATTAACAATAAATTTGGAAGAAACAAATAGCAATTATTAAAAAAAAATGAAAAAGAGAAATTATTATATATATACATACATAATGCGTTAACAAATAAAGTTGATTTTAATGAACTTTAAATTGATTTTTAAAGCCAGCTACATAAATAAGATTCTTTTTCGTTTTTATTTTTTTTGTGCTGCTATCATTCACCGATTTCAACAAAATTTTAGAGATAAGGCACCCATAAAAGACACCCAAAGATGTGAGAAGAAATACATCGAGCAATTTAAAAAATATATCATCATGGAGTCACTTTTTTGGGACATATACGGATATCCCAAAAAATATCAAAAATAATTTCCTGAAATGCGGTTGAGATACAGTATAAACCAGCAAAATATTAAATTCTTAAGTTAATTAATAACTGAGCTATAGAAGATGGTAGCTGAGCTGAAGGACCCTGTATAATTTAATTTTATTATACTTTTAATAACTTTAAAACTAGAATAACATTTGAAATTTTGAAAATATTACAGTGTACATTTTCAAAAAAAAAACCGGTTATTACTAACGTGACCGTTTTTATTTCGACTGAAAACGGGACAACTCTAGGTACTTTCGTTGATAAACAGGAGCATTTTAAAATTATTAAAATTAATTTTTAAGGTAGTACAACATTTAATATGGAAAGTAATACAAAAAGTATAATAGTAGAACTTATTTTTAGATTTCTTGTATTTATACGAAGAGCAAATTTTCTTTAAAATATCAACTTTACTTTTTAAATAAGTATGTAGTTGGACACATGTTTTATTAATACAGTTTTTAGTAACTAAAATTGCTTTAAGTGTTGTTATTCTTAATTGTGTTTTTTTCGCTGGTCCATATTTTATTCATCAACGAAAGAAACTCCATTGGAAGATGCGTTACTCCCCGGCAAACATAAAATATATTCTGTTATAATTGTAAAATTGTGATAACTTAATTGGTGTGCATGAAAATGTCTGCCCAACGATTTTCACTCGAGGCATTCTTCTCGTTCCACGCTGAGACTTTTTCAAGTGTCGCATGCTTCAAAACTGATTAGACACTGCTGTATACTGTTCTGGTTTTAAAAATCTCATTTGAACTAATAAATTCAATCACTTGTACTTTATCCCACTGAACTATTTTTTTGTAAATTCGCCCATTCAAAAACTTTTAATTCAGTATTGAATTGACACCATTGATCTTAATATTCATTGCAGCTTTCATAAAATTCAATTACTACAATCTTAACGTTATTTTGGTCAGAATTGGATAGCAGTTAACTACAAAAGTAGTTAAAAAATATTACTTTACGATGATCCCGCGTGATCTTAAGAATGATACTAACAGCAGATTGAAAGAAGTCAATTTACTTCCTAGAAATTGATGATTAAGTGAAATGTGGAGCACGCGTTTTGAATTGAGACTTGATACTGCTTCCTTAAGACTTGAAATGCTTTTAGAAAACTTGATACAACTTCAAGAAGACGTGAAAAGGTTTCAGAAGACTTGAAATGCTCCCAAAAGACCTGAATTGTTTTCAGAAGACTTGAAACGCTTTTAGAAGACTTGAAATGCTTCTAGAAAACTTGATAATACTTCCAGAAGACTTAATATTGCTTCTAGAAGACTTAATATTACTTCCAAAAGACTGGATACTACCCTTGCAAGACTTGAAATGCTTCCAGAAGACTTGATACTGCTTGTAAAACTGTTTATATAAACATGATACTGTTGATAAACCAATTGAGTATGCTTTGAAAATATTAAATACTATTGAACAAAATGCCCAATCTTTAAACAAGTAGTCAAAAACTGTTAATTAAAAAATACCAAATACTGTTGGTAAAATACAACACCATTATATCAGAAGTTTCAAAACTACCAATTAAAGACTAGATACTGCTTATAAAATATTATTTTCTCAATTTAGTCCCAGCATCTGCTGCGAACATTTTATCAGATTTTTCTAAACAGTCTATCAGACGAATCTAACTTAATTTAAATTAGATCAAGTTATTGCGATCAAAACTTAAATTTTTTCTTCAATCATCAAATTGCACTTCTAAGATAATCCACATCGTGTCATATAGCAGATATATGCACCATCATTCGCCGTGGACTTGACTTTCCCTGGCCAAGATTCGCCTTCATATACAACTGCTATATGGCCATTCAGTGGGATGTCTTGTAGTGGAACATCATCTCCTGGAATGTCGTCTATCAATTCTTCTAAAAGATTCAAAAATGACTCTGATGCATATGAGATTTCAGATTCGTCACCTTCAGGTTCCAATTTCTTCTTTGGTTTTCTATTTCTGGCCTTTGAAGTTGAAGGAACACCTTTGCCCTTTGAAGTGGATGAAGACAGCTGCTGCAATTCCTCTGAAGAAATAGTCTTTCCTGCTACAATATTTAGTCTTTTTTTCTACCTTTGTTCTTACTCTTATCGAAACACTCTTGCGTTTTTGTTCAAGGTATTGCACAAACGATTGCGAAATAAGTTCTGGATCTGCTGGTCAATCAACATTTTTGAACCAAGGCAATCGTTACAGAACTGGTGTTCCATTGGTGGGGGAAATACTAATTTCCTTGAAACCAGCTTTTTGATTTTGTGCCGAGCTTATCAGAATTGTATTTAATTAGCAACAAAGGGAAAACATTTTTAATGATAGTGGGTAACTTCTGCATTTCAGGAGATGCTTTTCATTGGTCTAGAATTAGGCACTATTGTAATTTTAGTGACTAATTCTACCTAAGGGCTATTTTTAGTGACTAAAATAGGACACATCTAAAGGCTGTAACAAATAAGTGCCATTTTGGAAGGAGAGCCACAAAAGCAATGTTATGCTCAATGCATGCTTTCAGGACATCAAGAATAATATACGAGCTCAAATTGGTCACCGATGAGCAGTTTTTTTCCTTCTTCTCTGAGTAGAATTGATAAAACTGAATTGAAAAACCAATCTTTGAAACTATTTGAGTCAAACCATCTTGATTTCGACCTGTTACAGTAAAGTGTGCTGGTCCTCCCTCGGTCCATATTGTCCACAAATGTTCTGATTTATAATCGACATATGGAGGCAGAACTTCTCCAACAGCATTTCCACATACCATTATGGTAACTGCTGGTTTTGTTAAGTTTTTAATCACTTCGGGTTATTTACGTTTCATCAACACTTTCTTTTTGCCTGGGTCATTCACCAGGTTCGTTTCATCGTGATTGTAGATGAAATAAGGAGGAACCCCCTCTATTTCTTCTTTTAGATGACTTAATAATGACGGGATCGTTTCCAAGATCTATTCTCTGAGATAGTTCTCGTTTATGGCGTTTCAGAAACATGTCTACCCATGTTTTACCAGGAAGATTATTCTGGAATTGGTTGTCGGTCACACCTTTTTTGTCTAGATACATTTTTACGATATATCTTAAATCGAAAATAGTTTCTTTAAATCCGATGTTGGACATTTCTTCTGCATGACGGATAAACATTGCCTCTTCTGTTTCCGTGAAAATGCACTGACGACCAGGTGGTCTAACATTGTTGTGCCAGATCTCCTTCAATCGTAAAATAAATTTTACGATATCGTTCAATATCATTGTAGATTCAGCTGATGATGGCTTATTAGTCGAAACCGGTACTGAATAAATTAATTTTATAGCGTGATAGAAGTTATTTATTCAATCCCTATTAATTCTCGTTCCAGCAATGTGCTCGGTTTTGTATAAATATTGTTTACACTTTTTCTATTTCTACTAAAAAAATTAAGCATTGACGTGCTTGATGCCGAGTTTTGATCTGATAATAGATACTTTTTTGGAGTTTAATTTTGTTTTATAAACGGATATTTTGCTTGTACGTTTGTATTAAACGTACACTTCCCTTTAGGCATTGTTGGAATAAGTCTCGCAATCAAAAGAAACGAAAGAGAAATATACTAATATAAGTGTAAATACAGCTAGTTAATAAGATTTGTGCATTTGTACTGGTAAGTTGGCAGCACTTATTTGTTTCGGTAGTAGAAGCGACATTGGAAATAGATGAAAACGGGACGTTTTAGAATTTTTTCGGGACGACGGGGCCAGTAACATTAAAACATTAGTTATAACGAACTAAGGCAATAGATCCGAAAATGTCTGTTTAACGGGGTGGTTCAAAATGTCAATTTTTATATACAGGTGCCCGGAAATTGCGTCTATATACTGAAAGGGGTGATTCTACATCTAAAATCATGAAGAAAAGTTTATATAAAGCCCGATCCGAAAATGCTTCCTAAGGACGCTAGAGCCCGTTAAAGATGGCACTAAGAAAGTACTTTTTTAGCGAATTCTCAAAAACGGAAAGGTTTAAAACAGTGAAATTTGGTATACAGGGATATTTTTACGTACAAATAGGACAACGAAAAGAAAAAAAATAAATAATTTATAGAGTCCAAGATAACAGGTAGGAGGCGTGTTTAAAGCGCCATACCTTTTTCATCTTTGAGTTTTCTGCTATTTTAATTGCGCCAATCATTTCTACGAAAAAAAACATAAAAAGATACTAAATTTTAAATGTTATTCAAATATCCTAGTAGGTTTCTGTCACATCACAATTTCTACTGTTAAACGATGAAAAAATAATATTTATCACTAATTTTTTAATTAAATAATATATATTTAATTGAGTACTATTGAAGTACTCAATATGGCTAAATGTTTATGAAGAAAGTACTACAAATACTTTAGCAATTTTGTTGATTTAATAGTAATTTGAATTTAAAGATAAGTCGTCACAAGTGCTTAATTCATCATTTAACAGCAAAAATTGTAATGTGAAAGAAGCCTGTTAGAATTACAGAATTTTTTTAAAATTTATTTTAATACCATAAACCGTTTAACGCAATTTTTCTCGTAAACCACTGGTTTTAGGTAATTTTAGAAGTTACTACCTTCTTACTACCTTCTAGAAACTACCTTTTTATGTAGTTTTTTCCGCTGAATAGATTCATGTAATTAAAACGACAGAAAAATTAAAGATAAAATGTTATGGTATTTTAAACAAGTCCCCTACCTGTTATCTTGGAACCTATAAATTATTTATTCTTTTTCATTTGATTATCTTATTTGTCACATAAAAATATGCTTGCATACCACATTTGAGCTAAACCTTCCCGTGTTTGATATCCCTAAAAAAGTACTTTCTAGGTACCACCTTTAAAGGGCTCTAGGATCTCTAGCATCTGTAAAGCGCCCGTAGGAATTATTTTGGAACCGGTCTTTATAAAAATTTTGCTTCATGATTTCAGATGTAAAATCACCCCTTACAGTATATGGACGCAATTTCCGGATAGCCTGTATATATATTTTTTATACAACGGGATAGGTTACGTGTAGATGTACATTCACGACTTAATGTTACATATTTTCAAAAAAAGTAAATACATATTTAGTTTTCTAAAATAATCATGACACTAATAGTAATAAATTATGAAAATTTGCCATAATAAGAGCTTAATACAAATCGTTTTATAGAAAAGATTAGGGGCTTGAACAAGGTGGCATATCTCATATCTTTTGATGATATATTCGTAAAAGTGCAATAGTTGTGTTATTCTTTCAAGAATGTGCTTTTCTGAAAATATGCGATTTTGTTACAATTTTTAGTCATTGTTATTACAAAAAGGTGTAAAATAGATTTTCTGAAATCAACAAAACAGTACTTTGTACACTGTGTTAAATAATTATCGTAACCTATGTCACGTTGTAATGTTGATTATCTATCTCATTGTGTAGTGGTAACGGCGATATTTTTAAATTAGTAACCAGATTTTAACCAGATGTTGACAGCAAATCGAACGTTATTAGGTTATTATTGTCGCGATTGTCATATGCTTTGTGTGTTTCCGGATTTTCTTTATTCTTTAACCATTTTTTGCTGCCTTTATATTTCTCCAAACAGTTCTTCTTAGAGCTATCGTTGTTTCTAGCGATTGATTTAAGCGGTAAGTCAATAAACAAATTAAAATAACGATAACGTTCAATGAGAATTTCTTTCAGATTTTTATTTCTTTCGTTATGACGTTCACACCGGAACATGATGCCTTTATTTTAATGGCACATTATCGAAGCGGTACGCAGAATGCGGACGATAGTTGGGTTTATTCCTTAGAAAGCTGTATACAGCAATTCAACCAACGTTTCCCGTCCATAAGAAACACGTTTTTACAGTCGTTAATTGCTATACAAAAGTCAACTTTTAATAGCATTTTTCGAAAAAATTATTTCAAATAATAGGAATATTCGTCGCGTTGCAATACCAATACTGTGATATTACTGTATATACTGTAATATACACTGCAGATTGGGTTAGGTACTGATTAAAAATTAAAAGAAAATTGATTGTTATGAACAAATTGCAAACACAACATAACTAACAATTATTTGTTGTAAATAATGTAATGTAAATTTATTGTAATTTTTGTTAATCTATCGACCATTCTATCAGTGGAGTAGAAATATTTGATGAAGAGTTGCTTCTAAAAGTTGATTTGGACCGTGATTTTTGACGAATATTATGGATTGAGTTTGATTCAACTCCAACCTAGATTGGGTTGCAGCTCAATCCAATCTAACTAAATCTAAACCAACCCAATCCCACAAATCCGAAATATTTTGAAAACTGACTGTTGAAACTTAACTGTTTGGTTGGGTTGAGCTTTAACTTCATAACACTCCTCATATTGAATGATATGAAGTTAGATCTCAACCTAACCCAACTTGATACATCTCTCATATTGAATTAAACTTAGAAGATTTGTTATTTTGGGTTGGGTTAGGTTGAGCTTTTCCCGCAGGGGCTCAGTTAATACTGGGTACGGGTGTAGCGAACCCGCGGTACCTTAGCTGGAGGAGCATACCTCCTAAAACAACTGGGATCCGTCTGGCCCGGATGGTAGCACCCCATAATGGCTCCTGCCTGGTGAAGATGTCGCCAGGACAGTCATGGTTCCGAAAATGCGTTTGGTTTTTGTGTTTTGCGTGTCATGTACCTGCCACTAGGTTAAAAATGGGATGGAACAAATTAAGAAGCCTCGGATGGATCTGCCGGCCAAACAGAGCCGCAGACTACACATGGAGAGTGGTTGACTCTGTGTGATTATTTAGACCAAACGATGTCGGACCCTGTGAGAAGCGGTAAAGAGACAAAGGAACAAGTAGTGTTCAGGAGAAATACCAAAATGGCTAAGGAAGGAAAGGGAAGCAAATGTATTGAGAAGACAAGATCTGAAAGAATGGATACAGCTACAAACTGACACAGGCAGGTGCATGAAAAAATAAAAAGGAAAGAAACAAAAGAAATCGAAACGCAGATCGAGAACGAAGATGAGAAAGAATTATTACAAAGAATTCAAATTGATAGAAACAGAATGAAAAAAGCAAAATCGTACGAGGACTGGAAGGGGCCCTAGAATTTAGACTGCAAGGAGAATGATTTCAAAATTGCAGATAATTGAGGGAAATCCAATATGGCAAAACAAAGAAATGATAAAAGTTGTTATGATAGAGGATGATGATCGCGAAATGGAAAAAGGAATACGATTGCAATTTAAAAGAGCGTATCCTATGTTGGAAGAATTAAAAGAGTATTATGAAGAACTGAAAATGACAACAACGGAAAAGCCAAAGGGAAGGGAGAATAAGAGAAGAAAACGAATAATTAAGGTGAATGGTGGAAAAACAAAATACGAAACGTTGACGAATCTGGAAAGGTAAGAGAAAATTTGAG
The DNA here is from genome assembly GCA_036711965.1 of Onthophagus sagittarius. Taxonomy (NCBI): domain Eukaryota; kingdom Metazoa; phylum Arthropoda; class Insecta; order Coleoptera; family Scarabaeidae; genus Onthophagus; species Onthophagus sagittarius. The sequence continues at coordinate 45,186,629 of JASERS010000004.1, forward strand.
CAATGAAAAAGAGGTGGCTTTATATCATCTTAAAGATGTGCGACCGAAAGAACTCGGACTGTGAAAAGGACGATAGAAATTATCTTCAGAAGCGTAGATGTTAGAGTAAACATATATACAACGACTTCTAAAATACAAGAGGAAAAAGCACAATCCTCGATATTGATAAACGAAAAGAAAGTACAAGGAAGACCTACGCTCTTATAGTAGAAATCAATAAATTGATTTGAAGAATCAGTGATAAATATTAAAAAGGTGATGGAAGGTAGAAGAAAGATAGAAGCAATAGAGGGCAGAACGAAGACAAGAAATAGCAAGGTGTTAATAATAACAAAAATAGATATAAATTCAACTAAAACAATACAAAAAATACTTAGTGATGATAGAGAACAGAAGGTTACAAATCAGGTTCAAATTCAGAAGGAAAAAAAAGGAACAAATTCAGAAGGTTCAAATAGTCGTCATTTGAAGATAACAGAAGGATTTATGTCTTTAATACAAAAGGACAACAACTAGAGAAGAGATTATAGAGGCCTTGAAGGTAAAAGTTGGAAAAATAAGGTAAGAACCTCCTGGAATAGGAGATTTAAGACCATACGCTAAAAGCAGAAAGTCGGTGACAGTAGTGGTAAGTCAAAAAAAAAAAACGAGAAACTGATGAAATTAGCCCTCTGCAGCATATAAAAAAGCGCGGAAATAGTAAGATGCTTGAGATGTTGGTCAAAGTTGCATCTGATAAAGAACTGCAACGTCGTAGATAGAAGCAATTGGTGCTACAATTGCGGAGGACAACATACTCTGGCTAAGGAATGTAGAAATGATCCGAAAAGTCCAGATTGCAAGAAGAACACAGTGCAGGCACGGGAAGATGTCCAATATATAGAAAATATCTTCAAAAGTTCAGAACTGTAGGTAAAGGTAACAAACAACACATAAAGAAGACCAACAACTCAAATGATAAAGAACAAAACAGGAAGAACAGAATTGAAGAAACAGCAGTAAATAATTAACAGCATCAAGAAACAGAACAAATGGATACAGACACAATTAAACAATAGAAACAAAAAGATGATTTCAGAATGGTGGCTAGCAAAAGAAAAGGAAAAAGAAGAGGGAGGATCACAGAAAAGGGCGAAAAGGCCGAAGACAGATGAAAGATGATTATACAAATTTTCTCTGAGAAAATAAAGTCAAAAAATGGTTTATAGGTGAGGGATTCTAGGGGATAAAATTTGGATGACATCACTATATGGTCAGTATATTTCTCCCTGAAAAGGACAGATACAGATTTTGAAGAACTTTTGGACTACATCGAAATGAAACTGAGATCGAATCAAAGACCAGCAATTATCTGCGGGGACTTCAATGCATAATACAAGAGGAAGACTTGTTGAAGAATGGATGTCAAAAAATAAGCTAGTGGTTATGAATATGCATGGGATAATGACCTATAGAAAACCGAGAGGATCGTCGGTTATTGATCTATCATTAACCACGGAAAATATTGCTAACTACATTCAGGGATCGGAGGCTGAAAAGTACGTTGAGATTCTCAGCGACCATATTCTTATTTCATTATCCCTATCTATAACTGTTAGACCATGCCAAACAGGAATTGGAACATCAGGCTAGAAAATGAATGATGCAGATAAGCCAAAATTAAAAGCGTATTTTAAAAATCATATACCAGAAAATTTGACCCCGGAATCTTTGACAGAATGTATTACCAACGCATGTAACGAGAAATTAAGGAAAAGAAGAACAAGTAATAACAGAAGACCTAAGTACTGCTGAACACAAGAATTTGCAGAGGCCAGGTTAGACTGTATAAGGAAACGAAGAAGGATGCAGAGGTCAAATGGACGAAGGGACCACGTGACCAACAACGGTACAAGAGAAGAATATAAGAAAGCTAAAAACCGTATATCAAATGCTAACAAAGACACTGGGCGTCAGATATGCAATAAAAACTTGACGAGGACACTATGGAAAAGCAGCTTTAAAGTGCTGTTTCCGACAATTAAGGTAGAGCTTGATAGAGAGGAATCGCCATTTGCTGGCAAAGCACACGATGAGCCCTTTACGGAAGATGAATTTCATCTAACTGTAAAGGCGGATTCGAGCCCATTCCTGCTAATTTCAATCAATGTTTGAAGAACGGAAACTTTTCGAAACTATGGAAAGCAGCCAAGCTGCTGTTAATAAAAAGACCCTCAAACCAAGCAAACCGCAGTCCTATCGCCACCTATGTCTACTGGGTGCTTTAGGAACGTTACTAGAGCGGCTAATAAATAAAAGACTTACCGATCAATTCGAAGAAAAGGAAGTAATTAATAATTTTCAATTTGCCTATAGAACGGACAGAGGCACGGTGGGCGCTATAATGACCATCATCGAAATGATTAACAAACGAAGAAAAATATCGTTAACACATAGAGGTTTTGATAGACATTGCAAACGCTTTCAATTCGGCGCCATGGAAAAGGGTAAAACAGTGCACCCTACTATGCACCTATGTTTCGCAAAGAGTAATATACCTTCCCAATGGAGAAATGAAGCGAATGAGCTGTGGAGTACCGCAGGGATCGGTTGTAGGGGCCACACTCTGGATTATGCTTCATAACAAGGTGCTGAATTTAAAACAAGAGAAGGGAGTGAAAGCGATATGATATGCGGATGATCTGGCAACCGTGATGCAGGGAGCTACCAAAGCGGAAATAGTTGAGAAAGCAGAGTACTCAATAATGAGGGTGGCGGAATGTCTTGATGCAATGGGCTTGAAGATAGAAGCATCGAAAACGGAGGTCATAATCCTGGAAGGCAGAAGAAAATTTAATGAAGTGAGCCTCAAGGTGGAAAACGCAGTGGTAAAAGTGAAAAATCAATGGAATATTGCGTGATTCTGGGCAAAGATATACGGATGACAACCAACGTAAAAACGGTGTATGAGAAAGCGGCCAGAATACAGAATACCTTAACGAGACTTATACCCAACATAGGGGCCCATCGCAAAACAAGAGGAAAATACTGGCGTCAACGATAAGTTCGGTTGTACTTTATGGAGTTACAGAAGCAGTGACAGAATGTACGCAATCTCCGTCACGGCAGCGTACCTAATTGTGTCAATGGAAGCAGCAGGCGCTCTTGCTGGAGTGGGAAAGAACTGAAAATTATAATAACAATGGTAGTATCAGAAATGAAGTTCGAAATGTGATGCTTTGGAAATGGCAACAGAGATGGAGAAACTACACGGGCAGGGTTAGTGTGTTTATTAATGATATACACACCGGCAAATGACTTCTATGTGACGCAGGCTATCACAAGACATGGCTCATTCGCCAGTTACCTACACAAGATAAGAAAGATCGATACTGACTTGTGCTGGTATGGATGCAAGGTTGCGGATACGTTCGAACACACACTCTTTAGTTATGTAATATAGGCCAATTGATAAACAAGAACGCGGGAGCGAACATACTGACGACTGGAGAAAGAAAAACTAAAGAAATGGTGGGCTACCTGGGAGAAATAATGATGGGAAAAAGATAAGGAGGTAACAATAGCGATGAGAAGAGAAGAAAACTGAGCCAGGAAGAAGAGAAATGCCCCCAAAGAAAAAAAACAGGAAATAAGAAGTATTCAAAGGAGAATGCCAGCCCAGTAGGAAGAACATCAAGAAGAGAGTATGTAGTACGAATAAGCGAACACCTAACGAAGAGATCTAGTGAAAGTGCCAGTAGATGATCTCCGATGTAATGCTTGTGCGGTAGTTCCGGAGAAGGCGAGGAAAGGGGTTTAGTTGGTCGGAGTCTTTGGCCTCAACCCCACTCTATCCGGCCGTACAAGACCTCCAGGCCAGGTGTCTGTTTAACAAATTTTACCCAACGTCGTTCATCAATCGAGAATACCATGTTACTATCAAATCGAGAAGTACACCACAAAAGCTTATTAATCAAGTAGTAACGTTCAATTAGCTTTATATAGGGTGTAGAAAGTCTGTTCCACGTCCATTGAGTCGAACGTCACCGACTCGTTAATTTCCAATGTTTTAAATATAGGGTTTAGTTGATTCCATAATGATCAAATACGTCAATTCATACAAATTAAAAAAAAATAAAACGTACTGTAAATGAGATGAATAAAGCAAAATGCCATGTTGCCGTTCAGTTTACGAACACCTGCAATCTGTTTTGAATATTAAAAAAATGAACATTAAAAAATTAATTAAAAACAAATTTTGGTCAAAATATTAATTTTCAAAATAGTTATTTTTGATTCTAGATAGCGAAATGACACTTTTGCATTCGAGAAGGAAGATCTTTTTGCGAGCGTCAGCGAGCAAAACAAATCGAGAATGCAAAAGAATTTCGCTATCGTGATCGAACAAGATTTCTTCAAGAACTGCGTGTTTTAGACATTAAAAATTAATAAAATAAACAAATTAATTAATGACATTTGGAAATCCACCATTTATTTTTGAACGTCAGATATTTAAAAATATCACAAATTTACTATTATAATTGAACTAAAATTAGAACTAACACTAGAACTGTCACTAGAACTATCACTAGGACTAACACTAGATCTAAAACTAGAAACTTTCGGGTTTCGCCGTGCGTTTTTTGAAAAAATGTTTGACGTTTCGGATGCCATGTTGCAACCTTCTTCAGAAACTGGTTCTAACTGACAAAATCGGGGATCGTAAAACAATATATAGGTCGAAAAACTAATTACGACCTAATTAATTTATATTAATAATTAATTAATAATTTAATTTATATTAATTACAAGCTAATTACTAACTAATTACTGCGTCGCGTCCGGTTTGGGAGTCGTGCTCGTCTTCACCACCATCTTCCATGTTCTGCTGAGTTCCCAGCCATCTTCTCTGTTGACGTTGTTTTTATGTCGGTGGATTTCTATGGCTTCTCTTGTCAGCCGTTGATGATATTTATTATTTCTAGCCAGAACCGTTGTTTTGTCGAAGTTTATTCGACAAAACAAAGGTTCTAGATAAAGAATTAGATAAAGGTTCACAACCGGACGCGACGCAGTAATTACTTAATATAAATTAATTATTAATTAGTTTTTCGTCCTATATATTGTTTTACGATCCCCGATTTTGTCAGTTAGAACCAGTTTCTGAAGAAGGTTGCAAAATGGCATCCGAAACGTCTAACATTTTTTCAAAAAACGCACGGCGAAACCCGAAAGTTTCTAGTTTTAGATCTAGTGTTAGTGCTAGTGTTAGTTCTAATTTTAGTTCAATTAACACCGGTCGTGAAAGCCTTCGTACTTATATTACTATTACAAATTTGCATTTTAAAAGGAAATGAAACGATAATGCAATTAATTGTTAGTTATGGTGTTTGCAATTTGTCCATAACAATAAATCAACCATTAATAGTAACAAATTCTTTGATTTTCGAGCTGGACGTAAAAGATTTTTACGTCCAGCAACAATCCATTAGATGGTGCTGCCTACACAATTCACCAGCAATTTGCAATCTACGTTAGCAACCGTTAATAATTAATTGTCATAATTGACTTTTATTTTATTTCGTTTATGTCTACAGTAATTGATAGAAGTGTGGAAAGGTAATATCAAAGAAATTATATAACTGGAGGTGCATATAAACAATCAACGATCAACGAGTATTTACGAAGAGGTGAATTGCTTGCAAAAATTTTGTTACATACTATGGAGGCATATGATAAAGACAGCGTGTCCAAGAATATGATAACGATTCTTCCAGTAATCGTTGTTAATCATTGTTCTTTAAAGATATGTAAGCTATATAGCATTCAAATTTCGGGGTTTATTGAAATTACTTTTATAACAATCCCCTTGGCGGCGCTGCTTTCAACTTGGTCGTTAAAATAGAGGCGAGAAATGCTTCTATATAAGTATTAATTAAATATTTTCTATGCTGAGTACTACGCAAAAGTGAATTTTTAATAGCAGTTTTCGATAAATATTATTTCGATGTTACTTTGTACTGTCAAATGTATTTTTTGAAAACCACTATTAAAATAGTTATTTTTGATTCTAGATACAGTTAGTCACACAAAAGTCTACACACACCAAATAAATTCACTGCCGATCATAAATACATAATTTATTTATCGTGATTGTATAATGTATTATTACCATAATGTAGGTAAAACTGAAACATTGAAACTGATATAATAACGTAAATATTAAGAAAAAAATAATTAATTGGAATTAATGGGTCGCAAAAGTCTACATTCACTAGACATTACCGTATAAATTACGAAATTAAATATATGCTGAAACAAAAATATTAATGAGTTCAATGTTGATTAAATTATCCATTTTACCAGTATATATATGTAATGTCAAATAGATTTAAATTTTGAAATTTAAAATCAAAACTGTTCCAATTCTGTACTTATTTACTGGTTTATTACATTAAAATTTGCTTCACATGTTTCGACAAAATGTCATCTTCAGAAGCGCTATAAAATGATTAATAATACTATTGTAATCTTATTACAACTTCACAGTGACGATTGTTTTTTCGAGTACATTTCAGTATGTTTACGTTTTATATGTGAACCACTTTAAAATTATTCAAAGTCAAAAAACTTTTTGTCACAAATAATAAAAAACGGAGCCTCCTTTCTGATAATAATGAATGCACAACTTATCGTTCTCTGCCATACAATGAAATAAATTACAAAATTAAAAAAATTCTTAGACGTAATAACATTAATATTATTTAAAATATAAAGTAACACAACTTCTTTACTTGCTATTGTTTATTTGTTCGGTACCGGTTTCGAGTTTTACAATCTCATCATCAGCCGAATCTACAAATTAAAATTGGAAATCAAATATAATCGTCGATATTTTGTTTATTCGATTATATGTGTTTTTTGCAAAATATTTCTTTAAAATTTAATAAATAATAAAATTAAAATTAAAAACTTAGGTCAAAATATTAAAATACTACAAAATGGGAATAAATATATAAAACATTTACACAGAACAATTTACACGAACTACACAAATACAGAAGAAAACTTGAAATGGACAGGTTTTATTGTATGCTAAAAATTGTATTGTTGTTTGAGCAAAGTAAGAGGGATTGATTTAGAGAAGAAGAGAAGATACAAATTAAGTTTTGAAATTTATAATGTTTTGAGAAACGTAAATAAAGGATTGTAAACGTGTGTTACTTGATCATTTAATAAATTGAAATTTATGTCTTTTTTGTGTTTGTCGATTTCGTACATTTCTAATAAATCCATTTTAAAACCTTTGTTGCAATGGTGTATCAATTTAGCATTTTTATAATTTATTTTATGCCCTGTTTCAATGGCATGCCTATATACATTAGAATTTTCTTTTGTTTGAAGTTCATATATTCTAGTTTCTAGTTTTCGACCCGTTTGTCCTACATATATAGAATTACAGTTTGTACATTCAATGGAATAAACCCCACTCTTTTGAAGATAATTAGTTTTATTATGACAATTTGTTAATAGTTTCAAAATTGAATTTTGATTTGAAAAAGCCAGTGTGATGTTATTGTTAGAAAATATTTTTTTAGATTTGAAACTTAGTGTATTAAAGGGTATTGGTTTATATAAATTGTTATTTGGGTTTTTTGTATATATTGGGTCTTGTTGTTTTTGTAATTTTTGATATAGTTTATTAATTAATTTGTGTGGGTATTTATTTTGATCTGCGATTTTAAATATATATTTGAATTCTTTATCTTTGTTAATGTTCGATAATGGATATTTAAGAACTCTATTTATCAGATAGTGAAATCCTGCCATTTTGTGCAAAAATGCATGTGCAGAGTCATAGGGAATAATAGTAGGGACTACTGTAGGTTTTCGATATATATCATACTCGATGCATTTGTTACGTCTTGTTAAGGTTAGATTCAAAAAATTTAATCTATTGTTTTTCTCTGTTTCTAAGGTAAATTTTAAATTATTATGTATTTCATTTATATATTCAAGAAATTTGTTTAAAGTTTCGACACCCCCTTCCCAAATACAAAAAACATCATCAACGTATCGTATCCATTTTACAATGTATTTTCTATAAGGATTTGTATTATTGATTATGAATTGTGTTTCTATATGATTTAGATATATGTCTGATATGATACCTGATAAAGGCATTCCCATAGGTAGTCCTTGAGCAATTTTATAGTAATCATCATCAAATGTACAGTAATTCTGTTCAATAATATGTTTAGTTATTTTATTAAGACCTTCAATTATGTTGTTATTTTTATTTCTAAATGTATTCTTAAACATTGTTGATATTAAATTTAGTGTTAAATCTGTTGGAACATTTGAGTATAAATTAGTAATATCAAAAGATACCAGTAAAGAATTGTTGTTTAGTTCAATGTTACTTGTTGCTTTTATGAAATCAATGGAGTTTGAAGTGGTAAATAATGGTTCAAAATTTATTATACGTAATACATTCAGCATAAAGTTAGCTAATTTAGAAGTAGGAGAGTTTTGGAAGGCTGTAATGGGTCGTATAGGCATATTTTCTTTATGTAATTTTGGTAATGAATATAATTTGGGAATTGTTGGGTTCATGTGTATAAACTTGTTGCTGAAAAAATTATTATTGCCATGTGATTGATTTAACTTAGGGAAAAATTCGATTAGAGTCTCTTTATATTGATTGATTAAATTTTTTGTTTTTCTGATAATTGTATCTAATGGATTTTTGTTTAGTTTTACATAATTATTTTGTTTCATATATTCTTTAGTTTTTTTGATTACATTCTTCTCTATTGATAATGACAATACCAGCTCCCTTATCTGCTTTTACAAAAACGGCGTTTTCTTTTTTAAGTTTTTCGCGGATTGATTTTATTGTTTTCCAATACGTTAAGTGAGTTTTGTTGGTGTTATTGATGGATTCATCCTTTTCAGTCTTTTTTATGAAAGGTATAAGATCATTTTTTAAATTTTCGTGTTCTGGAACATTTTTTTATTGCTACGTCGAAGTCAATAGTTAAAAGGGGAAGATTAATCCTTGAGAATAATGCGAATTTATAACCTTTATTTAGAAGATTTGTTTCTTCTTGGTTAAAAACGATGTTTGTGTAATTTCTGTATTGGGTGTATACATTTTTATTGTTGGTTGAATTAGATGTTGGTTTATTATTTAAAAGATTTTCAAATTTCCTGTTCTTTTTTCTCAGATCTTCATCAAAATTTTTTGAATCTAACCTTAACAAGACGTAACAAATGCATCGAGTATGATATATATCGAAAACCTACAGTAGTACCTACTATTATTCCCTATGACTCCACACATGCATTTTCGCACAAAATGGCAGGATTTCACTATCTCATAAATAGAGTTCTTAAATATCCATTATCGAACATTAACAAAGATAAAGAATTAAAATATATACTTAAAATCGCAGATCAAAATAAATACCCACACAAATTAATTAATAAACTATATCAAAAATTACAAAAACAACAAGACCCAATATATACAAAAAACCCAAATAACAATTTATATAAACCAATAACCTTTAATACACTAAGTTTCAAATCTAAAAAAATATTTTCTAACAATAACATCACACTGGCTTTTTCAAATCAAAATTCAATTTTGAAACTATTAACAAATTGTCATAATAAAACTAATTATCTTCAAAAGAGTGGGGTTTATTCCATTGAATGTACAAACTGTAATTCTATATATGTAGGACAAACGGGTCGAAAACTAGAGACTAGAGATATATGAACATCAAACAAAAGAAAATTCTAATGTATATAATGCATGCCATTGAAACAGGGCATAAAATAAATTATAAAAATGCTAAATTGATACACCATTGCAACAAAGGTTTTAAAATGGATTTATTAGAAATGTACGAAATCGACAAACACAAAAAAGACATAAATTTCAATTTATTAAATGATTAAGTAACATACGTCTACAATCCTTTATTTACGTTTCTCAAAACATTATAAATTTCAAAACTTAATTTGTATCTTCTCTTCTTCTCTAAATCAATCCCTTTTACTTTGCTCAAAGAAGATACACCTACAATTTTTAGCATACAATAAAACCTGTCCATTTCAAGTTTTCTTCTGTATTTGTGTAGTTCGTGTAAATTGTTCTGTGTAAATGTTTTATATATTTATTACCATTTTGTAGTATTTTAATATTTTGATGTAAGTTTTTAATTTTAATTTTATTATTTATTAAATTTTAAAGAAATATTTTGCAAAAAACACATATAATTGAATAAACAAAATATCGACGATTATATTTGATTTCCAATTTTAATTTGTAGATTCGGCTGATGATGAGATTGTAAAACTCGAAACCGGTACCGAACAAATAAACAATAGCAAGTAAAGAAGTTGTGTTACTTTATATTTTAAATATTTAATAAACTTGCAACATGGATTCAAACAAACATTAATATTAGTTTTAAGAGCAATTATAAAACAATAGATTTGCTATCGAACTTCAAAAGCAAAGCAAAGAACAAATGTTAAACAAAAGTGGTGTATATTCTAACAAATGCAACGATTGTGACGCTATATATATAGGTCAAACAGGTAGAAAACTCACAAAGAGGGTTTATGAACATAGAAATACCACTTCATCTAATGTTTACCAACATAAAATAGAACATAATCACAACATCGATTATGATAATGTTTCTCTTATACACAATTGCAAGAAAGGTATAAAATTAGATCTATTGGAACAACTTAAGATAGACAAACATAAATACAAGGGTCAGAAATTAATGAATGATCAACTTTGTTCAATCTATAAACTGCTATATTCATGCTTAAAATTCTAATTTCTTCAAAAACTTTTTTTTTGTATACATTTTTCTCTTTTGCATTCTATTAAACTTGTTTTATTCAAGCGTGTTCACTTCATTTTAACTTGTCGTATCGTTCAGTGTTGTCCTTTTTACTTTTATATTTTAAATTTGTATTTAATTTTATCGTTTTAATGTGTGAGACTTTTTAAATAAATATTGACTGTAAGTTTATATATATATATATATATATATATTTTTCGTTTGTTCACTTTAAACATTCGCTTGTAGATTTAGCTGAAGATGATAATTTTTTTATCGAAACCGGTCCTAAGTATATTTAATTATAACTGAGCAAGAGGTCTCTTATTTATTTATCAACCCACGTATCTAGATATCGGTTAGCAGTTTATAGACATTTTCCAGCAGCTATAATCTTCATCAAGCAGCATCTATGCTTCTTTCAGAAGTATTTAGCTTTTATTACCAACATTCAATCTTTTTCTAGGAGTTACTTTGTAAAATGAATGTCACCTTCAATTATTTGGACTTCTACCAGCAGCTATGTAAAGAGGATATAGTCTTCATTTACCAGTATCTAGGTATCTGCCAACAGTATCTAGACTATTGCTAGCAGTTTCTAGATTTTTGCCAGTGGCTATAATCGTCTATAAGCAATACCTGTAGTACTTTCAGAAGTACTTTTTGTTTAAGTAGCAATATTCAAACTTAATCAATTATCAGTATCTAGTTTTTTGATAACACTATCTAGACTTCAGCCAACAGTTTCTAACTAAAAATGTATACAATATCGATATTAGCCTTGTTTATAGATATATATAGTTATCCAAAGAATTTAGTTAGTGGTCGCGATGCCTAGATGGCAGGGTGACTTATGTGCCGCCATTCATAAAAATTTAAATTTTACTATTCGCGCCTTTTACTATTTACTACGAAATTGTAAAATAAGTTGCATATATTTCAATATAACTTGAATACAGAAAATCAATAATGTGTCCTTCGACTTGGAGACTTTTAGTCAATAAAATATCGATTTGTCGACGGCAAATTTTTTTACGTAGGTGCATCACCAGATTTTATAACAGGAAACCTGCGTTAAATCTTTTTAAGAAATTTGTTTCAAAGAGTATAAGAAAGATGCAGAGAATCAGAAGAAAGCATATCAGTGTGGAGGAGGAAGTGAAAACAAGGGAGGAGTATAGACTCGCAAAAAAAGAAATTGGCAAGAGTGATAAAGAATAATAAGGAGAGCAAGTGGAAAAGTTTGTGTGATTAATTAGAAAACAACATATGGAGAACGGCGTATCAGATTATAACGAAACGAATGCAAATGAGAGCGAGAGAGAAGTCAGATGAGGAAACAGTGGTAAACCAATTAAAAAAGTTATGTCCAGTATTGCATGGGAATTACAAGGAGAAAGATAACCATCAAAGTGGAGATCAACAACCAAAAATGTTTACCATAGAAGAACTTAATAACAGTCTGAATCAGTTTAAGAGAAAAAAGCAGCAAGAGAGGATGGCATAACTAATGAAGAGAAGATGGAAGAAGGAGCATCGATGGTGGCCTACGCGGATGATTTGGCGGTGCTGGGCTAAATATTATATAGGTGAAGTGGCAGAGAATATGAGAGAGCTAAGCATACAACTAGCGGAAGAGAAAAAACTGAGATAGTGATTTTAGAAAGAAAGCTACAGAAAATAGAGCATAGAGTAGGCCAACAAAACATTAAAAGCTCAGAATCGATAAAGTACTTAGGAATCGAAAAAATGTATAATAACTTAATGTGGTTGATGCCTAGAAAAGGAGGTCCATTGACCGCAATAATAACATCAGACACTTTATATGATGCCCTAGCTTGGGAAAGCGCGCTTGAGTATAAGAAATATTCTAAAATGTATATCGCAGGGTAGCGATGAAAGCTGTAGGTACACTGGGTAGACACGCATCTATGGATTTGTTGGCCTTAGAAAGTAGAAATTTTGAGACAAAGGGAGAGAAAGCAGAACAGAGAAGACTTGTATACGAAGTGGCAAGAGAGATGGAACCATTATGAAGGATGGGCAAAAACGTATATGAAAGATGTAAGAGAATAGCATAGCAAAGAGTCTCTCGTAGACCTTTATACAACCCAGGCAATTACAGGATATGGTGAGTGAGCAGGATAAGTGAGCGCAGCACACTTCGCGAAGATAAAAAGAGTGGGTCGGACAGCTGTTGGTTTGGATGTCAAGAGACGGACACAGCTCGACACACAATTTTTGAATTTTGGTTCAAGGTTTTTAGAATTCAAGTATGATAGAGGGAGAAATATTATTGAAAAAATAATAAGTCGCTTTTGTGTTCTGTTTTATAAATTCGCCCGCGAATGGAAACCATCAGAAATAGGAGAATTACCAGGATGACATATATTCGAGGAAGAAAATCTGCATAACAAGACAAGGAAGGGGAGGTGCTTTTACCCTTCCCCTTGTCAGATATACAGATAATTAATAATAGTTAAAAAATTGACTCAATAAAATGAATTTGTTATAATTCATCCGGAGGAAGGAATAATGAAGGATAGAGGAAGAGGATTTGATGGGTTCTGTCCAAAGTGGCAACAAGACCCTGACGAATAGTGAAAAGCGGAGGAAGTTAAATAAATAGAAACAAATAACAACAATAATATCGCCAAAGCAATCTGCTGTAATGCGTAAGATGGTCCGGACTGTCAATATCCAATAAGCAAGGAAAAAAGGGGGAGTTTTTTGGTGGTATAACCAGCATGAGGCAGCCAAAAAAAAATCCCTGTCACCAGTGCAGTCGTACACTCCTGGTTAGACAAAATCATCTATCATGCGCACATCTGACCAGGATTAGTGCTTAAAGAGTTTTTCGCCTCCTAACTGTAAAAAAGGGCTTGTTGGGTTGAGCCATCAATGTTAACCCGGTTCACTCAACCCAACCCAACCAGTCAGTCAAGATTACTTATTGTTTAAGGAAGAAGTATCAAAGTACAATTTCAATTTATTTGAGGCGGGTGACGTTTTCGAAGTCGACAGAAACTATTTTTTCTTTAAAATTGTTAATAATATAGAAGATGTAATCCCAACTAGCTAGTTAGCACAAAATATTGTTGGTACATTGTTAACTAGTTGGGTTGGGTTGATCCATCTTAACCCAACTAAGCAAACCAAATCCAACTAGTTAACACTAGTTATTGTTTGAGGATGAAGTATCAATGTACTGTTCATTGTACTTGGGTCTGAGGTTCGAACCTTTTTTGTGGAATCCACTTTTTTCCATCACCCAACACCCATAGGTATTTTCCAAAAATCCTATGCGCCTATATATGATTTAGTCGCTGAAACGTAGATTATTATCTTTGGTACCCATGTTTTTATACCCATATTGACAGTTTGTAGGCAGTTTGTTATAGTTTGATAGTCTATTGTTTTTTATTGACAATGGTGGTTTTGATAAGGTTGGCAAAATAGATATTGGTCTATGATTATTGTATATGCCCTTATCACCTTTTTTGTATGTAGGTGTTATCTTCGCAAGTTTGAACTCTTTCAGAAAGACTGTCTCTGCTAGATAATTGTTTATGACAAAATAAAAATATTTTTATTTTATAGGAATGTTTTTCGTCTTGAATTAAATGTTTATTTAATAATTTTTTGCACTTTTATTAACAAGACGATAGTATTTTACACAATGTTACTACCGGTTTCGGTTACGTTTAAACCATCTTCAGGAAATATATTTTAAAGAAAATTGCTGATGTTATTGACATTTTATTTTGTGATTAATGTCATGTTGTGTCAATGTGAAAAATTAAAATAGGATTAAAATAAAATAAAATTAAAATTGAATATTTCCCAAACCAAAAGTTCAAATATCTATTGTAAATTTGGGAAGGGAAATATGGGAAAATGTTATTGCGGTTTGAGTTCATTGTATATGTTAGGGTTTTTTAATTTTATTTTTAGGTGGAGTAAAAGGATTTTTCAAATACATATATAAAGGTTTTTCTGTGTAGTTAATTTGGTCATTCAAACATAAAATTTGTGGATGAAAAGAAAACTGAAGATTTTTTAAAAGAAAACGGCTTTACAACTGTTTAAAAAAATCCAACTACAAGTTTCCACAAAACAGCTAAAGAAATTATATTTGAATCCAAAGAAACACTACAAAAATTTAACAAAAACATTTATTCTATTTTACCAATGAATCCCAAAACACCAAGATTATACGGTTTGCCGAAATTACATAAACAAAACATACCGATTCGCCCTATCATTTCCTCAATCGATTCTTCCACTTACAAAACAGCAAAATTTTTGGTCAACATATTTAAAGATATAACAGGATTTGAAACTAGACACACCATAAAAAACAGATACGATTTAATTAATAAACTTACAAAAATTAATTTTCCTGACAAATACATAATGATCTCATTTGACATCACTAACATTCCAACTGATGAAACCCTTCAAATTTTAAACAACATTCTTAAAGATGGAATTAATAATGAAACCGACAGAAAAAATATATTTAACCTTTTTAAAATTTGCATACAGCAAAATTTTTGTAAATTTAAAAACACTTACTACACCTACAATAAGGGCCTTCCAATGGGATCATCACTAAGTGGATTACTAGCTGATATATTCTTAGACAAACTTGAAAAAGAACTTATAATAAACAATAACAACCCATATAGACACAACATCATAACATGGTTAGGATATGTAGATGATATCATCGTTTTTATCGACAATGACAGACAAGAAACAATAACCAACTTACACAACTACATTAATAATTTACATAAAGACATCAAATTTACAATCGAAATAGAACATAACAACCGCATAAATTTTTTAGACTTAACAATTTTAAAAACAGACAACGGACTTCAATACAGTATCTATAGAAAACCAACGCAAACAGATACTATCATCCCAAATGATTCTTTTCATGATTATACTCATAAAATGGCAACTTTCAACGCATATATACACCGTGCCTTCAACACAAAACTTAGTGAAAAAGAACTTAGAACAGAAATATCCATTATCAAACAAATTGGCCAAAATAACGGATATAAACCACAAATCATCAACAAAATGATTGACAAATACAGAAACAAACAGAATCACATAAAACTTACCACTCTTACAAATATTACAAATAACACAAACAATATTTATAGAACAATAGAATATCAAGGTAACGTACATACTAAAATCAAAAAAATTTTTAAGAAACTCAATATAGTTATAACATCCAAAAGCAACAACACACTAGATAAAATTTTAATTAACAACAAAGATAAAATCAATAAAATGAACGATAATGGAGTTTACAAATTAGAATGTGATACGTGTAAGGCCATTTACATTGGTGAAACAGGGAGATGTTTAAAAACTCGTATAAAAGAACATATAATATTTAACAAAGAACACCAATTTAATGAAACAAAAAACACAACATTACTTCATAAGAAAAATAAAAGTAACCTTTTGGAAATACTTGAACTTTATGAAATTAGAAAATTTAAACATAATCATCCACAAATTTTATGTTTGAATGACCAAATTAACTACACAGAAAAACCTTTATATATGTATTTGAAAAATCCTTTTACTCCACCTAAAAATAAAATTAAGAAACCCTAACATATACAATGAACTCAAACCGCAATAACATTTTCCCATATTTCCCTTCCCAAATTTACAATAGATATTTGAACTTTTGGTTTGGGAAATATTCAATTTTAATTTTATTTTATTTTAATCCTATTTTAATTTTTCACATTGACACAACATGACATTAATCACAAAATAAAATGTCAATAACATCAACAATTTTCTTTAAAATATATTTCCTGAAGATGGTTTAAACATAACCGAAACCGGTAGTAACATTGTGTAAAATACTATCGTCTTGTTAATAAAAGTGCAAAAAATTATTAAATAAACACAAAATAAAAATGTTTGCTAAAAATTGGTTCATCATCTTTTATTACCTTTGTGAACAGTTCGTACATATCTGTCGTATTTTTTTCAGTTTGCTTCTTTATTCAACTGACTTTATCATCAAACTGCTTTCAGCAATACAGTTGGTCGAAGAGTTTTTCGATGTAACCCAGTTTGAGAGAATAAAGAATAAGTTTTTGATATTTAGTGCTGGATCTTCTGTGGTATTTCCTGGATTTTCTAGTTTCTTGTTCAAACAAGTTTGTATATTTGTTTTAAATGATATCTTTTATGACATCAATTACTATGTGTAAGATGTCTTATTTGTAAGATGTCTTATTTGTAAGATGTCTTATTTGTAAGATGTCTTCTCAGGGAATGCATTTGGACAGCACTTGATAATATATTTGTTGATGTCTTGAAATAAGTTTTTAATTACCTCAATGTTTTTCTGAGTGTAAAGACATTAAAATTCTTAGCAGCAGCAATAAAGTTACTATTTTTCAGAATAGATAATTTCTAATTTACAATAAATTCACCTTTAAAATTTGTATTAATATATGTATGTATAATAAAATTGGAAATACTTGGTTTTTATTTATTTAATTGATTTGAATTAATATTTCTTAATGTTTGGAATTGTATTTTATTTAAAGAATTCTCAATGATGAAATAATAACAAACGAATTTGTAGACGCAAAGTCGTTTATCTAAACTCAAATAGTTGTAAAAAGCTTCATTTACCTACAGGATAAGTAAGACTAATATTGTCTAATTACAATATTACTCTAAAAATATATATATTTGTAATTGATCCTTCTAAAACAATTCCATATTATTTATGAAAAGTCTTTTTGGGTAAAAAAATTCAATATGAAATCATATTAATTTTATAATTTGAGTATGCAGCTTATACTACAAGTTCATTCATTTATAAAATTTCTCTCCTTTGCCATTAGATATAACCGGATATTAGTATTGATACAATACCAATGAGTATTGATATAATGTGTATATCAAAAGCAATGAAATTCATAATATTTTCATGTTTTCCTTAATTTTGACGAATCAAAGAACAAAAGTGGAAGAGAGCAATAATGTTAAGAATAAAATTTGTTACAAGCTTTTTTTGTTGATGAATATGAACATAATTAGGCCAACCAAAATGGTTGGGCTGGTATGTTCTGTGTTTGAAATTTAAAATAATTCAATTCCTTCCATGAGTATGAGAATAATAATAAGTAATTTAAGTATAAATAATAATACATAATTTTGAATTTCCCGCTAAGTTGATAGATCTAACATGGCGACCTCAATGCCATTACCCAAATCGTCATGGCAACCGTAAATAAATATAAACTGAACATAGCCAATGTTGGATAAGGTTAGTTTTCAATGTCACTTATAAAATCAAATTATTTAACTATAAAATAACTTACACTAAGATCCCAAATGCGTACTTGCCCCCCTAAACATCCAGATGCTAAGATTTCATTAGATGTTGGGTGAAAAGCAATACACCAAGGAGTTCTTGGATGGCCAGATAAAGTACGAATATTTTTTCCAGTTCTTGAATCTGTTACATAAATGTTATGATTTCCGTGTGTAGATGCAATTTTGGTTCCATCAGGACTAAATACCATCAAAAAAGTTGATCTTGGTATATCAGGAATATCACATCTCTAAATACAATTAATTAAAAATAAGAAATCAATTTAGGTTGACTACTTTACCAGTTCCTCGAATGGTTTATTAATAAACACGTCTTCGGCGTGTATTTGTAGATCGTAAGGAGATCCTTTGACTTTTCTACAATTTCCAACACTCCGTTGTTCTAACGTTCTTATTAAATCCAAATCGTTTAAGCCTAACAAGTCGAGTTCGTCGTCCATGGTTTTTTAACGCCGAATGAGGCGTTTTAACGTTAGTTTCGAACTAAAAACATTGAAACGTATTTAGTGTTGTTTTAACTACGCCGCATTTCTAGTGCATGTATCACTTTACTAATGATAGCATTGTGCGATTATAAAATTGTAAACAATAGTTGAGGAAGAGGGTCGGGCAGAGGTCAAATAAAGATCTCTTTGCTTTAAAAAGCCGATTCCTAACCTGATTTTACATATCCGCGGAGAAATATGTAGAAAAACACCACGCTATATGACTGATTAGCATTTATTTGTAAATAGAATGTACGAGAGATGGATAAACAAAATTTTTTCACTGACGTAACACATTCTATTTGACAGCTGATTAGTTGCAGGAGTACCAATATAGTTTTATCTTTTTAAGTTGGTAATTATTAATTAAGACAAATAAACAATTTAATTAAATTACTTATTAATAAGAAAATTAGTTTAATACTAAATATGCGTTTTAATTATAACTTATTCTTTTGTCTCTTTAGATTTTTCCTTAAAACTAATAGTTTTTGCGTAAAAAAATGAAATGTAACGGCATGTTTCGATGACATTATGATTGATATTAAATCTGGATCATGGTGTGTGCACTTAAGTAGCCTAAACAAAACCGTGAAACTCTCAAGGGGAATAACTCAACAGATGGCGCTGATCTGAAATAATTTTTAGATCAGCGCGTGCGTTAATACGCATGCGCACATATGTCATTTTACTGTTTGACAGTTTGACTACAAATTCGAAAATTGACGTGATTTTTTTTAGTGGTGTTACGGATGTGGGTTTAACGGATGCGGATGCGGAACCGGATTTTTTAATTCTAATTTTGCGGATGCGGATGCGTAAGCAGATTTTTGGATGTGGATTTAACGGATGCGGAGTTGTTGAAAAAAGTTACATGCTAAAATTTTCTTGAAAATATCTAATGCACAAATAAAGTAATTAATATTCATAATTTATTATAGGCAAATTATATTTTAAAAACAGCAATTTTGATGCCTTCTCTCCTTTCAGACTTTTTCTTTTATCTGTGTATATTAACGATGCTCCACTGAATAGCTGTTCACTGGTAAAGCTGCTTGGTGGTGTTGATAAATATTGTCGAACAACCGGCAATAAAACGGTATATTTGTACCCATTTTGTCGCCACCACATTAATGGATCTTCTTCTAAAGGTAGTCTTCTTTCTTTAATATAATTTTGGAGCACAATTTTCAGTGTTATTAATTGGTCATCTTCTGCCTCGCTTTCACTTGAACTTAGAACGGATTGTACTGACTGCAGTAGTTTGGAAGAACAACAGCTAGAATTAGTAATAATTTGTTTATCAATTTTTCTTTTCTTATGTATCGGACTACAATCTTTATCTTGATGAATCGTTTGAATTTGGCACAAATTAGCTATTGTGGCTTCGACTTCTTCTATTTCAAAACTATTAAAAAATTTGGTTTTATATCTGGGATCTAAGTACGTGGAAATCGAACATAGTAAATTTCTGTTTAAATCGCCAAATCTTTCACTTATTACTCGTATAACTTTAACAAAAAGTGCTTTGATATTTTCTGGCGTATTTGAGCTATCTTTCTCAGCTTTTAATATTGTCAAAGTAACGTGCAGAAGTGGTATAACCATAGAAATGCTGTTCTACGAGTTACTTAATTCTTTAGTAAGGTCTTCAAAAGGTGCCAACAATTTTAACAACAGTTCAATTGTCGACAAATCATCCGGAGAAAATGACACAAGTTGTTTTGTAGTTAAGTATAGAAGTAAAGAATCTTTTATTTTAACAAAACGTTCCAACATGTAAAATGTACTGTTCCACCTGAAATGAAAATTAGTTATACTTTTTAATTTATAGACAATCGTTGGCTTACCTAGTGGGACAATCTTGTATTGTTGACATTGGAGGTTGCTTCAATCTTATTACCTGTATAGCTTTTAATTCATCTTGTGCTACTAGGGAATGATTAAAATGTGTTGACACTTTTTTCACTTTTTCAATTACTTCTTGAACCCATTCTTCCGATAATATAACATTTTTAATGCAACAGTGTATTTGATGAATCACACAATCAAAATCAGTAAATCCAGATATCTGCATTGCTTTAATCATGTTGCTACCACGATCGCGTACCACACAGTGAACATTGTCCTGTTTTATGCCCCATTCTTCAAGAATGGTTTCAAGTATTGTCGAAATAGCTTGACCAGTGTGACGGCCTTCCATTATTTCACATTTCAAAATAATTCTTACTCTTTCAAAACCTTCGTTTATACCATGAGCAGTCAAACTAACTAATGAAGTCCCACAACTTGTATCTGACCAAACATCAGTTGTAAAGGATATTTTCTTAAGATCTTTTAATAGTGCTTTAATTTTATTTGCCACACCGTTATATAAATCGTCACATACAAGCGACGTAAAAAACTGACGTCCCCTTAATTTATATCGTGGAAGTATTGTATTGATTAATCGCCGAAAACCAACACCTTCGACGAAGTTGAATGGTAAGTCTTCCAAAGCAATCATTTCGCCTATTAATCGATACGTATCTTTGGATTTTGTATATGAGAAATCCCAACATACATTCTTCGTTAAACATTCTTGTAAAGTAAGTTGTTTTGTTGTATTTGGACCTGTATCTGTAGATGTACTACAACTTGGCTGGTTCTGTTCTGCATTTTCAGCTATACGTTTTTCTAACACTTCAAATATTTTTGTATGCTTAGATTTCAAATGATTTTTTAAAGAAGATGTGGTACGTCCTTTTCGTGAATATTCCTTTTCACAAATCTTACAACGAGCAATCAAACTGTTAATTTCCGAGAAATATTCCCAAATAAAGCTTGTTTTTGGTTTCATTTTAATTAATTTAATTTCGATGGATAGCAAACAATAAAACGAATGACGATAAATGCGCAAAAGCATACATACAAGTTGCCATCCGTTCAACAACTGATCGTCTTTAGGAATTAAGATCTTTTAGAGCGCTATGCATTGGCGCCCCCGATTTGAGGCGTTGCGGCGCGACAATATAGGAGTCGTATCGTCCGTCGCCACATCGCGATTACCTCACGTGTTCGTGCATGTTACAATATCTAAAAATTTTTTTTATCTAAAAAATCGAAACAAAAAACTGTCACTATTTTACCGGAGCTCCGTTAAAATATATGCGGATGCGGATGCAGATGCGGATCTTCAAAACAATGTGGATTATCCGCAGTTGCGGATGCGGATGCGAATATCCGTTACACCACTAATTTTTTTATTCAAAATGCTGCGCTGTATTCAAAAATATCGTTGTTGTGCTGTTTTTGGATGTACAGATAGTAGTAGTAGACTTCCAGCCGTCATTGCTTTCCTCATCCGCAAAAGAAGACGGAATTGTTTAATGAGTGGGTTTTAAGATGTGGAAATCCAAAGATCTCCAATCTGCATCCAGAACTTGTATATAGATCACATCGTGTGTGTCACAATCACTTCGAAAATAGTGATTGTGCTTCAAATTCCTATTTAAAGGCAAACGCTGTACCAAAACTAGGTTTACTATCAAAAGGTATGTATAAAATTACTACTACTATAATATTATCACATCAGTTGAAATAATCTTTATCAAAACTAGTATAAAATAAAGTTTCCTTATTTTTTGCGTTATTCAACCGAGAGAGAAGTAATTTTATTAAATAGCATTTCATTTTACTGAATGTATAATTTTTCAGTAACTGATGTTATTGGAGAGAATCTACAACAATCAATGTTTAATGACTAGAGTCCGGAATTTTATGCACAAAATTTATGCAAAATATGCGCATATATATGTACTAAATATAAGAAAATATGCAAATTTCATATAAAAATATGCAAAATGTATGTAAAAATATGCATAATTTATGTAAAAATATGCATGCATTTTATACTACTGTTAAAATAGTATATTAATTTTATTATAAAGGGTTTTTCATTAAGAGCGACGCATTTTGTTTTTAACATTTCTCGATTAGGAGTGAAGATGGCTTCGCAATTCTGTTACATTTTGAAACGTCAGTCTATGCCATTTAATCATGGAAAGATACTCATCATGGAAAGCTCTTAATGAAGAACCCTTTATATAAAGTTGGTATTTTAATAGGTTCAATTCAAACTAACATCTCAAGATTTAAAAGCTCTATTTTATTAAAAAAAAACAACTAAATAAAATATATTTATAGACAGGCGATTACAAACTTCAGCATACTTAAAAATCGATATATATATAAAAATAATTAAATGCCTGCAGTAATGTTATAGTTTACAATTATATATTTTTCAATATTTTCAACTAAGAAGTTACGTCGTCTATCAGACAGTATCTGTTTGTACCTTGAGAAACTCCTCTCCACATCTACAGATGTTATGGGTGCATATTTAAATTTACTAATTAAATTTGGTTCAATATTAATCTGATCGCTTAAAAAGCCAATCCACCAATTATTTTAGCAGTCTTTGATAACAATATATAACCATGATTTTTTTCTAATACTTCATAAAACTTTTTATTAATAATTTGGCCTACTTTACCATTTACTTTTTTAACGCCAGTCTGAAATTCCTCTATTAATCCAACAGACTCATTTAATGGCATTCCTTGCGTTTCTAAATTTAAAATAATTCTACTTACAAACTCATAATTACTTTGAATAAACGCTAATTCAGCACCTAATGTCTCTTTTTTAAATAGTGCTTGACATTTTTTAATCGCTTGATTATTTACCTCTTCCAAATCCATGATTAATTCCTTTATAGATGTAAAATGTAGGGCATAAAATGTTGCAGCATTTAACCAAGTACCCCACCTTGTAATGACAGGCTCTGGTGGTAGATTAACATTAGGCAATTTTTCCTTATATAATTGGATTCTGAGGGGAGACTTCAAAAATATTTTTTTTACATTGCCAATTAACGCATTTACGTCTGGAAATTGATTCCTAATTTCCTCTGCTACTCTATTCAAACCATGAGCTAAGCACGTCACATGAATTAAATTGGGGTACAACATTTTAAGTTGTTGACCTGCTTTAACCATATATGTGGCAGCATCCGAAAGCAAAAGCAAAATTTTTTCAGTTGGTACAATTTCCGGACGAAAAAAATTCATTAACGCTTCATTTACGAAACGTAAAATTGTAAGATGGTTAGTTTTGTCTAATTGTTTGCAAGCAATTAAATATGATTTGCCACCAAATGAACTACTTAAAACACCTATAAGCAAGTTCGCAATATATCTTCCACAGCAATCGGTAGTTTCGTCAACTATTAAATATACGTAGTGGTTTTTGACTACTTCTTTGATAGACCTAATTATTTTAATATACTCCTCATTTACGTAGCCCTTGCGCAAAGTACTTTCGTCCGGTACAGTACGCCCACAATACAGTTCTAAAAATTTTTTTAATTCAGGATTTTGTAATTTTTGAAATGAAATGTTGGCCGCCAAGAAGGCTTTGCATAATCCTGCATTAAATATTTGCTGCTCATTTTTGGTTGTTTCCGGTTGAATAGCTTGCTTAAAAGATTGTTGAGCCATTTTAGTTTGACTCAGTTGGTGAGTTTTTTTCTTATGTAAATCGGTAGCAACGTGTTGCGTGATCTGAGATTTGCGGTCACAAGCAACCTGCAACAAGAGCTTAAGAGTAAGAAACAAACATTTTGGAATCGACTTTAGCCATACAAAGTTAATTTAATATAAGACCCATGGAATAAAACAGATTAAGAAAAGTATTAAAAATTATAACAACAATCTTAAGGATGACTTAAATAAAAGTGTCATTGGTGTAAATAATGGAAACGTTCTTCAGCTCTTTAATTGGTCGGTGGTTATAGCAGCACGTTTCCATTATTTACTCCCGTAACTGCAATTCAAACTTGTAGAACAGATTATTATTTCAATCTAGACTCTATAAGGTGTAATTATTAGTTTAAATTGATAATTTTTAAATTTACATTGAAAAATATGACAAACATAAACTTACCGTTTTACCGCATGCTTTACAAAACACATTTTCTTCTTGTAGAATAAGTTCAGGAATTGCTTTTATCCAAGACAACACCAAATAATTTTTCACCTTCGGCATATTTGAAATACTTAAAAATTTGTACGTAAAGCAAAAACACATAAGAGATCTGAACAGCTTCAGAACGACTCTTAGAATAATGTGTTTTCAAATAAATTTAACTTCGTGGATACCACTTTTTATTTTAGACGCTAACTACATCCAGATCCGCGTCGGGCCTAAGTCGCCGACAACGACGGCCGTCAACGAACGTGCGACGCCCGACAGTGCGTCTCGACGGTCGGCCTGTCTACCTCTGGCGAATATCAGAACAAAAAGTTGACCATAATATGAATTACACCTCAAATAATAAATAAGAAATCGACGTTGCACTTTAAAAACTTATAATACTGTAAAATATATGAAAATATGTGAAAATATGTGAAAATATGTGAAAATATTCAAAATATGCGAAAAACTTAGAAATATGCAAAATATGTAATAATTAATAGGTGTCAATCAATTCCTATTCACGCAATTCGTCTAGATCCGAAAGCATTTAATCGTACTATCAGCGGTAAATAATATGCAATTTGCATAAATTCCGGACTCTATTAATGACTATATACGTCCATCATCTGTAGTATCTCTAACTCAAGGAAAAGATGACCTTCAGCCATCCACATCAAGTGATGTTTCTGTAATTGGTATGTATTCACAAGCTATTAATTTTCTATGTTGTATTTCAAAAATAAAAACAATGTTATATTTGTTTGAAGTATGCATTGAATATGGGTTGCTAAACTGTAAGTAATTAGAGAAAAACTTATTAACTGTTTCAAATTTTTTGTTTAGGATAGGATTTTTTATAAGTATCGTTTGTCTAAGATATTATTTCATTACTTTATGATTAACCTTGGATAATATGTGTATATTACACAAGGTTAATATTCAATCGACCTTTGATGTAAAGTCTTGTATAGCATTAATGGTTTGAATTACACTCTTTTAGCACAATCATCAAGCGGTTTACTGAAGGCAATTGGTGTGCGCAAATCAAATGAATTGTCGCCTAAATCAAAAATTATGTACAAGAGATCTACGTATCTTACGAAAAAAGTGACAATTTATAAAAAACGCACTCAGTCTATAAAGGAAAGATTGAAAATGGCTGCTACACAATTTTAAGCAACTAACACTGGTTTGCGAAAAGAAGCTGTCAACTTTTGTTTAGCCCAGTTAAATTCGAAAAAAAGGAAACCCAGAGGAAGGCGATATTCTATCGATGAAAAATTAATGTGTTTGGCACTGTATAAACACTCAGGGGCGTCTTATAAATTTTTATCCAAAATGTTCATCCTCCCTTCAAGGCGAACCATTATGAAACTGTTATCAAATATATCCATAACTACTGGGATAAATTCAGCTTTGTTTGAAAATTTAACTAAGGCAGCAACTCATTTAAAAAGAACAGAACGCCTTTGTATCTTAATGTTTGACGAGGTGGCACTCAAATCACATCTCGAATATAATAAGCACAGTGATAACATTACAGGTTTAGAAAATGGCAATATTGTGGATCATGCCCTAGTTTTCATGGTACGTGGGGTGGTGCGGAAATGGAAGCAAACAATTGCATATTTTTTCTGTAAAGGAATGACAAAGTCTGAGGAACTCAAAAAATATTTAAAAGAAATCATTATAAAATTAAATAATTCAAATTTGAGAGTGGTAGCGACAGTGTGCGACCAGGCGTCCACAAATAGAACAGCAATAGAAAGTAAGAACTAAAAAATATTATGTATAATACCGTAGTTATATTTTTTTATTGTTGTAGGTCTCATCGGAGAAGCCCGAGTTAAATATTTAAAAAATAATGAAATACCGAGAAGAAGAATAAATATTGGAGGAAACGAAATCATTCCATTATACGACACATCCCACCTTTTAAAAGGTATCCGGAATAATTTGTTAAAAAAAAACTTGGTCTGGGAGAAAGATGGGCAACTATTAATTGCCAAGTGGGGTGATGTGGAAAAGGTTTATGATATCGACTCTGGTAGCGGCGAATTTAGGTTATTACCTAAAATTACGGATTTCCATATCCGACCAAAGAAAATGAAAAAAATGAAGGTGTCTTGTGCCGCCCAAGTTTTCAGTCACACAACAGCTGCCGCTATAGCGTATATGGCCAAAACAAGTATGTCATATATTACTATTTGTATTGCCATTTTTTTAAATAATTTTACTACTTTTACAGATGCCAGTGATGTTACGGGAGAAATAATAATGGAAACACGTGCACATGACACAGCAAGCATATTAAAATTTTTTGATGGACTGTTTGACAGTCTTAATGGAGGAAGCCGTAGACCACCTCCTGGTAAACCTCTCCGTGGTGCGGTTTTCCAATTATCGAGCCATATTAAATTTTGGAACGAGTCAACAGGTAAGTATTGCACATTAATGTATTATGCAAAACACTAAACATCATTATGAATGAAATTTCTCCTTGATAATAATTATCGAACATATTTTAATTCAAGTATATATTTTCAGATATGCTTCAAAAAATGTATTTTCAAAAAGAGGGGTCCACGGAAAAAGTGGTACCCCCTAGTTTAAAAAATTTTATACTAAATATCAACGATTTCATTGACTTAACCCATGAACTCTTGGCATTGGATATAACCTATTACTTTCCTCGCACATTGAACCAAGATCCTCTCGAGAATTATTTTGGACAAGTGCGTCAACACAGAGCTCGAAACAATAATCCAACTGCAAAACAATTTGAAGAAACATTTAAAACGTTGTTGGTGAGGAAGATAGTGAGTACGCATTCGGTGGGGGCAAACTGTGAAGAGGATTTTGATTCCTCATTGCTACAATTAAGGCAATTTGTCATGACCAGCAAGGATCCGCGCATGAGAGAAGAAATTGTAGAGAGTGAAGCTGTAAGCCAATGTATATATAGAAGAGAAATTGTTATTAGTAGACCAATTGATAATGCAGCAATTGGTTATATTGCCGGTTTCATTTCAAAAAAGCTTTTAAAAAAAATTGAATGCAATTTTTGCAGATTGCATATTATTAACAAATATGAAACACAATCTAAATATTACGCCTTTATAAAAGAAAAAGAATATCATGCTTGTAGATGTCTACTATATTGTCAAGACTCTTTTATTGAAACATTGGAAAAATGTTATTCTTAAATTATAAATTTAATAATAATATTAAACGCAACGATTGTCTTATATTTAAAAAAACATGTTACATTTACATTTATGTGTGAGCATAAGTGTGACATTATTGATTATATATTAGATAACATTGTAACTATTACTATACATTGCCTGTGTACCGGATTAAATCGTATCATGTGTGGAAACGATACAAGGCAATGCAATTTTTCTACAGATTTGTATAGACAGGCTAGGCTTATATATAGTAATAGATATAGAAAATAAAAATTATTTAGTATAAAATACTTGATTTTCTATTTTATGACTTTATTTATATATCTATTATTTTCAATTGTGAATTTTGTTAGTGTAATTCGCAGAATGTGTTACTCTATATAATTTTTTTTGTATACTCAAATTTACGGGTATAACAAAAAAGATTATAAAAATAAGGAGGTATGCATTAAGCGAATTAAAATAATTTATAATATTATATATTTATTTATATAATTAAAACTGCTGTCAAAAGTTTCACATCGAGGGAAATAACTCAACAAATGGCGCTTACGCGGTGACAAAAAGAGATAATAGAGTTGCATATCTATCTTTCCTTCTTTATCTATGATCTGGATATTAAGCAAGTGTATCAATTATTTCAACATTGTTTGGATTATGATAAAAATGAAGAACTCCAACAGTTTTTCTGAAGAAAATGTATTTTATTGATTTTGTTTTCGACAACCGCTTTCGAGACTATACAGTCTAGCCTTCAGGTCTATGGTGTCAATTCAGCTTTGCAGTTTGAACACGTGACGTTGTCTCCAATACAGGTATGGACACTTTGGGAAGCAATCATTTCCCGGTTTTTGCCAGGGTATCTACCAACGTTCAAACAAATGCGAGGATCTTTAACCTTTCGGTACACGCACCGGACTCTCACTCCGGGTTCTGCACCCTCTATTGTTTAACAGAAAAGGCAACTTTCTTACCGACATAATTATGTCATTTTAGTGTCAAAAATTTCTTAGTGTACAACACAGTAAAATACGAATATGAATACGATAGCGAAGAAAAATACTCTTTGAAGGTGAAGACTGAAGCTTTTCAAAAAATTTTGTAGACGGTAAGATTTTTTTTTCCGTTCAAAATGGCTTCTTATCTGATTAGAAGAAACGAAGAAGATAATGAAAGCTGTAGAACATAAATGCCCCGAAAAATGTGCATAATAAAAAAATTTTTTAAATTATTGTCTTAAAAAGAATACAAATTAAAGTCCCTAGATTTATAAAGAACCGCGGCTTCCAGAAGACTGTTACTGCTTCTAGAGGATTTAAAATACTTCCAGACGACTTACAATGCTTTCAGATAACTTGATATAGCATCTAGAAAACTTAAAATGTTTCCAGAAGACTTGATGTTGTTACCTCTAGATGATTTGATACTGTTTTAAGAAAACTTTATATTGCTTTCAGAAGACTTGAATTTCTAGACTGATATTTCTAGAAGACTTAAAATGATGAATTTACAGATGTCTTACAATGCATCCAGACGACTTACAATGCTTACAGATGACTTACAACGCTTTTAGAAGCCTTGATATTGCATCTAGAGGACTTGAAGTGTGTCCAGACGACCTACAATGCTTCCAAAGTACTTTATGTCGCTGTTAGATGACTAAAGATGCTTCCAGAAGACGTGATATTGTATCTAAGAAACTTGATATGGTTTCCAGAATACTTGGAATGTTTCCAGAAGATTGATACTGCTTCTAGAAGACTTAAAATATTTCCAGATGACTTACAATACTTCCAGACGACTTACAATGTTTCCAGAAGACCTTATACTTACTTTTAGAAGACTAGAAATACTTCAAAATTACTTGAAGTGCTTCCAAAAGACTGGATACTACTTCCAGAAGACTTGACACTGCTTCTAGATGTTTTAAAATGCCTCCTAAAGACATGCGATTTTCTGTCGCGCGACTGTTTGGTCGCAAAAATAACACACATAGCATTAAATACAAATGCGCGCATATGCGACTAAATAATAGCAGCGATTAAAAAGATGTAACCTGCTCCATATTTGTAACGACGCGATTGTCGCGTCTTTAAATGTATCACATGAACAAGAATGAACATGCACGCACATGCGACTGTTCAGTCGTAGTCGCAGCACAGGCTGAATCTTCAGAAGTGTCTGATAATAGTGACAATGACTTGACATCTAGTGTCTTAGACACAGAAACTATTATTATCGAGGTAGAAAAAAGACCAGCTCTTTACAACAAACATTTGAAAGAGTATAGTGACCGAAATTTAAAGGAAAAATTGTGGGGAGAAGTGTATAGCAAAGTTATATCCACTTGGAACAAGTTATCGGCCGAAGAAAAACACAAGAGAGGTACGTGATATTGTTTTTATTTAATAGTTTTTAATAATCTTAAGTAATAAATGTTGTGCAGATAAGTATTTAAATTTTATCATATTATATGAACCTTCGGGGGATGTAAAGTAATTTAGTTAAAGTAACTCTGTAGGTCTTATTCCAGCTGGAGGACAGCTCTGTAATAAACACTCATAAAATTCGTCCTCCATTTGCACACCGTCTTTCTTTCGCACGAAGTTATGTAGAATGCAACATGTTTTAATGATAAGGTCGGCAAATTCGACTCGCACGTCTAATGATCGATGCAAAATACGCCATTTGTTCGCTAAAATACCAAAGGTACACTCTACCATACGCCGTGTACGAGTCAGTCTATAATTAAAGACTCTTTGTTTCATTGTTAAGTTCGTCTCCTACTATCATGAAAGGTATGGGTTCTCCCATCTCGTTGTTTGGTAATTTTTGTGGAGTAGGAACATTTAATTGGTTATTATGTAATCTTTGACCAAAATTCGAATTCTTAAAAACACTGGAATCGCTTCTAGCACCATATGCTCCTACATCTATTGCTGTAAAACAGTAGTCGGCGTTTACTATACCCAAAAGAATAGTCGAATAAAAGTTTTTATAATTATAAAATTCGGAACCAGTATTATTTGGTTTCTGTAATCTAATGTGCTTGCCGTCGACTGCACTGATACAGTTCGGAAAATTTCTCCTATCGTAAAACTCTTTGGCAATATTTATCCAATTTTCTTCAGACTTTTCTGGCATGTATAAAGGCTGTAAATAGTTCCATAATTGGTTACACGTGTCTTCAACAATTTCCCTTATCGTGGTAGCCCCAAGTAAAAATTCAAAGTGTAAAGAATTGAAACTATTGCCGGTAGCAAGGTATCTGAAAAATAAATAATAACTGTTTTTTATTGCAGGAAAAATTATTCAAAAAAAATGGAAAAATTTAAAAGATTGTTTCGCTAGGGAATTAGCAGCCCAGCGTAAAGCAGTGTCTGGGCAAGCAGCAAAAAAAGGAAGATATATTTATTTCGACCAATTGCAATTCCTTTTCCCAATAATGAAAGATAGACCAACTACCAGCAACACCGGACCTTCTCAATCAATTGAGATTGATCAAGAAAATCAAGAAATGATATCTTCTCCTTCTTTAGCAACCAATACAGAAAATTCGGAAAGTACATCCATATCTAAAAGAAGGGCTGCAAGAAAAACTGTGCTTAAAACAATTCCATATGAAGAAAAGTTACTGAAAATATTGGAGGATAAGCAATGTGAAACAATCGACGAAGATAAAAATTTTTCACTTATGCTTGTTCCAATGTTCAAAAAATTAACTGATGACCAAAAACATTATGCGAAAATTGAAATCTTAAATATCATGAAAAATGCAAAAAAAGTCGGAAATCCTCCAATTTTTTACAGTTCAATGCAACAATCTTATTCTCATCTTTATCCTAACCGTCCGGTAGACCAAGTGCAATTTCCAAGATCAAATTTTCAACAACAGCAACAAGGAGGCAATGAAAGTATTTACTCCGCGCCATCGACATCAACGGTCAACTCTGCACAGTCCACACCATCAGCAACCATTTTTTCTGATGATGACAATGCATATTTTGACTTGTCAAATAAATAAATTAATTAAATTAAACAAATAGAACATATATTTATTATTTAACCTTATTTTTAATATCTACTTCTATATATCTAGTCTAATAGTAGTTTGCAGAAAATATCTAGTTAATTTGGCAGAACGACGACAGAAAACAAAAGCTGGTAAGTACCTTCTTACCTTATTGTTACTGCAAGACATTCCTCAGGTGGTATACATTTTCTCCATTTACTATTATGGTACGATATTTTCGGTCCTATTATTTTTAATAATTCAAGAAAAGATTTTTCACTCATTCTGTAATAGTTAAAGAATTTACGAGGATGCTTTTTTAAATCTTCATGAAGAATGTAAAATTGACCCCGATGTTCTCTGTCAGATAAAATTGGATGCACCCAAAATTTTCTTTTCCATTGCTTTCTTAATTTCTTTCGTAATAACAGAGCCACTATACAAGCGGTTTCTATGAAGTCCATGTTGATACTAGGCTCTAGTCACGATTAATCAGTCGCAAATGCGCGACCATACAAATTTTTTGCGACTACTACTTTTATGTCGCTGCGACAAATAATCGCATGAAAATCGCATGTGCGCTGGCCTTACTGCTTCTAGAGGATTTAAAATACTTCCAGACGACTTACAATGCTTTCAGATAACTTGATATAGCATCTAGAAAACTTAAAATGTTTCCAGAAGACTTGATGTTGTTACCTCTAGATGATTTGATACTGTTTTAAGAAAACTTTATATTGCTTTCAGAAGACTTGAATTTCTAGACTGATATTTCTAGAAGACTTAAAATGATGAATTTACAGATGTCTTACAATGCATCCAGACGACTTACAATGCTTACAGATGACTTACAACGCTTTTAGAAGCCTTGATATTGCATCTAGAGGACTTGAAGTGTGTCCAGACGACCTACAATGCTTCCAAAGTACTTTATGTCGCTGTTAGATGACTGAAGATGCTTCCAGAAGACTTGATATTGTATTTAAGAAACTTGATATGGTTTCCAGAATACTTGGAATGTTTCCAGAAGACTGATACTGCTTCTAGAAGACTTAAAATATTTCTAGATGACTTACAATACTTCCAGACGACTTATAATGTTTCCAGAAGACCTTATACTTACTTTTAAGAAGACTAGAAATACTTCAAAATTACTTGAAGTGCTTCCAAAAGACTGGATACTACTTCCAGAAGACTTGATACTGCTTCTAGATGTTTTAAAATGCCTTCTAAAGCTTTGATACTGCCCCTATAAGACTTTACACTGCTTCTAGACGATTTCAAATGCTTTCAGAAGACTTGAGAAGTTTCCAAAAGACTTGATACTGCTTCTAGAAAATTTTAATAATTAAGAATCGATACTGCTTCTAGATTAGACAGCGGACCGCAACCATTCAAGTTAACATTTTTTTTAAATATATCCGTTCTTGTCTACGAAAAAAGGACTTACCTTCGAAAATAAGTTTTGGTGGAAACAGCTAATAAAGGTAAATAGGTCATTTCGTCAGTTTCTATTAAGTTAATCCCTTTTTTCTGTATTTGCCGATGTTGAAGGACGTCAAAGTATTATTTCAGATCAGAATCTTGTCGTTGTTAATGGCGTTAGTTGCTAGTTTCAGATTTCTAAATATATAATACTGTAGAAGTGAGTTTGTAAATATAATTATATTAGACTCTTTTATTACTGATTGCGCAAGTGAGGAATAATCTTGGGATTAAATGAGAACACAAGCTGAGTAACTCATCTCCACAAAGCTCGAAATCAAGTAGAGGATTATCAAAATTTATGTGGAAATACAGATAGCTCAAACGGTTCGTCGTTTTAACTACACTGAGGTCACTCTGGAAGTGCTGCCAATGAAACGGCAGATGAGCTAGTGCTAAAGCGTTTTTAGGACCAGAACCAACAATTTGTGTAAGATTTACGATGCCCAAATAGAGGATTCGAAGAATTCTGCAGCTAACTGATTTATCTTTAGATCGTCAGTGGTACATCTAACACAATCTTCGTAGCTTCATAAGCGCCGGTTTTTGAAAATAAGTATGGGTGCTGGATAGTGAAAAAACTGAATTGGGAAAAGATTCAAACGACGAATGACTGTTCTCAAAACAAAAGTGACATGAAAAACGTCCATATATCTGGCGCCTATGGTTAATTTGCAATAGAAATGCCTTATATCAACAGTGTTTACACCTTCACAAGCAATATTTGGTCTATAATTGAAATTTTTTGAACTTTTGAAATGAACATTTTGTATCCTAGCAGTATTTGGTATTTTGGAAGCAAAATCAAATTGTATTAACAATTTCGTGCCTTTTGCAATAAAAATGTCTTCTTTAAGACTTTGCATTTTCAAACATTTTTTTGCCAGTAGTTTTACAAACGGTATCAAGTCTTTTGGAATCATTTAAAATCTTCTAGAAATAGTATCAAGTGTTCAGCTGAAGTATAAAATCTTGTGGAAGCAGTTCAAGCCTTCTGAAAGCTACGATAAGGCTTCTAGAAGCATTATCAAGTTTTCCAGAGGTAGTATCAACATTTTTGAAAGCAGTTCAAGGCTCCTGGTTGCTTATCAAGTTTGTTTTAAGCAGTATCAGCCACCGAAGAAACGAAAGGTGAAGTTTAATAATGGTCTCGAATCGGGGCGGAGCAAACCGTTTTTCTCACACATAAACTCCCTATTCGTACACCTGGTCACTGACATGCTGTCAAATCACCATTTTGGCTCGAATCGCTTGAATACATAGATATCATTAACCGCGGTACTTTAGTCATCTAGGGAGTTTAATACAAATTACACATCAGCGTCATCTCTTATTTGGCAAAGAAACCCGGACTCTCAGTCCGGTGCGAGCACTCACGTCAAAAAAAAAATGCGCGTGTACTGGAGGGTTAACACCCAAATAACACACAAATTAAATTACAAGAAAGCTAATTGGGCAAGTTTTGCCGAACACATTAATAACTGTCTAGAATTGGAATCTATACCGTCTTACAAATCACTATTGGCGGCAATAAGGGAGGCGGCTAAGTATTTTATTCCCAAGCCAGTGTTGCCAAACATACGATAAATATTGTACATGTACCATAATTTCAAATCGTATACGATAATACATTGATACTCATTATTGTACGATAATTTGCAACATGTATAATTTTCAATACAATTTTATTTTTTATATAAAATTTGTACAACTTTATAAATAAATAATTTTTTGCAAATTCTGCAACTTTTTATACGTGTATGAATTGTTTCCCAGCTCGAGCGCAGATTCCCAATTTAACTTATCCAGGGATTTCCCTAATAGTTAAATGTGCGGAGCACGGTTTGTGTACGAGCGTTGAAACTTGAAACGTAGTTCGTCGTTTACGGTAAATACTGTTTTAACGAAAATGTCTGACAGTGATTGTGATACATCTTCTAATACACTCAGCAGCAGAAGTCTGCGTACAAAAAACTTGTAATACTTTAATTGAAAAAATAAGAGTCATAATCTAATGTGATAAACTTGATTTTTTTATTTTGTATATTAACTACATATAATTCTATTAACAAAATATGCTTCAACAAAACAGAAACAGTAGTTACAGAAAAAAATCAAAACTAAAAATTCTACAAATAACGGGTATGCAAAAATCTGCGTACAAGTCAGGACAGTATTTATAAAAAATTCATAAATGAGATCATTGTTTCTATATTAATATGAGGTCGGATAACCTTTACTTTCGGTTTAATGACCTGCCTTAAACGTTTAGGTATGGAGTGCACTAATTTCTTCGTTTCGTCCGAACTGATTTTGGCCCATTCCTCAATCATAACATTTTTTAACGTTTCCTTCGACGTTATGTTGTGTTGCCGAATCCTGCGTTCCAGTAAATCCCAGAAGTGTTCGATGGGATTCAAGTCCGGCGATTGTGGAGGTGTTTTAAGTTGCTTTGGTGTATTGTATAGTAGCCAAAGCTTAGTGTTGTGGGCGCAATGTTTGGGGTCATTATCTTGTTGAAAAAAGTATTCGGGCCCCAAGCCCAAGTTTTCGATGCTGGGCTTCAAATTTTCTTTTAAAATGTCTATATACATTTTATGGTCCATGGTCGATGTTATGAAAACCAACCTTCCCACCCCTTTGGTGCACATACACCCCCAAACCATAACTCCACCACCTCCGTGTTTTACAGTCGCTTTCAAATTTTCGGGATTAAGGGCAGTATTAGGTTTTCTCCATACAAGTTGTTTACCCTTAATGCCGAAAATGCAAAATTTGCTCTCATCTGTAAAGAGAACTTTCTCCCAGAATTCAATGGGCTCGTCTAAGAGTTTTTTTGCAAAGGCGATCCGCTTCTGACGATTGACCTCTGACACAAATGGTTCTTTTCGTGCAACGCGACTGTGATAGTTAGCTTTTTTTAACGTCCTTCTCACCGTATCTTTGCTGATAGTTTTATGAAATTCTTCTTGTACATTTTCTACTATTTTTTTTTTTGCCGTCAGCCTAGGTTCTTTTCTAACCTGCTGTACAATTTTTCGCTTCTCTCGGTTTGTTAAAAGGGGTGATCGCGGACGTGAGAGGTAATCTTCAGTGTCTTTATAATTATTAATTACTCTTTGAATGGAAGAGTGTGATCTGCCGACAGTTTCTCCTATTTTTCGGAAAGATTTTCCCTCTTTCCATAACTTTACAATAATTTTTCTCTCTCCCAATTCAATTTCCTTTCCTTTCGTGTCCATTCTAACTTTTAGCTTCTAAGCCTCTGCTAATATAATTGACACCGATTATCTTTTATATAAATCGGAAAGCGTACATCGCCAACTACGTATTTAAGTAAATAAGTATATTTTGGAGAAGGCTTCTTTATTTGTACACAGATTTTTGCATACGCATTATTTGGAGAATTTTTAATTTTAATTTTTTTGTAAGTAATATTTCTGTTTTATTGATGCATATTTTGTTAATAGAATTATATGTAGTTAATACACAAAATAAAAAAAAGATTGAAGTTTATCACATTAGATCATGACCCTTATTTTTTCAGTTAAAGTGTTAGAAGTTTTTTGTACGCAGACTTCTGCTGCTAAGTGTATACCCAAAAAACGGGCGAGAAGGGTTCAATACTTTAGAAAAGAGTGGTTGAAAGACACGGATTTTAAATATTGGTTAATACCAGTAGAAGGTAAACATTTTAATAATAATAATACATTTCCATG
Organism: Onthophagus sagittarius; assembly: GCA_036711965.1. Lineage (NCBI taxonomy): Eukaryota > Metazoa > Arthropoda > Insecta > Coleoptera > Scarabaeidae > Onthophagus > Onthophagus sagittarius. Next base: position 45,223,790 of record JASERS010000004.1, read on the forward strand.
ATTCAGTAATGATAAAATTTATTTAAGGTAACCCTGATTTGGCAGGCTGCAGACTCTGCAATACACAATTTAAATCAGAATTAAGTGTTATAAAAAACCACAAAAAATCTACAAAACATATCAAATCCGAAAGTTCAATACCATCTACATCTTCAATAACAAAATTCTTTAGTTCTTCTCAATTGGATGATACCAAAAATATAAAACGCTGTGAAATAATTATGGCAGCATTTTTAGCCGAAAATAATTTGCCATTTTCGCTAGCTGACACAATGCTTGATACATTCCGAAATGCCGCTCCAGACTCAAAAATTTTAGCAGAAGCTTCCTTACAACGGACCAAAGCAACAGCTATTATTACAAATGTGTTAGGAAAATATGAAAAACTAAATTTAATTAATTTGTTACTGAAAACAAAATTTAGTATACTAACTGATGAAAGCACCGACATTAGTATTAGTAAACTTAATGCAATTGTTGTACGATTTTATTGCCATGAAACTAATAAAATTGTCAGTAAATTTTACGAATTAACAAATGTATTTGTTGATGGTAATACCAAATGCGACGCTGAAACCTTATATAAATTAATTACGGATGCATTTTTCAATAAAAATATACCAAAAAATAATATAATAGGTTTTGCATCAGATGGATGCAATGTAATGATGGGAGAGAAAAATTCTGTGTCAAGTCGATTTAAAGATAATTTTGAAGGTATAAAAATAATGAAGTGTATATGTCATTCCCTTCATTTATGTGCCAGCAAGGCATGTAAGGAATTGCCTCGAACTCCAGAAGATTTAGCAAGAAATGTACATAATTTTTTTAAGGTAATTTCAAACATTTTTCTACATGAATTTTGTTTTGTTTAATTATGATTATTATATATTTTAGACGAGTTCAAAAAGATTAGCAGAATATCAAGAATTTCAAAGTTTTGCCCAAGTTAATATACATAAATTACTTCACCCATCTCAAACAAGATGGTTATCGTTACATTCTGTAGTTATGAGAATATTAGAGCAATAGAATGCACTGGTGATATTTTTTAATCAGAAATATTTGGGAGAAAAATTACTTGCTGCTGAGCAAATTCATAAATCTTTAAATGATCCATTTATTGCTATGTATTTTAAGTTTTTAGATTGGATTTTACCAAAATTTACATAACTAAATTTATACTTTCAAAAAAATAGTGCAATAATTTTAAATTTGCATTCAACAATTATAAGTGGTTACACTGACATTCTGTTATGCTACATGAAAAATGATTACGTTTTAAAAAGCGATATTAACTCAGTTGATCCTACAAATACTACCCAGTTTAAATCTAAATCCCAGTTATACTTAGGAGTGAATATTTTAAATCATTTAAACAAACCAGAAATTCAAGCAAATAAACCTGCCCTTGACTATTTTTACGATAGATGTTTCAAATTTTTTTCAAAAGCTTGTTCTCAAATTAAACAAAGATACGATTTTGTCGATCCTTTATTATCTCGTTTACACATTTTTTTGCCACGTAATGCAGTATTAATAGACAATAGATTAGAGAGTTTAGTTTCTTTATTAAATAATTGCAAAAGATTCGCCAACTTTGAAGATTGGCAAAAAATTTATGATGAGTGGAGAAGATTATCGACTTTTCCTAAAAATGATTTGCCAGATTTAGATTTAGAAGCAGATGAATTTTGGGGTAAAATGTTAAACTTAACGGTTGCAGATGAGTATCTGTTCAAAAATTTGTCATCGTTTGTGCTGAATATTTTGAGTTTACCACATTCCAATGCAGAATGCGAAAGAGTGTTCAGCAAATTAAATTTAATAAAAACCAACACTAGAAACAGACTTGTAACTAAAACAATTAATGGCACAATGCTTGCTTCGCAATATATTTCTAGGAGCGGTGGTAGCAACAAATTTAATCCACCAAATGATGTCATAAATCAAATGAATAGTAAGATGTATACAGATATTTATAATTTAGATTGGAATTCATTTAATAGTTTTGTTTTTTATTATTACTGTTACTAATATCTTTACTGCAAAGTTTGTTAAGAATCAAGTTTAATTTCAAGTTTTTTGTATTCAATAAAGATTATTTATTTATACAATACTTTATATTTTTTTATGCGTACGATAATTGAATTTAAAAAACGATAATTTTTCTGCGCATGTACGATAAATGCAATATTGAAATCTGGCAACACTGTCCCAAGCTAAAGTTAAATACAAAATCGAACTGTCATTGTAGATGGTGGGACGCAGATTGTGCTAGAATTGTGGGGCTCAGAAAGATGGTAACCAGACCGTTTTTCGCTAATCCTTGCGAGATAAATTTTATCATTGTGAAAAGATACTTGGTTTTGACTAAAAGAATTTTACTCAAACAGAAAAGAGAATCTTTCAAGAATTTCTGCGAATCTTTAACTAGAGGATTCTGTAATTAATAATACAAAATCCCAGGTTTGTATTGATCAGTCATGGACTCGTGAGTTTATGTACCATTTGTGCCCAAATTACGTACCAGGTGCCCAGGAGGTTGACACTTATATTGGCCTTGGAAGACCGTTTAATGTGGTGCAATTGGAGCCGGCTTTGAGGATTAATAAATCTACATCCTCGGGTTCGGATGGTGTGAGTTATGCTATGCTGTACATAATTACTGGAGATCTTTAATAATATCCTGAAAGGGGGCAATATTCCGGAAGATTGGCATAAAATTTGTGTGATTCCGATCCCAAAAAGGGGCAGAAATCCAAACACAAGACAGGGGTACAGACCAATTTCACTAATTAATTGCTCAAGGAAGCTACTCGAGCGCATACTGTTGGCACGTATGGAATGGTGGATGAAATCAAATTTAATGTTTAGCGAATGTGTGTCTGGGTTTAGAAAGGCAAGAGGAATCGACAATTTCTTTTTACTGTAACTGGGAGTGTACAGCAAGGTTTTTATCGCAGAAATGTTTTGACCGGTGTAATAGACATACTGTCGGCATACGACAATGTAAACATCTTTAAGTTGTTGGGAATGCTTAGTCGAGATGGATGCCCTTCAGTTCTGGTGGCACTTCTTCATCAACTGCTGACTGGTAACATATACCAGTTAAAACATGATCCCTATGGGATTGGAGGCAGAGTGTCCTACAAGGGACTCCCCAGTGTAGTTCCCTAAGTCCCCTACTTTTTAACTACTACATCAGGGATATTAGCAGAATTAACGAGGAACATGGAATTAAGACAGTTGTTTTTTGCGGATGACGTGGTTTTAATGAAGGAGGCACCCTCCTTTGAGTTGGCGATTGAAACTATGAACTATGCGTTGCAGGCGACATCTGGGTTTTTTGAGGAACGTGGTTTGAGTCTCTCACCCAACAAATCGCGAGCTATGTTGTTTAGTCGCAGAAGGAGGGCTGAGAATATTCCTTTAATTAAACTGGGGGATGAGAACATCGCTACGACCGTGAATATGGTATACCTGGGACTGCACATAAATAACAAACTTTTCTGGAAAGAACATGTGAACCATATAGTAGCCAATTGCCAGAAGGCTTAACTTGCTCAGATCGCTGTCTTCAACTAAATGGGGATGTGGTCCCAGGATTTCGACATTGTTGTATAGTGTGCTCATACAGTCGAGACTCGAGTTTTTCACCTGGCTGATGCTGCCTATTCCCTCTCTTCTGTTTAAGAAACTGACCAACATGCAGCATCAGGCAGCCAGGGCTATCACCGGCACTTTAAGATCTACTCCAACCAATGCGCTATTGGTCGAAGCAAATATAATGCCTCTGGACTTGAGGCTTCAACTACTGATGGATAAATTTGTTGCAAGGAATCACAAGTTTAGAACGGGTTCGGTTGGAAGATTGATGAATAGCTTGAGCCAACTTCATAGAGAGGGCAGAGTAGCCGATAGCAGAGTGGCGCATATCGTGCGGAGGTATGAGTTTTGGTTACCCAGAATGGTTGACGTGCGGCGGACTGGCGTGTTGGACATGTACTCGGTGGGGTATGATGCCTTTATCCACCTTCCCAAGATCAGAACTAATCTGTTGTGCGCAAGGCTTAGACAATCATTACCGGGAGTCAATTTTAATTATAACGCGGTTTTTATACGAGAAGCTCTGACTCTGTGGCCTAATACAGTTTTTATGTACACCGTTTTGGCGTTTGCGCGCCCCAATTGGAGTTGTCTCATTGGGGTAAGCTACCTGATTATATAAATATATTTGTGGCGGAACTGTTTGCTGTTTGGTGGGCTTTGAATTACATAAAAACAAATGGAGTTACTCCAGTGGTCGTATTTTCTGATTCGTTGAGCGTAATTCGTGCGTTGGATGGGGTTATGGGTGAAAGGTCGAGGGTGCATTATCTGGTGAACAAAGTCAAAGAACTTAGTTGGCAATGTGCTGCAGGGGACTTAAGGGTAGAATTTGCTTGGATCCCCGACCACGCAGGGATTGTCGGGAATGAGATGGCTGATAGGCTGGCGGCGGAACAAAACGATTTTCCATTCTACCAGATCAGCAAGGACATTTGCGATATCTTTAGGGAAATGAAAGAAGAAGCTTGGAATGCGTGGCAGCAAGAATGGAATGGTAGTAGCAGAATCAAGGGTCGTGCTTTGTGGCAGAGAGGGAACATGGTATGGGTCTTTTGCCTCTGAGTCTAAATATGATTTCTACAATCAGTCGGATGCGAATGGGTCACGGCATGTTTCCTGCTCATATGTACCGGATAGGAATGGCGGATTCACCGAGCTGTAGCTGTGGAAAGTACGGTGATCTCAACCACATTATTTTGGAATGTGAAGTGTATGAGCTGGAGAGAGGTAGAATGTTTGGCAAACTGCGAAGTATGGGAATTTTTCCTTCATACAGCATAAGCTGTCTATTGGCCACAAATAAATTACCAGTTCTAAGAATGCTTTTTTATTTTCTATGTAATAATGGAATCTTTATTTAGTTTGTGGATGGCTTTTTGTTTATGTAGTTAAGGCATGACAGTCTGTTTGGTAGATGCTTTTCCTTTCGAGGGGTTGACCCGGGGAGCTGCATTTGTCGCCGTTCGGACTAACTTTTGCTTGGGTTGCTGTTGCTTTATTAGTAGTGCAAGGAATGATCATTCCCCCTTCCGAGAGTTCTATTTTCATTTGTACAATTTGTATATTATTCATTTTATGCTCTTACAGGGCCACTTAACCGGAGATACTACAAAAACAGGCGACTGGTGATATAAGAGCTATTATAGCTCACACACCAAGATTTTGCCCCGTTTTGTGAAGAAGAAGAAAATTAGTTTTAAAAGTTTAATTGGAAATTCGACGAGTTATTCGAATAATAAGAACCCTTTTGTTATATTTGAAACAAAACCGAAGTAACTTTAATTTTGACAGGTCTAGTAGATGGCGCTAAATTTTAAATTGACTAAACTAATTCAAGTTTAATTATTTATTTTTAATTTATAATTAAATTAAAACCAATACGTCATTTTCATTGTACCATCAACATCTTTCGGGGTGTCCATCACGCTGCTTTGTCGAGCTAATCTCTTAATAGAAACTTTCCTAACTAGATCACTTTCATCATCCTCTTTTAAAGTATGCAATTCCAAAGCCTCATACGAACATGATTTTGGATATTCCGGTCTAAACATAAAACTTGTACTATTTACTACATTACAATAAAAATTTTTACCTCAAAGGAATGCATCTGCAACAATCTTCAATTGTAAAATCTTTCCCAAACTCCTCTCCTTCTTCGGCGGTTTGAGGAAGCTTGTAATGAAGAGTTTCCGGGAGTCTCAACCCGGATAATCCCCCAATAACCGATAAAACTCCCATGATTATTAACGGCAAAATTAACATTTCTGACCCCTACAAAAGATTATTGCAGGAAAAAACTTTCTTATTAAATTTTCTTACTAGATAAGTTATGAATGGGATTACAATCAAACCTAAACCTCCAATATAAGCGGAAGTCCCAATTCCAATTCCTCTTAATTGAGTTGGGTACAACTCCCCGGCGAAAGGATAAATGATAAGGAACGAAGCTGAAATTGCCGATTTTGAGATTAAAAATAAAACCAACGTCGTTAAATGATCTTCAGGCGGTATTAAAACGGTAGCGATACAACTAACGCCGCTTATAATCATACAGAGACAAAGGGGCCATCTCCTCCCCCATCGATCCATAATAATCCAACAAGCGAAATAACTCGGAATTTCAACAACGCAAGACAACAAAAAGCTTAAATATTGATTATCCCCAAGAGATGGACCATAATAGCTTAATCCAACGTAAACAGTTTCATTTGCAAACCAATTTAGAGTAATCAAGCAAGTTTTTAGCCTCATATTGGGAGTCCCACACAAAGATTCAACCGTCGGGTGTTTAGTGTAAAGAGATTCTTCGCTTGCGTTAGCTCTTGAAATTCTTTGTTTCAACTTGTAAGTAAAACTCTCCGGCAAATCTTTATTGTTAACTCTCGCCAATGTTTGCAAAATATTTGACGCCTCAACGAATTTTCCTCGAGCCAATAACCATCGAGGACTCTCCGGCAAGAAAAACCAATAAATATAGTACAAAAAGAACGGGATAGTTGTCGTATAAGCAAGTTGGACCCAATCTCTTATTAAATAAGTTACCCCCGAAAGCAGCATTAACCCCATCGTGTAAAACATGCATGTTAAAACTGTCACGAATGATCGGTAATTAGGACCAACTAATTCTAAAGCTAAAAAATCAGAAAATAAAATAAAAGATTATTCAAGTTCGATTAAAATTACATATTATAAATGGTATTTGGTAGATTGCTGGGATTGTGAGCCCAACAATAACTCGGCTTCCCGCCCACCACCAAAAATTTTGTGCCGTGGCTGTTAAAATGCCACCAAAAATTAAAGTTGTCAAACATAAAAAGAATGATTTTTTTCTTCCGATTCGATCGTTTAAGATCCCGAAGCAATAAACGCCTAGAGGCCCCCCCAAATTTAAAGCAACCAACCCTAAAGTTGGATAAATATCTTTATCGCAAACAAGATCAAACTAAAAAAAATAAAAGATAAAAAATTGTGTTAAACCCAAAGAAAATGTATATATAGACGCAAATACTAAAATTTATGCACGTTCGTGTTTTCGCAAAACATGTTATTAAACGATTTGGGTCCTGATGCGGGTTTTATATACAATTTCTTTGATTAAATCAACTTAATCTCACATCTATTACTATGCTAGAAGAAACTTCTGTTTTATTATATTCCCAGCCAGAATTACAATTTCCAATTTCCCAACTTTCATTAATAGGGATGCTAAAAACGTCTTCGAAACTATCTAAAATTTCGTTCCAATCGACCAAATACTTTTGGCATTTACTGTGGGATTGGTTCGTTTTTGGAATCGCCAAATAAATCCGTTCCTCGACGGTGAAATTCTGTAATTCCGGAACGTAACACCAATGATCCGGAATTTCGGACATAAAAAGTTGATTGAAAGCGCCGAATCCGCACGGAAAACACGCCGGTAAACAAACTAACCACAACATGATTTTTTGATATTTTCCGAATTCCCCAACTTCAGGTAAGAGGTCATCTAAATCTAAACATTCCTACAAAAAGATTTAAAATTTTTAAAAATAAATGTGTGAATTATACCTTGTCTCTTTCATCAGACTCCATTTTCACAAATGAAAGGCTTGATTCTTTATCACATTAAATTAAGAAGCCGTACTAACTCGAGTTAGTAATGGGATTATCTACAGGTTTTTTCACACGACTACTCCAGTGACCAACATTTTAGCCCATTTTTAATTATAGTTTTCCAAGAAGATTAATTTTAGATTAGATAAATCGATGAAAATATTTTTTAACATAGTTTTTAGGTAAATACTAATTTATTTTCTTGCATTTATCATTAATATTCCCATCTCACATCAATTCCTTCTTACATTGAAAATGATTATGGTATTATTCAAGATGGTGTGTTGAGTACAGTTCTTAAATGGAAGACTGGTTACTGTTATCAGAACAATATAGATTTGTAATGAAAACAAAATACTGTTGATAGATGAATAGAATCTGTTTGAGAAGATTAAATATTGTTCGCTAAGGACTTGATATTGTTGGAATAAGAAGACTATATATTGCTTGCAAAAGATTAGAGACAGTTAATTGAAGACTAAACACTATTTGCAGATGATTAGTTATTGCTGGAAAAACTTGTTGAACTGCTGTCAGAAGATTAAAAAATGACTAGAGACTCTTGACGGAAAACACTATTAATGAAACACTTTACGCTGCTTGCAGATTGGCAGATGATCAATTACTTCTTGTTGTCTTCTTACTACTTCCACAAGACAACATACTATTATAAGTCTAAATCTTGTTTGTAGATTAAATATTGTTGGTAGAATATTCTTCTGATGAAAAACTGAACACTATTAATAGAAGACATATTGACATGCATATTGTTTGCGGAAGATTAGAGATTGATAATAGAATATTAAACGCTGCTTGCAGATGATTGGTTACAGTTGGAAATAAACTACTTACTGTTGGCAGACAACAATGACAATGGAAGACTAGATACTGCTAATAGATAATTAGATACTGCGTGCAAAAATCAGTCTTGTTAAATATTCTGGTATTTATTTTCAAAGGAATAACCCTAAGTTTTCAGACACACGGCGAAACCTGAATCTTTTAGTACTAGGTTAGTGTCAGTTTTAGTTTTAATTGCCATTCTCATAAGCATTAGGATTTAACTGTATGAACCCTAATGTGTCTAGTTCTAACTCTACTGTTAGTTCTGAAGTTAGGCTAGGTTGGGTTGGATTGGATTCCGTCTTAAATTCCCGCAGGGGCCTAGTTCTTTACTGGGTACGGGTGTAGCAACCCCGCGGTACCTGAGCTGGAGGAGAATACCTCCTTAAAAAACTGGGGACCGTGCGATCCCGGACGGCGACACCTCATGAGCAGCCCCCGTCTTTAGACACGGGATTAAGTGTTTAAAGTTTATAGTGTGAAGTTAATGTTTCGTGATGTAAGTGTATACCATACAGTAGATTAAAACAGGAGCTCACTTCCACTAAGAGCTGCAAAGCCTAGGAGTATCAGCCCGAATTCTATCATATCGAATCCAGAAGATGATCTAAATAAAACAATGGTGCTGTTAGAACCTGCAAAAGAAAGTACGAACACGATAGATTTGGACAGCCATACACCGAAACGAGTTAGATGTTGGTCGTTTGGCGCTGTGTTAGAAACATCAACAGGACACATCAAAAGAAGATACAGAAGACAGAGACTATGAACATGCGGGGAAACTTAGGGAGGGAATAGAAAACATTATGGACCTCATAAAGACAGTAAAACAGAACGAGGAACAAAATACAAAGAGAGAAATTAAAAGGCTATGCAAATGTTGGAAAGGTAAGAAGATATATTTAATAGGATAGAATCAAAAGAATGGATACAGCGATTGGGAGAGGCAAGGATAAAAAGCAGCAATAAGGGACAAAAGAAATCAGTACCCAGACAGGGACAGAAGAAGAGTTTGAGGAGAGGCTACAAGAAATATTATTAGAAAGAAAAATAAGTGAAGCAGTTACATTTCAATAGTGAAATAGAACCTGATGACCAGGACATGATTCGTAGCCTGCAGAATCAATATAAAAAGGCGTACCCAGTACTAGCCGAGTTAAAAGACATATATGAAGAGGTAGAATTGACAACAAAAACAAAAGTTAGGGGAATGGAAAAAGAAAAAAGGAGAAGGTTGTCAAATTAATTATTGAAAGGTCGGACATTTCAGACTGGAGAATGATGCAGAAACTGAGAGAACAAAACAAGAAAATAAAATTGCAATACATCACTTAAGACAAATGACTTTGAGTAAGTATAGAAAGATGCTAGAAATAGTGTTTAGAGATACAAACACCTAGTAAGAAATATACACAACAGAAAAAAAAAGAAAGACACAATTCGAAAAAGAAATATACGCGATTATAATAGAAAGACCAAGGAAGACATATAAAGAGACTGGAAGGGGAATAAAACAACGGTTGCAAAGGAGAGTGGAGGCAGATAGAATAGAGGGCATAAGAAGCACGAAAACGTACTAAGACTATTCACATACGAGGGCAAATGATAACAACAGAGAAAAATGAAATAATATAAGCAATAAATAGGTATATAGGGGGCAAGCAGGAGGAGATAAAGATGAGCTCATTAAGACCATATGCAGAGAGCATGATGGCAGTAACAATAGAATTGGCGGAGGAGAAAGCAAAAAAGTTGATAGGCAGTAAGAGAATTAGAATAGGACTGGTAATGTGGTCCGTACAAGAGACAATGCAAATTAAAAAGTGGCTGAAATGTTGGTCACCTCAATATCTGATTAAAAACTGCACAGGAATGCTCGATCCAAACTAAATGCCCAGACTGCGAAAAGGAAGGGCACCGAGCAGCGAGTATGAGATGTGAAACGTACAGAAATAAGATTAAAAAGGGAAAACGAGAAAAGAGTAACCGACAAGAAAAGGAAAGTAGCGAGGGGGGAGTGAAGGATGCGAGAACGGGGACAAGAGGAAAGCAAAACAAAAAGGGAATCAAGCGGATGTGGAAGAAGGGTTAGTGAAGGAGAGATGGCATAGTGGAGTACACAGAAGAGAAACAAAAGAAGAAAAGAAGTTGATAAACAGACAAATAACCGAGGGAAACGGTGAAAAAAGAGAGAATCGCGTCACCAGAAGAGACATCAAACAAAGAAAAATTGCGCAAAAAGTAAATGTATACCAAATAAACTGCAATAGGAGAAGGCACTGTCACTAACTTTTAAAACAACAGATAAAAGACAAAAACATAATGATGGTGCTCGGAGAGGAACCAAATAGGAAAAAGAGTGAAAGATTAAGCTTTGACAGTAGGGAGGATTGTTTTATACAAATAACTGGGAAGGAGATTGGAAGACCGTTGTGTGGTATACAGGAGATTTACAGATAAGAGATATACAGGAGACTACTCAGAGATTTCTGTTAAAAAAATGAATATTTCAACAAGGAAAGTCCGAAAGAGCAAAGGATTTCTACAAAAATGAACTAATACTAAATCAAATTATGAAACAAACTGGGCTCCTATTGTACTGATTAATGGGTAAAATATCAGACCTTCCAAGATTTATGCCTATCAAATACTACAAACAATCGGTTGGAGAACTTAAACTCAAATTTAGAAAGCTTAATATAGTCCTTTAGAAGATTTTTATCAAGCACTTGTTTGTTATATAAGCAGCTTCTGTGCTGGACCAGATGTCAGAAACTTACAAATGTTGGCAAAACCGTGTAAGAATGGATTTGTGAAAGCGTTATATTGCGGACTTGTGACATTTCCATATGAAAAAGTTGAAAACAGCTTGAGCTGTTAGAGTCATGTACTGACTCTAACAAAATCATCAACAATACTCTAACATAACTGAAAAATATTGAGGATGACACATTTTTGGCTATATCGACAGACAGACTATTAAAAATAACACTATTAGACTGTGAATGCACGTTTCGTAAATCCAATCAGTTACCTTGTAGACATGTATTTAAATACAGCAAGCTTTTATCATTGCCTTTATTGGAATCAAGCTTTCGTTTAAGCAGATGGACGAGACGGTATTCTAAACAAATATGACAAGAATGTGAAAGTAATTTTTGAAATAATTTTGAATTGGTTGAGACAGCAAATACCAAGAAGATATCAGTTTAAGTAATTAATGCAAAACCAAAAGCTATGATTAGTCACCAAAAATTCAAAATAATTGACACCAATATTTCATAAAAGATTAGATTTTATTCAAAATGTTATTAAATTCTGGTCTGAAGGAAAAGATCCTGCTTTAAATAATATTTTCTCTGAAAAGTTTGAAAAGAGGAAGACATTAAAAGTAATGCTTCTATAAACAATAATGAGCGAAATAATAATAAAACTAATGAAGCAAATGAAAACTACATTTAGTACGAAGACACAGGAATAGAAATAGAGTATATAGAAGAAAACGTACAAATACCTGTATCTGATCCAACTGAGAAAGCAGATCAAATACCAGTTAAACAAGCAGAAGTAATCATTAGATTTCACATTAGGCAAGAAAAAACACTGATAACAAAAAAAAATAAGTATTCGAGAGGAAACTATGGAAGGCCTGAAAACTGACAAATAACAGATGATTGAAGAGCTGATTGGTGAATTAACGATAATAATCGAGACGAAGGAGAAATGAAGATGGACAGGATGGAGAGTGAATTAAAGAAGCCGTATTAATTTTAGCCGTACGTCTCTTAAGATGGCTAAACCTTAATGAGATTAGTGTTAGTTCTGAAGCTAGGTTGGGTTGGATTGGGTTCCATCTTAAGAGAGATACGACTAAACCTAAATGTTTTTTGTTCTAGGTCTAGTATTAGCCGTAGGGTTAGTGTTGGTTTTCTTTCTCTTAAGACGCACGGCTAAACCTAAATCTTTCTAGTACTAGGTCTTCTAGTATTAGTTATTCAGTACTGTATTCAGTGTTGTTCAGTACAATAGCCATTCAATGCTGGATTGTTGTAAATGTTTCTTGAACTAAAAGTATAATTAATATTAGACCTATAACCTAACTTTAGTATTAACACTAGACCTAGAAACATTAAAATTTAGCCATGTCTCTTTAGACGGCTAAACCTAAATGTGTCTAGTTCTAAGTCTAGAGTTAGTTCTAGTCTATTTCTCGTTATTATTCAGCATTGGATTGTTGTATAGTTGTATCGAATTAAAACTAGAACTAACATCTAACAGGTATCTAATTATAGACTATTTCTTTATTACTACAATTTAGTAAAATACTACAAAAAACTTATTTATAAACATCTTATATTTATTGTGAAAGGTAGAATCGACTATAGACAGCACGGCTTTTTTGCTGGTCGCTCGAACAAATTCAACCAATTTGTTGGAATACAACCACTATATCTTGAACATATGGATCATTCCTTTCAAGTTGATTCCATTTACACTGATTTTGGTAAGGCTTTTGACCGAGTCGATCACGCTCTGCTTCTTTCAAAGCTTCATATGTTAGATATTGACAAATATCTTGTATGTTGGTTTTGATACTGAACCCTGCTAAATGAAGTGTTATTTCTTTTACAAGGAAGGCAAATATGATTAAATACGACTATAGCCTGGATGATAGGATAGCATCATACCTAGGGTGACTCAGGTCAGGAATTTGGGCGTTACGTTTGATCTGAGACTGACATTTGATGGCCACGTTGACGCAATTGTTACTAAGACTTAGCGTATGCTTGAGTTCGTTATGAGAGTCACACAGAATTTTACAAATATTTGTGCTATAAAAAGGTTGTATTTTGCGTATGTGCACAGTGCTTTTTAATGGTATTACGGGGGTTGATGTCTTTTGCAACTCACTCTGCGCGTTTAAATGTTTGATAATTGCGGCATGTAAACCTGATCATGTCAACTATTTTCATTATTTTATATTTGTGCATATATTTTGCCGAACGTATGTATTTTTTTATTGTTACTTTTGAGGCATGGTGCCTTGGGTTCGTCCCGTTTCCGTGCTTACTGTATGTTTCTAAACAAATAAATACTAGACCTAGAATTAGAAAGATTGGGATTCTAGTTTTAACTCTTATTTAGCTCTAGATTGTTGTAAATTTTTCTGGAACTAAAAGTATAACAACTTCAGAAATCAGTATTAGCTCAAAAAGGACCGCAACATCTTTAGGCAGAAATTTTCGAAATTGAGAAACTTTTTTCTTTTATTGCCAAAAATAGATTATGTGAACTTATCGTGTTCAATAGACATTGAAAAAGCTTTAACACTCATAAATCGTCAATCTGAATTCCTTGATTATACATCATATAAACCTAAGCTTTCTAATTTTTTTTCGGATTGTGGCTTAGGAAGCCGCAAACAAATAATTGGAGACTTTTTACCGCGTCGCCTTTAATACATTTAATTTCTTTTTAAATTGTTAGCTTTCTTGAAAAATTAGGAAACTTTTCTAAAAGATTAAATATTGACACAGGACTAGTGATTACTAATAGACGTTAATATAATACATGAATCACGTGAGTCACGCGTGGGTCACGTCAATTCATGTGACTCACACACAGATCAGGTGATCAAATGTATGAATCATGTTTGCTTATTCATTAATCATGTTTGACAAAATGGCACAATAAATAGTGATCAGTTTTATTTATCATGTTGATACAATGATTGAAACAAATGAAATTATTATAAAATTGATATAAATAATAACAGCTGGCGTATTTAACGGATGTGGAGTTATAAAAAAAATACGTACATTTTAATGAAAATAATATTTCTATTGCAATTGCCCTGTTTTATATTTGTATGTTACCTCCGGTATTCTATCTAATGCCAACGAAATTTACAGAATAAGTTCCTTATGAAGGTATTTAAATTAACTTAACCATTTTAATGATTGTTAAATTGAACAATATTAAGCAATTTTTGAAGAACTTTTACCATCTAAACTAATGCAAAAAAACTAAAACAATAGTCCAGAGAATGTCTCTGTTTAGAGTAATCTAAATAAATTTACCAACAGCGAAACCAGTTATAACAAACTGTGGGATATAACGAACTAATCACTATTGAAGTGGTTCCGGTTATAACAAACACCTTCCTGTTTTCGAGTGAATCTCTGAGCAACATACGTTAGTTCTATTTGATCTATCGATTCTATGTTAACAATGAAGCAGAAATGTTTAATGAAGACATTGACATGACACTTACAGAGTTTATTGCGAAAAGTTGTATTGATCTATGATTTTTGAAGAATGTTATGGACTGGCTTGGGTTAGGTTGAGCTCCAACTTCATACTATCCTTCATATTGAATAGTATGATGTTGGAGCTCAACCCAGCCCATAATATTTTTCAAAAATCATGGACCAATACAACTTTTGAAAATTGTATTGAAGAATATTATGAACTGGGTTGGGTAATTTTGAGATTTTTGAAAAAGCTTCTAACATATATATGAAGATGTTTTCCAGAAAATACAACAATTTTTAATTCTGAAGTATATTGATTGGTCTTAACCAACATGATTCGAATGCGCTAAATGCACTTCTGAGATACTTAATCATTGTTGAAAAACTTAAAACAAATAATTTTGAGGTTTTAGAAAGAGCGTTTAAAGTGTCAACAGCTGAAAAAGGCGTCTTAGAGTGTGCAATTGTGCAAAACAATTAAAAACTATTAAATGAGATGTTTTTCAGGAAATGCAAAAAAATGATTATGGGATATACTGATTGGTAGTGACAAAACTGGTTCTAAAGCATTAAAAATATCTGTGAGGTACTATCTTTAGCAAAAGCTAGAAAAAGGTTGCTAGGTTGTGTTGAAATAGCTCTAATTGGTTAAAAGCATCTTCGTTTAATGTACGCAAAATAATTATAAATACTGAATGGGACACTTTCCAGACATTTTAATGAACAAGTTCAATTATATGAAAGACCTATATATACGTATTTAAAGGACATAACAACATAATACCCGTTTTCAAAAGTCAATTTACAATAATTGTAAAGTATTGTGTTCGTCTTTTATACATTTTTAATGGTTTTATTAATTTGACAGTGAGTTCATTTTTATTTATATTTGTATTTATTTCATTTTATTTAATGTATTAACCAGTTTTTGTATAAGCAGATTCGGCTGATGATGAGAAACTAGTTTTCCTGAAACTAGTACCGTTAATATAAAACATAACTAGCAAGCAAGAAGTTTTATTTACTAAAATTTAACATATATTAAAAATTTTAACTTGCAACATGGATTCTCGAATGAATGTACATACTAATATCTTCGAATTTAATCCATGGAATGAATGGAAGAAGCTATACATTAAACTGGAAATATCTAAAAATCATATTACAGTGGACTCGCGATAACGTGAACAGAATAAAACCGTGCCTGTTCAAGCTACCGAACTTGTTCACCTTAAAGAATGTCTTTTCTTCTATTTACATTACTGCAAATTTACAAATAATAATGTTTGTTGACGTAATTTTAAAAGTTTTATTTATAAGTTTTTAACAAAATTTATATATTATGTAAAAAATATGAAGTTATCTTCGCTTGTAATGCTTCTTAGGACAGCTTTTTCATGAATACGTTTTAAAACAATTATTTCACTAAAATCGATATTATTGTTTTCGGCCCATTGTATTGCAGTTTCTAAACACTTAATTGCGTTAGCATGGGTTATTGTATGGGTGGTATCCACTCTGGAATCGTTTTCTTCTTCGAAAATATCGGCTTCTTCTTCAGTTATATTTTCTTCTTCTGAAATGTTTTGAATTTCACAAACGTCGCTATTCCATAGCTCAACATCTTTAAAATTGTGGTTGGCCTAAAAATTATTTGGACAGATTATAATTTCAACTGAAAAGTGTGTAACCAAATGAAGTGATAGGGTGTCTTGAATGATGTGTTCCGTTTCATTTCTCCAGATTTCTTGCAAAGTTGACAGCGGTAGTTCATCTTCATCATCATACTCTTCATTACTTCTTATTTTTGCCAACATTTTTGTAAAATTGTTGGTTCTAATTTCTGCCATGCTGCTGCCAAAGTTTCCACAGCAAACTTAAGTGATATTTTTTTCAGTGCACTTCCAACTTCTTCTTTACTATGATACAAAATAAAACTTAACAAGCTATTTCTGTAATGCAGTTTCGTGATTTTTAATGCGTTTTGATCCATAGGCTGGATCAAAGCAGTTACGTTTGGTGGTAAGAACATGATAGATATCATTCCATCTTCAGTTTTAAGTTCTTCTTCGGAAGGATGTGAAGGCGCATTATCTAAAAGGAGTAACGCCCTTTGTGGAAGATTTTCATTTTTTAAATATCTTTTAACCTAAAATTCGATCAACTATAGGAATATTTTTTTCACTAACACATCTAATAATTATACCTCTGGAACGAAATTGTCAAAAAAACAAGTTTTAAAAACTGCCGCCGTCATCCAAGCATTTTTGGTATTGGTCTGGGATTTTTTGCTTTGCCAATTACTAGAGGTCGTAATTTATGAGATCCAGACGCATTTGCACATCCAAGAAAAGTTATGCGTTGTTTTGCCGATTTCATACCAGGAGCTGATTTCTCGTCCAGAGAAACGTAAGTTTTGTCTGGTAACAGTTGCCAGTATAAACCCGTTTCATCAGCATTGTAAAATTGATGGTCACATAGGTTCAGTTCATGAATCTTATTCTCCAATTTACGTTTAAAGGGCTGGACAAGTTCAGGTTGAGATGACAGTTTTTCTCCACAGACCTTTAACAGCCTTACTCCATATCGCATTTTAAACTTTTGAAACAAACCATCACTAGCGTTAAATCTTCCAGTATAATATTTGTTAAAATAATATATGGCTCTTTGTTTCATTAAGTTCCCATTAATACGCGCTTGCCTCTCGCGCTGGCAACGAAACCATTTGTACAACGCTTTCTCCATTTTTGGATATTCTGCTTTTTTCAATGTGCATTTTTGACTTGATCTTAATGGTTGACCTAGCATTGCTAATATTTTTTATTGAACATACGGTTGATTTTGCTATGCCGTACTTTCTAGCTAACGCGGAAACACTTACTCCTTTCTCATATTCTTCAATTAGTTTAGATTTTTCGCAGAGAGATAAACACTTACTTTTTATTTTCGCCATTTTTAAGAAAACTAAGACTCACAAACGACGATTTCGTCTCCACTACTACACAGCAGCCATCACTTTTCTAACAAGACAAAAAGTGTTTGACTTCGTTATTATGAATCACGTTATCGAGATTACGAATTCATGTTACAGAGTAGTATATACAAAAATTTTGGCGTTCACGTTATAGAGTTGTTCACACTAGCGTAAGTTAACATTATCGCGAGTCTACTGTAATTTTATTAATAGATGCATGAAAGAAAACCTAACACCGAACTTCGCTGAGATTAAATTGCGATAAACTTAATAAATCCACAAGAACATACTTTAAGAATTTAAATCAAACATATGAAAGACTGACAAATGTTGAAAGAAACCTTAGAACACATTTACATTTTTTGGAAATTATCAAATCATAATAAAATCACGAGAAAAAGCAAAAACAATTAAGGAAGAATATATGAGGAGGAAGAAGAGAAAAATTGAGAACCTTAGAATCAATCAGAAACACAAAAGCACAACACCGCAATAATATTAAAATTGGAAATAACAAAGACGATAATAAACAATTTAATAATCACACTAATATTGTCTTTGATAATAAAGAAATTGAATTCTTGAATAAAGGATACAAATTCGCTATATAACACAAGCCCAAATTAACCGACATCACCATAGAATTTGATATCATAATTAAAAATCATCCTAACAATAACAAGTTGAAAAATGACCTCGTGGGTTTTTTGAAAAAAGAAGAAACAACATCTATAAACAATAAAAACAAACAAAAAATAGAACAACATAAAATTATAAAATCCATCAAAAATAAAATCAGAAACAATGATGCAATATTTGTAAAAGCTGACAATGGAGCTGGCATTGTAATGCTTGATAAAGAAGCATACATTGGTAAAACCCAAAACTTCATGGAAAATAACTACATAAAACTAAATCAAAATCCATTAGACAAAATCATTCGAAAAACTCATCAAATGATTTTCATGAATGATCATAAACACTTGTAAAGATACACTATTTGAACACACGCCAACATTAAGTAACAGAAGTAACAAATATTTCAATAGTTCTTATTTTATCGACATGAATCCGAAGATTCCAAGAATATATTCCTTACCCAAACTTCACAAAAAAGAAATGCCAATTCGACTCATAACATCTTTTAAAGGATCTCCTACATATAAACTCGCCACCTTTATGTTGAACATATTTAAAGAAACAGATTTTAAACCAAAACACACAGTTTTAAACTCATACAATTTCATTGAAAGACTAAAAAAATAGTTATTAAAAATAAAATTATCGTATCATTCGATGTTACTAATTTATATTCTAATATTGCAATAGACATTACATTGAAATTAGTTAATGACCTTTTTATAACATATTACAATAATAATATAGAAAAAATTAAACAGTTGGACATAATTCTTAAACACGTCGTTACAGAAAACTTTTGCTCATTCAACGGAAATTTTTATAATATTACAGAAGGTCTGCCAATGGGAATGCCACTTTCAGGAATTCTTGCTGACCTGTTTCTTGATCATATTGAGAGTAATAAAACAATCAACAATTCAAATCCTTATGGTGCTTATATTAATTGTTGGGTAAGATATGTCCATGATGTTTTTTATGTTTGGGAGGGAGAAATGTTGAATGATTTTTTGAAACATTTAAATAAATTACATCAAAAACTTAAATTTACAATAGAAATAGAGAAAAATATTACATTGAATTTTCCAGATTTAACTTTAAAACGTCTTGAAAATGGAAAAATAGAATATGATATCTATCGCAAACCACCAATGATTTCAACAATTATCAATCTAGCAGCACTAAATGGTTTCCCTATTAAAGTTATAAACAATATTTTTAGACTTTAGACAAATACAAATTAAAACAGATCCACTATACGTAAAACCAGAAAAGATGGAACATGTATATAAACCCATCACTTTCAAAACAAATAAGATTTTTTCAAAATACAACATTACTTTGGCGTTTGCTAACAATAATAATTTACTTAAAATTTTTTCTAATTACCACAACAACAATTATGACAAAATGAAAGAAAGTGGAGTGAATTCTCTTACTTGTTTAGAATGTGATTCCGTATACAGGGTGTCTCACGTAACTGGTTGATTAGAACGTTTTTCGGTTACACTATTCGTAGAGACTTGAAATTTTGGTAACATGGATTGTTCATTCCGATCTATTAATCTAAAATATTTTCAAGATGGCCACCACTTCCGGTCTACCGGAAGTAGACCTCAACTTCGTTATTTTAAATAGAATGCTATAGATTTTATTACTCCATTCAATTATACGTAAGAAAATATGTTGACTTTGATAACAATTGTTGGTACCTATCGTTTTTTGTTTTCGAGTTATTTTGATTTTAAGTATTTTTTGGCAAATATCACCATGCTCTTTACAAGCCCATATCTCAGCCAATGTTAATTCAAAAACGTTTTACATTGGTACAATAACTCATCATATGCTGTTAAATAGATTGTCACTTGTTACATCAGTGTACATTATGCAGCGAGGTCAAAAATTGAATTAACGTTTCGCTGTATTCAATTGCGAGAAAGTCGAAAATTTTAAATGGAACGCCCCATATCTTTTTAGTCTATCTAAAGGGGAATTTAATTCTCTAAATTATCTATAAACATTGCTATAGCTATTTACTATAGTTTTCTTCATATTGAGCATTTTATCAAAATCCTACACAAAATGCTGGAAGTCGGTCGTGTTTTTATTAGAAGGCTATGATATTTTGACAGTTTATTATTTAATTTATTTAAATTATCATTGGTATTATTTCTAGAATGATCTGCGATTGAATAAACTGGAGTTTATTAGCTTTTATTCGCCAAAAATAACCAGCAGAAGAACGCATAAATGAAACAATGAAAAACAATGATATGGTATAATATTCGACGTAATGATGCGCGAGATGTTCCTAGAGAGTTCAGTTTATTTATTTACGGTGCTTTTTTGTAAAATATTATTCATCTAAATCGACCTAAGCACCTCTTACCGAAGAATTTGGTAAAGCAATAAAATATGACAAAACATTTATTCTATTATCTTAAGCTGCTGGTGATAGAAATTTATGTTTTCTTGTTATTTTGATCTTTCCAAAACTAAGAGATACGTATCTTATCCTATCCAAAACTTTATTACACCCGCCATGAATATAAGACGAATTTAAAATGTTGGCGTGGGAATAATTCGCCATGATATTCAAAGACATTAACAGCAGTAAGTGATGACACAACTAAGTAATGACAACAATAACATAAATATGGTTGAAAAGCTATCAAAACTCCATGGCTTTCTAACATAAAAACAAGAAGCTTCCAGCATTGCGTGCGTCCATTAATTTCCAAATATGAGGGCAACTACAACAAATAGGCGCAGGAAAGTATCTAAATAGTTTGTTGAGAATTAAATTCCCATAATTTATTTTTCTAATTTTCAGTTTTTCATTCTTTTATGTTATTGATTTTAATTTTTATCATTAAATTGTTGTTTTTCATTGTTTCATTTATTCGGTTTTCTTTTGGTTATTTTTGGTAAATTACAGCTAGCAATCTAAAGTTTATTCAATCAGAGTTCATTGTAGAAATAATACTAATAATAATTTAAATAAATTAAACAAAAAACAGTCAAAATGTCATGGCCTTCTAACAAAAACACAGACGGTTTCTAGCATTTTACCTATGATTTTGATAAATTCCTCAATAGCAAGAAAACTATAATAAATAGGTATAGGAATATTTATAGATAATTTGTAGAGAATTAAATTTCCTTTCTGATAGGGTATGAAAATATGGGGCGTTCCATTTAAAATTTTCGATATAAATACGAATAAGATATACTGATATAACAAATGACAATCTATTTAGCAGCATATGAAGAGTTATCGCACCAATGCAAAACGTTTTTGAGTTAACGTTGGCTGAGATATGGACTTGTAAAGAGCATTGTGATATTTGCCAAAAAAACAATTAAAATCAAAATAACTCGAAAACAAAAAACGGTAGGCACCAACAACTGTTATCAAAGTCAACATATTTTCTTATGTATAATTGAATGGTGTAATAAAAACCATAGCATTCCATTTAAAATAACGAAGTTGAGGACTACTTCCGGTAGACCGGAAGTGGTGACCATCTTGAAAATATTTTAGATTAATGGATCGGAATGAATAACTCATGTTACCAAAATTTCAAGCCTCTATGAATAGTGGAACCTAAAAAAGTTCTAATGAACCAGTTATGTGAGACACCCTGTATATTGGAGAAACAAAGAAAATTTGAAACACGCATCCAAGAACACAAAACAAAAGAAAATTCAAATGTTTACAAACATGCAATAGAAACAAATCACAAAATAGATTACGAAAATGTGCTTCTTGTTCACAGATGTGGAAAAGGTTTTAAATTGGACTTGTTAAAATCATTAGAAATTCACAAAGATAAAATTATAAATAAAAAAACATTACTTAATGAACAAGTTCAATTATATGAATACATTTATTCCTGTAATTGAGCAATTTAATTTAAAGCAGATAATTACGCTGCCTACACGTGTAACTTCCTTCTCGTCAACACTAATCGACTTCATTCTTCTTGATGATGATGCTCCCATTGAAGATCATGGTGTTCTTCCTGTTCATGATGTTGCTGATCACAGTCTAGTATATGTCACCTTAACTAGTGGTGTCCAACGTGATGCTCCAAGGACTTTAACTTTTACTGACTTTAAAAATTTTGATAATGAAAGGTTCTTGGATAATTTAGGGAAACTAAATTGGCATCCATTTTTAATTAGTAATGATATTAATGAAAAGGTTGATTTTTTCAATAACGCCCTTTTATCTGTATTCAGCGTTCATGCACCTCGTCGAACTGTAACTCTACGAAATAATTATAGACCATGGATAACTGATACTATTAAAATTCTCATTAATTTGCGAAACAAAGCATATTCTAAATATAAATCTACTAAAAGTTCGTCTCATTTCAACTCGTATAAAGAGTTAAGAAATTTTACTAATTTGGCAATTCGCCGCGAAAAGAAAACATATCTCTCATTATTGTTTGGTAATAATAACTCGCGTAAATTGTGGCGTAATCTCAGATCGTTTGGAGCATGTGAGAATAAGACAAGATCGGTTCCGGCCACTGTGGGAGACGTTGAGGATATCAACAGTTTTTTTCTTTCGTCTCAGAATCAATTAACATGTGATTCTGATTTATTAAATTTCTATAATTCCAATACCTTACCTTTTGTTACAAACGAACTTTCTTTCTCTTTGACTTCCGAGGTGGAAGTATTACAAGCGCTTAATCGAATCAAGACAAATGCTGTTGGTGCCGATGGAGTTACTAAGCAGATGCTTTTATTAAGTTCTCCTGTGACATTACCTTATATGTGCCACATTATTAACTTTTGCATTTCCGTTCTGGTTACAGTTGCACAACGGCACTCTTGCATATTACGGATAATATATTGCGTGGAACTGATAACGGATTAGCGACAGCTTTGGTCTTACTTGATTTTTCTAAGGCTTTTGATACGCTGCATCATTCATTGCTTGTTGGCATGCTTGGGTTCATTGGATTGTCTCAATCTGCGCTTGAACTTGTCCAAAGCTACTTATATAACCGTTCACAGCAAGTTGTTTGTAATGGTGAGTTATCTTTACCAGCTAATGTCATATCGGGTGTCCCACAGGGTTCTATACTTGGACCAATCCTATTTTCAATATAAACGTCCCAGTTGTGCTTGGTATTGAACCACTGTACTCCGCATATGTATGCTGATGACATCCAACTCTACTACACATTTCCTACTACTAATATTGTTGTGGCTGAAAATAATATAAATGCTGATTTACAGGCTTTAGTTGATGTTGCCGCCAATCACTGTTTGACAATCAATCCCTCTAAATCTTCGGTAGTAGTTTTTGGAGGCCGGAGTGTGCTGCGCAGGGTTGGAACTGCATTGAGACTGCGAATTAATTCAGATATTTTGCAAACTGCTGAGTGTGCAAGGAATCTAGGTTTCAGCATAGATAGTAAGTTAAGATTTAATTCGCATATAGCTGATCTTCTGCGTCGGGCCTACTCAGCTCTAAAACTGCTTTATAATAGTAGACACTTATTGGATCAGCGACTCCGAATACATTTATGCGACGCTCTAGTTCTTTCGATTTTTAATTACGGTGATGTATTGTACGGCCCTTGTATTGATAATATGCAGAAGGTGAGAATTCAAAGAGTTCAGAATGCTTGCTTACGTTTCATTTATGGTATTTGTAAGCATGAAAGTATATCATACACGTTGAAATGGGTGGGCTGGTTGAATATGTCATATCGGAGGGCCCTTCACTCTGCCAGCCTTTACCATAAGATTTTAACTACCAAATATCCACCGTACTTATTTAACAAAATTCGTTTTCGAACAGACGTCCACAATATTAATATTAGGCATAAGCACACTTTAACAATACCTCAGCATAGACTGGAAAGTTTCAAAACATCATTTTCTTATTGTATGCCTAAATTATTAAATGAATTTACTCTTTCGGAGCTGTCGGAGAGTGGACAGGTTTTTAGAGCGAAATTCAGGTTTGAGTTGCTTGGAAGACAAGGTAGACACCAAGTATAAACTGGTATGATTTATTTGTTATTACAACTAGCTTTTGTTTTCTTGTTCTTTCTTTTCTGTTCTTTCGGTCTTTCACTTTTTCTTTTCTTTTCTAGTTTTCTTGCTAGCATATGTACATGTATTTTTGTTATAATTAATAAATAATACTATAATAGCGTAACAGAGAGGACCAATGAAAAACAGCAGACCGTTGGGAATGCTGACTTGGCCCTCTTTAACCCATAACATTTTAATTAAGTTTCTCTTATATTGCACTGTATGTTTGGTTGGGTTAATAAACATTATTATTATTATTATGAAAGACCTATATATACGTATTTAAAGGACATAACAGCATAATACCCGTTTTCAAAAACAAGTTTTCTTCACTCACTCCCAATAGAACCAGTCTTTCTGTATTCGTCATTTTTTTCGTTTGTGTAAAATGTCAATTTACAATAATTTTAAAGTGTTGTGTTCGTTTTTTATACATTTTTAATGGTTTTGTTAATTTGACAGTGAGTTCATATTTATTTATATTTGTATTTATTTCATTTTATTTAATGTATTAACCAGTTTTTGTATAAGCAGATTCGGCTGATGATGAGAAACTAGTTTTCCCAAAACTAGTACCGTTAATATAAAAACATAACTAGCAAGTAAGAAGTTTTATTTACTAAAATTTAACATATATTAAAAATTTTTACTTGCAACATGGATTCTCAAATTACCTTCCAGACAATACAATTTTTTATGTTTTGTAATGTAATTTTGTTTTACTATGAAATATATTAACCAAAACGGTTCTAATGCCCCAAAAACAGTTTTTCAATGCACATTTAAACCCTGATGTTTCTAATACTATGTCTAGTATTAGTTCTAGTGATAGTGCTTCTCATATGATTTAAAAAATTTATATACTTTTGCCGAATCGGAGCTCAGATAAAATATCCGTTATATCACTAAATAATAAAATGTTATTAATAATCCGGAAAATATCATTTTATTCGGATTCTCGGTAAAACCAACAGAAATACTATAAAATTGTCCGGTGTTCGATAAAATATTATTACTAAAGAAAAAAAAATCGATTCCATCGGGTCTTGCCGGGTTCTGTCGAAAACAAAGTTGCACACTCACGGTGGGTCACTCATGACCCATCGTGACCCGGCGGGAATCACATAATTTGCACATCTCTAATAGAAGTATCAAATTCTTTTACTATTTAAAAGTAATTAACTTAATTTCTTTAACACTTACTAAAATCCTTTTGTGACGACTCCAATTCGATCTTCTCCCTACCTTCTTGCATCTTTTCAGTCAATCAAGCCATTACAAGTTCTTCCCATTTCTTTCTTATTTACCATTTGGTATCTATTTTCTGGAGAGGAAAAGGTTGGGTTGGATGCTTAAACGTGTTAATCAATAATAAGAGTCTGAAATAAAAGATCTAAATGTTATAGTAAATGAAGAATTTATTTGATGAATTCATCTACAAAAAAAGTAATGATAAAGTTTTAATCCCAAAAAGAAATTAAAAAAAGTAAAATTTAATCTTTTGTTATTATATTATTACAATAATAAATGATCATCAGAATGGATAAACTTAAAGTTACACTTTGATATAGTATTAATAATTGAAGTGCTAAAAATGAATTAACATTGAAATTCTTCAAAAAGGGGGTCATAGGCACCTAGACATGGTAACATTTAAGAGATATTTTTCGTTTAGTTTCCGCTTTATTTTTTTTATAATTTTTCGTTTAGAGTTTTTTGTGTTGTTGAGAGTGACCGATGTTTAACAATAAATTTTTTCGGAATGACCACAGTCGATCAACTATTATAACTTACACACAGCATTGAGCACACGTGTTTTTTTTATAATAATAATATTAGATAATAATAGAACGATTAATAAGAGGCTTATACTATTTTTTTTTCTTAGTTTTCGTTACATCAGTCTTACCGCACTTGTAAACATTGTTAACATTGCGAAACATCGGTTTATTTCGTATTTTGGGGGGTGTTCTTCACTATTATTTAACAAACAATCCAATGGCACACCGTAGACAATCGCGCAAACATAGAAACATTATACTTATCATAACTTCATCATTCGAATTCTATTACACAACTTCATTTTAATTTTTTTTTGATCAGATAACTTTGAGCTCTGTACTTTGGTATATTATTATAAAGAGGAGATAACAATAAACGAAGTAAACATAAAGAGGTTCTGGATATTTAAATCATCAAGGTTTAATTTTAGATAATTTCTTGACGGTTTAAATGATCGAAAACTGAATTATGCCCACGAATTAGGAATATTATAAAACAGTGGCCCAATCCTTCAATCCTTTTTAAATAACCTGGACATTTTTTGCTTTTCGTTTCGGAACAGTTTGTAAACGAGATAAATAATTATAAAAAATAGAATTTAGGCCTATATTATATTATTATACTACAGCTAAACGACTCGCACGTTAACATACAAAAAATTCTACTATCACCCGAATTCATACTTACAACAATCTTACATTAATACAATTAAATTCATACAGCCCTAAGATTCACGCATAAGCCGCGCAAAATGAACGATTTACTTAGTTATCTTAATTATAATAAAAAAAAATATATAGGAAATTAATCTCGCCATTTTGCGCAACCTACGATTTGAAATATCACACATACAGGAATTGGATAATTATAATTTAAGAATTATAATTATTTCTTTTTCTTTTTTAATAAGATTGGGAAGGCTTCAGGCTTCGTAATTACTAATGGAATTCCTTCGTCAACATTTTTTGTTCATTAATCTTTGATAATGTCTCGAGATTAATTTACGTTTTGGCATCTATTTGAAGCATTCCCAAATCACAGATTGATTTTACTTTAATAAAGTTATACCACGGTACATAACGTAAGATGGAATAAAGTAAAAAAGAATTAATTAAAGGAAAATTATAAAGAAGACCGATTTGGAAGTGATTTTAATTTTAATTTATCGACCTTATTATTATGTATCGTGGTTTAAGACTAAAGTACCCTGAAACCAGACTGATTTTATCGAAACAGGAGATGAATAATAACGCACGGAGAAACATCAAACGACAGTCTGGTCTTAGCACACAACATATCATATCATATCAATCACGCAAGGCACAAACAGGGCCCCACAAAACCTTCATAAAAAATATCATCATTCAAAAAGTTTTATTATTCTCAAAATTTCCTGAGTATGAATGGTTTTTAATTACAAGAATAATTTTGTTTTATTTTTTATTCATTTAACCATTTGAATTTTTATTTTATTTTTACTTTTATGAAAACGGTAGGGTTGTGTGCAGTAAAATTTTTGCTTTTTCCGGTGCATGTTTAAACTGAATAAGAATTAATTTTGTTGAAAAAATAAATAAAAAGTTTAATAATTTTCGTTTCAACGTGCACCGTTTATTTTATAAAGTAAAAAAAAAGATAATTTTATCATCAAAAGTTGAAAAATACCCATGTAAAAAATATTTAAACCTACTTATTTCGTAAATTCGATATGTAAACAGGTGAAAAATGCTCCTTTTTATTTCGAATTAAAATTACAATTAAAAAAAAAGTAATGAGAACCAACATAGGATTATTGATGTGTGATTACGATACAAGAGAGAGAGAGAGAGGAATTATACAATTATCACCACTCTTCTTTTGCTTCTCCTTTTACTTCTTCTTTTTCAGTATTGAGCAACAAACGACGTACTCTACCCTTGCATTATTTTTTTAAATTCTTTTACAACACATTTTATTCACGGCACTTATTATTTTTTTTCAACAACGCACAGCAGCTAAATATGGTAACAACATTCACGGACTCGTTCAAACTTTCGTGGTTCATCATAGTCTACAACAGTTTCACACATACACGCGCGGCACCCCGGTGGTTTTCAAAAATTCATTTTAATAATTTCTTTGTTTTTCGAAAGAACTGGATGGGGACGGTACCATGTCGTCTGTCAACTACACGTAAAAATCGGCGGGGATTTTTTTTTCAAGAACACACCCAATCAACGAACCGAAATTTTTTTGATTTAGTTTCGGTTCAGTTGATAAGGTGCGATACGGCAAAAAACGTTTTCGACGAACCGATTTATATTCTTTTGAGAACTGAAAATTAATTAAAGATGTTTTTATTTTTTTTTTCTTTATACTTCGTAAGTTTAATGTGAATCCATAATTGATGCCGTAGACCAAACCTTCTCGTTGCTTCCTCCTCTAACACAACTACCCAAAGTAAATCTGAAATTCAATTTAAACATCAGATTGCAATAACAAGATAATTATCTTAATGTATCATTGTATAAGGGATAAATAATTGTTGCTTAATATGAATTAAATATCTCAATAAAATCACAAAGATAATGATCTCAATTAAATTTTTTTTCAACAAATGGGTACCAATAATTCGATGATTACTTTAGACTAGAAACGTCTATTAAATGAAGAGACTCAGAAAAAAATCAGGCAGAAAAATTGATGGGATGTTCCATCTACTTTAGTATTTCCACAGAATAATACCTAGGGATATTAGGGAAAAGATAAAAATGGATCCTTACGCCCTCAGATACCGTTATATACTAAAATCTTAAAGGTTAAATTTTGGTAAACGTGCTATAGTAGCCTCAACTCGTAGATACATAGATTTAAAGTATGATATAATTTAGTCTCAGGTGGCTCTTAGCTATTATGATGCATCAAAATCTTCAGTTTTATCTTTCATTGCATCTATATGTTCAAAGAGGTGAATTCTATATTGAAAATAATGAAATTATTCTTAGGAAAAAAAAGGCCTAGCTATCTATGTTATATTTTTAGAGGGTATTTTTTGAGTTAGAATTGATATGTACAGGTGTCCCAAAATTGAGATTTTTAGCTTAAGTTGATACTGTTAAATAGGAACCCCAACACTTTATGCTGATAATCAGCTGTCTTCTAAAAAATGGCTTGTGTATCTGTATATATAAAATATGGGATCAATATGATACAAATTCGCTTTTGATCGAAATGTACAGGCTGTTCCTAAGTTGAGATACCATGCCTATGTTAAAAGTTTAATTCTTAAATAGAAACCAACATTTTCTTTTGCATTTATAGATTCTACGTTAAGTTTTGAATATCCAACATACATGAAATGTTTAAAAATATTTAGTTTTTTTATAAAAAATAAATAGCTATAATACTGATAGCCCAGTCCTATCAGTATTTTTCATCAGTCATTTTGTACATTGTTTTGTTTGTTTCAGTAACTTTAATTCGATTCATTTAATACACAATATTCCAATAAGCTTCAAAAGTACAGGGTGGATCAAATTGTCCGAATAGGCTACCTCGAAAACTATAAGTTAGATAAGAAGTAGCTTACATGTCAGGATCTCATTTTTTAATCCAATGCCGAAAACCTCAAAGCGCTGCAATTCTTCTTTTGTATATTTACAATTAATAAAACTCGGTGGCGGTGTTTAAAGTTGCTATAATTCCCAAAATAACGACTTTATTAAGCTAGAAATCAGCGACTGTTTCTATTAAAAAAACGAAAATTATCATTCTCAAAATTTGAAAGCGAAAAACATTTTCTAACCTCTCCATCCAATTATTCGTGATAAAGTGTTTTACAATCAAGTATTTTAAATGAAAGTATTTTATAATACCCTACTAATAATAATAACAAAGATAGTTGCAGTAATTATACTTTAGATGGCTAAGGGAAAAACAAAAGACGATAACGCTTTGAGGTTTTCAGCATTGGATTTTTTTAAGAGTTTTGTGACATGTAAGCTATTTTTTATCTAACTGTTATAGTTTACGAGATAGCCTATTCGGACTGCGAATTTGAACTATTCCATATACAAGTACACAAAGCCATTTTCTTCGAAGATATCTGAATGTCGAAATGCTCACCTGAAAAATACTCAGAATTTGACGTAGAACTCATAAATCGAACAAAAAGTGGGGGGTTCCTATATAAAAATATTAACTTAGGTACAGTTTCTCAATTTTACAACATCCGAAGAATAAAATTGATAGCATAATTTATCTATATACTGTATAATGTCCGGTTGGTACCTTTTTAATTACAAATTTTACTGTCAAAGAAGGAATAAAAGTTTTCGAGACGTTTTCTTATCATTCTTCTGATAAATTTTTCAAACATTGATTTTGATGTTGTATTAATGCCAAATTGTTCTTTAAACCAATATGTATAAAAATGGAGTTTCATTTGATATTTGATAAAATTCAAAAATCTATTTTCAGGTTATTTTAATGATTTGACGTGATGGAAAAATGATCTTGACGTTAAATTAAAGCAATTTTTCTTCTTTACGAAATTTTAAAGAAACGAACATATTATGAAAAACTTAGAGATATTTGAAGAAACCCAAAACTCTGGACTTTAATTGGTTAAAAAAATGATAAAATTCAAAAGAATCAAGTTATTTTTAAAGATTCAAAAATGAATTTGATGTTATATTAAAACTAAACCTTTTCTTTTTAAGATAATGCAAAGAAATTGTTACATTTATATTTAACAAAATTAGAATATTTAATAAAATATCTCTATATTGATAAAATTCAAAAAATCGCTAAGAGATTATTTTTGAGAAAGAGATTTTATATCAAATTGAAGCTAAATTCTGCTTCTTTAAGTTACAAAAAAAATTCATATTTTATAAAATACAAAAATTTAAAATTAAACCTTAATATTAAAATTAATGTGAATATCTGCGGTACTACAACGCACAAAATATCCTGTCTAAAACAGTCTTTTATGAACTGGTTAGAAAGTTTGTTCAAAACTTTGTTTTACTGTCTTTTTAAACAACCTTCCTATTTTTGAGGTAACACTAAAAAAGTACTTTTTAAGTCCCATCTTTGAGCGCCCTTAGGAATCATTTCGGATACAACTTTAGCTCTGTTCATTGGGTAATCCCTCGCATGCACAATATGGCACTAGTATGATGTCATAGTGCAATTAACTGTAAGTAAGTGCAAGATTATGTCGGCATAGTGCAAGTCAGTACAGGTTAAAAAGTGTGTAATGCATGGTCGCAACGAACAGGTTTTATTAAGAAAGTGACAAGAAATTGTCAGCGAAATAGTCGTGGAAAATGATGAAATCATGACAGAATGTTCTTTTACTAGCGATACATCTCACAGTGATGTAGAATCAATTAATAAATGTTCTATAGCGTTGTCAAGCATAGGAGGATAATAGTAAGAAATTATTGCACTAAGGTAAAAATAAAATAATTGCTTTTAGACTCCCATCCCGTATTGGGACGTCAACTGAAAAGAAAACCTAAGTGGTCGGAGCATATATAGGGAGTGACTGCAACGTTAGTAATCAATGATTTTATGTTTTCCAAGCAAACCATCATATACGGATCAAGCAGTTATCATACAGATATGCCATAGCGAAAATTAATTCTTGGAATTGACTATTTGAACCACGAATATGTGAAGTGCTTCTGAGCCAAGTATAGTAGTAAGAAGAGCGTTGTTTATTAGGTCTATATATTAGGTCATAGTTGATCGTTGGGGGGTTTCCGTGTGGGTCATTTGAAAGTGAGATCCCTGCTTGCGCATTTTGATGACTTCAGGGGTAATGTACTTCAGTCCGATTGTGATATTTTTGCTATTTCTGAAACTTGGTTAAATTCTGATGTTGATGCATCTATTACTTGTGTCAATAACCATCAGCTAGTTGGATCGAACAGGCTATCAAGGGGCGGTGGTGTTGCATTGAATGGCGACGTATTGATGCTGTACATATTATTGCAGTTACAGTTGGAGTTGGGCTATAACCGCCTCTTATGATATTAATTTGTATCTCCGTTCGTTTGAGGAGTCACTGTCAGAGATTTATATTGCAATGGATAGAGTGATAATTTGTGTGACTTTAATTAAACCTCATGGTGCCTGGTCCCTTTACTTTCAACTTTAAATAGTTTTAGTTAAGGTATATTGTTACATAGCCAAATCTTTATCACCTATTTTTCTAAAACACTTCCTAGCTATACATAAAAATTACAAGCGCCGTTAATGATATTAAACATTTGATTCATTTTAGTATTGAAATAATGTACTACTACAAAGGTACATGTCCACACTAGCAATAAAATTCCGACTCTAGTCTCAGAAATAACTTCCACACGTATATACAACAAAAGCTATTTTTTCTGAGAAATACTACCCGCAATTATGTTTTTAAACTGATTGCTGAAATTATTGCTCGTAAATTGTAGGACATTAAATACATGTTCAATAGCAACACAATTGTTATCAGTAAATTAATAGTATACAACAGACTTAATACCTACATTTTACTGAATTTAATATAATGTGATTTTGGAATTTATGAAACACTGTTATTAGAATGAAATTCAAATAATTATTGCCAGCTTCATAATTTGTTGCGAATCACAGCTGCTGATTTTGGCCATATTTTGTAAGTATATGTATCAATTGTAAGACTGATAATTACGAAGGAAGATACCCACCAAAATGACTACAATTTCTTATCCGTCATTCATACTTATTTATTTCTTCGTTCGCTTAAACTTTCCAGATAGGTAGTCACAAACACATTCTCTTTGTGTCACTCACATTGCTTGATTAAATTTCGCTTGCAGATTTACTCTCAGACATGTGTACATAAGTGTCAGTGTTCGATTTCGAAAGAGATATTACAATTTTATTGCCAGTGGACATGTACCTTAAGACATGTGATAGGTATCAGCAACATTTTGGCGGGAACACATTAAAAAGATTTTATGATTTAATGAGCATCTAATTGTGTCATTCCAAGATATGGCTCATGGATTTGATTTATCAATAAGTAGTTGCATGATATCATAATAAGAGTATCTCTTTATCTAAGTAATATGGCATGTGATGTTATAAAAGGGCCATCTAAAGAAAAAAAAAACATACCAAGTATTATAAAAGAATTTCGGGACTCCATAATGTAATAGGTCAGTTTTCATCATTATTTTTATGGTTTGTAAATGAAGTATACATATTATTACAATTAAAGATGTTATTCTTTATTCTAAAAGAAACATTACTTTAAAGAAATAGCTTTTTATTCTTATTCCGGCATTTTTATTATACTAAATTACACTGCACTTGTTGAACTTAACCGAAAGCAGGTTCAACAAAATCTGCACTAACTTACACCAACAGCGCGAAGTACTGCGCATGGCCCAAAAAATATACAATATCTGTACTAAACTGTTAAATGCAAGTTGTGCAGTCCCAACGAACAAAGCTTTTATTTCAGAATGTTTGAAGTAGAATCACCTCTTTAAATATATATAGGGAATTTCCGGACAATCTGTAGAGAATATAACGTCATTTATTGCCCACACACTGTTTCCAATAGATTTCTATTAAACAATGTCGCTTACTTCCCTTTACTCTGGATACAGCATTCATCCATAATAACCCTGTAAGTCCACAAAATGTTTAAAAAGCAGACAAATTTAATACATAAGAATTTGTTTATAAAGCAAGGAGAGTAAGTACTCATGTGTTACAGAGTAGGAATAAATAAAAATAATTATTACAAGAATATTGTAATTTTTACTTATTTTTATAAATTAATATTATTGACACTAATATTAAAAAAACGCTGATTAAGAGCAAACTGCAGCCAGAGTTAAGTGAAACAGGCGACGTTTTATTATTAAATCAACTGTTAAATCCTCGTTCATTTGTACTCATTTTTTACCAAAATGGTAACGTATTAAATTAAACAATTTATTGTCAAAACCAAATAATAGATGACGCTGTAATTCCATGGGGGCCATTAATTGAAGATGCTGATTCGACTAAAATACCAAATAACACAGTTTATTTCCGAACGAAGCAATTTTCATTTTTTGCGATTGCAATCTTAAAAATTATTTTATTCACATTCAACATTAAAGAAAAAAATAACTCACCAACTAGCTGCAGCTGAATTAACCTGACTCGTTTGATTATTCTTCAATTTTCTCAATTCTTTAGTAGCCCATGTAGATAAAGTTTTCGTACGTGTGGTCCTGCTACGCCTACCCTTCGTCAACATTTCATTAATAACATCATTATCGAGCAGCTCCAACATGTGCGCTCCGAATGACGCACACAAATCTCCGACTAATCCGGCCGTTAGGGCGATCACCGCGTCGGAATTCTCGTTATCTTGAGCAACCACCATTATAAACTGCACAATAAACGTAATGTGCGGTTCTAACAGCATCACGTCTGGATGTGGCGTCGGTCCGTCACCTTTCAAACCTTGGACGATCCCCGTGTAAGCGTCCAAAACGCCTTCGCGTAATTCGTTCAGATAGTCGAGCATATCGAAGTCGTCGCGATCTACTTGCGCTTGTGAAGCTTGCATTAAAGTGGCCAGAACGACGTTGAGGTATTTCTTGAATTCCGAACCGATGCTTAAAACGATGTCGCCGAAAACTGAGAGAATTTGCGGTTTAACGCTACGATGAACGCTATCATCGCCAAGATTTTCTAGCAAAAGTGTCATAATCTCATCGCAATAAGGAATCATTTTCTCTTTTAACGCTCTAAAGATATCGCCTGTTAATCCAACGGCTGTTATACAAACTTGATATTCTTGGTGATTTTTTAAGCCAATATATAAAAATGGTTTAAAAGCGTCCATATATTTTAAGAACCCTTCCCCTAGGACTTCAACTAACGTGGAAACAGCCATTAGGGCGTCCTCTTGAACACCCCCGCTTTTACAAGAGTTTGAATTAAACATAGTCAACATGGCTGTCATGATTGCATCGGAGATATGTGGAGCATCTTCAGGTGTTACTTTTCTTAAAACTGATTGTAAAGTTCCGCATAAAAGCGATTGAAGATCGTGGAATTGCGATCGATCGTTGTGGCTGGTTATGTGATTTTCCATTTGTAAAACTTGTTGTAACCTTTCTAAAATAACCATGGTGGTTCTTTGCACGGTTACGTAACAATCTTTCGGCGAGTTCTTAACCATTTCCATCAAAGCTTCGTAAGCGGCTGGCCTTAAGTTGGCTTGGGCCCCATCCGGCCTATCTGTAGTCTCCAACAACCTTTGAACGATAAATTCAAAATATTGAGATAAACAATAAGTTTCTGGAGTTGTCATGTCTTCGGTTTCGGCGGCTTCATAAGCCGCTTCCGCCAATCCGGTAAACGCCCAACAGATATTTGCTGTAACCCTCGGTTCCGCCTTTAAACCGTTTATTAAACACTCCAACAATGGTTTTAAAAACGCGTCGTTAATCGCAGCTTCCGGAATAATTTCGCAAATCCTTCCAAAAGTCCATGCGGCAGTATCTCGAACGATCACAGTACTGTCATACATGAGTTCGATGAGTGTTGGCATCGCTTGTTCTACCAACGGTTTTAAGGTGGAATTTTCTAACCCGCCGAGAATTGATCCGAACGCCATTAATGAGGCGTCTCGGAAGCGCCAATTATCTGATTTTATGTTATCTTTAATAAACGGAAGGACGTGTTGAACGATTTCGTCTTCACAGCAGGTTGCTAGTAACATTAAGCAGACGCCCGCGGCTTTACTTGGATTCCAATCATCTTCATCATCAACCTAAATTAATTTTACTGTTATTATCATTATCACAAAGGTATGTATACAAATAAAACTCAGATTTTGTTTGCAATTTTAATGGATGTATTATACAGATGTCTCTGAAATGCGTGTACAACGGTTGACCACAGATTCCTTGGCTCAAAATAGATGGATTTAAGTTAACTTATCTATATCCAAAATTGCTTCGTTTCGCCATTAGAGGACTTCTAAGTTTGCAAATAAAATTCGTTAATATAAATCGAAAACGTGATAATCAATCTAAACTATTTTTGACATGCGAGTTCCTAGGTTCAATTAATGACCTTTTGTGGTTTTATTTTAAAAACACAGAAATGATCGAAAAGCTATGTCTTTAGCAATTATTACTCCATATTCTCTTTGCTGAGTAGGCTATAACTACATAATTAAAATTTCTGAATAGCCCATTTAGTTCTAGAACTTTTTTGTCCCTTATAAGATTTTGATTAAATTAGTAGTTAAGCCAGAAAAATGAAATTTTTGAACATCTGCAAACCTTTTTGCAATTACAAAATCTTATCGTAATTGGTACTGATTTCTCTGGGGGGCATTGAAATCAACAGTCCTTGCCTCTACAGTTTACTATGAACAAGAATTTGGATGAAAAAAATCCCTAGTATTCAGTTTCTTACTAAAGTGTCAAACTCATGATTTTGTAAAAAGGAATAGATGAAGGAAACAGAACTGACGATTTCTGCGATGATTTTTTTTAAATGATGTAAAATGGCCTAAATAACACGTTAAAAAAATAAAATCAACCCGGTCGAGTCTCAAACTTACCGAAAAATCACTTTGAAATTTGATAAAAAGACAATGAAAAAGGTTCGATGACGTCGCGTATCGTGACGTCATCGAGCCTTTTTAAGACGCATTGCTTTGTAAATGGCGGGTAAAACAGGTTCGTTGAATTGAAATTTCCGCATTTACACACACAAACACTAATAAATAGAAATTTTTGAAATGAATCAATATATTAGGTGGATCCGCATATAACATACTTTTTTAAAGGACCCATCCCGGAAATTGAAACCCACCCCCCGCTCCATATTCTACCCGAAATTTGGAGAATTTGCTAAAATTTAAACGTTAATGTTCCTAATAAAAAGAATCAGTATATTAGGTGGATCCGCATATAACGTACTTTTTTCAAAGGACCCATCCCGGAAATTGAAACCCACCCCCTGCTCCATATTCTACCCGGAATTTGGAGAATTTGCTGAAATTTAAACGTTAATGTCGTGTAAATGCGGAAATTTCAATTCAACAGACCTGTTTTACCCGCCGTTTACGAAGCAATGCGTTTTAAAAAGGTTCGATGACGTCATCGAACCTTTTTATCAAATTTCAAAGTGATTTTTCGGTAGGTTTGAGACTCGACCGGGTTGATTTTATTTTTTTAACGTATTATTTAGGCCATTTTACATCAGTTAAAAAAAATCATGGCAAAAACGTCAGTTCTGTTTCCTTCATATATGTCGTCAAAATGAATAAGTGATAGATACTCAAAAATTCCTTTTTTCTGGCTTAACTACTTATGTAATCAAAAGCTTATAAGAGACAAAAAAGTTTCAAAACTAAATGGGCTATTCAGAAATTATAATTATGTAAGCGTCACCTACTCAGAAAAAGAAAGTATGGACCAAAATTCGCTAAACACATGGCTTTTCCATCATTTCCGCGTTTTTAAAATTTTATCCAAAACCATAAAAAGACTTTGATTGAACCTAGGAACTCCTTCTCAAAAATGGTTTAGATTTATTAACGTGTTCTCGAGTTATAAAGAATAAACGATTTTTTTTGCTAACTTTGAAGTCCTCTAGCATCGACCTATTCTGTGGTATTCAGTTGCATACGCATTTCAGAGGCAGTCTGTATATTTTAAAACCTCCGTATACAAAATTTGAATAGAATCTGTTAAAATACATGGGTAGTATTAAAAAATATCAATCCAACCTTTAGAGGGCCGAGATATTTCCGAACATTTTTTCTGAAGATAATTGATATAAAATGTACTTCATATGATAAATTCATCATATACAAAGTACTGATAACATAGACCACCACTTAAGTGGTGGTCCCGGTCCTTTAAAGATTAAAATAAACACCTGTATTTAAAAAACAAAGCGTTTGTCAACCTATGTTTACATGAATATTGCGTTAATTTTATAAAATCTGTCGACTGTTGACATCCTGCTGCAATAACCTGAAACATCTTATACAGGGCGGTTCATTACTAATGGGACACAGAGCAACAGTGAATTCCTTACTTCAAATTATTACAATTTAACCCAATTTATCTTAGTCCAATTGTTAATAATAACAAAGATTCAGATGGTTAAAGTTAATACTTTATTTTCGTTTTTGTTGAAAGCGAAAGTAGTTTAATTTATATTAAAAATTTATTATTATAATAAATAATATAAATAATAATTTGTTATTAGTTTTGATCGATCGATCAGATGGCGCTGTCTTCTTTAAAAACACTACTTTGAAGTGGTTATATCTTTTTCATTGTTCACATTTTTACAATTTTTACAGCGCGATTTAATCGAACTATCAATTAAAAAGAATCGGAAGTGAGCAATACGAGTAGAGGAGGCAGGGTACAGTTTCGGTCTTTGGTATTTCATGAAAGAAATGATAGGACTGTGGCACAAAGAAGTCTTGGGATTCTAAATGTCCCGAAATTAAGAAAAAAATATATTCAGAACGATTTTTTACCACCTGTTGTTTTGCAATGAAAATACGCTTGGTATTAGGAGGCAAATCTTTAAACTCACTTAATATATTTTTTGAATTTTCTATTTTTTGGTTGGAAACATTTCAAGTTTTCTGGAATCATTTTAAGTCTTCTAAAAGCAGTATCAAGTCTTCTGGAAGCATTTCAAGTTTTTCAGAGGCAATATCAAATTTTCTGGAAACACTTCAAGTCATCTACATGCAGTATCAAGTCCTCTGAAAGCATTTTCAAGTCTTCTAGAAACAGTATCAAGTCTCCTGGAACCATTTCAAATTTTCTAGAAGCAGTATCAAGTGATTTGGAACCATTTGAAGTCATCCAGAGACAATGTAAAGTCTTTTGCAAGTAGTATCAAACGTTCTGAAAACATTTCAAGTTTCCTAAAAGCAGTATCAAGTCTCCTGGAACCATTTCAAGTCTGCTAGAAGCATTATCAAGTGTCCTGAAACCATTTCAAGTCGTTCAAAAGCAATATAAAATATTGCCAGAAAATTAATATAGTCTTCTGGAAGCATTTCAACTTTTTTAGAAACAGTATCAAACCTTTTAAAATAATTTCAAGTCTTCTAGATGCTGTATCAAGTTTTCTGGAAGCATTTCAAGTATTCCAGGGGCAATATAAAGTCCTGTGGAAGCATTTCAAGTTTTTTAGAAGCAGTATCAAGTCTCCTAGAACCATTTCAAGTCTTCTAGAAGCTATATCAAGTGTCCTGGAACCATTTTAAATTTTCCAGAGGCAATATAAGTCTTCTGGAAGCATTTTAAGTTTTTTAGAAACAGCATCAAACGTTTTCAAAACATTTCCAGTCTTTTAGAAACAGTATCAAAGCTCCTGAAAGCATTTCAAATCTTCTAGAAGCAGTATCAAGTCTCCTGGGACAATTTCATGTTTTCCAGAGGCACTATAAAGTCCTCTGGAAGCATTTTCAGTTCTTTAGAAGCAGTATTAAACATACTGAAAGTATTTCAAGTCTTCTAGAAGCAATATCAAGTTTTCTGGAAGCATTTCAAGCGTTGCAGAAGTAGTATCAAGTGTCCTGGAACAATTCCAAGTCTCCTGGAACAATTCCAAGTCTCCTGGAACAATTCCAAGTCTCCTGGAACTATTTCAAGTTTTCTATAATCAGTATCAAGTCTCAGTTTATAATACGTGCTCTCCTATAAAAACGTACGCAGTAACTGCTGGGATTAAATTGAAAAAAAAAGTCATTAGTGCATCTAATACTCCGGATAACATCATTAATTCCGTATACGTACTCGGCACCCATTACAAATTTGGTGCACCCACATATTCCACACCTACGGATGAGTCTTGCAGTTACACTAAAGTAAAAAAAAAATAATTCATGTTTTTAAACGTTCTTTTTTGCGAACGAAATTTGGTTTAAAAGATTTTGAAACATTTAATCCAGCTACCAAGATTTAGAACTTATTCCCGAATCTTAAGAACAATTTTGGTTCCAGGAATTGGGATATCCTAAGAGGAGGGTTCCGTCCAATGTCAACAGAATCGAAAAGATGATGTTTGTTTAGAGTGGACATAGTACCTTTATATCTTCTAGAAATGATCGCCTAAGTTAATAGTCGGTTGTTCTTTTTTGATTGCTTTTTTCTGCAATAAGGGAATAACCTTTCGTTATATTCACTACATTGTTTTATATCGAGAATCATCAGTTAGATTTCATCAATATTTGCAGACACAATGCATCATCAAATCCTTTTCCGCCTATTTCATGAGATAAGGTTATGATGTTAAGGTGTTGGTCCATATTAGAAGGCGCATGATTTTTATTTTTACCATATTCTAGCCAAATAGACCTCTAATATGCGTTCAAACTTGATCTCAATTCAGATAGTGTTAATCCATCTTGCTTGATGCTCTCATTTATAAAAAGTTAAAAAAAGTAATAAGAATGAAAATGAAAAATATAAAAAAAAGAATGAAACCACTTGATATGAGGTAATAATTGTCAAATCAAAAGACGCGTTTTTCGTCCTTAACTAACTCTTTGACGTGTCTCAATTGATCTCAACTAGCAACTAATTAATATTCTTTATATACTCAAAATATATACCAAATCTGGTTTCTCTAGCTTAATGTATAACTGTATTCTTCAGGGGACAACTTATAGAGATAAATTGAAGTAAAGCATCTTCATTTATTGTCTTTTATACAGGCTGGTCCGTAAGTAATGGGACTCAGAACAACAGTGTGACACAGCATTTCACTTTTTATAATTACCAAATTTCTCTAATACTCACCGTTTCAAAGATAATCACTGTTTAAGGGCAATTTGCAAAATCTAACATCTCAATGAAATCAGTTGGCGTTGACAAAGATGCTTCAAAATTAATAGCAAATTAAAATTTATTGTTATAAAAAGTGATAACATACCAATTTTCATGTTCATAATTTAAGAAAAAGCTAAATTATTGGAAGAAAAACGAAACTAATGTATTAACTTTAACCATCTCTATCTTCCTTATTATTTAACAATTGGACTAAGTGAAATTGAATGAAATCGCAATAATTCTATGACTTAACCCAACTTATTTTAGTCCAACTATGAATAAAGACTATTTCACCGCTAACTAAGGTTTACTGAGTATAGTTAAATTTTGCAGTGTGTGCTTGAACGGTGATTATCTTGGAAACGGAAAACTTTAGAGAATATTGATATACCAAATTTATGTAAAAATGTCTGAGGAACTTGATTACGTTATGTGAGTTGTAAACATTTTGACGATGAAAAAGTTGTGGCCACTTAAGGGAGCTTTCTAAAGTAGACAGCGCCAACTGTCTGATGGATCAAAACTAATACCAAATTCTTATTTATCATCTTAAAAATGATAATGTATCAATTGTCATGTTCATAATGTAAGAGAATACGAAATTATTTAAGAAAAACGAAAATAAAGTATTAACTTTAACTATCTGTATCTTCGTTATTATTAACAATGGACTAAGGTAAATCGGGTTAAAACGTAATTATTTTATGCAAGGAATTCACTGTTGCTCCGTGTCCCATTAGTTACTGACCAGCCTGTATAAAAGACAATAAATGAAAATGCTTTACTTCAATTTATCTCTATAATAAGTTGTCCCCTGAAGAATACGCAGTTATACATTAATCTAGAGAAACCAAATTTGGTATATATTTTGAGTGTATAAAGAATATTAATCAGTTGCTAGTCGAGATCAATTGAGACACGCCAAAGAGTTAGTTAAGGACGAAAAACGCGTCTTTTGATTTGACAATTATTACCACATATCAAGTGGTTTTATTCTTTTTTTTTATATTTTTCATTTTCATTCTTATTACTTTTTTTAACTTTTTGAAAATGTGAGCATCAAACAAGGTGGATTAACACTATCTGAATTGAGACCATCAAGTTTGAACACATATTGGAGGTCTATTTGGCTAGAATATGGTAAAAATAAAAATCATGCGCCTTCTAATATGGACCAACACCTTAACATTATAACCTTATCTCATAAAATAGGCGGAAAAGGATTTGATGATGTATTGTGTTTGCAGATATTGATGAAATCTAACTGATAATTCTCGATATAAAACAATGTAGTGAATATGACGAAAAGGTTCTTCCCTTATTGCAGAAAAAAGCAATCAAAAAAGAACAACCGACTACTAAATTAGGCAATCATTTTTAGAAGATATAGAGATACTATGTCTACTCTAAGCAAACATAATCTTTTCGATTCTGTTGACATTGGACGGAACCCTCCTCTTAGGATGTCCAATTCCCGGAACCAAAATTGTTCTCAAAATATGGGAATAAGTTCTAAATCTTGGTAGCTGGTTTAAAGGTTTCAAAATTTTTTAAACCAAATTTCGTTTGCAAAAAAGAACGTTTAATAACATAAATTGTTTTTTTTTACTTTAGTGTAACTGCAAGACTCATTTGTAGGCGTGGAATATGTCGGTGCACCAAATTTGTAATGGGTGCAGAGTACCCATACGGAATTACTGATGTTATCCAGACTATTGGATGCACTAATGACTTTTTTTTCTCAATTTAAAGCAGTTACTGCGCACGTTTTAATAGGAAAGCACGTATTTTAAACTGAGACTTGACACTGATTATAGAAAATTTGAAATAGTTCCAGGACACTTGAAACTACTTCTGCAATACTTGAAATGCTGCCAGAAAACTTGATATTGCTTCTAGAAGACTTGAAATGCTTCCAGAAGACTTGAAATGCTTCCAGAAAACTTGATACTGCATCTAGAAGACTTGAAATTATTTCAAAAGGTTTGATACTGTTTCTAAAAAAGTTGAAATGCTTCCAGAACACTTTATATTAATTTTCTGGCAATACTTTATATTGCCTCTGAAAGACTTGAAGTGGTTTCAGGACACTTGATAATGCTTCTAGGAGACTTGAAATGGTTCCAGGAGACTTGATACTGCTTCTAGAAAATTTGAAATGCTTCCAGAAACTTGATACCGCGTATAAAAGACTTGAAATGTTTTCAGAAGGTTTGATACTGCTTCCAGAAGACTTTACATTGTCTCTGGAAGACTTCAAATGGTTCAAGGAGACTTGATACTGCTTCTAGAAGACTTGAAAAGCTTCCAGTTGATTTGATACTACTTCTAGAAAACCTGATATTGGATGCAGAAGACTTGAAAATGCTTCCAGAAAATTTGATATAGCCTCTGAAAAACTTGAAGTGCTTCCGGAAGACTTGATAGCAGTATCAAGTTTAGAAGACTTGAAATGATTTCAGAAGACTTGAAATGTTTACAGAAGACTTTGATACTGCTTTTAGAAAACTTGAAATGTTTCCAACCATAAAATAGGAAATTCAAAAAAATAAATTAAGTGCGATTTGCCTCCTGTTCTGAATATATTTTTTTCTTAGTTTCGCGACTTTTGAATCCCAAGACTTCTTTGTATCACAGTCCTATCATTTCTTTCATGAAATACCAAATACCGGAACTGTACCCTACCTTCTCTACTCGCGTTCCTCACTTCTGATTCTCTTTAATTGATAATTTGATTAAACCGCGCTGTAAAAATTAGAGACATAATTTTGAAAAACTGATAACAGAATTCGACAGCCAAAATAATTTAACATAATAATTGCAATATTGCAATAATAATTGCATCCTATTAAATCGCGATTTTTCACGAAACTGTATGGAATATCAATAAAATAAAATGTGCTCCTCATTAAAAACACATCAGGTTATCACCAGTTCAAATTTGAATATTTTTCGCCAAAGAGTTCTGATGAAAAAAGTCGTGTTTCTTTCGCTTTGTTCAAAATGCCTTACATTTTCTCATTGTACATATGATAACTTTTACACCAGTTGGAGAAAAAAATTTAAATTTGAACACATTATAAAGAATTAAATTTCATGTCAAACAAAGCTGATTTCGGTTTTTTTATGGTGTGGTTTTTTTGATATTCGCGTTCAAAGTGAGGGGCAAAAGCTTTTGTAATCCAATAGTCTATTTTCTGAGTGTGATCTATATAAACATGAGGCGCTGAGAATAGAAAGGGCGAACTTAACATCGGACCAAAAATTTTTTTTTCTATTTTTCTTTAATTTGAATTTAATGAGGAGTTAAGTTTGCCCTTTTTTCCCTTCTAAACTCGAATATTAAGCAAAACCGATGTTCAATTTTTAGCAATACAACTGAGAGTACAAATGGCAAACTCAACATGTCTAACCATCAGTGTCACATTATGTTTTTCAGATTCAGGGATGAAAGGCAAACTCCTCAGCAAATGCCTATTTACTTTCTGCATGTAGGCCATATTTTTATTTAATTTAGTTGCCTGGTAGTTACAAACAACATAACTAAAAATATGATTATCAAGATTTATTTTGTTGAGTTCGCCCTTATGCAAAATATTAAAAACACTGTTTTCTCAAAATCATATTTTGTTGAATTCGCCCTTTCTATTCTCAACGCCTCATATTTGATTTTACAATTACCCCTTAACCTCAAGTGTCAAATATGGCAATTATGGAAAATGAATGAAATCAAATTATTGTTATA
The DNA here is from genome assembly GCA_036711965.1 of Onthophagus sagittarius. Taxonomy (NCBI): domain Eukaryota; kingdom Metazoa; phylum Arthropoda; class Insecta; order Coleoptera; family Scarabaeidae; genus Onthophagus; species Onthophagus sagittarius. Next base: position 45,268,652 of record JASERS010000004.1, read on the forward strand.
ATGGAAGTTGCAATTATTCAATTTTTACTGTACATCCATAAAAAAGTGTAAAAATCTGAGTTTAATTAATTTAATTTGATTAATTGGTTTTAAATTAATAATTACCTCTTGTTGTTTGGTTAATTTTTGTAACAATATTGGTACAATATATTGCAAGGCTCCTTTGGCATAATGCCTAGATACCCTTGTAGGCGGTCGTCCAGCTTCAGCGGCTTCAGTGTCTTCAATAGCCAAATCGACCTCTTCATCGCTGACGTTAGACCAGAATTCAATACCTTGAAGCGCAACAGCGTCATTCTCGGATTTCATCGCCTCAAGAGTGATCGGGAAAAGAGCGCGCGCCATGTAAGGTTCCATATACTGATAGTACAAAGTGAGAATCTTCACCAAACATTGTAAAGCGACGACCTTGATTTGGGTGTCTTGGGATTGCGTCGCCTCGCAAACCACCTCCATAATAAAATTCCTCTCTGCCTCTCGGTCGAAATTGTTCTTAGTGAACTCGAGCGAATTTAAAAGGGCTTGCGTGGCAGCCAATCGAACGTGATTGCTAGGTTCCGAGCTACGCATTCCGTGTATGATTGCGGTTAAAATTTCGTTTGATTGGGACACTAATGCTTCGGAATCGATTTCTTGACAAATGTATCCGATTGCTTCTAGAGTAGCCTCTTTTTGCATTTCGGTCACGTTCGCTGTTATGACGTTGTTCACTAGGGTACTTATTAATGTTGGCCATTGTCCTTGGGGTAGCTCAGTTACTGCCACATAAGCTACACATTGAGCAGCTGATGATGGTCTACTCGTTTCTGTACCTAAAGCTCCTACAATCTAAATTTAATCATGAATTAATGGTTAATTTAATTGAGTCTTAAAGGGGATTACATTTTTTTTAACATAGGTTCGAGTTTCTTCAGGCATTTCAAGCCAACGCTGTTGATAGGCGGATTTGAGGTTTTGATCCTTGGAGGTGAGCCGATTTTTAAGCTGTAAACCGGCGGCCATTCGAGCCACCGGGCTGTTTCCCCCATGTCGGAGGATGTCCGACAAAGTTTTGATAAATTCCGCGAGATTTGTGACCGCAGCTTGTTCCAGGAAATTAGACGCCTGCTCCAATTCATTTTTGTCTACAAACACCAAATAATTAATCAATAACAGGTATTGAGCATTAATATAACGAGATAACAAATTAAATTTAGGGTTAATAAATACTCGGTATTTAACGAAAAAATAAATCGGATTTTCAAAATTTTTTTAGCTAAAAAGGTACTTTGTACTGCGCGTAAACAAACCAAAATTTTGATTGTACCTTAACGCGAATGATTAAAATTTAATCGAAAATATAACCGCACAACGTGCAAATAGATAATGGCAACCTATGACATTTTAATTTATCAAAAATTTTGCCGCTTACCTGACGAAACGGTCTTCTCGAGTATGTGTATTAGCTGTAACGTTTCTTGGTGCATGATCGTTGGTCCTACACACGATATATAACAATTTCTTACAAGTTATTTCTTAATTAGCACAAATAACCGGCGAACACACCACATGTAAGGTGACTGAAACTGGCTGAAAGATCGTGTTCCTACGCAAGATTTTGACAGACGGAAGACGTTCAATCGTTAACGGTTTTAACAAAGGACATCCAGCCGTATCGGTTTATCTAAAAAATAAAAAGATTACGATAACAGTGATATGAAAACATATATACCGTTTACAATTGAAGTTTGAAATTGTCGAAAATCAACCGCAAACGGCGGGACTACTTTTTACTACGAACCTCATTTGACCGGTAGATAGGCGGTACAAAATGGCGCGTAAATGTTGCGTTTAATTTTACATTGACGTTTTGTAGATTTCTTCTTTTTCGATACGGTCGATGTAGAAGCTAACTTTTAAGATAGAATCTTTTGTTAGATTTTAAATAATAGATGGAAATATTAAGACAATATTAGAAATATTAAGATATTAATGATGTTAAAAAAAATCAATAGAATTTCAAACGGACGCACACGGGCGAGTTTTTTAAAAATCTCGGTCAAAATTGAAAAAAGTTAAGGAGTAAGATTCGAAATGGAATTACAGTGCACGCCGCTTATTGTGGTCACAACGGGGGTTTACGGGGTTTATGATAACAATAACCGATTGATAATAATAGCCGAAAAAACAAAACTTTATTTTAATTAAAAATATGTACATGCACTCAGCAGCAGAAGTCTGCGTACAAAAAACTTGTAATACTTTAATTGAAAAAATAAGAGTCATAAATGTGATAAACTTGATTTTTTTTTATTTTGTATATTAACTACATATAATTCTATTAACCCGGGAGGACGCTCACGTGGGTAGAAAATACCCGGCGCTTATTAAATGATGTGTATATTCTCCAAATGTCGATTAAATCGGGGAATCCCCTGTATACCTCTCGAGTAGAGTGTAACAGAAGTACCTATGCTCAGACGATATTATTATACCGTTCTCGATCAGTGCTAGGGTCTGATTTATGCGAAGTGGACATTTCTTACCCGGCGCGCGTCGATACGTGACTAAATTGTTACCATTTTATTTCTGTGTTTTGTGTATTGTATTAGTTTTTGGTGAATTGTGGTTATTATTGAACAGTTGTCGCATTATTTCATATTTATCAGTTTGAGTACCAGTAAGTTAAAATTATAATAAATGAAGTAACTATAGTTTATTAGCATATCAGCATTTCAGTAGATAATGGATTCTCAGCCAGGGCCATCAAATATCAGTAAATGGGTGGATAGAAGGCCTTTAACTAAAAAAGATCAAGAAGAGGAAATAAGGAAAATAATGGAGGAGGAGAGTGATGACAATGAAATTCCACCAACTGAATCAGATAGTGAAGTTGACCACATTTCAGTAAGCGACCATCTTACCGACACTGACGCAGATGAACCATCAGAAGATGAAGGCAATTTTTACAAATCAAGCTCGGCAGGTATACCATCTTCTCACTTTTATCTGGGGAAAGATGGTACAAGTTGGTCCAAACAACATCCACCAATAAATGTAAGGACTAGAGCCCATAATTTAGTGACCCAACTACCGGGACCGAAAGGAAAAGCAAAGGATGCAACTACTCCTTTTGAATGTTGGAATTGTATGATTTCTGATAATATGATAAACCATATTGTCAGATGTACCAATATATACATAGATTTGTCGCGAGGAAAATTTGTTAGGGAGAGAGATGCCGCTCCTACAGACCAACGAGAGATGAAAGCACTTTTCGGTTTGCTGTACTACGCTGAGGGGTACTGAAGTCTGGAAGACTCAATACAATGGAATTGTGGGAACAAGATGGATCTGGTATGGACATATTTCCAGGCGTCATGTCTCGAAAACGCTTTTTATTTTTACTCACTTCTTTACGTTTTGACGACATACGTGATAGGCACACCAGACGACAAAGTGACAAACTGGCTCCCATACGTGATCTCTCCGAATGATTTAAAAACAACATTCAAAGCTCCTATGTTATTAGTGAGTATGCCACAATAGACGAAAAATTGGAACCTTTCAGGGGAAGATGCTCGTTTAGGCAGTACATAAAGAGTAAGCCAGCAAGATATGGCATACAAATTTTTCTTTTGACTGACAGTCGTACATACTATACGAACAACTTTGAAATATATGCTGGTAAGCAACCGGAAGGTGAGTACAAGTTACAAAATGATCCTTACTCAGTCGTATGCCGTCTCATCAAACCAATTGAAAAAACTGGCCGAAACATAACAATGGACAATTGGTTTATGAGTATAAAGCTAATGAATGATCTTTTGAAAAATCATCACTTGACCTGTGTTGGAACCATCCGAAAAAATAAAAGGGAAGTACCAACTGCATTTGTCACTCCAAAAAATCGGTCTCAATATTCTAGCTTATTTGCGTTCTCGGAAAATAAAACAGTAGTTTCATATTGCCCTAAGAAAGGTAAAGTAGTTTTGGTGGGTTCAACTATGCATCACGATGACTGTATCAACAGTGAATCTGAAAAGTAAAAACCTGAAATAATAGAGTTCTACAATTTGACTAAGGGTGGAGTCGATACTGTCGATGAATTATGTGGATTATATTCTGTATCCAGGAGGTCGCAAAGGTGGCCGCTAACTATATTTTTTGGTTTTCTGAATATTGCGGCGATAAATGCTTACATTGTTTATAAAAGCAACAAGCAGGAACAAATTGCCCGAAGAGTATTCTTACAGTTTAGGTCCACTATTGTCTCGCTACCCAGTTATATAAAAACAAGGATAATGCTTTTAATTCCACAAAATGAACAGGAAGAATTTCTTCCAACGAAGCGCCAGAAAGTATTGTCGGGAAGGTGTCATGTTTGCCCAGGCCGCAAAGACAGAAAAACTAAAACCTGCTGTAGTGCGTGTAATAAACTCATATGCCGAGAACATTCTATACCAATTTGCCAAGGCTGTTTCGCAAATAAGGTTGTCCCCGTTCTGAAAGAAGATGAAGAACTGGAAGAAGAGGATGTCTAGGTCATTTTATCATTTTTTTATTATTTTTTTTTGTTCAGTCTCATCATGTGTTGATTTGGTTTTATTGAGTACAATTTTATGTTCATTTATTTTAAATATGTTACAAATAGAGTTTATAAGTTCACTTACACAATCCATTGTTTTATTTCCCGAAAGAATGCTCAAATAACCATACTTATACCCAAAATATTTATAAAGATCAAATATCGGGTAAAAATTACCCGGCGCGCGTTTTAACGTGAGAGCCAGAGACGCGCGTCCTCCCGGGTTAACAAAATATGCTTCAACAAAACAGAAACAGTAGTTACAGAAAAAAATCAAAACTAAAAATTCTACAAATGACGGGTATGCAAAAATCTGCGTACAAGTCAGGACGACAGTATTTATAAAAAATTCATAAATGAGATCATTGTTTCTATATTAATATGAGATCGGATAACCTTTACGTTTAATACGACCTCCCATAAACGTTTAGGCATGGAGTGCACTAATTTCTTCGTTTCGTCCGAACTGATTTTGGCCCATTCCTCAATCATAACATTTTTTAACGTTTCCTTCGAGGTTATGTTGTGTTGCCGAATCCTGCGTTCCAGTAAATCCCAGAGGTGTTCGATGGGATTCAAGTCCGGCGATTGTGGAGGTGTTTTAAGTTGCTTTGGGGTATTGTATAGTAGCCAAAGCTTAGTGTTGTGGGCGCAATGTTTGGGGTCATTATCTTGTTGAAAAAAGTATTCGGGCCCCAAGCCCAAGTTTTCGATGCTAGGCTTCAAATTTTCTTTTAAAATGTCTATATACATTTTATGGTCCATTGTCGATGTTATGAAAACCAACGTTCCCACCCCTTTGGTGCACATACACCCCCAAACCATAACTCCATCATCTCGGTGTTTTACAGTCGTTTTCAAATTTTCGGGATTAAGGGTAGTATTAGGTTTTCTCCATACAAGTTGTTTACCCTTAATGCAAAATTTGCTCTCATCTGTAAAGAGAACTTTCTTCCAGAATTCAATGGGCTTGTCTAAGAGTTTTTTTGCAAAGGCGATCCGCTTCTGACGATTGACCTCTGACACAAATGGCTTTTTTCGTGCAACGCGACTGTGATAGTTAGCTTTTTTTAACGTCCTTCTCACCGTATCTTTGCTGATAGTTTTATGAAATTCTTCTTGTACATTTTCTACTATTTTTTTTTGCCGTCAGCCTAGGTTCTTTTCTAACCTGCTGTACAATTTTTCGCTTCTCTCGGTTTGTTAAAAGGGGTGGTCTACCAGATCGCGGACGTGAGAGGTAATCTTCAGTGTCTTTATAATTATTAATTACTCTTTGAATAGAAGAGTGTGACCTGCCGACAGTTTCTCCTATTTTTCGAAAAGATTTTCCCTCTTTCCATAACTTTACAATAATTTTTCTCTCTCCCAATTCAATTTCCTTTCCTTTCGTGTCCAATCTAACTTTTAGATTCTAAGCCTCTGCTAATATAATTGACACCGATTATCTTTTATTTAAATCGGAAAGCGTACATCGTCAACTACGTATTTAAGTAAATAAGTATATCTTGGAGAAGGCGTCTTTATTTGTACGCAGATTTTTGCATACGAATTATTTGGAGAATTTTTAATTTTAATTTTTTTTTGTAACTAATATTTCTGTTTTATTGATGCATATTTTGTTAATAGAATTATATGTAGTTAATACACAAAATAAAAAAAAATTGAAGTTTATCACATTAGATCATGACCCTTATTTTTTCAGTTAAAGTGTTAGAAGTTTTTTGTACGCAGACTTCTGCTGCTAAGTGTATATAACGTAACATAAACTCTTAAAAAATGTTACTACATAAAATATGTATTTCATTTAAATTTGAAACAAAATAAAAAACAAATTCATATTAAAAAAACTAATGCTGAATGTTTAGGTGTTCAGGTTCTATGTCATCTTTTGAAAATCCACCATGTTTGAAACAATTCTTTATTGTTATTTTGGAAACTTGGCTCCACGACATGGTAATAAGATGTAAAGCGTCTAATAAATTTGTTTTCATGGCATTTGCGCTCATATTTAGGGTATCCTCCATACTTTCCAAAATTCTAGCACGCATCTCTTTCCGGTAATACGCTTTCGTGGTCCTTATAATGCCTTGATCACACGGTTGTATTATCGAAGTAGTATTGGCCGGTAGAAAAATAACTTTTATATTTTTTAATTGACAATTTACACAGTGTGCAGCGCAATTGTCCACGAGAAGAGCAATTTTGCGATTTACTCTCCTATCCCTTTTTAAGAGCCAGTCATTAAAAATTAAGGATGTCATCCAGGCATTTGTATTTGAATAATAATCAACAGGTAGATTTTTGACACTCTTAAAACAGCGTGGATTCTTACTTTTGTCGATTACTAAAAGCTGTTCTTTGTCACCCGACATATTTGCACAACACAAAATTGTTATACGTTCTTTCGATGTCTTACAACCCTTTGCATTGTCTTTTTTAAACATGTATGTATGATCGGGGAGAGCGCGATAGTAAAGCCCAGTCTCGTCTGCATTAAAAATATCATTAGGAGTAAATTCCCCAGCAATCTTGGTCCATTCATTTTCAATCCAGTGTTCTGCACTCTTAAAATCAGCATCTTCTTGCTCGCCGTGTGTCCGTTTGTATACGATGTTTTCTCTTTTTTTCCAACGGTGAAACCATCCCTCCGTTGCAACAAAATTTTCTTTTCCCATTTTATTTGCAAGTTCTTCCGCTTTCTGTCGCATCAACGGGCCATCTACACGTGCGTCATGTTCGCGGACATTCGCAAACCATAGTTTCAACGCAGATTCTACTTGAGCGTATTTCCCGGTTCGATTTCTTTTAGTCAGTAAATTCTCATTTTTTTAGCAGCATCTTCTATTTCCACACGTTTTTTTTAAAATTTTACACAATATTGGTTGTGAGATTTTTAATTGTGCTGCTGCATTTCGCTGACTCAATTTCGGCAACTTGTCATATTTTTCTAAAATGTTAATTTTTTCACTTAAACTAACATCACGTCTCTTTTTTACGTCAGCCATTACAAAAGGTTAGAATAGAACTGAGACGTAACGTACACAGCCGAGCGTCGCGTGTTCGAGTTTTCAAATGCAGAGTTTGGGGATTCACCGAATCTATGTCAACATTATTTATTTTGCTCGTAAAAATAAAATTTATTGCTCATGTCGAAAACATTTTTAAAAAAGAAATGATAACACAAACCGAAATCATGATTACTATAAGCGAAAATTTTTGTTATATAATATTACACGTCCGGCCCGTTCTTCCCAAAAGTGATAACAATATCCGATTGATAACATTATCCGTGATTCTAATAAGCGGCGTCCACTGTATTTCTTTTCGATTAATGATGGGTTCATGCAACGTGTTTTAGTTTTAGTTGTAATTTTAGTCTTATGGTGGGTTCATGCAACGTGTTTTAGTCTTAGTCGTAGTTATAGTCATAAGAGTGAAAAGTTAAGGTATTCTGTTATAGTAGTACTGTTCATGCAACATCTTACGACTAAAACGGTTTTTGTCCCAGTCACAAGAGTTACCCAACTTTTAACTTCTTAAAGCTAAAACCCTGAATAAAGGTAAGTTGGTTAACTTTTTATTATATTACAATTGAGGCGTTGAGAACAGAAAGGGCGAATTTAACAAAGCATGATTTTGAGAAATCTCTGTTTTTAAAATTTGGCATAAGGTCGAATTCAACAAAATAAATGTTTTTTACACATTCAAATTAATGAAAATGCATCAGCGCAATTATAATAATAATTTCAATCAGGGTTGTTATATTTTAAATAAAGTGTTTTAAAACAAACGTTCCTAAAACTGTATGATATATTTTAAACTGTTCAAACAGTTCAAAAGGTGACTTACATGGGGTGTTTTTTTGAAAGAACAGTTTTGTTTAAAAATTAGAATGTTTTATTTTCCTTTTACGTATGTTTATCGCCAAACCTACATTACAACTAAAAAATAATAAAACGAGTAATAAAAAATCATTACTCGTTTCCGCTAGATACACTATTTACTGCATTTTACTGTTGAAATATGGAGACTGTTTTTGCTGCTGTATCAATTCGTAATCTATTACTTAAAGTAAATCGTATTAAGTCTTAGTTTAAAAATCTTAACTTAAATAGTTTATCAATAATATCGTGTTGTTTTTGCAATGAAAATGTTTTTTTGCCAGAAGTTTTAAAAACAATATCAAGTGTTTTGGAAGCATTTCAATTCTTCTAAAAGCAGCAACAAATCTTTCAGAAGCTATATAGACTTTTCTGGAAGAAGTTCAAGCATTCTAGAAACATATCAAGTTTTTTTGGAAGCAATGTCAAGTCTTCAGGAAGCAGTATCAAGTATTCTAGAAGCAGTATTAAATCTTTTAAAGCATTACAAGTATTTTGAACATTTCTTCTTTCTATTTTGACAAGTCTTTTGGAAGCAATGTCAGGTTCTTTAGAAACAGTATTAAGTCTGTTATGGGCCTATCAAATCTTCTGGAAGCAGTGTAAGTCTTTTGGGACTATTGCAAATGTTTTGGAAGCAAAAGAAAAACAGTATTAGTCTTCAAAGGGCAATATCAAGCCTTCTAGAAGCAATCCATGTCTTCTGGAAGCATTTCAAATCATCCAGGAGCAGACTTAAGTCGTTTAGAGGCAATATCAAGTCTTCTGAAAGTAGCGTTAAGTCTTTCAAAAGCTATATAGACTTTTCTGGAAGAAGTTCAAGCATTCTAGAAACATATCAAGTTTTTTGGAAGCAATGTCAAGTCTTCAGGAAGCAGTATCAAGTATTCTAGAAGCAGTATTAAATCTTTTAAAGCATTACAAGTATTTTGAACATTTCTTCTTTCTATTTTGACAAATCTTTTGGAAGCAATGTCAGGTTCTTTAGAAACAGTATTAAGTCTGTTATGGGCCTATCAAATCTTCTGGAAGCAGTGTAAGTCTTTTGGGACTATTGCAAATGTTTTGGAAGCAAAAGAAAAACAGTATTAGTCTTCAAAGGGCAGCATCAAGCCTTCTAGAAGCAATCCATGTCTTCTGGAAGCATTTTAAGTCATCCAGGAGCAGAATTAAGTCGTTTAAAGGCAATATCAAGTCTTCTGAAAGTAGCGTTAAGTCTTCGAAAAGTAGTATGAAATTTTTTGGAAGCATTTGTAGTCTTCCAAAGGCAATGTCAAGTTTTCTGGAAGCATTTCTATGAAGTATTCTTGACACATTTCAAATCTTTTTTAAGCAGTATCAGGTCCTCTATAAGCAGTATTAAATTTTCTATGGACAGTATCTAGTCTTTTGGAAGCAATATTTGCTTTATTAAGATATATGTCTCGATGACAAATAAGACCCGATCTAAAAATCAAACTAACTTCTCATAATTTGAAACTCACTGTCATTAATGATGACATTAATGAACTTCTTTTTTTGTTGGAGATTTTCGTTATTTTTTGACCATCATTGATCAACAATATATTAATCTCAGATTCGGAAAAATTGGTTATTATAGGAACAATCCCGGGATGCAGGGATCCCGATATCCCGAGATTGTAATCCCTGATTTAAACGCATTACGCTAGCAGCGACAACAATTTTATTTTTATTCATATTAAATAATGTTAGAATGTGTTAAAAACAAAATGTTTTTAATAAACAAAACGGTTTCACTCCGTTTTCTCCTCTTCCGTTTTCACTCAGTTTTTTTGTATTTCTAATTTGGCGCGACTTTATATGTCCAAATTATACTTGAATGTACTTGCTTAAATATTGCATGAACCAATACCTTTCCTTACAACTAAAGCTAATGCACACGGTGTAAATAAAAACTTACTGTAGGGTTATTATCAACCTTTCAGATGGTGAAATTGTACCTTTATTTGGTGTTTTTGATAAAAAAGGTGTAACCAGTTTTAACAATTGTTTAAACTCTTCTAATGACATGCGGACATATTTAAAAAATTGTAAATCGTCTTCCTTTTCTAACATATTTCTAATAAGAGTGGCATAATTCTCCTCTAATTCTCGATTCCTATTGATGGGCCTTCTATCAAAACGCCGTCGTCTTTTATTCTTCAATCTTTGTACGATTAATAATGCTGCATTCAAACACATTGCACTAGCAGAGACAACAATTTTCTTTTTATTCATATTAAATCATGATCACCATTAAATAATATTAGAAACAAAATATTTCTAAAAAATAAAACTGTTTCACTCCTGATCCCCCAGATTTCCTTTTGTATTTTTAATTTGGCATGACTGTTTATATGTCAAAATTTTGTTTTAATATGTTGTGCTTAAATATTGCATGAACCAATACATTTCCTTACAACTAATGGTGGGTTCATGCAACGTGTTTTAGTATTAGTCGTAGTCTTAGTCTTAACCGTTTGCGTTAGCTTTAGTTGTAAGGAAAAGTATTGGTTCGTACAATATTTAAGCATAGCACATTAAAGTAAAATTTGAACATATACAAAGTCGTGTAATAGAAAAAGAAATCTGGTTGAAACAGATTTCAAATGTGTTAGAAACATTTTGTTTCTAACATTATTTAATATGAATAAAAAGAAAATTGTTCGGGATCCCTGGATCCCGGAATTGTTTCCATAATAACCAATTTTTATGAATCTGATATTTGTCGTTGATCAATGTTGGTCAAAAAGTACCGAAAATCTCCAACAAAAAACAAAGATCTTCAAAAATATGTAAAAGAAGAACATGGAAAGAACTGAAACTTCAACTTGACTGCAAAAAAAGATGAAATAGCCTTTTAATCATGTTAAAGCAATATGACAGTCTAAACTACTGTATTATATACACTAATGACAGTGAGATTCAAATTATAAGAAGTTGGTTTAACTTTTAGATCGGGTCAAAGTGACTGTTCAAGGTATTTGTCATCGAAACGAATCTTAATAAAGCAGATATTGCTTTAGAATCCATGCTGCAAGAAATTTAAAAAAAGTTATGCTCCTTTAGAAAAGACCTTTGAAGATTGTTTGATTTTGATGATTTAACAGCGTAAGACTGTTTTCGTTTTCGTTCAGCCTTTTTGAAATTCAGGTAACGACAATCCTTTCTTCAATAAAACTAACAATAATAAGGGTACAAGAAACGTGTAGATGAAAGAGATTAAAATATAATAGAAAGATTTAGAGGAAATGAAGGTAAAAATGACAAAGTCGACCATTAAGAAGAATGCGATATTTCACCGTCTTTCTGGAGAAGAAAGTTGACCAGAAGAAACCGAAGTCTTTTAAAGAAACACTTGAAAACAGATAAACCAATCTCGAAATCAGTCCCGGGATCCTGGCTTCATAAAATGTAATCCCGAGATTGTGTATTTGCTTCGGAATTGTAACCCCTAACTTAAATACAGCTTTATTAATCGCACAAATACAAAACATAAAGATTAATTTATTTTTATGATCTTTGTGTGCTGTATCATAGAGATATAAGTATCATAAAGATATTGGTACTCTTGTACCAATTCCATTAATTTTGAATCAATTTGGTCTGGGTTTGATTCCATTAAAATTAAAGCTGGAAAAACATTGTTTTTTTTAGACCGTTTAGAAATGACGTTAACAAATGGTCATTACTTGATCAATATACTAAAACGTTGATTTTGAGGAGCAAATATTAATCGGGTACAATTAGATAGTGCAATTGAATATGTAGAAATGAATTATCTATAAGCATAGGCTGCCAATGCTTTCAAAAGACTTGATACTGTCCATAGAAAACTTAATGCTGCTTCTAGAGGACCTGGCACTGCTTCCAAAAGATTTGAAATGTGTCCAGAATACTTGTAATGCCTCAGAAGACTTGAAATGCTTCCAGAAAACTTGATATTGCCTTTGGAAGACTAGAAATGCTTCCAGAAATTTTCATACTGGTTTTCGAAGATCTAGTACTACTTTCAAAAGACTTGATATTACCTTCAAACGACTTACTACTGCCCCTGGACGATTTGAAATGCTTCTTGAAGACTTGATACTAGCATTTGAAAAGATTCGATCTTGCTGTCAGACGATATGAAATGCTTTTAGAAGATTTGATATAGCTTCCAGAAGACATGTAATGACTTGCAATAGTCCTAAAATACTTAAACTGCTTTCAGAAAATTTGATATGTTCATAGCAGATTTAATACTGTTTCTAAAGAATCTGATATTGCTTCCAAAAGTTGCGAAATGTTCAGAATACTTGTAATGCTTTAAAAGATTTAATACTGCTTCTAGAAGGCTTGAAGTTCTTCCAAAAAATTTGATATTGCTTTTGGAAGACTTGAAATGCTTCTAGAAGGCTTACACTTCTTCTAGAAAAGTGTATATAGCGTCTGAAAGACTTGATACTGTTTTTAGAAAAGTTGAAACGCTTCCAAAAGACTTGATACTGCTTCCAGAAGAGTTGATATTGTTTTTAAAACTTCTGGCAGAAAACATTTTCATTGCAAAGAACACGATATTGTTGATAAACTGTTTGAGTTTCCTTCGAAAATATTAAATACTATTAGACAAAATGCAAAATCTTGACTGCCCACATCGATCTTTTTTTATCTCTTTGGATGCTATTATATTAAAATTATTTTAATAGCTACATCCGATGTAGTAGCATCATCTGCCAATATTAAACGACCTTTACTTCCTAGGAATTAATACCATACTTTAAGCAATAGATTAGGAATTGATAAAGCAGCAAAAACAGTTTGCATATTTCAACAGTTAAATGGAGTAAATAATGCATCTAGCGGAAACGGGTAACAATTTTTTTTAAGTTTTGCTTAAGTTTTTAATCATATATTAAGTTTTAGTTATAATGTAGGTTTGGCGATAAACATACATAAAAGAAATGTTCTATTTTCCTGCTAATTTTGAAACAAAAGTATTCTTTTAAAAAACATCCCATGTTTAAAACATATCATACAGTTTTAGAAATGCTTCAAACAGTTTGTTTTAAACACTTTCTTAAAAATATAACAACCCTGATAGTAATTATTGTTATAATTATAATAAAATCAAAAAGTTAATCAACTCAACCTTTATTTATAAAATAAAACGAAACACTGTCAGTAAAGGCACGAAAGAGAAAAGTGCGCGCATGCGTTAAATTGCGACCGAAAGGTTTAGCTTTAAGAAGTTAAAAGTTGGGCAACTCTTGTGAGTAAGACAAAAACCGTTTTAGTCATAAGGTGTTGCATGAACAGTACTACTATAACGCACTAATTTTTTCTTCCTAAGATTTAATACAATTTACTTTAAGTAATAGATTAGGAATTGATAAAGCAGCAAAAACAGTCTGCATATTTCAAGAGTAAAATGGAGTAAATAGTGCATCTAGTAGAAACGAGTAATGATTTTTTATTACTCGTTTTATTATTTTTTATTTTTTAGTTGTAATGTAAGTTGGGCGATAAACATACGTAAAAGGAAACTAAAGCATTCTAATTTTTAAACAAAACTGTTCTTTCAAAAAAAAACACCCCATGTTTTAAATCACCTTTTAAACTGTTTGAACATTTTAAAACATATACGGTTTTAGAAATGTTTGCTTTAAGCACTTTATTTAAAATATAACAACCCTGATTGAAATTATTACTATAATTGAGGCGCTGATGCATTTTTCATTAATTTGAATGTTTACGATTTGTTCTATCTAACTATTATATTAAGTTTGCCCTTCTTTCCCTTCAAAAATTGAATATCACTCAAAACCGATGTTTGATTTTAAACAATATCTAAGAGTACTAACGGCAAACGCACCACCGGTTTCATTTTGGATTATGAATAATAAATAAATTTGTTAAATTTGTCTTTGGTAATGATAGAAAATATCAAAGTATTAAAAACTGTCGGATTTGAGTTGATTTTTTACCTCATAACTAAAAAAATGATTATTAAGAAACATTTATTTTGTTGAATTCGACCTTATGCAAAATATCAGAAACAGAGATTTCTCAAAATCATGCTTTGTTGAATTCGCCCTTTCTGTTCTCAACGCCTCAATTGTAATAAAATAAAAAGTTAACCAACTTAACCTTTATTTATAAAATAAAATGGAACACTGCCATTAAAGGCACGAAAGAGAAAAGTGCGCATGCGTCAAGTTGCGACCAAGGGTTTTAGCTTTAAGAAGTTAAAAGTTGGGCAACTCTTGTGACTAAGACAAAAACCGTTTTAGTCGTAAGATGTTGCATGAACAGTACTACTATAACACAATACCTTAACTTTTCACTCTTATGACTATAACTACGACTAAGACTAAAACACGTTGCATGAACCCACCATAAGTAAACATTCTTTATAGTTAATGTAACAATCACCGTACAGTGGGGCTAAGCAAAGAAAAATATGGAAAAAATTTAACTTGATTGATTTTGTGGCGAATGGATCTAAATAAAATTAATAATAATGCTGTACCATATCTAAAATATTAAATAATATCTTTCTATCCATTTTTATTTAATAAAATACTAATGGTTTTGCACATTAAATGGGTTTTATTTTTATTTTTCTCTACCGGTTTCGCCTTCCACACGGCATCATCAAGAGAATACCTAATAAACAGAAAACTTTTACAATCTCAAACTCACAATTAAAAACAAGTTACATTACCCAACGAAAGTCGAAAACAAAAATTAAAAAAGTAACTAACTTCTATAAAACATACGTAAAAATTTACAAAAAAGTTTGCATCTTAAGATATAACATAAACATTTTGGCATTAGCCAGCACAATTATTTATTAATTTATTTCCATTAAACCTCTACAGGGCAAGCCCCAATTACAAAGGTTTTATAAAATAAAACTACTACTGCTAGGACCGTAACTTAACATTAACCCGAAAAACTTAACTGAAAAGCATCCAACACCAAAGAAAAATAAACAGTTGTAATCGAAAAACAAATTTTCAAATTAATACCTAAAAGCACTAGAATTACTAGAGTTTATAAAATTTTTCACATAATTTTTGAAAGATTTTGACTCCGAAAAACGAAAAAAATCAACATCCTCAAGATTATTAACCAAACAAGAGGATCTGTAAATAGGTGCGTGAAACAAAACGTCTGTACGGCGCTTGTCTACTTAAAAACTGGTCTGCGACCGTGAAGCAAATCTCGGTACATTTAAGGCAATGTTCTCAACAATTTAGTTACCAATTTGAAGTTTGTTGAACCAAATTTTATGCAATGTATAAGCATCTAAGATGCACGCCTTCTCTCAAGGGAAGTGAACTCATTGGTACTCAAAAGTTGCAAATACGGTTCAAAGGTGGGATATAATCCTGTTATTTTATAGGTAAGATACCTAATAAATTTCTTTTGAACTCTCTCAATTATAGATTTATAGGTCACATATTCAGTATTCCAAATGAATGAGGCGTACTCCAACTTACTTCTTACAAATGTATTAAGGAGTACTTTAAAGGTATTCTTATTTTGAAATTCAAAGCAATTTCTAACAATAAATCCCAATTGCCTATATGCACATGCCGCTAATCCATTAATATGCTTTGAAAATGAATACTTTAAATCACAACTAATCCCAAATCAACACCCAAATCACAAATATATTCATTTCTTTTTAAAATCATCTTGTTCATTTCATAGTTATGAATTTGCAACCTTTTCTTCCTACTAAAAGTCATTACAGAGCATTTCGACGTATTAAAATTTAGCTTATTAGAGATGCTCCATTGCCATATATTTACGATATCAGCTTGAATTAATGTGCAGTCGTATTTTTTCTTTATCACACGCCACATTTTAAAGTCGTCTGCATACAGAGCGCATTTACAGTGCTTTATGACATCAGGGAGATCATTTATAAATAATAAAAAGAGCAATGGTCCGAAATTAGAACCTTGTGACACTCCAGAATGAACGAGGGACAACTCCGACCTTTCACCATTAAATACTACATACTGCATACGATTCGTAAAATAAGATGCAAATAATTTTAATAAATTGGTTCAAAAACCGTACTTATACAATTTACAAAGCAGAATGTCAAAATTAACTCGGTCAAAGGCTTTTGCAAAGTCTGTATATACCACGTCCATCTGTTGTTTGCTATCTAAGGCTAGTGCTACATTCTCAGACAAAAAAAACGCTAAATTGGATACAGTTGATCTCCCTGGAAAGAAACCATGCTGAACATCAGATATATAATTTTTTGTATGTTGAAAAATTTTAATATATATAATATTTTCAAATATTTTCGAGATACATTGAATGAGAGCAATAGGTCTATAATTAGTAATTTATTTCTTATCGGCACCTTTGTAAACAGGAAAAAGCTTAACTTTCTTCCACAAAGTGGGATATTCAGAAGTTTGTATTATTTTGTTAAAAATTGTTTTGAGAGGTTTCATTAAATATTCAATACAACCTTTGTAAATATATATAGGAATTTGATCTGAACCCACAGATGTTTTAATTTTTATTTTCTTCAAGGCTGTAAGTATGTCTGCATCAGTTATCTCATCAATAAGAAGCAACTCAGAACCCACCCGCTCCCCAGTAAAATTGATAGCAAAGAAGCTTCGCTCATCACTGAACACTGACGAAAAATATTTTCCAAACGTCATAGCGATCTCTCTGGATGATCGATTGATCATCGAGATAAGTCATACAGCCACATTCAAGACCCTTCTTACTATTCTTTCGACTTTTAATGAAGGACCAGAAGTTAGAGCCGTTTTCCTGTATACTTGATCAAAATTGGCTATATATGTGGTATATGTATTCTGAATTTCATTTTTATCTCCTTTCGGAGTTCTTTAAATTTATTATGATAAAACTGAAGATTATGTCTTTTATATAACAGCAAGTACCTATGCTTAGCCTTAATTTTTGTTATTATTTCAGATGTAAACCACTTAGGATACTCTCTAATGGACCCATCAACAGAGCCCTTTCCTCTAGGTATACATCTATGTAGTAAACTGTAAAAAATTTCATAAAATTTAGATACAACCTCATCCACAAGGGACATGACAAGATCAGTCAGTATCTTTAATTAAAGCAATTAATAATGGAAAATCAGCCTTGCGATAATTGTATATGTTTTGAATGAAACTGTGACTTGGTAGCTCTCTTTGGAAATATTGCATTAACACATAAAGGTGGGCGGAAAGAATCCTCTTTAATTAACGCTCCATTACTTAATGTTACATTGACCTCAAAATTACAAAATATTAGATGTAAAAATCTGTTTAAATTATTAGGAATAAAGTTGCATTGTTTCAATTTATAAAAATTGCTAAATTCACATAATTCTCTTTCCGCCAATCCGCCAATTGAAAAGTTAACAAAATAAGTAAAATATATAATAAAACAATTTCTTTACTTGCTTTTGTTTATTTGTTCGGTACCGGTTTCGAGTTTTACAAACTCATCATCAGCCGAATCTACAAATTAAAAATGGAAATCAAATATAAACGTCGATATTTTGTTTATTCAACTATTTGTGCTTTTTTTTTGCAAAATATTTCTTTAAAAATTAATAAATAATGAAATTTAATTTTAAATCATTTAAATATTAAATTTTAAATCAAAATTGAATTTTCAAATCAAAATTCAATTTTAAAACTGTTAATAATAATAAGTTTATTGCAAAACAAAACCTTCTACAACATGTCACTTAAAAAAACAATAACAAATCAAAGTTTTATAATAAATTGTATCACAACGAAATTAAAGATATTATTCTACACAGAAGATTTTCTCCAAATATTCTTGAATTGTATAGAAGGCGTTTTGACCAAGGTAATTCTTTACAACGTTCCTCATTTTTGCGGAGGATAAATCTCGTACCGACTTAGGTAGATGGTTGTAGAATTTAATGCCCCAATAGGTGGCATTATTTTGGGATAGTTATGAGAATCACAGTTTTTTGGCAGAAGGTATAATTTCTGGTGAATATTCTTTATACAACTGAATATATAATAATATTCTCAGTATAAGTATTTTATACTGAGCAAAGTAACTTCTGCAACTTTCTCTGCTTCCCAGCATGTGCAATGCCCTTATCGCTCGTTTCCGAAGTACAAATGCTCTTTCTGCTGCCGAAGAAGCTCCCCAAAAGAGGATACCATAGGAGATTAAGCTATTGAAGTTGGTGTAATAGGTAAGTTTAGCAGCTTCTAAGGTACTAATACTACGTATTCTACGACTGCAGAAGATCGCGCCATTAAATTTCTTCGACAGATGTTCAATATGTGATGACCACTTTAGTTCCCCGTCAAGATGAATCCCCAGAAACTTCAATGATCTGACATGTGAACTGCCGATTTCTTTGTGAAAAGTAATACATTGGTCTTGTCCTCGTTTAGTAATAATCCATTGTGGCGAAACCATCGTTTCACCTTACACACCGATTTATCTGAAGTATTCTTCAAGTCTAAGTTCGCAGCACCCTCCGTAACTATGGTAGTATCATCGGCATACAGGGAAAGTCTAGTGTTAGGTACGTTGTTAGGCATGTCGTTAATGAAAATTATATATAGCAGTGGGAGCATAATTGATCCCTGGGGAATCCCAGCATGAACTTCGACTTCTCATGACTTTTTCTCATCGATTACCACTACTTGTTTTCTAAACTGCAAATAAGACTTTAGGATATCATATGCAATTCCGCGCACACCATAAAAAGCCAACTTGTTTAGTAAGAGATCATGATTTACATTATCAAATGCTCTGGACAGATCCACACTCACTAGTTGCACAAATTTCCTTCAAAGTGCCTTCAGGATATCTTCAATTGTATTATCTAATACAGTATTTACTGATCTACCTTTACGGTATCCATGTTGGTAGTCAGTGATAAATTTATTTTTCTCAAAGAAATTCGAGATTCTATCTGCAATCAAGTATTCTAGTAGTTTTGAAATTGTAGGCAATATTGAGATAGGTCTGAAATTCTCCGGTTTGCTTATGTCCCCCTTTTTATAAACAGGAACTATTTTAGCAACTTTTAATTCCTTAGGGAAAATTCCATGTTTAAGGCACATATTAAAGATGTATACTAAATGAACACATAGGCTTGATATATATTTTTTTTTAAAAGCCATAGACATTCCATATATGTCCTCACTCCTTTTTGGTGCAAATTTCTTTACTATGGACATAATCTTCATATAGCTGTTTGCTAAATCTGAGTTAACTTGATTTCCAATTGTTAGAATGTATTCATTAAACTCTTCAGGTGTAACACCAATTTTGCCCATTGTGTTCTTGCTTGCCTTTAATTCATTATTTGTTAATTGCCATACCTTCTTTTGTTTGTTTGATGCATTGTAGATCTCATTTTAGTTTTGCAATTGCTTTTCACGCTTTTTTTCGTTTCGTACTTCATTTTTATATTTACTATAAATTCTATATGCCTCGTCTGTTTGCGTACATTGCGCAAGAATACTTAAAATCTCTATGGTGTTTATTCTATCTTTTATTCTTGTTGGTAAATTTTGTTTGGTACGCCTACTGGATTTTAATGTAATTTCTCTTTTAGGACAGCATTCATTAAAGACGGATATCAAATGACTAAAGTAGTTCGAAAACAGCATAGTAGGTGAGATACAGTCATTTTCATTAAAGAAGTATCGAGATATTTCTGCATTAAAAAGGTAAGTGTTTTCATGATTCATGTTTCTACGTTTAATAACTTGTTTGCTTGCAGGATTCTCCTGTGGCACAAACAACTCTAACAATTGTGCATAATGATCCGATAGATGAAGATTGCTCGTTTGTGAATGGTATAGATCAAGAACTAGATGTTGAGGTTTCTCGCGACGTTTCGCAAAATACACAGTGCAAATCAAAACTTTCAGAAATATCTTGCAATTGCACTACTTCATACTTTCCCATGGCTTGTACATTTTTATTAAAATCTCCCGCAATAAATACTTTTTTATATCTAATTTCTTCTTCTATACTACGTAATATATCCTGAAATCTGTCAAAAAATATTTCAAGATTATTTGTGGTTGAACGGTATATACTTATTAAAATTATTTTTCTTTTCAGGGATTCAATCGCAGAGATTTCAATGTGTTTTTTTATTGATTGTGCCCTTAAATCTAGTCTTTCTGTAAAACTTTCCCTATTTTTTAGAAAAATTAAGCACCCTCCTCGAATGGTATTGCAACGACAAAAGGAAGCACCCATTTTATGGTTATTGAAATTTATTAAATTAAGTTCAGTGAAAGTTAGCCAGTGTTTGGTGATAACTATATAATCAACATCCATATTCTGCACAGTTGTAATGAAATGGTCTATTTTATTGTATAATCCTTGTATATCAATATTTAGTATTTCTATTGAAAATCTTATCTGTTTAGTTGGATTTTTATTTATCTTGTCAATTATGTTTGGTTCGATTTTTTCGAAATTCTGTCTAAAAAACGGTTAATGCTTACCCCAGCGGGCCAAATTTCATGATTTTTTACTTCATCCAGTTCTGAAAACGAAACAGAGAGCTTAAAAGAAGAATAGTTTTCCTGGTATTTTGATTCTAGCTGCAGACATTTAACCGACTTGAAACCCTTATTATTTAGATATTTCTCAATGTCTACAGGTTTTGTATTAGAGTTCAGCCCGTAAACAAGGAGATGAGCATAACGTATTGCTCCTTTCAAATCACCATCTGTAGCAATTCCATGTGTGGTAACGAGCCTACACCTGCGTTTATATCTGGGTTGTACTACCGTAAAGTCATCATTTGTTCTTTTCTCAGACTCATTATTTATATTTTTATTATTTATGGAGTTTCCAGTTTTTCTTTCTTTCGCCGGTAGCGCATAAGAGGTGTTTTTAGTGGGAGCATTGTACGCCGCATTTGTTTCCAATGTTTTTCAAGTGGAATATCTTTCGAAGTTTTTTTGCTATGTTCGAACTGGGCCGGTTTGTTTTGAGTCAGATTTACTGGTTTATTTACATTGGCATAGTGATTTTTGGTGCCATCTGTTAATTCTGAATAAGAATCAACAGTATATTTCCTTAAAATCGCAGATTTCTTTAAATTTGTAATTTCGTTAATTAGCGACTTATTTTCTCTAATTAACTCATCAATATGCACCTTGAAAGTTTTTGTTACCTCCAATACAATTGTTTGAATTGCTGCATACAGCCTATCCGCTATCATTTAATCAATAATTTTTGTGGATACCGGGTTGTGGTTTTCCTTGGTTATGTTGTTGTTACAAATCTCACAACACCAGACCTTTATTTCTCCAATTTCCTTAAGTATTCTGAAGGTTTCCGTGGAGATGTCGACACAACCAATATGGAAATTGCCATTACATTCCCCTCTACAAAATATATAATCTTCTTGTCGAGAGTTGCTCTTCCACGACTTACACATAATCGCCATCTCTTTCTAGCTAATTGTCATAATAAAACTAATTATCTTCAAAAGAGTGGAGTTTATTCTATTGAATGTACTAACTGTAATTCTATATATGTAGGACAAACGGGTCGAAAACTAGAAACTACAATACATGAACATCAAACAAAAGAAAATTCTAATGTATATAGGCACGCTGTTGAAACAGGGCACAAAATAAACTATAAAAATGCTAAATTGATACACCATTGCAACAAAGGTTTTAAAATGGATTTGATGGAAATGTACGAAATCGACAAACACAAAAAACACGAGAGAAGATTATAATCATAAAACTAATGAATATATGAAACAAAATAATTATGTGAAACTAAACAAAAATCCATTAGATACAATCATTAGAAAAACGAAAAATTTAATCAATCAATATAAAGAGACTTTAATCGAATTTTCCCCAAATCTAAATCAATCACATGGCAATAATAATTTTTTCAGCAACAAGTTATTATACATTACAGCCTTCCAAAACTCTCCTACTTCTAAATTAGCTAACTTTATGCTGAATGTATTGCGTATAATAAATTTTGAACCATCATTTACCACATCAAACTCTATTGATTTTATAAAGGCAACAAGTAACATTGAACTAAAAAACAATTCTTTACTGGTATCTTTTGATGTTATTAATTTATACTCAAATGTTCCGACAGATTTAACACTCAAATTAATATCAACAATGTTCAAGAATATATTTAGAAATAAAAATAACAACATGATTGAAGGTCTTAATAAAATAACTAAACATATTACTGAACAGAATTACTGTACATTTGACGATGAATACTATAAAATTGCTCAAGGATTACCTATGGGAATGCCTTTATTAGGTATCATGTCAGATATCTAGATCATATAAAAACACAATTCATAATCAATAATACAAATCCTTATAGAAAATAAATTGTAAAATGGATACGATTTGGGAGGGGATGTCGAAACCTTAAATAAATTTCTTGAATATCTACATAAAATACATAATAGTTTAAACTTTACCATAGAAACAGAGAAAAACAATAAATTAAATTTTTTAGATCTAACCTTAACAAGACGCAACAAAAGCATTGAGTATGATATATATCGAAAACCTATAGTAAGTAGTCCCTACTATTTTTTCTTTGTGACTCCGCTCATATATTTTCACACACAATATGGCAGGATTTCACTATCTGATAAATAGAATCCTTAAATATTCTTTATCGAACAATAACAAAGATAAAGAACTAAAATATATATTTAAAATCGCAGATCAAAATAAATACCCACACAAATTAATTAATAAATTATACCAAAAATTACAAAAACAACAAGACCCAATATATACAAAAAACCCAAATAACAATTTATATAAACCGATTACATTTAATACGTTAAGTTTCAAATCTAAGAAAATATTTTCTGACAATAACATCACACTGGCATTTTCAAATCAAAATTCAATTTTGAAACTGTTAGCTAATTGTCATAATAAAACTAATTATCTTCAAAAGAGTGGGGTTTATTCTATTGAATGTACAAACTGTAATTCTATATATATAGGACAAAAGGGTCGAAAACTAGAAACTAGAATACATGAACATCAAACAAAAGAAAATTCTAATGTATATAGGCATGCCGTTGAAACAGGGCACAAAATAAATTATAAAAATGCTAAATTGATACACCATTGCAACAAAGGTTTTAAAATGGATTTGATGGAAATGTACGAAATCGACAAACACAAAAAGACAAAAAATTTAATTTATTAAATGATCAAGTAGCAAGTAGAATAAACAAAATATCGACGTTTATATTTGATTTCCATTTTTAATTTGTAGATTCGGCTGATGATGAGCTTGTAAAGCTCGAAACCGGTACCGAACAAATAAACAAAAGCAAGTAAAGAAGTAGTTTTATTATATATTTTACACATTTGATAAGCTTGCAACATGGATTCAAACGAATATTAACAAAATAAGAGTTTTGGAGAAGAAAACAATCAGAATCAAAGATGGTAAATCAGACTGTGTATTGATAGGTTAGGAAAGGCGCGCTTTTGATAACAAATTATTGTATTGCTGCCACACACTTTTTATTGAAAAGTGGGGATATTTTAAATTTGAATTTAAAAATTCTGGTATTTTCTATTATTAAAGCATGTGGAAAATGGAAAGAGGTGTCGGTATAGGACAGGATATTAATGATGATGGGTGGGTGGGAAGGATGGCATGATGTCCATAGGACCCAGATCAGTGCGACCTCAACATGACATCCTCTCCTGAAGTCCTCGTTTGTCTGGGGGTTTACGGGGCGGAGTGTAAGGTGTTTGAACGTAAGAATATAATGGCCTGTAAGTAGTTTGAATTTGGGAATTCTGTATTTATTGAAATGAAATACAGAAAGTGTGAAGAATTAGTATTTGTTTTATTGTTTATTCTGCACTACCGGTTTCGAAAAAATAACTTTTCGTCTTCAGGTGCAACTAAAAGATGGAAAAATAGACATACATTGTAATCTAGACAGAAAAGACAAAAATAATAACAAAATCTTACCGTCTATAGCGAAAAACAGGTAGAAAACATAATCAAAGAGCACTCTATCAAAACTAAGAACATATTTTAGAACAATTAACATTAAAAAACATCAATTTTCATAAAGACGAATAAAACACGAGGTCGAGACAAAATCATACGGTACAGGCCAACCGGTTTGCACGTACGGAATACTCAGAATCATTGTAAATCAGGTCCTTCTATAAAATTTAAAAACAGTCGTGAGTGTGGGATATCGGTATTTTCGTTTAATGTTACAAAATTATGATCGTTTTGTAACTTAACTATTTCCATTTCTTCTAAAAGGTCTAGCTTTTTGGATTTAGGATGGTTATGAAGGAGTACAAAATTATCGGTGTCTACTTGGTGGTTGTTGTCCTTTAGGTGTTTGAAGACTGCGGATTTATCGCTTTTTAGATGTTCTTTTAGTCTTATCTTTAAATTTCTGCCCGTTTGTCCAACGTATGCGGCATTACAATCTTTACAAAAAATCTTATATACACCGTTAAGTAGTTGTTTCTCGAATCTATGTTTACGGTTAATTAGATAATTTGAAATTTTGTTGTTGTTCTTAGAAGCAATAGTGAAATTACATGTAGATACTACTCTCTGTAGTGAATCAACTATGGGGTTGTATTAGGAAACAGAAATGAACCTATGTGGAGTTGTAAATCTTCCAATTTGAAACCGTTCCCCAAGCCAGTATTTATAATGGTGAGAATTTCATTAGGATTTTTCGATTACGAATTCATGGGGATTTTTAAGGCTCTAAGAAAAAGTTAAAAACAGCATATTTGTATTTAGATGGACAGAAAGAGTTCTTGGGAATTATAGTATTAGTGGAAGTAGGTTTTCTATAAATTTTATAATTAAGGCACATATTAATGGAATCTCGGGAGATGTTTAGAGATGTTTAGATGTCAAGGAAGTTAATTTGGCCATTACTTTCTCTTTCAATAGTGAATTCAATATCTCCTACATTATTAAACAGGTTCAGAAGGGCAATCAAATTGGCTTTTGAACCATCAAATGTAATTAGAATGTCGTTCACATATCTAGCGTAAAATTGTATATGTTTTATTGAGAAATGATCGAAAATGAAAAAGTTTTGTTTGGTAATAATTTCAAGGGCGTTCATCAGGTTTGTAACATCGAGAAAATTAAAATTATTAGAGTGACTAATGTTCTGTAAAAGGAAATCCTTAACTATATAATTTGCTTACAACAGAACTTTTGCAATTTTCTAAATGAAATGTACCTATGAGGAGGGACTACCTATGGACTCACCCCTAAGTAGTTTATTAGCTGATATTTTTCTTAATGAAATTGAGAATAACTCCATAATGAACGAAAAAAAAACTTTCATTAACAATATTCTATTATGGCAACGCTATGTAGACGATATTTTAGTAATCATTGACACAGACAGTGAAAAAATAATTACTGGCATACATCAATATATTAACACACTGCACACGAAAATTCAATTCATATTGGAGCTTGAAACGAACAATAGAATAAATTTTCTTGATTTTACATTAAATAAAAATAACCAGAATATTCAATTTGAAATACATTGAAAACCTACTCAAACCGACTTAACAATCCCATACGACTCCTTCCACAATATAACACACAAAATAGTGGCGTTCAGATCTTATATCTACAGAGCATTTAATACAAATTTAAATGACATAAACTTTGCCAGAGAAATGGAAATAATAAAAGACATCGTCAAAAACAACGCATTTCCAAGAACGATAATAGATAAAATGATCTACAATTATCAAAATAAACTAAAATTAAGTAATCGTACCAAATTAGAGATACAACAGACACAAGTTACCAAACAGTACAGGTCCATCACATACCAAGGCAAAATAAGGATGTGGCTATTTATACATACGGTATGTATACGCAATTGGCTATTTACACATACAATATGTATATGTAATTGGCTATTTACATATACTGTATGTATACGCAATTGGCTGTTCACACATACAAAAAACTGAACACTAACTTGAAAACTAACTTTAATAAATGAAACAATATTATAATTGCGTAGTTATTTCCACAATATTAAACGAAATAATAGAGTATACAGTCAGTATCAGTAAATAGCCAATTACATATACAGGGTCCTGTAGTAGTGCGTCCATAGCTCCTATACCAATTAATTTAGGAATTTCGTTCAAACGCAGACTTGTGCTATACATATATATATATATATATATATATATATATATATATATATGAGTGTACAAAAATGTGATGACACAAAATGTATTTTTTTTTAATGGAACACCATATATTTTTTTACATATCCTAATTAGCTGCCTAAAATGCTATAACGGCATATCTTAAAAAATTCTACAATTGTGGGTTTTAAATTCTGGTTTGAGTCGATTGAAAAAGATACGTTACACACAGATCCACCTACCATACAGATTTACTTTAGGATTTTGCTTCGAAGTACAATTTCCTAGATAGATACTGGAGATATTTGGATGTCTCCAGTATCCATATAAAAATATATCTGGATATATTGTTTTACATATCCTGATTAGCTGCCTAAAATGCTATAACGGCATATCTTAAAAAATTCTACAATTGTGGGTTTCAAATTCTGGCTTGGATCTGTTGAAAAAGATACGTTACACACGGATCCACCTACCATACAGATTTATTTTAGGATTTTGCTTGGAAATACAATTTCCAAGATAAATAGTGGAGCAGGGGTGGGTTTCAATTTTCGCTTTGGGTCCATTGAAAAAGACACGTACACACGGTTCCACCTATCATACAGATTTATTTTAGGATTTTGCTTGGAAATACAATTTCCAAGATAGATACTGGAGCAGGGGTGGGTTTCAAATTCCGGCTTGGATCCGTTGAAAAAGATATGTTACACACGGATTCATTTAACATAGTGATTTATTTTAGAATTTGCTTAGAAATACAATTTCCAAGATAGATAGTGGAGCAGGGATGGGTTTCAAATTCCGGCTTGGGTCCGTTGAAAAAGATACATTACACACGGATCCACCAACCATACAAATTTATTCTAGGATTTTGCTTGGAAGCACAATTTCCAAGATAGATAGTGGAGCAGGGGTGGGTTTCCAATTCCGGTTTGGGTCCGTTCAAAAAGATACGTTATACGCGGATCCACCGACCATATGAATTTATTTTAGGATTTTATTGTATTTAGCGGATAAAGTGACTAATTTTATACAAGGTTGTAGGATCTTATTTGATCAACCGTATTCTTTCAAGACAATCGTCAACGGAGTTTGAATTTCTTAGAAAATCAATTAATAAAAATTGATATTAAAAAAAATTCAATAAAAAACCGGCTATTCAAATAGAATTTTTGGAAAAATGGTTTTTTAAATGCTATTGTCTGTGCACAGATGTATACTTTTTCATCTTTTACGATCTAAATTTACATGCATTTGTTTAAAATTGCCTTTTTCATACCTCATTTCTTGTGAAAAAATCAAATTATTTTTGACATAGTCTATCTCAAAAAGTACACATCTCAGATGTACCATATGCTTACAAAAATGAAAGGTTAATAAAGCCTTCTGAGGCATGGAAAGTGTAGGGTATTTCATTTAAAATAACAAAGTTATGATCTCACAAACAACGCGTAAATTAAGTTTTGGTAACCACCCTGTATAATATTATCCAATAGTATTAGTGGTGATCGAAGGGCCCAAACTTTGTTAAATCGATATGCCAAATTGAAATCTTCAATGCTTAATAGTAGTGCTGACAACGGATTTTAAGCGACTACATACATTTTCACAAAATGGTTAATAACCTGGTTTACTTTGCATGCAAAATTCGAAAATAAGATGTGCAGTTATAGCATTTAAGACAGCTACTCAGAATATGCAAAAAATATAGGGCATTCATTTAAGAAAATACAGTTTGTGTCGGTACATTTTTTTGGACCAAGCCGTATATGCGACAACATTTTCCAGAAATACACTCGTATATATAGTACAAGCCAATTGTGTACACATATTGTATGTACAAATAGCCAATTGCGTATACATGCTGTATGTATAAATAGCCACATCCATAAAACGATGAACAACCTTCGTTCAACAACCTTTGTTACTCTCTTATCTTCCCTCATATTGATTATGCTGATGTGGTATATCCTGATTTTTCTTCAACTCTCCAGAATAAATTGGAGGGACTTCAGAATAATTGTATTCGTTACATCTTTGATCTGGGGAGGTTTCAGCTCATAATGGCGTATCGTAATTATTTGCGATAGCTTACTCTGCTTAAGATGCTTACTCTGCTTAAGATGCTTACTCTGTAGAATCGCAGGTCTTTTCGGTTACTTTCTACTTTGTACAAGGTTCTGCAGAGCTGCACTCCTGCATATTTGTCTGACTCATTTAAATTTTTATCGTCGCATGGTTTGTCCACCCGATCTAGTTCTGATACCACCTTACTGTTTCCGGTTCATGCTACTGAGATTTTTCACAGATCTTTTATAGTACAATCGATTGCGTTATGGAATGATCTACCTGCCGCTATTCGCAATGCAATAAGTTTTGTGTCTTCTAAAAATTTATTGCAATGCCATCTTCTTACTCTCCAACTGATATCTTTATGTTTGTTGTCTATCCTGTATGATGATAATTGATGTTTGCTCCTCTCTAATTCTGCAAAGGACATCATATTACCGCAGCTAGCCATAATCTCTGAATTTAATTTTATACACAGTAGTAGTTGGGTCTCTTGGAAGATATCATTTACAGCGATAAATTGATCTTTTCTTCTCTCTTAATGTTTATATGTTGCTAATGTATACTTTTCTTTTCGTAATTTCTTTTTTTTGAGGCAATAAATGTATTATTATTATTATTATCTTGGTGTTCTTAAAAAATGTAATTTATTGTGTATTCCAATGTTCTGCTACCTTAATCATCGTGCCTTAATCCCTTTCTTGAAATATTTTTTATGTCGTTCGGTAACATACCCAAGTAACATAGCTCTGCTTTCATTCTAAAATCTGTAAGCAAGAGTATATCTGGATCAATATCTGAATGCATTTAGATTTCTCACAGAGATAGGTTGTTGTGAAATGCATTAATTTTTTACCAACCCATTAATTTTATCCAAAATGAACCAACGCCATTATGTACAAATGTAGATACTTCGTAGAAATCTAACATGTTTTTAATTCAGTGTGAGATCGACGTTGCATTGACTCATGGAACCATAGACTCCGGATATACAGAGTACAACATTTTTAATGTAATTTAATTTTAATGAACTATTGAGACTTCTCTTCCCAATTCAGTCATCTGCTGTAAAAAATTTTTTGGGGAGTGTATTTTGAATTGAGGCTTAATACCGCTTCTAGAAGATTTGATCTGTTTCCGGAGGACTTGATTGTTGAGGGACATTCACGTGAACGTGCGTGATCGTGAGTATCTTTGGTTTCGATTTGACCCGGCGTGAACCAGTTGGAACAATTTTTGAAAATTTTTTTAATAATAATATTGAATTTGTTGAGATGCGCATTAACAAAAATACAATATTTAAACAGTTTATTTAAAATTTGTGTTTCTCGAATGTATACAATCAGTCATCAATCATTTGGTGTATCAGCGTATCTTATAATTGCGAGAAAATCAAAAATTTTAAATGGAATGGCCCATATTTTTTTAGCCTATCATTTAATTCTCTACAAATTATCTATAACATTCCTTTTCAAGCCTCTACGAACAGTGGAACCGAAAAAAGGTCTAAAGAACCAGTTACGTGGGCCACCTGTATAAAAAAGCTTCTTGTATAGAAAAAATTGCTTATAGGGAAAAAAGAAATTCTTCACAAGACATTTTTGCATATTTCCTTTACAAATTATAAAAAGAATATTACGACAGAACAAAATGATAAATACATTTTAATATTAAGAAAAAATACTTGATTATATGTCTCAAGTATATCTCAAGTCGTTCTTTTACCTATATGTTAAACTTATTTTAACTTGTTATAATATATAATTATAATATTTAATAATTTAAGTTTTGTTTTTTAGCACTATTTATATTATTAGTAACTACATCTTGAGGTAGCTTTCTTTTGAGTCGAATGTGAATGTTTTTCTGGCCAAGGTTAAAATATGTTGCTCCTTCACAGTTTATTAAATTTATGATGAACTTTGCTCTAAGACTTTTGATACTATCAAAAATCAGTGCATTTGTTGCTATCCTTTTAGAATTTTCTTTTGAAACGTTTGCAGTTTACGGAGATCAGTTTTTGAGATACTTGACTATATGCAAATGGCACAAGTTAACAATGATCTTAACAGTGATTTGTACAGTAAGAGGTAGCATTCTATTTTTAATTGTGATTGTCGGTTTATTAAAGGATATAATTGGTGTAATCGCAGATTTGCTTCGTTAAGTTTTTGATTAATGTGAAAACCCGTTTATAATTGGTGACACGTTGAGTGTTTAGCTCTGAATCCAAATTGATATGGCGGGATAGTCTTTTCTAGAAATAATTCTATTTTGTGTCTGTTTTGAATGATTTTTCCAAGAAATTTTTATAGAGCAACAAGTAAACTTATGGGACGATATTACTTGTTTGTTTTTTTTCGGGTTTTGGAAAAACTGCGACATGCTTTCATTTATCTGGAAAATACCCATTCCTCAGACAGTCATTGAAGAGTTTTGTTAATAATACTACATTTTATTACTGAGTTGTTTTAAGATTTCATGTGTGATCAGAGCATACCCCAGAGATTTCTCTTTAGGAAGTTGTTTGATAAGTTCCTTAATGTTGTTGGGTGATGTTCAACAACATTAAGATTATTCATCTTTAGGGCTTATTGTGTGTTTATACTGTGTTATTTTTTTGTTTTTCACATACCAAGATCATTTTTTTCATGTATTCTTATTTGTTGTTGATAACATTCAAAACGAAATGAATCGAGTTGTTTTTCTAATGCGATGTGTTAAATTGTTTATTATCTTTTTGGTTGCACGACTAATTGTTGTTTGCTATTTTCGTCTCAGTATCCTTTTTGTTTGTTTTATTAGTCCTAGTATTAAAGCTATTAACTTGAAGAGATTTACAATTTCGTTTTTTATAAGGAATTGTTGATAGTTTTATACTTTCGCGTATATTATTTGTGTATTTGGAAACTGTTGGTCTATCCTTCTTTATAATCAATGTTAATTAGGTAAATTACGTAAATTAGGTATTTTCACTATATGATTCATAATTTCACGAAAAATTTCCCAATTTAGTTTGCCAGTTATCAATGTTGGTGGTGGTTTATAGCTTCTTGCAAAACTCTAGAATGATATGATTGCTGGTACGTGATCTGAGCTAAATTCATGGAGTACGTGTTGAACTATTGGTTTGTTGAATTTCTTTTGGATGAGAATGTCAATTATATGTGGCAGTCGATCTCGTTGATATAGATAGTAAGTGTCATGATTTATTTCAATTTAATGCTATTTGGGTTGTTAGCACGACATTTCCATATTTTGTTTTTACAATTTAGCTTTCCTATTATGAAAGTCGGTGTATTAGAATTAAATATGCATGTTATGTCATTTTGTAGCAGCGATTTGTTTGGTTGCCTGTAAACAGAAACAATTTTCAAGTTGGTACCATCTATCCTTTTTATATTAACGCCAACCGCTTCCAAATGATGAATACCACTTATTTCTAGGTTTTCACGCTGTATCTTACCTAAAATTGTTCCGCCGTCAGCTGTTCGATCCTTTCTGTATAGGTTGCATCCTGGTATGTTACATCTTTCATCTTGCTTTAAATGTGTTTCAGTAATAACACAATAATTCACAATAACAATAATTTCATATTACGAAAGCAAGTTTTAAATCAAGTTTATGCGTTGCTGTGACGTTTACGCAAGGCATTATTGTTACTCTTTCTTTAAATGCTTTTGCTTCAACAACATTTTGTTATAAAATTAGCAACATTATCTTTATGATCTAAAGTTTTTAATCAGCTAGTTCAATATTGCAAGACATACGTTTTCCATAAATAGACTAAATTCATATTCCATGACGATCTTTAAATTTTGTTAACCATGTATCACTTGCTACAAATATTTCTTACCTATTAATTAATTTATTTATTTTGAGCGCTTTTTATTAGAATTTATTGTTTTTGTTAAAATTACTTGAATTTTATCAATTCGTTTGAAACCAAATCATTTAGTTGTCGCCCTTCTAAGAACTAACCATATAGTATATCGTCGACTTCTTCATATTTTATTGTTTTCATTCGCATACCTTTTTTCTTATTTGTTTCATATGTTTTTGATGCATATTCTAAGTTCTCTTTATTCTGGATATTGTAGATATTTATAATGTTTGCACGACATGTTGGTGTAATCGCAGATTTGCTTCGTTAAGTTTTTGATTAATGTGAAAACCCGTTTATAATGGGCTCAACTTTTTTGTCATTTTCAAGATTTTTTAAAATGGATAATTTATCTTTTGGAGAAATTGAAAATCTTGTTTTCTATAGAATTTAAATACAAAACAAGATTAATACCACAAGTACATATTTAGGTAAGGTAGTTCCATAGAAACTTTATCTATGCGTATGAAAAACTATTATAAATTGTTATATATATAAACTGTACAGAACTATTGGAATTAAAAGCTTGCTTACACAGAAGTTGTTTATAAAGAAAATTGCTTTTAGAGAAGTTGTTTATATAAAGCGGTCACTGTACATAGGATTGTTGTTAACATATTTCTCTATAAAATATTCAACACGTTAATTTTAAAAACTATTAAATTTTGGCATAAAAACGGCATACATAGAACGTGATTAAAAAAGTTTTAAATCCATTCTAGTTTCACTTCAATTCAAACCTACAGGGTTGACAAATTAATTTGTAAAGTACTCTATTCCAGAAACTATTCTTTATAATTGCCTTCTTTAAAAAATGTATTCAGATGTAAGGCTAAACCGAAAACTTTCCACTAAATTTTGCCATAAAAACGGCATAGATAGAACGTGATTAAAAAAAAATCTTAAATGTGTTCTAATTTTACTTCAATTCAAATCTACAGGGTTGCCAAATTAGTTTGTAAAGTACTCTATTCCAGAAAGTATTCTTTGTAGAGGCCTTCATTAAAAAAATGTATTCAGATGCACGGTTAAACCCAAAACTTTGCACTTATGTTAATTCTTGTTTTATATCATTAGAACTAACTCTACAATCAGAACTGGAAACTTTCGGACTTAGTCGTACATCTCTAAGAACGGCAAAACCCAAATGATTCTAGTTCTAGATCTAGTGGTAGTTCTAGTTTTATTTCAATTGAAATGTACATAACGTAAGATATTACCTGTACATTATTATTTATTTGTACAGGTTTAATATTTGTAGAGGTAGCGCACGTGAAGATTACCCTGTTAAAGGTCTATTTACCTCATAGCCCATTCACTCCTGATTGAAGTTGGCAACCTGTATTTGATTCTGGATACTGGCGCTTATAGCGCTGCTTTCCATTACAAAACCTATTTTGACAGTTCTGATTTAGGAATCTGTAACAGAACTATTTTTGAATTCAGAATTGTCAGTTTGACCCATTTGACTAGGTTTGTCATAGTAATATTTTCGATATCTCAAAATTTACGCCTATGTTTATAATGAAATGCATAGTGTCCCCATTATACATATATCCAGTATCCCCTCTGAGGTACGAACATTTTTCATTGCTATTAAATTTTGTATAAAAAGGGGCGCAATCGTTTCGTCTCTGCAACTCACCCCTGGGGCGCCGAATATGTTAGAACGGCTCTGGTTCAAATATACACGTTTAGGTTGGGTTGGATTAACCCCTACATCTGAAGACATATTTTTTTAAAGAAGGCCTTTACAATGAATAATTTTTAAAATAGATTACTTTATAAACTGATTTAGCAACCCTATATATTTGAATTGAAGTAAAACTGGAATTATACGAGAAGTGAATGTCCTTCATCGATTTCCGCAAGAATTTTGCGCATACGTTACAAATACTATGTCCGCGCATTGACGACTGTTAGAGTGGAATGATTTCTAGCGCGTACGTCTATTCCGTACACTGTTAGGCGATGCGTCACCTCCACTTCTCGTGGTACAGACTATACTGTCAGTTTCTGCTTGTGGACAGCAAGATAGTGCTTCTGGCAGACTAGTTAATGTTTGCAGATTATATATTGTTAACAGAAAAGTGGATGTATTACCGTGAGAAGACTAGACTTAGACTATTGCTTGCAGAAACCTATATGCTTTTTGCTAAACACTAGATATTGCTAACGGAGTACACACTGCTGACAGGCAAGTAAATATTCGTCTGGAAGGTAAGATGTTTCTCCTGTAAGACTAAACTCTGCTTATAGTAGACTAAAATAAGCTTGCAAAACGCCAAATATTGCTTGCAAAAGATTAAATACTACATGCAGTTTATAAACGACTGGATACGGAAATGTAGTATTCTGCAAGAATACCTCTTGCAGAAGATCAAGAGATTATTGGAGAAGACTGTATTGACGGTAGATGGCTCGACAATGGTAGTAAAAGGTTTTATACTGGTTATAAGGAATTATACTGCTTTTGGAAGATTAGATAGTAAATTAGATAGAGCTAATGTTGTAAAACTAATATACAGGGTTGCTAAATCAGTTTGAAAAGTACTCTATTTCAGAAACTGTTTATTGACCATGATTTCGGACCATATCTTTCAATTCATTTCTTACAAATAACGTATTTAAATAATTTCTAATTACAATGGTGGAATGTGGGCCGCAACGACCTGTTGCGTGAAGATAATTAAATAAGCAATATTCGAGTATTTCCAAATATCGGTGTTGATTCAAATTGCCATTTATGAAGTAAGGTCCAACAACACCGCCCCACGAAACAGTACACCAAACATTCACATTCTGGGAATACTGGAGTTTACATGCAATGCGATCATGTGGATTAGTCTTTGACCAGTATTGACAATTTTTTGATGTAACCACTCCATTAGTTTTGCCAATGTAGATTCAACCTTCATTGTTGTATGTATTGCATTTTAAATTAAAATACTATAGATATAGTTTTTTCAACAATGATTTTTATTCCTTAATATAAGTGCTATAATTATTTCGAATGCTTAGCATTCGTCATCAGGCACGACGTCAATAAGAGTAAAATTAAATACTTTTTTGCACATCAACCGTGTTTAAAAGAATAAATATGGAAAACAATAAACGTCTTGAACATTACATATTAAATCACATGAATTGTAAAAGACAATATTACGAACATTTAACATCTGAACAAACTGGATGACAAGAACGAACTGCAACAAACAGAACTGAACAAACAGTTAAAGTAAGAATAAAAATCATTGTTGAAAAAACTATATCTATAGTATTTTAATTTAAAATGCAATACATACAACAATGAAGGTTGAATCTACATTGGCAAATCTAATGGAGTGGTTACATCAAAAAATTGTCAATACTGGTCAAAGACTAATCCACATGATCGCATTGCATGTAAACTCCAGTATTCCCAGAATGTGAATGTTTGGTGTACTGTTTCGTGGGGCGGTGTTGTTGGACCTTACTTCATTAAATACACTCCATTAGTGTTTAACGATGCTTCGACAGAAAATATTATGTTTTTTTCAAAAAGTTCTGTCTTTCAAAGTTTTGTACCAAAGTCACAAACAGTAATCTAACGTTCGTTATTGCAGCAATTGACACAACATCATATTCATCTAAAAACTTTTTTTCCTTCTTTTTATTTTACAAACAGCCAATTTTAAAATTTTTTTTAACAACTCTCTTAGTTGCTTTTTATATACCAAAAATCCAAATTTTGCCTCAAATTGTCTTAAAACTGCATTGTAACTAATGTTCCCTAAGCCATAGCACCGCACTATAAATATTTTATGTTGCAATAAACATAATCAATTAATGTTTGACAATGGCTAAGCTGTAGGTAGTAATTGTTAGTGTTATTTACTCTGATCATTTGTTTTTGTTATAAAACGGAATATATTAGAAAAAATTCAAGAAAAAACAATTCGGTATATCACTTTAATTTAACATAACAAATATTTTATCTTAATCAACTTTTATTGTACATTGCTCAGAAAGACCACTTTACCTGCAACGGTTAACGAACTTCTTGAGCAAAACTTTGGTACTTTAAGGACATTTACGTAAAACTTGGTTATATTTTATTTTATGACATCTAGACTTTAATTGCAAAATAAGGAATTTGAATATAAAAATTTATCGTTAATTATACCTTACGGGCACAATTCGGGGATACACCGTATGTGAAATATAAATTTAATAATTCGGAGTATTTTAATTTTGGTAATTTTTTTTAATATGTTTCAATAACAATTATAGAATATTACTGTGTTCAAGTTGTTATTGTAAACAGAGTCTAAAACCGTAACGTATTCAGTACATCGTCTGTAAATAGACGCAAAACGGATCCAAAGAAATCTGAAAAATAGAAATAGTGATCGTCGTTAAAGTTCTTCACCTATTGACCACTACTTGGCGTCCAGCCTGATGTTCAGGATTGTATTAAGAAAATTTACGATACAGCCCCGTTTCTTTCCTTTGTGACAAGCCCAATTAAAATTAGAATCGAATACCTCCCTGTGAATGGAAGGTACTTCAAAACGTTTAATTGCATACTAGTACGTGTAATTTTTCAAAATTCCCAGTCTGCTGAGAGGCACTCATAGGTAATTCCTACGGCCGTTGAACCTCGTACTAATCTAATTGTGGATATAAATGTGTTTCCGATGCGGTTTATTTAAGAAGGCAAAACAAAACTTTGATTTCGTTCCTCTGTCGTCGCTAAGCGAACGAGCGGGGAGATAGATTTCTAAAGAGAAATATGTCAGCGTTGGGATAAAAAGAATGGGGAAGGTGTTGCCGTTTGCTAGTTTATTGTATTCCGATCGGGTTAATTTCTCTTAAAGTGGAATCGTGCCATACCGCGATCGGCCGTAAATTAAACTTGGCCGACGAATCGAAAGTTTATTTTGAAAATTGCAGTTGTCTGCGCACGACTAACCTCGACTAAACCGTCGTAAAACCCGAAGATACATTACTTTTATGATACCAACAATCGTGCCCATTACCGCAATTTTATATTGATTATATTATGAAAACGTTATTGAAGGAATTCTACAAAAACAATCTAAAATACACGAACTCTTGTCTGCCGATGGAGATTCGCTTTTAAATTTAGCTCGACGTAACAGTATTTTCTGTCGGTTACAGGACGGGATTAAAACGACCGAACGACCCAGACAGTCCCGGTATGCGAGAAGTTCCGCAAAATGGGAATTTACTACTTTCGAAACGAACCGGCAGACGGTCGGTCCCTGTTTTAGGTTTTCTCATTTTGCGTTGTCTTAGGTCAGGGTTTATTTTTGCTTATGCAGCTGTTTCTGGCTAATTTGGCGTAAATTTGTACCTCCTGGCATCGCATATACTACCTTAAAACACTACCATTTAACTAAGTACCTAATTATAATACGTTTATAATTTACAACTTTGTTCTATCATACACTTAATTTATAAACGTCGTTTTTCCTTTTGGATATTATAATAAATATGTCTCTGCATTAACGATATAGCTATAAACACCATAATTTTACTGCATAATATTACGTTAGTTATCGAGCTCTAAACTTATATGGGCAGAAATCGAAACGATTTTGTAATATCTTGAGTAGATGGATGTGTCTAGTTGTAGGGCTAGTGATACTTGGTTCTAATTTTAATTTAACTTTTCCTTAGGTTGTGCAATTCGAACGTGATTGCCCGGTATGGCAAGTATAAGAGGAAAGTTTATCCCATCATAATTAACCACAAGCAATAATAATTGTTATGAATGATATACACATAAGGATGGTTATATCTAAGATCAATCGCGAAAATTTATTAAGTGCTAAGGATTAAATGTTAAGGGAGAGCGCGTTAACTTTAATAATTCCTTTGATACATAAACGAGATAGATATACATACGCGGAATTGCGAAACCGAAATGGTAATCAGAATCGCCGTCGGGCTAACGTACTCAAACGTTAGCGGGCGTCGCTATTGCACACTTCTCCAGGCGAGCAAAGCAAAACCGGCAGAAACATCCATTCGTCTGTTCTCTCCCCCAAACAGATATCATCGACACTTTAGCAATACGTAATAAATATGTTTCAAATGGAACAGCGAGCACGGTTTGCGATTTATACCGATCTAGTGGCGGGATAAGCCACTTATTTATGTGCCACAGTAATAGTATACAATTAGCTCTATGTAAATTCCGGAGATGCGGTGGATAAGGCATTAAGAAATTTTCTTTATTTACGCGAGCATTGTATGTAAAATCGTCTTGTATCCAGAAGGAGGCGCGACGCCCGTGGACGCGTCCCTGTGACGCCGATCCGATGATCGTGATGAAATCGGGAATGGAATCTCGTACGCGCTCGGCGATATATCATCCGGTTCGGGCCATAAATCCACTTGGTGTCGGTGCATTTTTCTTAACTAATGTCTTATTTACATCACACTTGGCGCGCTGGCCTGCTTTCAATTTTAAATTAACCAACCCCCTTTGTATACAGACTTTCATTACCTTCCGAACACACATCTACAATACCAATAACGTGTCATCGATACGTTTTCTTCTTGTTTTCCAACAAGTCCTTAAGAATAATTAATACTGATAATACAAGCTTTACAAGATCACAAGATATTTCATGCGAATAATAAAATGTAAGGAGTTCCATAAATAAATTGATTAAATTGATAATACACAAGACAAGAAAACTAGAATAAAATTTTACACAAAAACATAACTATTGAAATCTTTGACATTAAATAATATATGGAAATAATTTTTGTTTATTGTCTCGAGTCCTCTTCTTCGGTAGACCCTACAAAACGTAAAACAACAGGTATAAGACTAAACTAAGCAGCAAAATAAGTTTTAAAAATAAATAAAGAAAATTCTTACGTTAGGTTGTTACAAAAGCACGAAAAACATTTATAGGCAGGTGATACTATTAAGATGAACAATATTTTTAAAATTATAATGAGCTTCAAGGAAGCGGTTGAAGAACACAAAGGCTGGATAAACTATAGGTTTCAAACGTTGAACTTAAAATTAAATGAAATTGACATAATTCTTAAGTTATCAATATGTTAAGAGACAAATCAAAATACTAATTATCAACCTAAAATTCATAAATTTATAAAATATCAAGTGTCGTTGGGGCATGAGGTGCAAGTGGTGCAGAACTGGATCGCCGCCAAACTTAGAACTTTCGTCCACTTACACAAAAATTATGGTTTCAGAAAATAAGGGTTCCGCAAACAGTTGTAAATGAGTTGTTGCGTTGGAAGAATTTGTTCGTTAAGGCTTGTGATGGTGGTGTTATTTTTTATGAATTTATTTATCACGTATGTCTCTACGAATTCCATCAAATTGCCCTTGGTCATTTGGTGGAGCAGTTTAACGTTATTGTCTTGATCAAATTCGTGTTTATTGAAAATTAGGTGTTTGCCAAAATTGGATTTGGCACTGTTCTTATGTTCTTTTATTCTTGTTGGAATACTTCTGTGGCGAGGCATGTTCCACATTGAAGTTGCTAAACATCACTCTTTGACAAAATTGGAGTTTCGTCTTTATTATTAACAATGATGTTTTTCAGCGTGTTCTTGTTTTTGAAGGAAAGTAAGATATTATTCTTATAAAATATTATCTTTATCTTATGTGCTATGGTTCCTGGATACGCAATTGATTTATAAGATTTTATTTTGTCTGTTTTATCATTTGTCAGAGTTGTCACATTCATTATGTTAAATTTATTTTGGATTTATGAAGTAAGTCTTTGTAATATTGTGGGTTGGAATCCATTTTCGTTTGCAATCTGTTCAATAATTTGAATTTCTTTTATTAAGTTTTGTTGTTCTAAATGACAATTAAAAGCTCTATGTAAATAGGTTCGGAATACTGAAATTCTATGTGTCATATCATGGTAGGAATCGAAAGGTATGATATGACTCTCTTGTGTTGGTTTTCGGTGAATGTTGAATTTAATTTTGTTGAATATTAGGGTGTAGTGTATTAATGTATTGATGGATAGGATCTATTTGTTGATCATTTTTAATGAAAACCAACATGTCTTTCACATATCTGATCCAGGTAATGATCTCGTTATTGAATGGGTTAACATCGTTGATAATGTGCTCATTTTCAAGCTTATCCATGAAGATATTAGCCATTATTCCACTTAATGGGGAACCCATAGGTAATCCATCATGATATTGGTAGAACTTGGCATTAAATAGGCAAAAATTCTGCTCAAAGCAGAGTTTAAGTAATCTGATAACGGAATCAGTTTTCGAATGCTGTAGTTTTTATTACACTTTTTAATTATTCTTAAAAAATATGTTGACTTTATAACAGTTTTGATTTTTAGTATTTTTTGACAAATATCACCATGCTTTTTAAAATCTCATATCTCAGCTAACGTTAACTCAAAAAAGTTTTGCATTGGCATGATAACTCTTCATATGCTGTCAATTGGAAATCAAATAAATCAAGATAAAATAAAAAAAAGAGAAATTTCAAAAACATGCTTCTCTAATTTGGAATCCATTTTATGCATTTGAAATCCTGTCTTGTCCATCGCAGATTTTTAAAATATCTTTCATTAAAATCTGATGGGGTTTACTCTGAACGAAGTATATCACAAGAAAACTACCGGTACGACACAATACGAAATTTCTTCTAAAACATTTGGAAAATTACATGGATTCCCCTTTTCTTCTTGAGAGGTTGGGTTTTGCTGTTCCCAGGATGTGTTGAAGAATTGCTTACACATTTATCATGCTTTATGGTAAGATAAATATAATGAGACAAGCGCCAACGTACAGTTTTTGTAAACTGAAGAATGCACGTATTCTAGTGGATTGTATTCTCGTAGATTCTCATTTTTTGCATCAGTGTATCTTATAATCTATATAAGATATTAAAATTGAATGAAAAGCTAGCAAGCTAAAGTTTATTTAATTGTATTTCATTATAGAAGTAATACCAATAATAATTTAAATAAATTAAATGATAATCTGTTAAATTGTGTCTTCTAACAAAAACGAACGAACAATTTCCTAATATGAAAAATTTTTTTAAAAGAGACATACGAATGTTTATAGATACTTTTCAGGGAATTAAACTCCCTTTCTAATAGTGTAAATATATATGGGCGTCCGATTTAAAGTTTTTGATTTACTTGCAAGTGAATACAGAGAAACAATAATTAAATTTTTGATCACTATGTATTAAATACACTGATACAGTAAATAACAATCTATTTGACAACATATGAAGACAACGTTAGCTGGGTATGCTGGGTTTTTAAAACACATGGTGATATATGGACCGTTTATTTTGAAAGTGGTGTAAGTCCATATTCTCTAGCTTCCAAAGAATGAAAGTATAACATATCTGTTAATTAAAAAAAATAGGCAAATTATATGAAGCCTGGCTGTGTTTCTGCTGCATGAAATTCATAGTAACTTCATATTAATCCAGTGTGTTTACAAATAATGACACTACATAAAATAGAAGCAATATTTTTAATTTTAGACGTTAATTACATTGTTAAAATTATAAAATATTGACAGTTGTATATACTTATGGTCTGCATGTGGAAGTATTTCGAAATATGATATGATAAAAATGATAATATACAGGTGCTCCGAAATGACAGATTCTTTGGCTCAAAATATGATGATTTAACTCAACTTATCTATATACAAAATTTCTTACTTTAGTCGCTGGAGGGCTTTAAATGTTTTTTTTTATTAATTTTTTAAATACTTAAATCGAAAATTCTTTAATAAATTTTATTCACTTTTTTTGTCACGCATTTAATTGGCTTTTAAATTTAATTGAATTTTAAATACAAAAACGGTTTAACATTTAAAAAATTATAATATTTTAATAAAGAAATATCTAACCAATAAACAAAAATTGGAAACAAGAAACAAGCAACTATTTACTGCCACAATAAATACTCAAAATAACCTCCATTTTCTTGTACATATATTAATTCTATCTCGAAAATTGCGTTGTACAATTTGAAGTATACCGGGATTGCAAAGGATATTAGAAACATTCAAAACTGCCACAATAAATACTCAAAATAAACTCCATTTTCTTGTACATATATTAATTCTATCTCGAAAATTGCGTTGTATAATTTGAAATATACCGGGATTGCTAAGGATATTAGAAACATTCAAAATTCTCTGCATATAGTAGTTCTCTGTATATAGATCTTGGTATTAGATCTGCTTCACTTTCAATAAGAGAAGAATAAATTTTTATTTTCAGCGCACCATAAAAAGAAATCACAATGTGTTAAATCTGGTAATCTTGCTGTCCATTTTACAGGAGCGTCATCTCCTCTTCCTATTCACCGATGTGGATAACAGTGTTTCAATGCTGACGTACTGCTAACGAAAAATGTGGCGGAGCACCATTGTGCATAAACCACATATTTTGTCGAAAGTAGAATATGTAATAAAGGCAGATCTACTAATAAAGTTTGTTACGTTTTTTGCAAAAAAATTAAATAATTATGTCAGGATTGGGTTGGGTTGCGTTTAGCTATAACTGACACTAGAGCTAGAAGTTGAATGTTTTGGACTTAGCCTTGCATTTAAAGACATTTTACAACAAATTCCTCTACAACGAATAGTTCTCAAATAGACTACCTTAGAAACTGGTTTGGCAATCTTGTGTATTTAAATTGAAGTAAAACTAGAACTAACATTAGACCTAGAAGTGGAAAGATTTGTGTTTAGCCGTGCGTCTTCATTGGTCTAGTGTTCGTTCTAGTTTTATATCATTAGATTTAACTCTAGAACTACAACTAAAAAGATTCAGGTTTAGCAGGTTTAACTATCACGACGGCTAAACCTGAATGATTCCAGTTCAACGCTAGTGTCAGTTCTAATTTTACAACAGTTCAAATATACAGGGAGTTCGGTTGTGTTGGGTGTTGCGTGCATCTGAACAGTTTCGGAAGTAAAGTATTTTACAAACCGATTTGGCAACCTTGTGTATTTGGATTGAGATAAAACTAGAACTAACACTAAACCTAGAACGAGATTTTTTTAAATTTCTTTATGAAAAGGGGCGCATTCGTTGCTTCATCCAACACAGCTCTGATCTCTGAGATTTTTTGTGTTTTTATTTTATGTTCACATCATAAAATAAAACGCCAATATAAAACAATAAATTTTAAATAAGATCAACAATTCTCGAAAGATGGATTTCCTGAAGATGGCCTTAATAAGGCCGAAACCGGTTGAAACATTATAAGCAATAACAATCGTCGTAATAAAAGTACAAAAATAATTAAATAAATATTTTAATTTATTTAAGATGAAAAAACATTCCTTTAAAAAAAATTTGTTTAAATAGTTTGATCATCTCCGTATTCATATTTTATCACTGTCTTTCTCTTCTCAGTCACCATTTATTCACTTTTGAACGAAGACCTCTTTAATATGCTTCCAAGTTTTCTCTCTTGGGCCACGTCAACATGATTTCACATCTGTTTCTCATAATTCTCTTTATGTGTTTACGCAGTAAGATTAGCTTAAGAAATAGTTTTGTCAGAATAAAATTAATGTATATGTGTGAAATATACATTAATTTTATTGTCCTGAAAATTGTGAAACTCCTCGTTTAAAAGATTGGAACAGATAATTTAGGGTATGGTAAGGCTTTTCGTAAATCTGAATTTTTTGAATTTTTCAGAATTTTATCTTCTTGTATTGATGCATGATGTTTTGTATTCAGTATTTTGCAAGTGAACATCATGCTATTGTACAACAATCGTTTCTTCATCATTAGTTATCTTAATTCTTATGTTTCAAATATCTCATTTGTACAGATGGCAAATCTTTAACGACGGAACTAGGAGGACGTGCAAGCTAGATGTTAGAGATAGGTGCTTGAATAGGTACTTGGGGTGGCGAGAGAAACATTGGGGTATATAGTAAGTGAAGAGGTAAAGGTGGATAAGGTTAGAGTGCAGGCCGGAAGGAGAGCAGTGATATATGAAGAAAGAATTTAATTTTAATTAAGAGAGGGAAAGGTCAGATATGGGAAAAGAGGTAGAGAAAACTATAACAGAAGAGTGAGCTATTCCGTAACTGAAATAAATGGTAGACGTAGGGCGGATAGAAAGATGTGGTGGAAGGACACAAATAAAAGAGGGCTG
Source organism: Onthophagus sagittarius (assembly GCA_036711965.1). NCBI lineage: Eukaryota > Metazoa > Arthropoda > Insecta > Coleoptera > Scarabaeidae > Onthophagus > Onthophagus sagittarius. Next base: position 45,313,468 of record JASERS010000004.1, read on the forward strand.
CATAATTACGGAAGGGCTGCCTAGATACTTGTTATTGGAAGGAGATGAGGAAGGGAAGTAGAATATAAGTAGATAGGTAGAACATATATTGAATGGGTGCAATGAGTTGTAGGATGGACTAAGGGCGCATCTTGAGGGAGGGGAGAGGGGAAATGATGGATGAGAAGGGGTGTGGGGTTGAAGAGACAAAGGGATGGTTGTGGCGCGGAAGATTAGGGGTTTTGTGTGGATGAAAGTGTGATTGGCAGAGGAGTCAAGGGTGTGGAATTGTGGAAGAGGATAGACGGTGCAAATAATATTTCAATGATGTAAAAATTGTAATCATGTTATGGTACTAACAATTGACTTCCATCAACAATAATAACAGCTTGAATGTTCTATGCATAACTACAAATGAAAATTTAGAGCTGCGTGGAGTAAAACATCCGATGAGCATTTATGAGAATTTAGTTGGATCATTTGGATCATTTGGATGAATCATTTGCTATATACAAATCCAACTAACATTTAAAAACTATCTGGAGTGTAATATGCGATGGTATTTTCGAATCTAGCCTTCCACCAACAATAATAACATCTTGGATAATCTGGATCATGGATTATGTCGCGTATACAAATATAAATGACAATTCAAAACTGCCTGGAGTAAAACATGCGTTGGCCTGTTATCTGGTTTTTCATCAAAGTTGTGGTGTACTTCCGGTAGAGCGGAATCAACAATACATGTTGACATAATTGAATACATGTTGAATTTCAAGCCTCTACTAATAGTGGAACCTAAAATATTCTTAGGAACTAGATACGTACACCTTGTATAAAATTTAAGCAATAATAACATCTTGGATGATATGGGTCATGGATTATCTCCTACATAGAAATACAACTCATAATTCAAAACTGCCTGGAGTAAAACATCCAATGATCTGTTGTTATTTATTCTCCCGCCAACAATGTGTAGGTTTCTACCAACAGTAAAAGTTAATCTTCTGAAAACAATATTAAGTCCTCTGTCAATAATATTTGTCCTTTTGCAAACACTATTCAACCATCCAGTTGCAGTGTCTATTCCTTTACCAGTGGTTCGAGCATTAATGGCATTTAATGCTTTGAACAGTCTTCTGCTATGCTAATCCTTTATTGTCAATATCTATTAATCTGGTAAATCACTTTAACAAAATGATTCTAAGGCAACAGCTTGCGACGGATTATCCTTAGTTTGTTGATTGCTATGTAAGTTTCAGTATGAACCTCATGATACAGTAAGAATTCGACCATCAATCTAATTTCGGAGAGATTCTTTCGTTCTCATTAACACTAAAATTTTTCAATTACTAACCAAACACTGTGATTGTCAAAGTAATATAGAAATTGACCCAAAGTATTTTTATAAAATGAAATAGAAAAGTAACTTGTTTAACAACTATTATTAAACGTGACGAAAGGAAACCGTCGTAAACTCGATGCAAATCGCGGATAACAAGAAAAAAATGCGTGGACTGATGGATTCCTATTAATTTTGATTTACGTAGTAGTTTTTTACAGTCGTAAATACATCTAACGAGAGGCTCATTGCAATTAACAGATAGTGCAATTTTATGGTTATGTAAATGTTATCGTTTAACTAACTATAAACTATTTGCCCATTGAATCAAATTATTATTATTCGCGCCCGAGTATCTCATTATCCTCGTACGCAACAACGAACGGGGCAATTAATTAGCCGGTCGTTGTAATATTGTTGAATTCTGAATTTAGCGTCCGTTTGAACTGGTTTTGCTTGGTTAAATTTATCAGTTTCGCCTCTAATTGACGCTGTGATCTAGTAGGTAAGATATGTCAAGGAAATAAGCACACCTTTTAGTTCAGACCGACAACATACACTCGATCAATTCAACTAAATAGATACCTTTCTTTCTTAGTTCAGTACGAAATCGTCCGGGTAAAGTGAAAGATCCCGTAGGAGTAGTAACATTGCATTGGCGTTAATTTATCAAAAGGCCTCTCCTATGAAAATTGGTAAACATGGTACTATATTAATCACCCGTCGTTGTATTTCTCCAGTAAAAACACCGATGCCTTGTAAACAGGTAACGAACGAATGTAGGGAACTTTTCAACATCTTCCGGGGGAATTTTCTTTTCTAATACGACGTAATTCGATGCGGTAAACCGTTCGAAACGTTCGTACACATCTCGTTAGTTGCATCGTTAAGAAATAACAAACGCATCTGTGCACGTGTACAGAACGCGAAAAAAGCACAACTCATAATTGACATTTAAAATTATAATTGACGTGGAACAGCGTCCGCGGCTTTTACGGCCGAGTCGGTACCGAGTTGGGACAATGTTAAACGCCATTCTTCTCTCATCGATGCCGTACGGGCCTTCATCGGGCCGCCTTCATTGGAAATGTAAATGGCGGCACGCAATTGAGATATACACATATGATTAGCTATGTAAAATACACATTCATCCCGGTCTCACGCAAACGCAAACTCGAACTCGAGGATCGCGAAGTTGAGAGATGTTGCGGTCGCCCACGGCGATTATATACGGTTTTCTGCAAAAAGCGTCGCGGTTCAGCCCTGAATGTTATTTACAACCAATAATTGTAGAAAATCCTACTCTAAAGCGTGACATTAAGGATTAAGTTAATGTTTAAGGACCTGCTAATGAAACCTTGCGCCTCGAACCGACTCGCAAATTGCATTCTTGACACCTTTTTTTTAAGGTGATATAAACGCTTTATTTAAACCAAATGAATTAACTTGAATTCCCATATAAATGCAACAAAGAACGATCCTTGTTGTTCCTTATTTTCTTTTACATTGAGAATATGTAATGATCCTTTCAAATATTTTGATTCAAAATCATCGTTACTCGCTACGTGATTAATCACCGCCAATTTCCTTGGTGATAAATACCAAAGTATTCGGTATATCGTTTCGGTAATTACAGAGCTTCTGATCTGCACTTGATGGACGCGTGCATTAGTTTCTCTCTCTTCAATAAATCACGATCGGTGTTGCATGTTGATTGTTGGTTATTTCAAATAGCAAATGCAGATTTAATTGCGGTGCGAGATGTTCACGCCGATTCCATTTGGTTCGCAGTAGCTCTCGAGGGTATAAAAAATCTCATCAAGCTTACGTTGTTGCGCGGAGAAAGTTCATCGATTTTATTGCACCGCAATAACCAGAATGCTCGAAAGCTATACCGCGAAGATATTTTATTGTTTCTCGGCGCTGTTAAAAGGGAAAATTGAAAAGCGATTTCATAAGGCTAACAAATCGAAATCTTTTCCATATACATGTTAGCGGTTAATAAATGATCTGAGAAGGTCGGCAAAAGCGACACGTTATCTGCCATATTCATTCATTTATTTTGTTTGCGCTTCGAGGCGTTGTAATTCTTCAACGTGCACATAATAATACGTTTGTGAAACTTCGCAATTTAAATTAATTGTTAACGACGTACCATCTATTGCGTGACAGGTCTATGCTTCGAGGGTTAACATACCGAGAGCATACGTTTTGTATGGTGTTGATTCAGCCACTTTAATAGTGCGATAAAGAGATATTCGATCTACGAAAGATATTCCTTAAAATAATTAGTAAGCTGTCATCAAACGATTACATAACAATTTACATACCTCTTATTCGTAACGTTTATGTAAGATGTTGTAAAGAAAAATTTTCAAGTACGTTAACAAATTACTCATTCAGAATGAACAAGCAGGTACACAACCCATCACAGATATAGCCAGGAAAAGGAACTTTCGCTCGAGGCAAACTTAAGGTGTGAATTATTCAAATATTGTGTACTTCGTAATAGTATATCGGAGGAAAAGCACTTGAAGATAAAGTGGTAAGCATTTCGCAAAATAGTCCCAAGTGGCACTTTACCGAAGAATTGTGACTCACGCACGCTGCTCGCCACTGGCGAATCGACGCGTAATTAGCGTAATTCGTGCAAACAAATCGTCACTTCGCCCCTCGATGTATGATCTCATGTTCTCTCCCTATTCATTAGAGGCGCCCCACAACACGTGCAATGCATACCAAGGCGCCAATCCACGCGAACATTAGACAGATTTCGCTAACGGCCGCGTCATGCGGAGCTAAAAGTGGAATTGCACGCGGATAATCGTGATTTATCGCCACTTATTGGTCATTAATTAAGATAAACAATGCCGTACATAAATCATAGCGGCTTATTGTAGTATCCGCTAAGCTTTTTTTTCAAAGTTTTTCATGCGCTCGAGAAGAAATTATATGACACTGATTTCTTTGTTCTTTATTATTCCCAATTAAATGCATGCACATAAATGTATTACATAAAATACTATTGTTGTGTTAATGTTACATTGGTGTGGACACGACAACTTGTATATAATATGTGTATTAATGTTGAACAAACAAACTTGTTTTAAAAGTGTATTGTCTCTTCTTCTGCCAACCATATTTAGCCTCTTACAAGTACAAATTAAGCAGTATCTAGACTTCTATAGGTAGTATTTGTATTATGTAACTAGTTTTAGTTTTTCGTCATCATATTTAGTCTTCTAGAAATAACTTATGGTTCATTATAAGTTATGCTTCATCTTTCATGAGCAATATTTGTCCTCCGGAAGTAATTTTTAATCTTTCTCCAAGTTGTAGTATATTGAAAGCAGTGTCTGTCTTTTTCAAGTAAATTTAGTTTTCTGCCATTATATTTAGTTTTTTAGAAGTAGTTTCCTGTTTATTATAAGCTATATATAGCCTTCTATGGGCAGTTTTTAATCTTGCCGCCAAGATTTAGTTTTTATTAACAACTTATTCCATATAGAAAGCAGTGTATTTCTGCTTCATACAGTTTTTGTCTTTTGACATCATATTTAGTATTCTATATGGCCATCTTGTAGTGTACTGAAAGCAGTGTCTGTGTTCTTATAGCAGTTTTAGTATTCTAGTAGTTTTAGTATTTTGCCATCATTTATAGTTTACTACAAAGAAATTTCAGTTTATTACAAGCTGTGTATAGCTTTCCGTTGGCAAGATTTGTTCTCAGGCAATTTCTACTTTCTTATACTTACAACTTCCAGTCTTGAAGCAGTTTAATTTTCTTTCGCGTAGCTTTATACTTTTATTAACAACTTATAATAATAATAATTTATTTCACCACGAAGCCACTTCAGCGTATGTATATAGTCAATAAAAACAATATGTTTACATACAATAAATAAAATTAATAAAATAATAAGCTATAATTAAAGTAAAAATTTTAAAAAAATGTTACTTAGGTATTCAAAAACTCACACTGGCTACCGTATGCTTTAGCTTTAGTTTTAAAATGATTGAAATCATAAACGTCTCTAATATATCGAGGAAATTTATTATATAATTTTAAACTGAACTGCGATTTTTTTTTCAAACAAAGAAGTTTTATGCGTTGGTAGTAACAAATCACTATGACGCGTATTGTATGCTCTTTAATTACCATCAAAAACTTGAATATTTTTCACGTAAACTACAGCTATTAATTAACAGCTGCCCTACAACGCCAAGCCCTACATCATTCTCACAACTCTCGTTTGTTGTACAAAAACATGCTTACAGTCGGTAGCCAAACCCCCATATTATAGGCTAAATGGGAAAAGCACAGAGCAATCTAGACCATAGATTCAAAAGACCGAAATACTCCGAGTTCAACCTAGAACATACATGATCAATATAAGATCCAAAAGACAAACGTTTAATCCCAACCTATAGGATCAGGAAGAACATGACGCTTGTGAAAATTATTGCATACCGTTTTTTGGGAGTTTAGAATTATTTTATGTTTTCTATATCAATCCTCACGGTCTCGGGCAGCAGTGGCCACGGAAGTACCATCGGCATACGTAGTGATATGAACCTCATCGTGCAAATGTCGATGAGGTTCATATCATCAAGAGTATAAAGTAAATCGTTAATGAATAGCAAGCCCACGAATAGATGCCTGCAGTATTTCGAACTATAATGCAATTTAACTAATGTCAATTGTTGCAGTCTCAGTTAAAAAGTGTGAAACTATTAGTGTTATACTCAATAGCCGTTCCTTTACAACACTCTCGAAAATCTTGGAGAATACGCTAATTAATGAAATGGGACGCTAATTATTGATGTCTATTGCAACGCCTTTCTTACATACCGGAGTCGTGTTGCTTATATTCAGTTTTTTTTAGTTTTTCTAACGGAGCATCTATTTTATCACATAAATACTTCACACATACGATATGCACACCATTAGGATATTGTTTGTATTATTCAACTTACTTATGACTCTCTTAATTTCGGAAACGGTATCTTGATAGAGAAACATGCTAGAGTTCACTGCAATATCTCTCGTACAAGATGATGTGAAATTCTCAAACGCCCTAAACAGAGACTCAGGAACTATGTTTACAAAAATATATGAATAGCACTCCTTAGGATCTGAGAGAGATACATTATCAATTAATAATCCAACCTCAATACACTTTCGTTTACTCCTACTCAATTCCCCATTTACGCATTGCCAAACAGCTTTTGTGCGGACAATTCGATTTTCGAGAATTCTGATCTATTAAAACCTGTGTTTAGCCATCCGTAGACAGTATTTGTTTTCTTAAAGCAATTTCTCGCTTCCTGTAGGTACTTAGTATTTCTATTCCTGAAGCAGTTTTTAGTCTTTTGTTGCCAAGATTCAGACTTATATGAGCAACTTGTGTTATTTTGAAGGCAGTGTCTACCTTCTTCAAGCAATTTTATTATTCTGCTATCATATATAGTTCGAGTCTATTGCAAGTTATATAGCTTTCCATCGGAATATTTATTTTCAATAAGCAATTTCTAGCTTTTTATGCTTAGAATTTCTATCTTTGAAGCAGTTTTTAATTTTTTGTCGCTTAGATTTTTCTTTCATCAGCAACTGATAGCATATCGAATGTAGTGTATATTTAGTCTTCTACAAGCAAAGTCTGATGATTCTGATTGATTTATTAAAAGCTGGGGTTCGCCTTTCCTAGTTAGTGTGTGTCTTCTTGAAGCAATTTCTGGCCTCCTATACTAAGTGTTACTATTCTTGAAGCAGTTTTTAGTCTTCTGCAGCCAAGATCACTAGTCATCACAGTCTTCTACATGCAGTTTCCAGTCTATTGTAAGCTATGTATAGCCTTCTATGAGCAGTTTCCTTTGCAAGCAATTTTTAGTTTTTTATTCTTCTATATTAGAATTTCCTTTCTAGAAGCAGTTCTTAGTTATCTTCTGTCACCATAGGCTTTTATTAGCAACTTTTAGCATTTGCACTTATGGAATATTGACAGCTGTGTCTGTTTGCTTCATGCAGTTTTCGTCTTCAGCCAGCATATTTAAACAGTCTTCTACAAGCAAATTCCAATCTATTAACAGCTGTGTGTAGCCTTTCGTAGACAGTATTGGTCTTCTTTAAGCAATTTTTGGTCTATTTCTTGTTGAAGCAGTTTTTAGTCTTCTGCCGCTAATATTGTAATCTTATATTACTAACTTGTACATTGAAAACGGTATCTGTCTTTTTCAAGCAGATTTATTCTTTTGACAACATATTTAGTCTCCTGTAAACAAGTTCCAGTATGTTATATATACCAAAATATTACTTTCAATATTGCATTGTAACAAATAATATACTACATAGTTTCGCAACTTTTTTTATATTGCAACCCATAAAAAAAAGAAAAAATATACGACCCATAATTCGAAATTTTTAATAGTGTTGCACCTAATTACACATAGTTCGTGTACAAAATTTTCACAAGTTAAAAAGAATAAAAATTATCTTTTTATAAGAATCATTAATTTTATAAAATGTCATAAATTTAGGATAAGTTTAGAGTTTAAAGGTTGACATCTCAAATTCAACCTGAAATTGAGATACTCATGCATGAATTTGTTCTCAGAAAAGGGCACATTTTCCTTTATTAATTAAAAAAAATATATCAAGATATTTTAAAAAATCGATTTTTTAAGATTTTTCAAAAATGATTAAGACAATGCTTAATTTTATGAAATGCCAGAAATTTAGGTTGAGTTCAAAACTTGATATCTCAAAAATGAATTGAGATTTGTTCTCGGAAAAGCGGATACTTTTCCTTGTTACTCTGAATCACAAAAAAAATTATCAAGATACTTTAAGAATTTAATTTTTAATTAGTTTTCAAAAATGATTAGGGAAATTTTTAATTTTATGTAATGCCACAGATTTTGGATAAGTTCGAAACTCGATATCTCAAAAGCGAATTGAAACTCATGGATAGACTTGTCCTGGGAAATATTTACTTTTCTTCTTTCCTTTATAAAATACAAAAAAATCATCAGGATGTTTTAAGAATTGTTTTTTTACCAGTTTTCAAAAATGATTAAGGTACAGGTAGCCCTCGGTTTACGCCGGCTCAATTTACGCTATTTTACAATTATGCCGGTCCAAAGTTTACTATTTCGTTATGGGAATCCCCAATGTCCCGATCGGTCTTTTCTCCGATACAAGACCGATTTTCGATGTTCTGTGTGGTTTTGTTAGTAAACTTTATAATTTATTTATTGAACGTTTTTATTGTTGGGTAGGTATTATATATTTTTAAAACAATATTGAAATAAATAAAAATAGTAAAAAAAAAATTAAAATTAAATTTTAGGTATGCCCGTATTCACACAAAACTAAAGAAGGGTTACTATGTCTAGTAAACGAAAAGCAGCAGATTTAACAGACCGTGTCAAGAAGGTGTCAATCCATTTCTCTTGAAACAAAAATGGAAGTGATTCGACGGATGGAAAATGGACAGACGCGCCCTAATATCTGTAATATCTGTATCTGTAATCATGAAAAATGTAGAAAAAATTGAACACTCTGCTCAAGAATGTACATCACAAAGTGTTAAACATGTAAGCTATAGCAGAGGTACAATTTTTGAAAAAATGGAAAAATTGTTGACGTTATGGGTGGATGATGCTCATCACAGAAATATTGCGTTGACTCAAGCTGCTATAACGGAAAAAGCAAAATCAATTTTCAATAACTTTAAGGAAACCGATGGAGGTGATGAAACATTTTTGGGAAGCAAGGGATGGTTTATGAGATTTAAGACACGCAGTAACTGTCGAAGTGTGAAATTATGTGGTGAAGCGGCAAGTGCAGATGTTCCGGCTGCAGCTGCTTTTCCCAAAGAATTTCAGGCTTATGTAGAACAAGGCAACTATTCCCCTGACTTGATCTTTAATATGGATGAGACAGGTCTTTATTGGAAAAAATTACCAAGTGAAGAAGAGCGATCTGCTCCAGGTTTTAAAGTTGCGAAAGAGAGAATAACTCTTTTGTTGGGAGCGAATGTTTCGGGAACGTTGAAACTCAAACCAATGTTGGTGTACCATTCCCAAACACCGTGAGCTAAAATGGTCTCAATAAAGACATGTTACCAGTTTATTGGAAATGGAATAAAAAAGCGTGGGTAACACAAGCTATTTTCACAGATTGGTATACAAATTATTTTTGTCCTACTGTTCTTCGTTTTTGCGAAAAAAAAAAAAATTATGCCCAAGGTACTTTTTCTGTTGGACAATGCTCCAGGACATCCTCAAAATCTGGATGAAATCAAATCACCATTGGCTGTCAAAGTTGTTTATATGCATCCAAATACAACATCACTTTTGCAGCCAATGGATCACGGGGTAATTGCAACCTTTTAGGCATATTATCTCCGCAATACTTTGTTGGAAATGATAAGAGTTTTGGATACTACTGATGAAACAGTCAAAGACTATTGGCGGTCTTTCGATATTTTAAAATGTATAAACAATGTAAAGTCGGCTTGGGATGAAGTTTCAGCAAAATGTTTAAATGGAGTGTGGCGTAAACAAATAATTATTCGGGAAACGATCTGTTATAAAATGAACTACTTTATTTTATACTGATATTTCGACTGTTTATTTGCAGTGTTTGTCTTTTCCAAGTAAATTTAGTTTTCTGCCATTATATTTAGTTTTTTAGAAGTAGTTTCCTGTTTATTATAAGCTATATGTAGCCTTCTATGGGCAGTTTTTAATCTTGCCGCCAAGATTTAGTTTTTAATTAACAACTTATTCCATATAGAAAGCAGTGTTTTCTGCTTCATACAGTTTTGTCATCTGACATCATATTTAGTATTCTATATGGGCAACTTGTAGTGAACTGAAAGCAGTGTCTGTGTTCTTTTAGCAGTTTTAATATTCCAGTTTATTGCAAGCTGTGTATAGCTTTCCGTTGGCAAGATTTGTCCTCAAGCAATTTCTACTTTCTTTTACTTACAACTTCCAGTCTTGAAGCAGTTTAATTTTCTTTCGCGTAGCTTTATACTTTTATTAATAACTTATAATAATAATAATTTATTTCACCACTAAGCCACTTCAGCGGATGTATATAATCAATAATAACAATATGTTTACGTACAACAAATAAAATTAATAAAATAATAAACTATCGTCTTAAACTATGTCTTTCGATATTTTAAAATGTATAAACAATGTAAACTCGGCTTGGGATGAAGTTTCAGCAAAATGTTTAAATGGAGTGTGGCGTAAACAAATAATTATTCGGGAAACGATCCGTTATGAAATGAACTACTTTATTTTATACTGATATTTGGATTGTTTATTTCAGTCTTCTTCAGAGTACACTGAAATGAAGTAAATAACTATAAAATACAATAATCAAAACGGATTAGAATATGTACAAAGTTGTGTTCCTTATGTAACAATATCATTGAAAATTATTGAAAAAACGCTATCACAGATCACTTTTTTAGATCATCACTTTTTCACAACTTTGTACGTATTCTAATCTGTTTTGATTATTGTATTTTATATTTATTTACTTCATTTCAGTGTACTCTGAAGAAGACTGAAATAAACAGTGAAAATATCAGTATAAAATAAAGTAGTTCATTTTATAATAGATCGTTTCCCGAATAATTATTTATTTTAATCAAATTACTTACGATCGATAAATTTTTTATATTCTTATTATTGAAATGTGGCGTAAACTTCTGCCTGCATTTATACCTGATTTGGAAGAAGTACCATAAGAGAATCTTTTTGAAGACATTACTAGGCTTGCAGGTGATTTGGGATTGGAAGATGTTAGTGCTGAAGTAGTCACAGCACATTTAGAAGTCCAAGATCAACCACTCTCAAAAGAAGACCTAAAAGAATTATGTACACAGTTGGATCGTGAACAGTCAGAGGATGAAGTGAACGAAGACGAAATTCAAAAAGTTATTAAAACGACCGATCTAAAGAGTATCCTTTCAAGTATCGAAGGTTGAGCAACGAACTTTGTACCTTAGACGACGATTGGGACCGAAGTGCTAATGTAAAGAGGGGTGTTATCGCATCGATTCGACCATATACTGAAGTTCTCAATGAAAGAAACCGAAAGTCCAAGCAATTAACGCTGGATACTTTCTTCCAAAAAGTATAAAAAATAAAAAAAATTGTAATTATATTTTGTCATAAAACTCACTGTAAATATAGATTCGTTTTACGCCGATATCGATTTACGTCGGGGCTTGTAGGAACGAAACTGCGGCGTAAATCGAGGGCTACCTGTAATTTAAATCCTATAAATGTAAGCTGAGTTCAAATCTTGATACATCCAATATGAATTGAGATACTGATGGATAAACTTGCCCTAGGAAAAGTACATACTTTCAAGATGTACTATCAAGATATCTTAAGAAATCGATTTTTTACTATTCTTCAAAAATGATTAAGGACATTTTTAATTTTATGAGATGATAAAAGTTTAGGTTGAGTACAAAGTTGTTATCGCAAAAACTGGATATGTTCTCGGAAAAGTGTATACTTTCCTTCATAAATCACAAAAAAATCATCAGGATATCTAAGAAATTTGATTTTTTACGATTTTAAAAAAATGATTAAGGAAATTTTTAATTTTATGAAATAGCACAAATTTAGGTTACGTTCAAAACTTGATGTCTCAAAAATAAATTGATATACTCACGGATGGATTTGTTCTCGGAAAAGTGTATACTTTCTTTTATAAATTACAAAAAATATCATTAGTTATCTTAAGAATTCGATTTCTTACGATTTAAAAAAAGATGATTAAGGACATTTTTAATTTTATGAAATGCTACAAATTTAAATTGATTAAAATTAATTTCGTAATCCATTTTACCACTAAATTGTTAAGAAAGGATATATAATTGACACTTCTTTTTGTACTTTTAACTGGTCGTTTATTAAATTAAAAATTCTATTTAACTGACTAGTTTCGGTTACATAACCATCTTCAGAGATAAACTATAAGAAAATATGAGAGATGATAATTATGATTGATGAAAATAAATTGTGAAGAAATAAGCATAAAAAAACTTTACAAAAAATATTACTTACAGGGATACTTCTTAATATAGAATAAAGAATATAGTAAAGGTGTTTCAAGAAAATAACATTAAAAGCATGTCCAACTCCATTATTACATTTAATTAATATACATTACAATGATAGAAAATAACATCACACTTTGTAAAATTTTTAACAAACGTTTTAAGACTTTTGAGACGTAAAAATTGCTTAATGGCGACGTGTAGAACAAGTTATGAAATCGACCTCAAATGCGACGCGGAAGAGAAAAAAAAACATAAAAAACTGGTTCAGACAAAATTTTGAAAAAGCAGAGGGTTTATGGAAGAGGAAAGTGGTATGCCGCAGAGACCCCAAAAATGCGAATATTATATGCGGCATGAATATAATAATCCTCAGTATCTTAGAGAAAGGGTTTGGATAAATATTTATATAAAAAAGTACTGTTGGTGTGAACCTGATCATTGAGGCATTCTAGGTGATCATTATTAAATTAAAATTTTTCTGTTTCATAATTTTCTAATAAATTCAATTTAAAGCCTTTATTTTGTTGACGCAGAATAGAAACATTATTTTTAATATTGAATTCATGATTGTAAATTAACATGTGTCTTCCGAAGTTAGAGTCTCCTAAGAACCACAACTTACCAGATCTAGCAATAAACCTAGAATCTGCAACCAATAGAATCACAGAGGAAGACAGCTTGAGGAACGATCTCATTGAATTATTGAAAAAGACAGAGAGAAATAACATACATAACAACAATAAAAACCAAAATAATTGGGAATAATATAAAACATTACGTAAGATTAAAAATAAAATCAAAAACAATTCACTTATAATAACTAATGCAGACAAAAATGCAGGTCTAGTAATACTAGATAAACCTTTATATATCGCTAAATCCTTAGATTTTTTTAATGAAAATAACTTTATTGAAATTAATAAGAATCCTACCAGCGCATTTCACAACAAAGTAAAGAAAATAGTTAAAAACTTTGAAACATTTTTCAAAGATCAAAATATTCCTTTATCTAGAATCTTACCTATAAATCCAAAAACACCTTTACTATATTCTTTGATTAAACTACATAAACAAAACTTCCCGATTAGACCCATCATTTCATCTATTGATTCAAGTACTTACAAAATTTTAAAATTTCTAATACAATTTTTTAAAGACAATATTCAGTTTAAGGCAAACTATGCAGTAACCAATAGGAATGATTTAATACAACTTTTACAAAATTTAAATTTACCTAACAATTTCACTCTCTTGTCTTTCGATATAACAAACCTATATACCAATGAACCAATACCAGAAACTTTAGAAATAATAAAATAATTATTAAGAAATAAATTAGACCCTATAGACACAGATTATATATATATTCTTTACTAAAAGTTTGCACTGAACAAAATTTTTGTCAGTTTAATAACAAATTCTATAAATATAACAAAGGTTTACCAATGGAATCGCCCTTGAGTGGTCTTCTTTCTCACATTTTTCTTAACAAAATAGAAAATGAAATTTTAAAACATGACAACGCTCATAATGATAATATACTGTTATGGCGCAGATATGTAGATGATATTTTAATAATCTGGCATAACGAAGGACATAATGATATAAATAGTTTTCACGATTACATAAACAATCTACACAATAACATTAAGTTCACCCTTGAAATAGAAAAAGACCACATTTAAAATTTTTTAGACATAACCTTAATTAACAAACGAGATAACAGATTTTCAAATTTACAGGAAACCTAAGCAAACTGATTCCATTATACCAATAGATTCCTATCATCATAATAATCATAACGCTGCAGCTTTTAGAGCTTACATATTATGTTTTATTTAATATTTTCATATAATATTTTATTTTAATTTGCAGTCCTACAAAAATTTATTCGTTTCTTTAATTATACCAGAATAAATAAAATTATCCATAATATTGACGTGCGATGTCGGGTAGGAAGAAAAGAAAACTAGAAGATGAAAACAGACAATTTAAAAATAATTGGGAAGATGACTACTTTTTCTTGCAAGTAAAAAATAATGCTGTATGCTTAGTTTGTCGTGAAACGATTACTGCTAAAACTTATAACATATGAAGACGTTATTAAAAACATACGAAACTTTCTGTACTTTCTGGTGGTGAACGCAAGGCCAAATTAAAATTATACTTACTTAAAGCTAACTTAAAGTCTCAACAAAATGTGTTTCAAAAACAAAATCAACAATCAAACGACATTGTCAGTACAAGTTTAAAAATTTCTCAAATTATTGCTAAAAAAATGAAACCTTTCTCGGATGGAGAATACATCAAAGAATGTTTAATTGCTGCAGCTGAAGATATTAGCTCGGAAAAAGTTCATATTTATAAACAAATAAGTCTGTCTCATCAAACTGTTGCACGTATAGTTCATGATATTTCCAATGAAATTTCCCTAAACCTCAATGAACATACCAAACAATTTGTGTACTCATTAGCTTTGAATGAAACAACCGATACCAAGGATACATCACAACTTGCTATATTTATTCGCGGAGTTGATAATAATCTGAAAGTAATAGAAGAACTCCTTGATCTTGTGAGTCTGAAGGATACAACAACGGGCAAAGATATTAAAGATGCTGTTCTAAAAAGCGCGGAAATCGGCAATTAGATTTTAAAAAACTTATTGGTATTACAACCGATGGAGCACCATCAATGATAGGAAAAAACATAGGAGCAGTTACTTTAATTTGCAAACATATTGAAAGCTTGGGACAAAATACATCATTTTTGGATTTATTTATTTGTCATTGTTTTTTACATATAGAAAATCTATGTGCTCAGTCATTAAATATGTCTCACGTGATGTCAGTTGTCATTAATATTATTAACAAAATAAAAAATAATTCATTAAAACACCGCCAGTTCCAAGAATACCTTCGCGAACTGGAGTCCGAGTACTGTGACCTAATATATTACGCCAAAATACGATGGTTGAGTCGTGGAAAATGTTTATTAAGATTTTGGAACCTCAGGGAAGAAATTAGAATTTTCATGAATGAGAACGGCGAAAACGTTCCACAATTATACGATGAAAATGGTTGTTGGATTTGTGTTTCTTAATAGATATCACAACTAAATTAAATGAACTAAATCAGAATCTTCAAGGAGAAAATAAATTAATTACGAATTGCTATCAAGACATTCATTGCTAAATTAAAATATTTTCAAAATCAACTGAAATCGAATAATGCCACCCATTTCCCTCACTTAAATGATTTCGAAATGGAAAATAAACCCATTTCCGAATATTCGCATAATATTAAAGATTTGCTTGAGGAATTTGAAAAAAGATTTGCCTACCTAGAAAAATTTGAACAAATGTTCAATATTTTTAATTGTCCATTTAATATTGATGTGAATTCAGCTCCAGGTTATTTACAACTGGAACTTATCGATCTGCAGTCCAACTCAGAAATGAAATTAAGGTTTGAGGACATCAATATAGTCGACTTTTATGGAAAATATATCCAGGAAGATAAATTTCCTAATTTGAAAAAATTAGCTATGTGTATTGTGGCAGCAAACGGCACAACATATCTCTGCGAGTCATTTTTTTCTAGATTAAAATTAGTCAAAACCAAAGACCGTAACAGGCTCACCGACGCAAATTTGACGAATCAGTTACGTTGTGCCACAACAAAATTAGAAGTTGATACTAAAAAAATTTCAAATAAAATAAATAAACAAGTTTCACATTAAATATCTGTTGTAATTTACTGAAATACCTATATATTATTGTGTATATCTGTGTACATGCTAGTTTGTGTATACGTATCTCATTTGAGCGCGAGTGTGCGCTAGAATTGAAATTTTCTTGTTCAGGTGGGTGGCGGCCCAGTGCCTTGTACATTCCTAAATTTTGGCCCGAAGAGTAATTTGGGTTGGACATGGCTGGTTTAAATAATGGATTTTCAACAACATATATAAATTCTCTAATAAATAGATTCCTCAATAAACAACAACTTAACATATCTACTAGTTTACAGAATACTTATAAAGACAAAATATATATCTATAGATCTATCAACTACCCAGGTAAAATAGTTTACAACATTCAATCTATTTTTAGGAAATATAATGTGAATATCACCTTCAAAAATTCTTTTACTCTTCAAAAAAGATTATTTAACGCTAAAGACAAAATTAATCCACTAGATAAAAATGGGGTTTACAAACTTGAGTGTGGTACGTATGGCGCATCATATATAGGAGAAACAGGTAGATCTCTAAAAGTTAGGATAAAAGAACATAGACATAATGATAATTCTAACTTCCGAAGACACATGTTAATTTACAATCATTAATTCAATATTAAAAATAATGTTTCTATTCTGCGTCAACAAAATAAAGGCTTTAAATTGAATTTATTAGAAAATTATGAAATAGAAAACTTTAAATTTAATAATGGTCACCTAGAATGCCTCAATGATCAGGTTCACACCAACAGGACTCTTTTATATAAATATTTATCCAAACCCTTTCCCTAAGATACTGAGGATTATTATATTCATGCCGCATATAATATTCGCATTTTTGGGGTCCCTGCGGCATACCACTTTCCTGTTCCATAAACCCTCTCCTTTTTCAAAATTTGGTCTGAACCAGTTTTTTATGTTTTTTTCTCTTCTGCGTCGCATTTGAGGTCGATTTCATAACTTGTTCTACACATCGCCATTAAGCAATTTTTACGTCTCAAAAGTCTTAAAACGTTTGTTAAAAATTTTACAAAGTGTGATGTTATTTTCTATCATTGTAATGTATATTAATTAAATGTAATAATGGAGTTGGACATGCTTTTAATGTTATTTTCTTGAAACACCTTTACTATAGTCTTTATTCTATATTAAGAAGTGTCACTGTAAGTAATTTTTTTTTGTAAAGTTTTTTATGCTTATTTCTTGACCATTTATTTTCATCAATCATAATTATCATCAATCATATTTTCTTGTAGTTTACCTCTAAAGGTGGTTATGTAACCGAAACTAGTCAGATAAATAGAATTTTTAATTTAATAAACGACCAGTTAAAGGTACAAAAAGAAGTGTAATTATATATTCTTTCGCTACAAATTTATGTTGAGTTCATATTTGATATCTCAAAAACGAATTGAGATACTCACGGATGGATTTGTTCTCGGAATGATGTATACTTTTCTTTATAAATCGCAAAAATTTCATCAAGTTATCTTAAGAATTCGATTTTTTACGATTTTTCAAAAATGATTAAGGAAATTGTTAATTTTATGTTTAGGTTATATTCAAAACTTGATACCTCAAAAATAAATTGAAATACTCTGGTTCTATTCTCGGAAAATTCTGTACTTTCCTTTTTATATATATTTTTTGAAATTTATCTCTCATGTAAAAGGAGAATTATGTATGTTATGTATGTTTCGCCCCCATAGATTGAGAAATATTGGCTATATAAGGTATTTCAAGTTTTTGTAGTAGGACTAACAATTTCTATGACAACTCTTGGTTCGAAAACTACACAAATCGTTTTCATTCTGTTATATTCATATTTACAATTTAGCAATTTTGTTACTTCTTTCAATATTTTAAAACTGTCAATTAAAGACAATTGAGCAATTTCTTAAAAAATTAAGAAATTATTGGCTCAGGCGGTAATAATAGGACACGCATAAGAATTTTTAAAAATGCTTTTTCTCCATCATATCTTAGTTTACTAACTACTAAATATTCTAAACGTAATAATTCAGCCAATTTGTTCAACGCATATTTGAACTATGTGCCCGTCTGAAATTACATGCGGTTATATCGAAGTATGGGATAACTAAATTTATGCAAAATATGAAATTATATGCAAAAGCATATAAATCCGGTTTCTAGTTATAGGCAATATATAGGCAATATCTCTCTAACCCCGTTTTCTCTTATTACTAATTTTCCTCCTATTTCCTTTTCCAATTTAACTTTTATCATCACACTCCAATAAGCTGATAAAATATGCTAGTCATCATTCTTAATAATATTCCTTGTTTAGATCTGTAAACATTTTCATTGCGCATTTATTGCATTTCTAATGATAAACTTAGCCGTACTAGAGCAAGAATGTAATTTCTGGAATTTTCTCACATTGTTTCAACTGTAAGTCAAGTTTTTTTATAAAGCACGTATATTTAAATAGTAATTTTCTTTAATTAATTACATTGTTGTCGCAAATGCGGATTTAATTGAATTTGTCCCTGAATATAAGTACAAACAAAAAAGCGAAATAACTATTTTTACGTATTAGATTGCAGCAACATTTTACATATGAGTTTTTTCGCTATAAAAAGTAACAGTAACTGAATAAATCGATACAATCTAATTATGGTTACGACCGGCGCGTGGAAATCTAACCGATATAAAATACAATTTATAATGAGCAAAACGGGCACATTGTTTAGCGCTGTATCGGTGAGATGCAGTTTGCTTTCTGGTTTCGAGGAGACGTTAAAATTACTTTACGATCGATATATCTTAAGAAATATCCTTGAATGCGGAAAGCGAAGTTTTTTTAAATTATTGCCGTATGAGGTTATGCAAAATAGGAGATTTTATGGAGGCAATAAAACACAGACAAGAGTCGTGATGCCCCCTAATAGGGCGACGAGATATCCACTTATTTTATTGGTGAGAGAACAGAGGCGGTATCGAACTCGAACATGATAGAATACATTTTCAATTAGGTTACGCGAGATATCCAAGAACTGTATGTAGCGTAGCAGGTGCATGCCACACCAAACGTGTGGGAACGAGTCGTAATTACCCATAGTTGAATCTCTGCAAACCTAGGCTCTTCTTGCACAATCAGATTTAGCTTCCATTAAAATTATTTACGCCCGTTATTACACCGCGTTTCTGCAATGAAACAAATAAACCCGCCTAAGCAATGGCGTGATGCAATATTTGTTTAACGCATTTAACCAACAACGATTAAAGAAGTGATTTTCTAATTACCACTCCTCCGTCTATTACTATTACTTATATGTTGTAATTAGATGTAATTTCATTCTCAACTCGAATTAATATAACGTCAAAACAGATTTCCACTTTTATTTTGCATTTTAAATAGCACACGATGCGATCGCATGCGTGCAGAAATATGCGCGTGTATATAAAAAGAACTCTCATTTCATGATCGTATAATATTTCATTTTGCATGCCACATCCTCCCGTCACGTGGGGCACACCGAGACCCCACGTGCCGTTTCCCGGGAACATGCGCGACACATCATTCACATTGTGTACGTTATTTTCTACGCCCTCGAGACTCCGCATGATTGACAATCATTTCATTACGGAGGGAGGTCGGAGCCGTGTAATTGGCTAGAACGTAGCGACACACTTTCAGCTTATTGGCGGTGAACAGCACCGGAAGTGAAAGCCAACCGACGTTTGAAATCTATACAGCAGGGGAAGAGGTAAAAGTCTATATAGTTACTTAACTCTACGAGATTTATTCTTGAATTCATTTTCTGTGTTGTTAAATTTTGCAAATTATTTTTCATTTAGTCTTAGAGATTGTTACATTCCAAAACTCACACTTATTACTTACAATTTTTAATATTATGAGAATAAAGGACCATCACATCATCAAATGAAATATATTGAATACGTCTAAAATAATACAAATTTTAAGAACCATCTTGCATTGAGGAAAATGATATTACTTCAAGGTGTAGAATGACTAATGAATGACTAATCCACTCATATTAACTCATTGTTAAAGATTGCTATGTTTTAAGTTGCGATGATTTGGCAGTTACAGATTGCAGAGGTAGTCTCTGAAGCCGTGGCCACTCAGAGTTGACTGATAAAATGGTTTCTTCCTTCGCTTCTCCCTTCGACGAGATAGCTATATTTCTAAATCAAGTATTATCCATTTAGTCCATCTGGCCTTTTCATCGGTTGTTCCAATCTTGAACTATTTCCTCCTCCGTGGAGATTTGTTGATCTTCCTTTCCAAGCTGGTAATGAGCTTCTCCAACACAATACAACCCAACCTAGTTCAGACCAATCCAACTCAGTGGCACGACATAAGTGGGACTAATCTGTCAGATCATTAGGCAAAGTAAACATCGTGGACAAGAAATCACACAGAAAAAGACATGATGAACAGTCTGTTTGGCATCATTTCCTAATAGAAAGAAAATAATATTTACTGGAAGTCTTCACGAAATTCATCTTGCTTATGGGTCTAAAACGACCAAAAAGTGATGCCTCCTCTCTTTCCGGAACCAGCCATCGGGGCATTTCATTGGAGTGAAAACATAATCGTTTTCTTCTTTGACTCTTCTTTGTCTTAGAGATTGATACATTCCAAAACTCACACTTATTACTTACAATTTTTGATATTATGAGAATAAAGGACCATCACATCATCAAATGAAATATATTGAATACGTCTAAAACAATACAAATTTTAAGAAGCATCTTGCATTGAGGAAAATGATATTACTTCAAGGTGTAGAATAACTAACGAATGACTAATCCACTCATATTAGCTCATTGTTAAAGATTGCTACGTTTTAAGTTGCGATGATATGGCAGTTACAGATTGCAGAAAACAGGGATCTCGGACAAGTTTTGTCCGGTATTAAAAACCGGTATTGATGACAAAATACAGGTATTTCGATATTAGCGTTATTACTAAATACGAAAAAAAAAATAAAAAATCGCCAAATAATCGGCTGCGACAAAATCTTGGAAACATATCCCAACCCAACTTAGTATCTGTTAGCTATCATTGCTACAATAGAATTTGACCACCAATATCTTTCCTCATTCCCTTCCTTCATAAGGTATTTTGGAAGCTACTCTGTAATTATGTTTCCATATCTTGCATTGTATCTTCCCTACCTTAACGGCGTCCTGGTTTTCTAACCCAACACAACCTTTTATTTCGAGGGAGCCCTCTGTTCTTCCCGCTCCATCATCCACTATGCCTTCATTTCATCACTGTTCTATTACGCTCTTTCCTTTATTTCCTTCGCGACTATGACCCCCTCACAAGCATCTCTACTGTATTTCACCATATCCAACATTTCATAATAACTTTAATGCAGCTTCTTGGGGTTAGCACTGTTCATAGTTTCTTTTAGTTTTTCTGTATTTCATCTTACAAGCTTCTGGTGGACCATATATCCCCATAGACTTACCGTTTATATTGTGTTTAAAGAGGTAGTCTCTGAAGCCGTGGCCACTCAGAGTTGACTGATAAAGTGGTTTCTCCCTTCGCTTCTCCCTTCGAAGAGATAGCTATATTTCTAAATCAAGTATTATCCATTTAGTCCATCTGGCCTTTTCATCGGTTGTTCCAATCTTGAACTATTTCCTCCTCCGTGGAGATTTGTTGATCTTCCTTTCCAAGCTGGTAATGAGCTTCTCCAACACAATACAACCCAACCTTATTCAGACCAATCCAACTCAGTGGCACGACATAAGTGGGACTAATCTGTCAGATCATTAGGCAAAGTAAACATCGTGGACAAGAAATCACACAGAAAAGGATATGATGAACAGTCTGTTTGGTATCATTTCCTAATAGAAAGAAAATAATATATACTGGAAGTCTTCACGAAATTCATCTGGCTTATGGGTCTAAAACGACCAAACAGTGATGCCTCCTCTCTTTCCGGAACCTGCCATCGGGGCATTTCATTGGGGTGAAAACATAATCGTCTTCTTCTTTGACTCTTCTTTGTCTTAGAGATTGATACATTCCAAAACTCACACTTATTACTTACAATTTTAGATTTCTATCTTTCTAAATCTCTTAAGATTTAAATCTTGCTGAGAATCACGCTAGAACATTATGATGCTGTAAAACGAAAAAATGCAGACTGACAAAGCAACACCATCACAAAGTACATTACGTTCAAAGTAACTCACCGATAATGCAACTTAATCTAATTTATATAGAAACCAACCTAACCTAACGTTATCTAATTGAGAAGCAAACCAACCCAACCTAACTTTGTCTTTTTTTAAAGAGGAAATTAGGAGATCTTCACGAAATTCATCTGGCCTATGGGTCTAAAACGACCAAACGGTGATGCCTTTTCTCTTTCCGGAACTTGCCATCGGGGCATTTCATTGGGGTGAAAACATAATCGTCTTCTTCTTTGACATCATCTCGGAATCTGGCACAACACACCAGTCAGGTAGAGCGATAACCGTCAATTTGTTTCACTCCATCGAAAGATAACCCAATAGATGTCGGTACCATAAACACGTACTATATAACCATACCATACCATATAAACAATTCCCACTTACTATTTGTTAGCTACCAACGCTGTCACATACCTGAACGTGGAGGAGAACTAATTCGCCATTCTGCAGATTCCTCCATCCTATGCACCCGCCCCCTATTCGTCATACCTTTCACCGCCACACACTTACTGCTCCTCGTCCACACTCCATCCCCACTGGTCCCCACGGTGAGACATTTTATGGAGGAAACACCATAACATTACTTTTTTATTTTATTTGCTGAATCCTTATTCATACCTTCCTGGCGACAGCTCCCATTCTACTGCCTTCTTCTCTTTCACTATCACTCTACACATCCTTTCTTTCATCACTACTGTTTCTAAATGATGATACTAAAATAGAGTGTCGCTTTCCCTACACAACCAACATTCATTATCATATTTTCTTATCTTGCACAGGTAAGCATCAAAGATACCGTGACCTATCTAGCCCGATTTTCCAATTCGCTGCTATCTTTTGCTTTTACCACAAGTGCCAATCATCCGCGTGCGAACTTAACTTTGTCTAACTCAGAAGCAAACCAATCTAACCTAACTTAATCTAACTCAGAAACAAACCAACCCAATCTAACTAACTCAGCAGCAAATCTAACTTAATCCATTTCAATTACTTACTAAAATGCATCCTAACTGCAAAGAAAAGCCATCTAGGCATAAATCAAATACAAAGGAAGATAACGGCAAAGCAATTTAATCATGAAGTAGGATATTTTAAATGAAGACTATTTCAAAGCAATTCAGCATAACTCCTAAGTAAGGAAATTCAAACTCATCCAAAAAATAATTAATCTCACCTCGAAGCAGCTTAAAGTATATGGTTAAGCTGCCTATTTCGAAGAACTAAGCAGACGAAGAAGACTATATCACAGCAATTCAGTTTAACTCCGAAGTAAGGAAATTCAAACTCATCCAAAAGGTAAATTAATCTCACCTCAACGCAACCTAAGTTTAAGTCGGCTACAAAAGACCAAATGTCACAAATTACTGTGTCTCAACACTATAGTCAGTAAATTAATCAAAGCATTAAAATCTGAACGTATTAGGCAGAATTATGCATTGTTAGCCTTCTAATAAGGTCGGTTGCAACTACGGCGTCAAGATTAACCCAGCATCAATTTATTGATTTTTCTGAACGTAACAAAAAAATTTAGACAATGCTTTCCTGCATCGTGGAAGACATTTAGATAACATTATGAGAATGTATCTAACGTTTCCTGCCAATTTTTGATATTGTCTATGACACTAAACCCACTGAGACAATTTCAAAAGCAATTTTTAATACTTTCTGCCAGTTTTGACAGTTGTATATGATATTATAGTCATGCAGAAAAAATGAAAATGCATTTAGACATCTTCAAAAGACTGTTTCTAACTTTTCTATTAATTTTTGACATAATTGATCACATCATTTGCATTTAAATACCATTAAAAGAATTTTTCTAATGTCTCCTGCCAGTCTTCAACATTATCTATGATTTTAAACGCATTGAGACAATTTTAAAAGCGGTTTCCAATATTTTTCCAGTTTTGCCAGTTGTATTACAGTCATTTAGAAAATCTCAAATCAAAATTTCTTACATTTCCTCCCAATTTAAACATTGTCTGTAACATCAAATGCAATTAGACAACTTTAAAATAACATTTTTAACATTTTATTATCGATTTTTAACATTATTCATAATCGATTTTTGCATAATTTCTAACATGTTCTGTTAGTATTGACAGCTGTGTATGGTCTTATATAGATAATAGTCTTCTAGACAATCTTAAAACAAAATTTCTTACATTTTCTGCCAATTTAAACTTTGTTCGCGACATCAAATACATTTATACAACTTCAAATGAATTCTAATGCATGTTTTTTTATCAATTTTTGATATTATTGAAAACCTCAAATGCATTTAGACAAGATTTGGAGTATGATTCCAATGTCTCCTGCCAATCTTTAATACTGTCTATTACATTAAACACATTGAGACAATTTCAAAAGAGGTTTCCAAGATTTTCTGTCAGTTTTGACAGTAGTATATGGTATTATAGTTATGTGAACAATTTAAAGATAACATTTTTTACATTTTAGCGCCAATTTAAAGTTGTGATATCAAATACATTTAGACAACTTCAACAGAACGTTTCCAAAGTTTTCTATCAATTTTTGACACTATCGATGACATCATATACATTTAGATAAGATTACGAGAGCGTTACTGACGTCTCCTGCCAATCTTTGATACTGTCTATTATATAAAACACATTGAGACAATTTCAAAAGAAGTTTCCAATATTTTCTGTTAGTTTTGACAGTTGTATAAGGCAGCGTTTCTCAACCTTTTTGATCTGCGGATTTAAATTGCGCTGACCAATTTTTGTCCAATTATTTTGAACAACATCGTGTTAATTGTAAATTATTGGTAATGGTGTAAAATTATTGATTGTCTAATATAAGATTGGTTATAAGTTTTTGGGAATAAAACCAAGAAGGGAGTAGGACTTAAGAACTTTCTTTAATAGAATGTGGAGAAATAATTAACAAAATCAGCTAACAACAACAAACTTACATTTGGAGGTAAAAATGTTGATGGTAAAAAATATAGTTCCCACAAAATACCATAATATCAGATCTAGGGAAAAGTAACTAGCCCAAAATACATAAAAGACAACAATTGTTGAAAACTTGAAAAAGTTAAGAACCAATAGGACAGAAAGATGACGTAAATTGAAAAAGTAAAATGGATTAAGATAACACAGGACCGAGAGAACCAAAGGAAACAGAGACTTACAAACGGTATTTTTACAAATTAAACATTAACGATTTCTAATTATTAATTATTAAAATTGCACTACGGTGTTAACAAAACAATCATGAAAGAAAACAACACGACTGAATCAGCATGGGGTTTGTTGGTTAGTTCAATTAGATGGCGGTAAATTTCACTAAGACTCTGGGTGTCAGTTCAACAATTAACCGTGTTGGAGATAGAGGAAATACGAAACATTTCCAAGAAAAGTCTCCTACTATATACACCCTCCCTACAAAGAATTTTAGTCCAATCAAAATCGAATTTGTGGTCTGTTGACACATCATGCTCAACCAAAACAGTCCCCCCCGATTTTATCATGGCACAGTACCTTGCATACTGTGCAATTCTGGATTTGAGGTAGTGAGAAGTGATACCTACATAGGTCACAACCCATACTTTCGATCTTATACACTAGGTTAAATTGGTGGAGAAGGGGACAAATTTGGAGGGAGTTGTTTAACACCGTCAAGGACCAATAAAGTTGAGATAAGCCAGTACGGTTGGGGACATAATTTGGCTGAGTATTTGGCGAGTAGAGAATTCTGTTGATCAGTAAGCGAGGGCCCAACCCATTAATGCAGAAGACATCCGCTAGAAACCTAAGATTCTCTTCTCTAAACTCATGGTCGGAAATGTGAATGACCCTGGTTTTCATGCCCTTGACGGTGTTAACCTTGATATGAATGGGATGGCAAGAAAATAGATGTTAAAATGACTTCATATACCAACTTAAAACAATGTGTTGACTAGTTTTTCTGATGATTAGTGAGTCACACAATTATTGGATTCTGTTTCCATCCTAAATTGGATGTGACGATCAACAGAGTTGAGCTCCCGCTGCACGTACAGTAATTTGTCAAATGGTACAGCACAAATAATGTCATCGACATTCTTGTAAATATAGGGTAATCGAAATGGGAGCTGATATATACCAGATCTAACTAAGAGAACTACCAAACTGTGGGGTTACCAAACTTCTTTTTATAAAACATGTTGTGAAGAATTGAACTAGAACTCGATGGCCTCAAGAAACAAATCTTTGCGAATATACGTGTAAGGTTGTATTAGGTTCCAGTCTACAGATCCTTCCATTACCAATTGCAAGAGATCAGAACAAAATCAGGAGGTAATGTCATATTACTCATCTTTTCAGCAAAAATGAAGGAGTGGTTGATGTTGTACTTTGTCTTATTGGCCACGGTGGAAGACATAATGGTGGCTAGATAAACGGACAACCGGTAAGTAGAGGAGACACTAAACGAAATGATCGGTCTAAGTGGTGTTCCAACCTTGTAGATCTTAGGGAGACACTTGGGAAGTTTACAGAATTTATTTTTTTTGTTGGGCAATATAGGATTTGTCGTCAATGCTATATTGGGATATATTATACAATATATTGGGACTAGTTAAGAATCGTTGTCACTTATCCCTTATCAGCCGGAACCACAATGAGGAAATACGGTCTGTTTTGTTTTAAGATGAGTCCCGTTTTCGCTTTGAAACGAGAGCTACCTGGGGATAGACCTGAGCACGGATTCGACATCACAAACAATTTGAGGAATCATAGTTGAATTCAGTGTAAAAGGTAAGTCAAATTTGGGACTTACAATTAGTGAAAGAAACGTGGAGGCCTTTATTAAAGGAGATTTTTAATCCTTACCCCCTTCTTGTGATAATTATACCTAACTTAATCGAATTTCAAAGCAAATCAAGCCAATCTAACTTAATCTGGTTTTAAAGAAAATTAAATCAACCTGATGAAGCCAATCTGAAGCAATCAAAGCTTAATTTAAAAGCAGCCAATCTCAGAGCAACCTAATTTTTGAATAATAGCCAAAATGCATGCCAATCTAACCTTAAATCAAATCAAATTCAAAACCAACCTTACTTAATCTAGTTTCCAAGAAAATTAAATCAACCCAATAAAGCCAATCTAAAGTGATCAAAACTAAATCTAAAACTAAGTCAATCTCAGACGAACCTAATTTTTTAAATTTAAATTAATTCCACCTCAAAGCGGCTAAAGCACAACGTGTATCAGTCACAAAAGAAGCAAATGTCAGAGCAACATAATGACTTAATACCAAATTAAGTAAATTAATCAAGGTATTAGCGGCTACTTGTTTTATTTTACCTCATCATTAAACTGAAATCACATTTAACTGAGTCACATCAAGGAAGTCTTAATTAGGCAGAATTATACATTGTTAGCCTTCTATTAAGGTCGCTTGCAACTATGGCGTCAAGATTAACCCATCACCAATTTACTAATTAACTTAATTTGTTGAATGTGGCACAACAATTTTTCGATTAGATGCAGGAATACATTTAGCGTTCTTAAGATTGAGCTTTAGAATTTTTAAGGTTGCTTAATTGTTAGATTGTAATGGAAGTGAAAATATTAAGTATGACCAAAATACTTGAATTAGATTAAGTTGATGTTCAAGTAAGAACAATGCGATAATTGTAAATATTTTGAGGTTACCAAGAGTAGGATGTTTTCGACGTCCGTTAATTTATTTCTTGCTCAACGGCTAATTGGCAAAGTAATTAATTGCACCCAGCACGGTCAGAACCATTAAGTGGTCGTGTTATCTACGAAATGATACATGTTCGGCGCGTACAAGCTCGAACGGTCTTGCTCGCGTCCGCGTACGCGCTGGAACCAATTATTAGGTACAAGCTCCGTCGTCCGAAGTCACCGTTTTTGCACAACGAACAAGGTTGAAGACGCCCACATTTATTTGCTGAACGAGACCAATAATTTACAAGAGGCAAACGTACGCAAATGAAGTAAAGAGTATATAGAGATGATCAAAGCGTCGTATTAATTCGGTTCAAATAAAATCTTTGCGTTTTGTTTTTCTATTGGTTGAATAATTTATAGTGGGTTTCAGCGTAAAGAACAAAGGTGCACACCTGTACGCTCAGCAAATGGCAGTCTTCGACGTCGGCAACCCGGCTACTTGTTCGGGCCACAACTTCAACTAACCGTGATCGCGGGACACATTAGTGTTGTCAACCGTTGTAACTTGCCGTTCGGTTGGTACAGAGAAAGTTACTTATTTATGAAGGGGTTAACATCGCGAGATTGCAAAATTTATTATAAGACGATATCAAGCACTTAGAACTTACTTAAACCTATTTAAAAGGATTAAACTTCTTATACCGAAGAGAGATTTTAAAATAGAATAAAATGAACGACTGCTAACAACTTGGCAGCAATTATTGGACGTGCGAACAAAAACAGTGAGAACGTTGTCTTCACGGAACATTGACCTAATGTACTTGGGGATGTTATTTATTGTGCATGGGAACAAATAGAGATGCGGCTATTAACGAACTCGCTACCTTAAGATTCTCGCATACATCAACATTCACAAATAAAGCCATAACGTCCGGCTTTTATTCAAGCTTTATTCCAGGTATATTCCGGCTTTATTCGATCTCGGTCACAATTCAGCTTACAACCTGTGTCCAAGTTGACGTTCGCTGTCTCTTTGTTCGTTTATCTACCAGTTGACAATGTTTATGCTCCGATGACCAGATACGGCTTTCATAATACAATCCGTCGATATGTTTGTACACCTGTCGCCTACCATTTTAGGAAGCATGAAGGATATTGTTGTTGCCGACCTGCGGACAACAGGAAGTCTAACACACGTTCTTAGTATCAGTTCATAGAATCTGTTCGTAATACCATTTCTTCTATATAAAGGATTTATAGTTTGAAGATAGACATCCGGTTGAATAGATTATATACCGCGTATTGAACGATTAAAAATGAGAATGATAGATGGAAATAAAGTATTGTGCTGACACAAACAAAGCTAACAATCTTAATTATAATTGACGGTCCGTTTTGTTCGTTTAGGTAGCCTATCATTATCAATTAGTCCGCGCCATAATCAAACGAGTCATCAGATTAAACAATTTTATTGCTGCAATTTAAAACAACTTACTTAATTAGAGACGTTTCATTTCTTTTATCTCGACATTGATTATCGTTTGTGACGAATCAATCAAGACAAAGATTTATCGCCCATTGAGAGTTTAATTTCGCTTCATCTTAATAGGACTTTGTTAACGAAGCAACAGCGCATGATTCGCATATAACCCTGAAAGTATTTAACCATTTAATTTGCGATTTGTGGATAATGGCCATATCCATTATCTTGTTTTTTTTTTAAATCGCCGAGGTCGCTTGCGGGCGAGGCGCTGGATTTCATACATATATCAACATGAAATCGGTAGTTTTGTAGGATTATAGTGATTCGCCTGCAAGCGATTTAGGCGACTTGAGGCGTAATTGTTCTATGTACGTCTTGATAAAGACAAACTACCTCATAAGAAGATATTTACTTTCACATTGCCGAGGTCGGCTGCAGGCGAGGCACCTGGTTTGATATGGCAACATGAAATCGGTAGATTTATAAGATTCTAGCGCCTCGCCTGCA
The DNA here is from genome assembly GCA_036711965.1 of Onthophagus sagittarius. Taxonomy (NCBI): domain Eukaryota; kingdom Metazoa; phylum Arthropoda; class Insecta; order Coleoptera; family Scarabaeidae; genus Onthophagus; species Onthophagus sagittarius. The sequence continues at coordinate 45,343,467 of JASERS010000004.1, forward strand.
AGCGACCTCGGCGATTTGAGAATAAATGTCTTCTTCTGAGAAAGTTTATATCCTTATTAAGACGTATGAGGAACGACGATTATACTATAAATTTATAGTTTGGTGATGTTACGGATTTGGGTTTAGCAGACGCGGATGTGGAGTCGGATTTTTTAATTCTAATTTCGTGAATGCAGATGCGAATGTTTGGATGCGGAATTAACGACTGCGGTGTTATAGAAAACGTTACATACTTACATTTTAATGAAATTGTTATTTACGTAATCAGTTATGAAAAGACCAATTTTGTTTAATGAATGCAACATTTGTGAAAACGAGCGAGTGAAGCAAGCGAGTCTTGAAAATTGTGTGAGCAAGGAACAGGGAACCAGGATATAACGAACACCAAACGACCTGAAAATCGGTTCCTTATATTATAACCATATAATAATATATAAATTCGTTACAGACAAAAATTTGAAAAGTACCATGAATTAAATGTATTTAAATAAACTTGGTTTGGTTGGGTAGAGCTTCAACTTTATACCAACTTGATACAATCTCTTATATTGAATTGAACTTAGAAGTTTTGTGGTTTTGGATTTGATTTTTTGTTATATGAAGTTGAAACTTCATTCAACTTAACTACAGAAGGAAACATCAAACTAAAAATATGGAAGAAAGATTACGAAATATTTCAAAAAATTAAAAATTATTCCAAATTAGGGTTAGGTTCAGCTTCAACTTCATACCTTCCCTCATATTGAATAGTATGAAGTATGGAAGATGGTGGTGAAGACGAATACGACCCCAAACCGGACGCGACGCAGTAATTAGTTAGTGATTAGCTTGTAATTAATATGAAATACTCGACCTATATATTGTTTTGCAATTCCTGATTTTATCACTTCGAACTAGTTTCTGAAGAAGGTTGCAACATGGCATCCGAAACGTCAAACATTTTTTCAAAAAAACGCATGGCAAAACCCGAAAGTTCTATTGTTAGTCCTAGTGATAGTTCTAATTTTAGTTCAGTTGTAAAAAGTTATAAGAAAATTGATAAGGTTTTTTAAAATAATACTAATTGGTCAGATACATTTTCAGGTTGTTACTGTTCGCAAAATAATTATATATTCTAAATGGCAAGTTTCCAAAGTTTATGTGAACTAAAACGGTTCTAATGTGCCAAAAACAGTTTTCTGATGATAAACCCGGATGTTTTCAGTTCTATGTCTACTATTAATTCCAATGATAGTGCTTCTCAAGCGCGGCGAAACTGGGCGCTAAAAACAATTGAATTGGAAAAAGAAATGTCTTCCGCTAACAGTGTTTAGAATTTTATAAGCAGTATCTAGTCTTGAATTGGCAGTTCTTGAACTTCTGAGATGAAGATATTGTATTTTACTAATTGTGTTTGAGGATTACTTCAGTTAAGATATAGCATTTTTTCCAATAATACTTAATATTTTCGAAACAAACTCAAATGATTTATCAACAATAGGTATCTTGTTTTTGCAATGAAAGTGTTTTCTGTCAGCAGTTTTTCAAGTGGTATCAAGCCTTCAGGAAAAATTTTAAGTCATAAAGAAGCAATATCAAAAAAAAAAAAATGTACTCTTTTAGAAGCAGTATCAAGTCTTCTGGAAATATTTCAAGTCTTCTAGAGACAGTATCAAGTCATCTGGATGCATTTCAAGTCTTCCAGTGTTCTAGAAGCACTTTAAGGTTTTCAGAAGCAAGATCAAGTGTTCTCGAACCATTTTATGCCATCCAGAGGCAAGATCAAGTGTTTTCGACAATTTCAAGTTTTACACAGGCAATATCAAATCTTCTGGAAGCATTTCAGGTCTTTTAGAACCAGTATCAAATCTTTTATTGCAAGTCTTCTGGAAACCCTTTAAGTCTTCTAGGAGTAATATTAAGTTTTCCAGAGGGATTATTAAGTATTTTGGAAGCATTTCAAGTCTTCTAGAAGTAGTTCAAGCCTTCCAGAGTAAATGCCAAGTGTTTTAGAAACGTTTCAAATAATTTACATAAATTTTATTTTATTTCCAATCAAATATTCTAAAACCGTCAAGTTTTCTGGAAGCAATATCAGGTCTTCTAGAATCAGTATCAAGTGTTACACGGGCAGTATCAAGTCTTTCGAAAATACTTTTAGGTTTCCTAGAGGCAGTTTCATGTCTACTGGAAGTTTTCCAAGTCTTTCAAAGGCAATAAGGCAGGTCTTTTTGGAAGTATTTCTTCTATAACCAGTATCAAATCTTCTTGAAGTATTGCAAGTTTTCCGGAAATATTTGAAGTTTTCTGGAAGCAGTATCAAGTGTCTTAGAAGCAATATTAAGTCTCAATTCAAAATACGTGCTTCCAAAAAATATTCGTAGCAATTAAAATAAAAAATTAGTTTGTAGTCTTACCGATACCTAAAATGGAATGGAATAACGATTTAGTAAAGAATTTATTCAACTACATGAAAAGAATCTTGTGCTTTGGAATCCCTAGGACAAAAGGTTCAAGAATTCAGCATGGATGTCTCAGTAACAGAATTGAGAAAGAAAAAGGAATCCCTTATATAGTCTGTATAATGCGAAGTGAATGTGACTCATCGATTTCCGTAAGAATTTTGCGCATACGTTGCAAATATTATGTCCGCGCGTTGTTATATACACTGTTAGGCGATGAGTCACCTCCACTTCTCGTGGTACAGACTGTATTTACGTATAGATACTTATCAAAAAAAAATTGTGAATCCAAAATTCCTGTTTTCGGATCCAATGATGCTTATGTTCAGTTAAAATAAAAGACAAACATTGAATTTTGAGGTATGATTTATTTAAGTGAATATAGTAAATATCATTAAAAACTAAACTTGTCATTGGACTGCTCCATTGGTAGAAAAATATTTTGCAGACTTCTTTTACACATACTTTGCGTCTTGGGATTGTTTTTTGCCTACTTTTGAATGTACTTGGTTTAAAATGTCCGTCTACTTCATAATCAAAAACTTCATTTGGCGAATATGACTGGCTGGATATGGAACTTCGTCACAGAAAATTATGAGGTAGTGTACATGTGATGCAGAAGAGAGCCTCAACAACCGGAGCTTTCTCCAGTTGTTACCATTATTTACTTCTGACCAATGTATGTTCTTTTAGAATTTCTACAAGAGCCTGACATACTAAGGGAACTTTGTGATTTATGAACTACTGTGATTGCTAGACGCTTTCTCACAGTAATAGATCGTTTGATGTTGGTGTTTTTTTTAATAACATTAAAAGTTTGAGTTTAATTTTCATCAACAGATATTCAGTCTGCAGCTGACATTCTATGAAAGTTTTCAAATGTGCCTGAAGGTTCTTTTTGTAAATCTAATACCATATTTGAGCTATTGTTCTTATAGTTTCATTAAAAACATATTCCTTTTCATATTATAATAGATCGAAAATCAGAAACGTCAAAATTGAATTAAAATGCATTTTTAGAAGTGTCATTTTCTGAAAAATTATAAATATTTACTTGCCTTTTTTAAGTCTAGCAATAACAATGTCGTTATCCTCCTCGTCTCTATTAAAAACTGAACCAACTATCCAACATTAGCTCCAAATTGTTTCATGTATTCGATCAAATATGTATTCACCGTATGATAGGAACATTCGTTACACCAACTGTAGAACTTACGAATTTACGAGCGGTGCTAGCATTGTATGGAGTTGGCTTAACACGAAATCGACAAATTTTGAAAGATGCCAATACTCTTATGACAAACTTTTTGTTAAGAACTATAAGGAACGATTACGTTTCAAATGGCCGAGATCGCTTGCGGGCGAGGTGCTGATTTTAATACATTAACACAAAATCGTTTATTTTGGAATATACTACCGCCTCGCCTGTAAATGGCCTCGGGGATCCAAGAGTCTTATGAGAAAGTTAGGTATATCCTTATGAAGACGTATCAGGAACAATTACGCTTCAAATCGTTGAGGTCGCTTGCAAGCGAGGCACTGGTTTTAATATTTTAACATGAAATCGGCAATCTTGGTAGATGCTAGCGCCCGCAAGCGACATCAGCGATAGAGAGTAGAGGTCTTCTTATGAGAAAGTTTATATCATTATTAAAAGGTATAAGGAACGATTATATTACAAATCACTAAGGTCACTTGCGGGCGACGCGCTGGTTTCAATACATTAACACGAAATCGTCTTCTTATGAGAAAGTTTATATCCCTATTAAAATGTACAAGGAATGATTACGCTACACATTGCTGAAGTCCTTGCGGTCGAGGAACTGATTTTAATATATTAATATTAAATTATCAACTATAGGAGATGCTAGCACCTCGCCCGCAAGTAACCTCGGCGAATTGAGAGTAGATGTCCTTAGGAGAAAGTTTATATCCTTATCAAGATATTCATGAAAGCGCTCGAATCCTATAAAACTGCCGATTTCGTGGTGATATATTAGACCTAGCGCGTCGCCCGCAAACGACCTCGGCGATGTGAAAGCAATGTCTTATTATAAGGAAGTTTGTATCTCTATCAAGAAGCAAAAGGAACAATCACGACTTAAATTATTGAGGTCGCTTAAGGGCTCTAACATCTTCCAAACCTGGCGATTTAGTATCATTGAGATTAATTTTGCTTCATCTTAATAGGGCTTTGTTAACGAAGCAACATAGCATGATTCGCACTGCAAGTATTTAAGCATTTAATTCGCGATTTGCGGAGACGTTAATTGTAAAGGCGACAATGGCCAGATCCATTATCGGTTCTTTTCCAAATCGATCGTATATAACTCTAAAAGTACAATACGCCTTCGCGGTGGCGTTGTCGACCGGATTTGTGTCGCGACAGATTAAGATTGACGTGATACCACGTCGCGCGGTTTATTGCGCAATTGATAATGACTTTGCGCGCTATCAGTTCCTCCTTATCTGCGATCGATTCGCGATCTTGCCGACAGGTTTCACTTGGGACTTGGTTTCTGACGAAGTAAAGTTTCCATGGGAAACACGCCGGAGCGTTGGCGGCATTTTCAGAGATTGGGATCCGAAGTGATGCAAGATGGAGATTTCGAGCGCAACGTCCCCAGTCATGCAGAAGAGATGGGCTTATCGCTTAGATTAATTGAGGAACGCAACCAAAAAGAATTTAAAAATATTTTAAGTATAATTAAGTATATGATTATTTTATATGGATGAAGTTACGATCCTTCTTTACTTAGAATGTCAATATGTCTTTGGAATAGATCGGTTGAGCGTATGGTCACGTCAACGCAATCCGAACGGGCAATTGCGTGTGTCCGGTCAATTACCGGCGGCGTGTAGATAATAACTCTTTATATAATTGGCAGGAATAACAATGCGAAAAACGGTTCAGGCGGCGTCGGCGGCGAAGCCGCAAAATTGGCTGGAAGCTCGCGTCGGCCACAAAACCCGTCAATCAAATATAAAATTAATGGAATAATTAAATAAGCCAGACTGGCAAGCGCGTGCACACGTCTGCGGCCGTGATATGAATAGAACTTACTGCGGCCATCGCTCACGTGTTCGCGCACAACACAACAATGTTTATAAATAAAGGAGCATCGCGTGAGCCATCTGTCCACGACGCCGACAAACCCATTCCGGATAAATAAAGCCCAATTCACAAACGACCAATAAGCTAACAAGAAATAACTTACATTTAATATGCTGTTGTAAGAATTTATTAACAATACTTAGTTTTTCTGCTTTTAGTGAATATAAACAATTTTTCAGCTTTAATTAAAAAAATTGGTTCTACTTTGCACTGAAACCATAACTAAGATGTGGAACGAGATCGCTTATTTCGCATTGATATCTAAAATCTAACGGTAGCCGTGCTTTACCATGTTAAGCAATTGTTTTAGATATTTTATTACGACAGTGATTTATTTTTTCCTTTAAAACAGTTGGTTGCCATGGTTACGCACGGCTACTACTATTTATCTATCCCAAATGAATGGAAAATTATAAAACATTTAGTATTTTTTTTCGAAAAATTTCTTATTTAACTAATTTAAATTTTGATTGTACTAAATGTAAAAAACAATCGTCTTTCGAATTCGGCTATAAAAAATAAAATATTGTATTTAAAAAAAAAAAAAATTTAATATTTGGATTCGGCGATTTTCTCGTATATATATTTTTTAATTAGTATGACATTTGAAAATAAAATGATAATAAAAAATCAATATATTACCTAAATATTAAAGTTATTTTAATTGATTTATTTTATAGGAATGTTTTTCGTCTTGAATTATAATATTTATATAATAGTATTTCATATAATGTTTCTACCGGTTTCGGTCACGTTTAGACCATCTTCAGGGAATACATTTTTAAAAAATTGTTTATCTTGTTGACTTTTATTAAAACAGCAAAATTTTTGGTCAACATATTTAAAGATATAACAGGATTTGAAACTAGACACACCATAAAAAACAGATACGATTTAATTAATAAACTTACAAAAATTAATTTTCCAACTGATTGAACCCTTCAAATTTTAAACAACATTCTTAAAGATAGAATTAACCCTGCGGCAGACGCGTCTTTTATTTTCACTTGAGCAGTCGCACCGTGGTCCTGAGGTCCGCATAATGAAATATCAGTTGTTTCGTGAGATTATATTACATGTCACACAAATGCTATTAATATAATACACATTTTATTCAGAATTAACGAAATATATTGATTCAACATTTTAGAAAACATAAACAAAGTTTTTCTTTAGTATTTATAATTTTTAATCTTCATCCGTTTCTGTTTCTAGGCAGGTGTAACAAGTTACTTTTCTTTGGCAATGCTCTAAACAAACAAAATTGTTACAGGAGCCGCAAACAATTGTAGTTTTTCTGTTCTTATGAGAACCACACTTGCGGCAGGGCCTTTTCTTGCTTGTATTGTGTATTGTATTGTCTTCAAGGTTCCCTCTGTATTTTTGTAAAACTGATAGAACATCACGGGGAAGATTAGTCATTTGGGCTCTTTTTTTTAGATGAGAGTCCATGAGTTCCAAAGCTAGATCGTTGAGATATTTTCTACGTCTAATTGGTTCTTGCGGCAGATTATTAGCATCATAGATGATTTTAGAATTTATGCCAGCAATATCAAAGATTTTAAAAAATAAAGCTAATGGCCACCTTCTTGTAATCTTTTGGGTGGTATATGATGAACACATTTGGTCAACCGTATCCACAGCTCCTTTGGTAGCATTATAATCTAAAATAATCTCCGGTTTGTTCGTTTCAGAATCAATTTCTCCAGAGTTATGCATTGTTGACAGTAAAACAACTAATTTATTCCTTTTAGGAACATAAGACACAAGATTAGTATCATATTGATATCCGAAAAGGGAAGAACCAACTTGTCTGTTTGCAGTCTAAGTTTTTTCTTAGAGTCCCAATAGTTGTAATTCCATTTTCTAATAACTTCTGCGACAGTGGATAACTTGTATAAAAATTGTCTGTAGTAAGGTTTCTATTCGATTTTTTTAATGGATCAATTAGGCTCATTACTATGTCAAATGGTTTATTGGACGTTACATATGGTCCAGGTTTTTGTGTGCCGCAATATAGTTGAAAATTCCAGGTGTAAAACGTTTTGCTATCAACCAAAGCGTATAATTTAAGCCCATATTTGGCCGGTTTCTTTGGCATGTACTGGATAAATCCACAACGTCCTCTAAAGGGATGTAACATTTCATCTATGGTGATGTACTCACCGACACAATAGTTTTTTTGGCATCTTTCGACAAATTTTGTGTAAATGTTTCTAATAGCGGCAAGTTTGTCTGACGATTCCCGATCCTTTCTTGTCCTCAAGTCGTCCAATCGCAGCGATCGTAATAGTAATAAAAACCTTCTATAACTAAACACAGTTCTAAGTATAGTCATTCCTGTACCGTCTTTCGCCCATAGCTCTAAAACATTGACATGGTTTCCCTTTTTTATAGAAATTAAAAAAAGGACACCAAAAAGTGCTAAAATTTCATCCCGATTGGTAGGTTTGCAATCTCTCGGCCTGGAATACTTCATAACTACTTTATCCTGAATAAATAAATTAGTTGATATAACAATTTCGTCAATCATGTCAACTGAAACGAATTTTAAAAATGCTTCCATCTTTGAATTTGTTTGTTTCGCGTGAATAGTTGGCCCAGGTAATATTTTGACAATATTTTTAGATTTAGTTTTAGTACCTGATAAAAGCTTCTGACCACTCCATATTGTGTCCATATTTTTACCCACATAAAATCGATAGTTTTCATCATTCGCCTTATTTGATCTCATGTCGACATCTACCTCCATTACTTCTTCTTCAAGTTCAGTTTCGGGTTGTTCCGAATCGCTCTCATCAGAATTATTATGAATTACCTCATCTTCACTGTCACTTTCATCACTAAAATCTATAATATCTTCTTCGTCATCACTCCATATATGTGCTGCTATATCTTCCAGCTCATTCTGGCGTAGAGCCTTAAAATTTCTAGCTTTTCTGTTCCTACATAATATCTATACATAATACCGTTTCATTCATTTCTTATTCCAGTACCTTGTTCACAAAAAACGTAAACGAAAAAAAACATTGTAAAATTTAATTACACGTAAAATTTACGTAGAAGTTGAATATATTCCAAGTTAGCAAACGTGTACTTCCCCGAGTTCTTTTAACGTATAGTGCGACGGTCTCTGCCCAAAGTGATTTTTACGAGCATAATTAGACCTTGCTTTTATAAGAAAAAATGGTTTCAATTACCATGTTACACCCTGTATATTTAACTTTGTGTTAAGTTTATATTACTTATATATATTTAACATTTTACGTCCATTGTGAACATGGACTTATGAAAAATAAGGGTAGATGAAAATAATAAAAAATACTTACATGATCAGTCGCGCAAGGGAACGGAGGACCGCAAACACGTAGTACTCGCCGTCAAAGACTGATACACACTGAACTTAATTTTTTAATCAGGTGATTTTAGTATAAAGTGTTTCCTACATTACTCAGGAAAGCATACCTAGCGCCATCATTCGCTATAATGATGAATATATAAACAATTTAAAAATATATCAACACTGCGGACCTCTGTTCCCCTACGCGACTGCCGCAGGGTTAATAATGAAACCGACAGAAAAAATATATTTAACCTTTTTAAAATTTGCATACAGAAAAACTTTTGTAAATTTAAAAACACTTACTACACCTACAATAAGGGCCTTCCAATTGGATCACCACTAAGTGGATTACTAGCTGATATATTCTTAGATAAACTTGAAAAAGAACTTAAAATGAACAATAACAACCCACATAGACACAACATCATAACATGGTGAGGATATGTAGATGATTTTTCATCGACAATGACAGACAAGAAACAATAACCAACTTACACAACTACATTAATAATTTACATAAAGACATCAAATTTACAATCGAAATAGAACATAATAACCGCATAAATTTTTTAGACTTAACAATTTTAAAAACAGACAGCGAACTTCAATACAGTATCTATAGAAAACCAACACGAACAGATACTATCATCCCAAATGATTCTTTTCATGATTATGCTCATAAACTTTCAACGCATATATACACCGTGCCTTCAACACAAAACTTAGTGAAAAAGAACTTAGAACAGAAATATCCATTATCAAACAAATTGGCCAAAATAACGGATATAAACCACAAATCATCAACAAAATGATTGATAAATACAAAAACAAACAGAATCAAATAAAACTTACCACTCTTACAAATACAACAAATAACACAAACAATATTTATAGAACAATAGAATATGAAGGTAACATACATAATAAAATCAAAAAAAATTTTAAGAAACACAATATAATTATAACATCCAAAAGCAACAACACACTAGATAAAATTTTAATTCACAACAAAGATAGAATCAATAAAATTAACGATAATGGAGTTTACAAATTAGAATGTGATACATGTAAAGCCACTTACATTGGTGAAAGAGGGAGATGTTTAAAAATTCGTATAAAAGAACATAGAACACAACAGAGATCAAACTTTGGAAGACATATAATATTTAACAAAGAACACCAATTTCATGAAACAAAAAACACAACATTATTTCACAAGAAAAACAAAAGTAACCTTTTAGAGATACTTGAACTTTATGAAATTAGAAAATTGAAGCACAATCATCCACAAATTTTATGTTTGAATGACCAAATAAACTGCACAGAAAAACCTTTATATATGTATTTGAAAAATCCATTTACTCCACCTAAAGATAAAATTAAAAACCCCCAACATATACAATGAACTCAAACCACAATAACATTTTCCCATATTTCCCTTCCCTAATTCAAATTTTCTTTTTTTACTTTCTTTTTTACCTCCTTTACAATAGATATTTGAACTTTTGGTTTGGGAAATATTCAATTTTAATTTTATTTTATTTTAATCCTGTTTTAATTTTTCACATTGAGACAACTTGTCATAAATCACAACATAAATAAAAATAAAGCGTCAATAAGATCAACAATTTTTTAGAAATGTATTCCCTGAAGATGGTCTAAACGTGACCGAAACCGGTAGAAACATTGTATGAAATACTGTCGTCTTAATAAAAGTTCAAAAATTATTAAATATATATTATTTTAATTGTGGTTTAAATATTTCTTATATTCATTTAATATTTAAAATGGACAAATAAGATAAATTAAAAAGATGGTCGAATTTTAGTTTATCTGAAAAAAATTTGCTAATAGATTTGGTAAGCAAATACAAAAATATAATTGAAAATAAGAAAACGGAGGCCTTAATATGGAGGCAAAAAGATAAATGTGGGGAAAAAATTACTTTAAAATGTAATAGTTGTAATGTTGGAACAGTAAATAAAAGCGTTTGAAATAAAACGTATCAAATAATTTGAGTTTACGGTTTTGCCCAAGAACAGCTTCGAATGAAATATGGGGGGATTAAAAAAGAAATAAACAAAATTATTTAACACATAAGAGAAATTTAAGAGACACAGGTGATGGAAAACCACTGAATGTACCAACTACATCCATCGAAAGCGAAAAAAAAACGTACAATGACAAAATTGTCTTTGTAACAGTTTGTAACAGAATTGACAAGTAAACGTGATAGTGGCTCAGATTATTTTTTAAAAAAGGTGAACGCTTTTTCTGTTATGTGTATTTTCTTAAAATTCAAGTATAGGTTATGAATGGTATGAACGTTGAGAACATCAATCCAAACTTAACAAAGGAGGAACGAGAAATTATGTGTCACTGGAATAACTTTAAAGTTCCAATGCTACAAACGGAAAACATCCAGCACTGCAAGTTGAAAGTATTCAGGTTATCACTTCTTCTTTTGGAAACAGAAAATATTCCTCCAACTGCGGAAATGGTATCTTCGCAAGATGTTACATAAATGACATGTCAAAACGATGATTATGCAGAGTTATGGATGATATGCACTACAGTGTTTGCTTGATCCTTATTATACTGGATGTATCAAGTATGAGTAGAAACAATTTTAGCAGTTATAGGACTTCTTTTTCTGAATAACAAATTCTTACAACACAATGTTTCCATCTTTGTCCTTTTTAGAATATGATACTATAAAGTTTAGAGTTCGCAAGTTTGAGTACTTCTGGAAAATGAAGTATACTAAGCATACTTTGTTTATGTATTGCTTTAATTTAATACAGAAATATCAATTCTAAGATAGAATCAAGCAATTCTATTGAACTTATTCTAACGTAACTTCCTAATAATGTATATTGTGTTAATGTGATTTTAGTGCTAATGTTGTAAGACTATAATAGTACATTTGCCCAAAAGCCAGTTAACAAATGATCGAACATTTATGAAACATTGTAGTAGATATGTGTGTATTTCATTGAAAGCAACAATCTCCGCCCGTTGGAGTGGACGTCACGATCCTATAAATAGGCTTGCGATAAGCCTGGAGTTATACATGATGGAGTTCCGTACAATTTCTAAAGTCCGTGCAAAAAGTAAAGACCCTCCATTTTAGAGATCGATATCTTCATAACCACTCAATGAAACAAATTGATGTAAAGTTTGTTTTAATCAGTAAATAGTTTAATCATAACTGCGTATCATATGCTAATAATAAACATATGTTAAACTGAGGATTAAGTAAGCTTATTGGGAACTCAACTAACGAAATAAACAACCAACGCTTATTGATTGAGTTCTCAATAAGTTTACTTAATTCTTAACGTTGTGCAACCAGTACTTCCACCTAAACTTAAACTGAGGGATCTTGACTTTTTGTACGAACTTTAGTGCATAGTGGACAAATAAAGATAAGTGAAAACGTAAAAAAATAAAGATATCACGAATTTACGTTTATGAAGTAAAAATGCCTTTGAAAGTGCAAGTCTGCTTATTGTCATTAATTATGCAGACCTGCTCAAACTTTAAAACACTTAACTTTATCGTATCAGACCTTAAAAAGAACAAGCAATGAAACATTGTATTATAAGTATTTTTTTATTTGGAAAAAGGAGATCTATCACCCATTAATTCTTTTCTACTAATACCTGATACACCCTGTATATTCCTTTTATACAATGGTCGAGCTGTAAGAGGCCTATAATTAGAAAACAAAACTTTTAATAAATCGGTATCCCCACAATTCGAAACCTTGGCAGAAAGAAAAGAAGGCTTACTAATAGTGCTCACAGAACAAACTACCACACAAAATATTTGGGCAGAAGATCATTAAATAAAATTGGAAATATTACGTTTACAAAAAGAACAAATAGTAGTCAAATTACGTAAACTACCTACTGGAATGGCAAATAACAAAAGTGAAACTTGAAACGATATCAATCTGCTCGTTAGAAATTTTTTGTTATGTTGTTTTTTATATATTATTTACAAAAGTTAAGTTTTGTTTGTTTTATAACTTATAAGTGATATAAGAAAGAAGTTTACACTTTCTTATATGTTATTACACAAGTGATATTGACTCATTAATTCTACTCTATTTCCGATATTCAGCAAAGGTGTTAACAAATATTTGGTATTACGATATCCGCTGTCACCCACTAGTAATGTATTAGCAAACTCATTACTCTCAATCCTTTGCTTTAGTAATGAATTATCAAAAATATGTTGATCATGGATCGACCCTAACCAACGAGCAACAACATCCAAACTTTCTAAGTCCATCCATGATACCGTTGAATATTCAATGATAAAAAGGGCTTTTCGATTGCATAATGCCTCTGCACGTAGTCCATCTATAGTTATTATCCACTCATTAATATTTAATTCTTACGTTATGATTAAAAGAGATTATTTACCTGGTGATATAATATTAATATGAGTAGAGCTATATCATATATGAAAATCTAGGTTTACATCAAATTGTTCTTGATATGATATGGGTGGGCACACATATACCGGGTGTCCTTCAAACATGGCTCACCTCATATTTTTTTATTATTAGTGATATAAGAAAACTATTTGGAATCTCTGAATCTCTTACTCTTATTACTCTCATTAAAATAATCGCCACATGGAATCAAAAACTATCCTGTAGCATAGGATCTCAGTGCAAAGAGCAATTGGTCGATAGGAGAAATGCTATGAGTCCTAAAAATTCTATTATTTATAAATTATAAAAAAAACTTATTATTATGAAATACAAAACAGTCTGTTTGGAATTCTAATTTCGTCTCAATTTTAACCAAGATTGGCAAAACTGTATCTTTTTTTAATCGAAATCTAACAAGAAAGTCGTTTAACTCCTCACAGTGGTTTTGTCTTTCTTTTATAATATATGGTCGTTGTTTATAATCTACGAGATGGGCAATATCCTTAGATTCATCGCTGACTAATAAATATTCATGTAGGAATTCCATTGTAAATGAAGTTTTCATAAAGAACGCACAATACCGAAAGCACATGGGAGTGATGACCTCTACAACACAATCAGCTGTTTATATTAACTTCATAAACTAATTTCAATTATTCAAATGTAGCCAATTACGTTTCGTGTCTATTTCTAAAGTTAACATGCAGGGGTACCATCCTCTTTTTATCTTGTCGTTTGTTGCATGTCAGGTTTAAATTGGCTGGATAGACGTTTCACTGATATTGATTGTTGGACAAGTTTATCTATCAGCTGCGTACTTAACACATTTAACTTGACATTGATAGGATACAAACTGTCTCATAAGAAGATATTTATTCTCAAATTGCTGAAGTCGCTTGCGAGCAAGGCGCTAGCATAAGTAGCTACAAATCGCCGATTTCGCTTGTGGGCGAAGAGCTAATAGCTTCCTAATCTAATGATTTTGCATCTATTCATAAAAACCAGCTCTTCACCTACAAGCGGCCTCAGCAACTTGAAGCGAAATTGTTCCTATACATCTTGCGGAGGATAGAAATTGTCTTGTAAGTAGACACTCTCTCAAATCGTCGAGGTAGCTTGCATCTTCCAAAATTGACGATTTCATGTTAATGTTTTAAAATCAGTGCCTTGCCTACAAGCGACCTCGGCAATTTGAAACATAATCCTGTGTTGCTACACGTCTTAATAAGTATATAAACTTTCTCAAAAGAAGATATTTATTCTCAAATTGCTGAAGTCGCTTGCGAGCAAGGTGCTAGCATCTTCCAAAATTTGCGATTTTTTGCTAATGTATTAAAACCAGCGCCTCACCCGTAAGCGACCTCGGCGATTCTAATAGTCTAATACACGAACAGACTATATTTTCTTCAGTTTTTATGAAACATGAAGTTTTGATGAAACATTGGAAGAAGTTGGCATCGAGAATATTCATTTAATAAGAAGAATCCTGAATTGAAATTTGTCAAGAATAGATTGACTGTACTTTTTCTTTAAATTCTCTGTAATGTCACGGAATCAAAAATCTGAAGACTGGCTTAATCAACACAAGGTACAGGTGTAGAACAGGCAGATAACATTAACATTAAAACAGACATTAGCAGGCTGACACACGAATGTAAATTTCGAATGCGTAACAACTGAAATTGTGACCGATGTGTTAGACGTGCTCTGATTTTCACCAAACCGAGTTAACCGAGTTGAAAATTTGTGTAAATCGAGTTCAATCCGAGTTACCTAAATTGATGGATGTAAGGGTCCGTTTATGCTGGAGCTGTGGTAAATGATAAGATCGACAATATTAGCATAGCAAAAAAATGATAGCTTCTATCACTTATTGTAGCTCCAACATAAACGAACCCTAGTCGTTGTGGCTGTCAAATTTTAGAGCCACAGATTCAGCATTAAAAATAAAATTAACCTGTAGACCAAAAAGTCTACTTCAGAAGACTTTTACTGCAGATTCCACTCATACAAAACGATGATTAGGCAAGAACTTACTGAATGGATCTCTAAAAATCGCCCAGCTTGTTCCAAAGATATTCTTCAAAACCTGCCACAAAATACTCTTTTAATAATGAGTGACGAAGCTCATCTCCATTTGTCTGGCTTTGAAAGTAAGTAGACTTTTCGATATCGAGAACCAGAAAATCCACAGCTCTTCCATGAATGATTACCTCGTAGCATACGTGTTTCCGGTTGGTGTGCTGTTGGATCTTTTGGCGTCTAGGGCCTTTATTATTTAAGGAAGGAAGCGCAACGGTTACCATAACCACCGATTTATACGTGGACATGCTACGCAATTTTTTTGAACCGAAACTTGAACATAGGGATGTGCGGTTTGAACAGGATGGAGCTACTGCTTGTATGGCAAGATGGACGATGGATGTTTTAAGAGAAATGTTTCCAGTTTACGTAATTTCGTTATGTGGACGTTACGAGGCA
This sequence comes from Onthophagus sagittarius, assembly GCA_036711965.1. Taxonomy (NCBI): domain Eukaryota; kingdom Metazoa; phylum Arthropoda; class Insecta; order Coleoptera; family Scarabaeidae; genus Onthophagus; species Onthophagus sagittarius. The sequence continues at coordinate 45,359,294 of JASERS010000004.1, forward strand.
ACCCAACGTTCTTTCCAACGTTTCTTTTTTAGTTCCTTGGGGCTACCTGAAAGCGAAGGTTTTTCAACACCATACCCGAACCATTGTCGAATTGAAAACAGAAATACGCCCAGAAATTACGGATATATCGTCTCAAGTTATTTTAGATATGGAATGGAAACTTTCAAAAATCAGCTTCGAATGTGTTATGAAAAAAATGGTCGTCACTTGGACTCTGTAACTTTCAAAATTTAATAAATACAACTGGCCTAGAATAATTGCTGGGGATCTACTTTTCTGTCTATATATGGTAATGTCAATGTACAGTTTTATCGTCGTGGCTGCTGAACAAGTTGTAGGTAAGTTGGACTTTCGACGGTTTCTGATATGCTGAGTTATTATAACGTGGATCAGAGAAAGTTGCTTTTACTCGCGACTATATTATAACAGTAACAGTTCTTTGTAAGTGCTGGTCATAGGAGTTTTGCTATTTATGTATGCAAACCCATCTTATGTTAGTAATGATCTATCTCGAACTGATTTGAAATATTCTCAACCTGACTTAACTCGGTTTGATAAATCGAGTTAAGTCAGCCTCAAACAAAAAATTTCGAAGGGGAAGAGGAGGATGAGAAAGAAAACGACAGGAAGATCCAGAAAAAAACAACAGATCTAAACAGATGTACTTCATGAGATAGATGCAGATTTCAATTGAAGCGCAAATGTTTAAAAAAGGTGTCACAGCTGACCGACCTTATGCTATGATTCTGCAAGAAAGGAGATATTTAGGGAGAGAGGTTATTTATATCGTGAAATTAGTAGTTTTTTTGAATGTTTATAGTGTATGTGCTAAGTAAACATGTTAGATTGTTCTTAGAATTATATACGTCCATTATATTTGTAAAATACTAATGGTTTTGGTTTAAATGGATTTTATTTTTCTCTACCGGTTTCGCCTTCTACGCGGTATCGTGATGAGAATACCTAATAAACATAAATCTTTTACAATCTCAAACTCAAAATTAAATACAAGTTACATTACTTAACGAAAGTCGAAAACAAAAATTAAAAAAGTAAATAACGTCTATAAAAATTACGTCAAAATTTACAAAAAAGTTGCATTTTAAGATATAACATAAACATTTTATTCAGCACAATTATATCTTAATTAACTTAACTTAACTTAGTTAGTTACTTTTTTAATTTTTGTTTTCGACTTTCGTTAAGTGATATAACATGTTTCTAATTTTGAGTTTGAGGTTGTAAAAGATTTATGTTTATTAGATATTCTTCTGATGATGCCGTGTAGAAGGCGAAACCGGTAGAGAAAAATAAAAATAAAATTCATTTAATGTGCAAAACCATTAGAATTTTATTAAATAAAAAGGGAAAGAAAGATATTATTTAACATTATATTTGTGTTCATTTTGGTCTCTCGGGACGAATCCCCGTTTATCTGTATCAAAATGAATCCGTTAATTTTGGAGAAAAGATTTCCTGCATTATCTTTTAAATAACGAATTTATGTTTCAACATCTATATTTATAACACGGTATTTCCTAAAACACATCGATCAATTTGTTACCACAAATTTCGCATGTCATATTTAACATTTCTGTTGTATAATTGGCTGTAATAGTCACAGTAAGAAACGCGTTTTGCTTCCATAAACCTCTTATACGCACCTATACATGTATTATATAGAAAATAATTCACTGCTGGTTAAATTCTCAAAATAACGAGTAGTCACCTAAATCATTACTGGTCGTACGTGATACATCGCCGCAATATCCCGCAGGAATGCGTGTAAATTCGCGGGAACTTACCGCTTGGCGCAGAGGAGGCAGTAGAAGTGGTTGATTACGTAACGAAATTTATGGGTATAATTAAATAACGCCCTGTATAAACTCGGCGAGAGTCGGGATACGGTTCGGTATCAATTATCCTAACGTTATCACGTTCCGGCAAAGATTCCTTTGTGCGGCAAACCGCCAACGCCGTTCCCAGTTGCGGAGTTGGCTGTTTTTGCCCAGCTCGGGTTGAATAAATTAAACTATTCCTTCGTTACCAGAACTTCTACGTGATGCTATGCATCGACTACGGTACGGGTATTACTGAAATTGCCTCCGATTGAATCTTGGGAAACGATTTCTTTCGAAACAAATAATTGAGCATTCACTAAAATCTATTACCATGTAAAGTACCTACTCTAAAAAAAATGTGGCGAAATTATTATTAAATCTATGTTGTTATTGAGATATATTATTTTAAAACAAACAATGATACTTGTAATAAAACTATTACTAATAAAGACAACTTTCGAAATCGCATATTTCGAACAATGCCTCGTAAAAAGTGAAATTAAAATTAATTATACAACGAACCAAATCGAAAGGCTCTCGGAGAGTTAAACGCTGGGCTCGAAACGAATCCGCGCGCATATCAACAGCAGTAAACGATCGAAATTACTCTCATTAACGAGACAAGGAATTCTGCCCCCTCGGGTACTGTAAATCGTCGCCATTGTCCGTTGCGCAACACAAACGTTGGTAAGCGCGCTTGTTCGGGTTTCTAAACGATCCTATGTAAGTACGAGGCGGCATGTTATCAATGAACTTTACAATTTAATAGTCAAATAATCGGCTCCGCACAATTATTACCATAATCAAACGCCATAAAACGAGAAGATAAGCAGCTAAATTTGCATCTCTTCTAGTTATTGTACAATTAAACTTCCCAGAAACTTCGTTTATGATGAAACTTGCTTTCAATTTTTTTATAGTTCGATTATTAATATTTGTAACGATCATAAATATTGCTTCATCAAAAACAATTTGGTAGTTAATGTACAACTGTTGCGCAAGAATTTCATTGCCTTGTAGTCATTCTATTCATCCAGAAACAGCAAGTAGGCGGACCACATAATATGCTCATTAGCAACGATAATTCTTCCATCACGTACGCTGACCAGCTTCATCAATTCAACCTATTAAAATACAAGTAGCGTGCTCTAGATAAAAGATATTGATAGACGCACTCAATTTTGATTGAGATGGTTAAAGGTAATGAAGATTTTAATGTATGTGCGCGCACGGTCGATGTTATCGCATCGGGAATTCAATTTCGTGCGTTGAGTGACCTCACCTTCTTCAGAATTTATTGCCTTAATTTGAATGAATTTAAGCACAATTTACGGATATTTACGCCAAGTTATTTTGCACGGTTGAAAAGAACATTAAAATTTACTTTCGAAATTCCCATTAAATTTTTTTGACCGCCCTTCGAATGTTTTATGACGTTTTTTACAAAACCAAGTTGGCGATGTGAAGATTATATGCAAAACAAGGTCTGTTTAAGGAGTAATAATTTTATAAAATATTCCGCATTAAAATCTATGCTAAACGTTCATTATTTATTGCTTAGACTCTGTAAAAGGACTACACACTGCGTATTTGCATACAAGATTGTTTTATATGATAGTTATGATGCCAATGATTTTGCTTATATAACACTTTGTGAAGATTGAATACTTTGTAACATCATAAAACTTGGTGTATAAATAGACCATGAAGATATCGAGAAAGCAGGTGCATAAACTCGAACGTGTATCATAGCTCATTTTTGATATTTACACACTTGTCGTGCGAATGAATTTAAAGCCGATTTCGTTACCCCAAGGATATATTTGTATTACCAGGTTGGGAACATAAATCGTACGGTGGGGTCCTTATAAATCCTTCACCATTGATTAGGAAAACGCGACCGGCAAAGAAGTGTGCGTTCGCCGTGACTATTTGCTTCCATATCACCATCAATATCAGCGAGTACGCGGATACCGCTAAGACATCTAACGGCCACTAATTCATTACTTCCGTCCAACTCGGCCAAGTTTGTTATCGCTGATATTCCGGACAGATCTAAATGGAATAAATAATTCATTCGGCGCGATCTCTCGGCTTGATAACAAATTGAAACGGGTGTACGCACGGTACAGATGAAACGCGCCTCAAAGTCAATCGGCCGGGGAAGACCAAGTGCTGTCACGGTCTGGGATTTGTAGAGATACTATTCTATGGGACATCTTGATACAACTGCAGATGACAGATTTGCTAAGAGGTCCGAGTAGTTTGCCGACAAAGTGATGGAAGAACTGTTCGAGAAGTGTGGTATAACATTTTAACATGGATTTTGAAGTTTATTTCACAAAATTTATTTAATATAACAATTAATTAGACATTAAATTATATCATTTCATTATTATGTCTCAAGCGTAAATAGTCTCTGCTTAATTTGACATTATTTTAAAATGTTTTGATATTAGCCAGCAGGTCGCCAGCGGCTGAGGCATTAAAGTTAAAGTCTTCTGCTAGCAGAGTTTAGTCTATTATTAGTAGTATCAAGTTTTGCAATATGACGTAATAAGCAGTATGTAATCTTTTACAAAGAGTTAGTAGTCTTCCACATGCAATATTTAGTCATTTTTTATCAGTATCTGGGTTTCCCTTGCAGTTCTCATCTTTTTCATTAGAAAAGTTATTCTCTTACAAGGTGTAAGTTGGGCTTCTCTACACAGTTCTGTGCTATAAGCCGTGTCTAGTCTTTGATTGGTATCATCGACCGTCTTTTGACAGTATCTAGGTTTTCTCGCAGTTGTAGTTTTCTATAAGCAGGAATTAATCTGTTATTAGTAGCATCAAGTCCATTACGCTTATCATTCGGGAAAGGCAGCAGAATTGGGTCTACACAACTTTGTTGGTAGAGTATCCAAGACACTCCAGGATAAAGAGGTCTTGATTTGAACGTTTCTGGATATGGAAGAAACGTGTTTAACAATGGAATATCACAATCTCTTGAAATAGCTGCTCTTAATAGTGGAGTGGAATCAACTATAGCGGGATGGACCCGCAATATGCTTGATAGTAGAATTGTTTGCAGTTACACGGTGATATGATAGGTTTCAGGTCAAGAGGTGGCTGTTCCCAGAGACAGGTGCTATCCCCCTTGCTTTGGTCCCTACTGGTTGATGATTTGATTGTATCATATTATACTGGCATTATCAGTGCTTAATGCTCAATACCACATTAAATTGAACAGCAGTTCTGTGTAAAATATAAAGATTTTTTACATCTGTTTACAGATGAATCAAACACGCCAGAAGGAATCGGGGCAGGAGTATACTGCCAGCCACCGTAGATCAAGCAAGTTTACAGTCTGGCTACTAATTGTACGGTATTCCAGGCATAAGAGTCTTGGAGGTGGTGAACCACCTGCGTCCGAGGAGGAGATTCTAGAATCGGCTAATTGTTGTAAACCTACTCTTCCCAAACGCTGTAATGTGGGAGGAGGTTCTAGAATGGGGAATTCTCAAGTGGGTTGTTAATATGTTGATTGTTTCCGATAAAATATTTTGCTTTGCATTTCTAGGTGGTATATTCATCATTGGTGAGTAACCTTAATTGTTTATATTCACAAGTCACTTTTTGTTTTTACCCCTCCCCAACACATTTGGCGTAGATCTTTCTTGTTTGAACATTTGGAGTTCGGTTTGGACGCCACTATTTTAAATATAATCTACGTTAATACATTATCTATTTAAAATTCAATTTGAATTATTTACTTGTAATATTAATTACACTAGATGATTTAAGCAGTCCTTGTAAATCTCACCACTGTATGAATCACTATCGGCAGGCTTTTTGTATTTATAGCAGTAGTAATAGGGTGGGGATTTTTTTCTCATAAGGATGGTGGGATTCTCATTTAATTAATATATTAATAAGTATTACTAGATTATTTGCATTTTATCGGGAGACGTCGAAGGGTAACCATCGCTCTCGGTTTTGTTATACATCTGCAAACATGTCTTGACAAGTCGATAGATAAGCAGTTATTACTTGTTCTCTGGTTTCTTCCTTGGTGGAGTCATTTGGGAGGAAGTTGCAAAATAATTAGAACACTCTAGAACCTACCCCATTCTGGATCCTCCTTCCACATTATAAAGTTTGAGAGGAAGTATTTACTATTGACATGGCAGCTAGAATTCTTCTAACGAGAGGGGTTAAGAGCAGAATAATATTTTTTCTCAGACAACTTTAACATTTCTATTCGACAAATGAGCAGGGTGACTCGGCGTATTGTCTAAAACCAATAAAATTTTAAATTGCAAATTTTTTGTGTGGCAATATTGCTTAGCTTTTATACAAAAATAGTTTTTGACCCAATCTTCAAATGCATTAGCCGTCATTCAACCCTTTCTGTTGGATTTCCGGTAGACAGATGAATTATTTTTTGCAATTCCTTTAAAAGTAAGCGGATTTTCCGCAGTGTATATTACAAGAATTTTAAATCTGAAATCTCCCTCAGAATTGCTGCAAAATATGAGTGTTAACCTTTCCATTGTAGCTTTGTGTCTTGGGGTGTTTTTTTTCCTTTGGCAATGAGAGTCCTATGTGGTATTTGCTTCCATATGGTATTCATCCGCATGGAAGATCTGGTTTGGTAAATATCATTTGTAATAATTTCCTTAAAGGTGTTTGGATACGTGGATGCATCTTCAACGTCAGCACTAGCTGCTTCACCAGATAGTTTTATATTTCGCAAATCTTGACGCGATTTGAATTTCTCAAACCATCTCTTACAAACCAGGGAAACATAATCGTCACTACGACCGGTCTTCTCTTCGCACAAACTCACGCTTTTGTGCCAATAATATTGAGATAATCGCACGATATTTAGGTATTTATAAAAACGCACATGTATGTATGTATGTATGGAGTGAGGAGTGCGTATTCTATACGCGGCACCTAGGCCACAACGGGCCCCTTGTACACTGACTCCCTCTAAGAGGTTTGAGATGTTAAATGCGAGTATAACTCGATTTTTGGCTGATTCCGCTTCCTGACCGACCCCCCACCAAACCGGGCGTGCTATGGCACAGGCCCAGTGTGGGTTCGCCCCTGTCAGGTGCCGCTCCAGGAGTACCACATCCTCGTGGACCCCTACGAGGTGCAGGCCTCCAGGGCGCTAACGCGCATTCAGCCATTTTTGTTCAAACCCCTTACACACATAGTGATAACGACAGCCAGAGATGAACGACTGGTTGCCGGGACCGACGGCTTAACGTCCCCTCCGAAGGACGGGGGGCGACCCAACGTGATTACACCGGGATTCGAACCCGGGACGTCTGCGTGTTAACTCGAGAGTTAACACGCTGAGCCATTGCGCCCCCACGCTGAGCCATTGCGCCCCCTAAAAACGCACATATCAAAATATTTTCCGCTTAATCCGAAATTTCGAATCGATTAAAGCGAGGGATGTGCATGATGAACTAACCGCGCAATACCGAAACCGCACTTAGAAACCGTGCAGTTCGGGGGGATTACACCTCAATTTGTTAGGAATATCCGACGAGATTAAATGCCGCCTATGTGCAGAGGACGAGGAGATGTTTGGGCATGGCCCTGCTCTTAGTCGTTTCAGATTTTAGATTTTTGAGTCGCAGTTTATCTTCCCTACGGATCTGAGAAATTGTTCACCTACCCGATAACTGTAGCTGTAACTGTATGTAATGTAATGTAGGAATATCGAGAATTTCATAAGCAGTGTCTTGTCTTCTACAAAAAGTAGGCTTCTCCATACAATACGGTGTAATAAGCAGTATGAAGCCTTCTGCAAACAATAAGTACTCTTCTATATGCAATGTTCAGTCATTTCTTACCAGTATCTGGTTTTCCTTGCAGTTTTGTAATCTATGCTAGAAGAATTTAGTCTTCTACAAGGGGTAAATGGATTAATTCGTACAGTACTGTGTTATAAGCAGTATCTAGTATTTCGTTAGCAGTACATAGTATTATGCAAGCAGTATACCGCCTTCTGCAATGAGTAAGTAGTTGCCTACATGCAATATTTAGTCATCTGGCGTGCATATAGTCAATAGTTAGTCATATAGTATTATATACTCATATGCAAGCATTATGTAGTCCTCTTTAAAGAGAAAGTAGTCTTCTACATGCAATATATAGATGTCAGATTCAGTCATTCAATAGTTAATATTTAATTATCTCTTGTTAGTATCTGGTTCTCCTTTGTAGATGTAGTCTTCTACAAGCAGACTTTAATCTATTATTAGCAATATTATTAATTTATTCTTTTATAAGCAATATCTTGTCTTCTACAAGGAGTAAGTAAGCAACTTTCTTAGTAGAAATTCAATGTCAATTATTTTGAATGATATAATAAAAATGATAATAAAATGATATTAATTTTTGAAAAATAATAATATATTCAAAAACATGTTAACCCTATTATGTTTAACTACCTGAGAAGTGACCCTACTGGACCTCGCGAGAACCTTAACCCATGGTCAGTTGTCTTTACGTTTTTTCCAGCTAGGTGTCCCATCGAAAGCAGTATTAGGCAAATCTATTGTTTGACTCTAAATGCACATGACGGTGTGGGCCCCTAATAATGTTAGGGTCTCTTAACAGGGTGGGGCAGTTGAGATGCCTTAGTAAAATTACTATTTTGGTATGGCACAAGTTAACTTTAAAATATTTTATGACTCGTGCTCATGACACGTATATTATTTAATAACTAATTATTTTATTATATTGATGATTAGATAATTAGATTGAATGTTGATTGGACTAGCAAAAAATTACTGCATAACTGGGATAGGGCTATATCTGGCAACAACTGGAACATTGCATGCGACGGTATCTGGCCACTGGATCATTCATCTAAGTAATGCCATCTTTGGATGTATAAAATTATTAGTATCACAGTAACCGCCTGTAAGTTCTTCGACAAATTCTTCCTCTTCTTCATTGTTACTGTCAGCATCATCATCTGTGAGTGGATCATCTTCTTCATCCCCGATGTTCTCACTTGTAAAAAACGCGACCTGGCTATTCGCAGTGCCTGTATCTTGGCAGTCTAGAAAATCGTTTCCTCCTTTAGCACTCTATCAGTCTTCCTACACTTCGTCACTTATTCCAGTTTTCATTTCCAAAGATTCTTTCTATCAGTTTTAATTTTTGAGATACAATTCTTTTTGATAGGTGAAATATGTTAAATTTGAAATATTTAATAATGTACGAATCTTGGGTAAGTAGCAATGAATAATAAGCGAATATTATTAATGATTGGTATTTTAGGGGTGATTTAGAAAGTTTTTAGCTCAAAAGATTATTTCCGTCACTTTTAGTTTTTGAAACCCAATCCTTTTGATGTGAAATATGTCAAATTTGAAATATTTAACAATTTTTGAATCTTGTGTTAGTAACAATGAATAATACATAAATATTATTAATGATATGCATTCTTAGGATGATTTAACAAGTTTCACCTGAAAAAACTCTTTCCATCATTTTTAATTTTTGGTATACAAAACAAATACTTTTGGATGTAAAATATGTCAAATTTGAAATGTGTAACAATTTTTGATTCTTTAGTTGGTAATAATGAATAATACACAAATACTATTAATGATATGTATTCTGGGGATGATTTAAAAAGTTTTGATCACAAAAGATTTATTCTATCATTTTTGATTTTTGAGATACAATCCTTTTTGATGTAAAATATGTCAAATTTGAAATTTTTTACAACTTCTGAAGCTTGGATTGGTAACAATGAATAATACACAAATAATATTAATTATATGCATTCTTAGGATGAATTAAAAGGTTTTTATTTCAATAAATTCTTTCTATCATTTTAAATTTTCGGGATACAATCCTTTTTGATGTAAAATATGTCAAATTTGAAATGTGTAACAATTTTTGAATCTTGGATTGGTATCAATGAATAATACACAAATACTATTAATGATATGTATTCTGGGGATGATTTAAGAAGTTGTTATCTCAAAAGATTCTTTCCGTCATTTTTAATTTTTGAGATACAATCCTTTTTGATGTAAAATGTGTCAAATTTGAAATTTTTTACAACTTCTGAAACTTGAATTGGTAACAATGAATAATACACAAATAATATTAATTATATGCATTCTTAGGATGATTTAAAAGTTTTTATTTCAATAGATTCTTTCTATCATTTTTAATTTTCGAGATACAATCCTTTTTGATGTGAAATATGTCAAATTTGAAATGTGTAACAATTTTTGAATCTTGGATTGGTATCAATGAATAATACACAAATACTATTAATGATATGTATTCTGGGGATGATTTACGAAGTTGTTATCTCAAAAGATTCTTTCCATCATTTTTAATTTTTGAGATACAATCCTTTTTGATGTAAAATATGTCAAATTTGAAATTTTTTACAACTTCTGAAACTTGGATTGGTAACAATGAATAATACACAAATAATATTAATTATATGCATTCTTAGGATGATTTAAAAGGTTTTTATTTCAATAAATTCTTTCTATCATTTTAAATTTTCGGGATACAATCCTTTTTGATGTAAAATATGTCAAATTTGAAATTTTTTACAACTTCTGAAGCTTGGATTGGTAACAATGAATAATACACAAATAATATTAATTATATGCATTCTTAGGATGATTTAAAAGATTTTTATTTCAATAAATTCTTTCTATCATTTTAAATTTTCGGGACACAATCCTTTTTGATGTAAAATATGTCAAATTTGAAATTTTTTACAACTTCTGAAGCTTGGATTGGTAACAATGAATAATACACAAATAATATTAATTATATGCATACTTAGGATGATTTAAAAAGTTTTTATTTCAATAGATTCTTTCTATCATTTTTAATTTTCGAGATACAATCCTTTTTGATGTGAAATATATCAAATTTGAAATGTGTAAAAATTTTTGAATCTTGGATTGGTATCAATGAATAATACACAAATACTATTAATGATATGTATTCTGGGGATGATTTAAGAAGTTGTTATCTCAAAAGATTCTTTCCGTCATTTTTAATTTTTGAGATACAATCCTTTTTGATGTAAAATGTGTCAAATTTGAAATTTTTACAACTTCTGAAACTTGAATTGGTAACAATGAATAATACACAAATAATATTAATTATATGCATTCTTAGGATGATTTAAAAGTTTTTATTTCAATAGATTCTTTTTATCATTTTAAATTTTCGAGATACAATCCTTTTTGATGTAAAATATGTCAAATTTGAAATGTGTAACAATTTTTGAATCTTGGATTGGTATCAATGAATAATACACAAATACTATTAATGATATGTATTCTGGGGATGATTTAAGAAGTTGTTATCTCAAAAGATTCTTTCCGTCATTTTTAATTTTTGAGATACAATCCTTTTTGATGTAAAATATGTCAAATTTGAAATTTTTTACAACTTCTGAAACTTGAATTGGTAACAATGAATAATACACAAATAATATTAATTATATGCATTCTTAGGATGATTTAAAAGTTTTTATTGCAATAGATTCTTTTTATCATTCTAAATTTTCGAGATACAATCCTTTTTAATGTAAAATATGTCAAATTTGAAATGTGTAACAATTTTTTAATCTTGGATTGGTATCAATGAATAATACACAAATACTATTAATGGTATGTATTCTGGGGATGATTTAAGAAGTTGTTATTTCAAAAGATTCTTTCCATCATCTTTAATTTTTGAGATAAAATCCTTTTTGATGTGAAATATGTATTTGAAATATGTAACAATTTTTGAATCTTGACTTGGTAACAATGAATAATACGCGAATATTAATGATTGGTATCCTAGAAGTGATTTAAAAAGTTTTTATCTCTAGATATTTTTTACATTGTTTCTAATTTTTGAGATACAATCTTTTTTGATGAATCTCCAAATTTCCATATTTATCTCGATTCCACTAAAACGTCAAAATATATAATATTTCTTAGATGGAATCGATTTCAAATTGAAGCAACGAGTTATACATAATTTGAAAGAGGAAGGTTCACCCTTCAATTTGGTCATTTCATGTAAGTCATTTCTTCATTTTCAAAGATAAGACCTCCATGATCTTTCAAATTTTATTATTTTATACTCAAAATCAAAATGGGTCTTGAAAAGTCCAGTCGCACATCCTAGGGTTAACTTGGACGGATAAAAATTGTCCAAGGACCGGTCAAATTTCCCTGTGGATCGATGTCGGTCCGGTGTGTGTAGATCAGACTCTAGATCAACAATTCGCAACTACTAATGACAGACTAGCTAATGACAGTCTAGATTCTAGACTGTCATTAGCAGCATATAGACTTATGCAAGCAGTATGTAGTTTTCTTTAAAGAGAAAATAATCATCTACATGCAATATTTACAAGCAGAATTTAGTTTTCAATGATTAAGTTGGCTTCTCCATGCAATACTGTGTCCTCCATTAATTAATAGTATCTGATCCTCCACGTGTATAGTTTAGACTTCTTGTTTGCACCAAGTTTCTAGATTTCTACACGTTATCAACTTAGCAAACAACGATATCGTCTGCTGTTGCCCAAAATATGAAATGTGACCATATTGTAGCATATCTTTTATTGCATATCTCTTATATGCGTATCTTTTACTGTATCTTAATTAGATGAAATAGACGAATCATGCCGTCTTCTTTTTTTCTTTTGATTCTTTAGAAAAGTGTGCGCATATTCTGCTTTGGGTGGAATTGAGTTGCTTCTGGTTGCTGATGCAGCAACGAATAGTTGATGGATTCATCTTCTTCCTATGTGTTGGGTAAATTATGGGGAAAATTTATTAGTCACGTAACATTCTTTAAATATCACCAATTTTCCTCACGTATCAATATGTAAATAATTTCGTTATTTATGTATGCGTGTAATCTCGGATGCAATTTCTGTAGGTGATTTTGCTGTTAGCAAGTCAAGTTGCTCGTCAAGTGTAAACAGTAGATCGAATATAACCGAGTGTATCGCGTGGAAATATTGTGGGAATTTAAAATATCATTTCTATAATATCTAACATCTGCCGCGAAGTTACCTACAGTATCTGGAATCGCATGTCGGCGTACATTTCTCGCGAGTTTGTTACACATATCTCGCGTGCTTCGCACCACTCAACTTCTTTATGATAAAATAAATAACATTACAGATCTCAATCGTTTCGCGGTTTTTTCTCTCCGCGAGCGGTCCATCGCAGCTTCCTTTTGCCAAAGTCGATAAATACCAAGCTAATTGCGGCGAAACTGGTAGCGAACTCGTTGCCCGTTTCTTTCATAAATTCCGCTCGGCATTTTATAATTATAATACACCGCAGCGGTCTAAAGTGATATTGCGTGTTCCCGCATACTTATCAAATTCCTTTTCCTCCCGTTCATACGGTGGAGCGTAATTGAAATTAATTGATATTCAACAATTAAAAACGACGAATCCGATCGTATATCATAACACGCCGCTATGTATGGGCGGATTCCGCATAATGGACCGATTAATCAGACACACTTCTTTTTTTTGTTTTTATAAACTCATACGCTTTAATTAATAGAGTTTTTGCTAAAGTATGGCGTAAACGTTTTCTCAACAAATTCTGTCGTGAAGAATTTATCGACATACATATTACAATTTTTTATGGTGATATTGATGATGTGGTCTTTTCATTATTCAAACTGTCTCTTATCGCTTATCTTTGATCGGTTTGAATGAAACGAGTTTTCAAGAAGGCGTAAGCTGAACATGAGGGCCATATGTGGTGAGAATTAAGTGGAGTCTAAAAGTGTACGTGAAGTAAAAAGTTGTAAAAACTGCATCGCATTTACACAAATTACTTATATAGTTACATGTATTAAGATAAAATACTTCGATAATATACGAGAGAAACGGGCGAATTTAAACGCGTTTGGAATATTAACGGAAATAATGTTTAATGTGTCGAATTTAGATAAGCGATTGATAATGATAAGCTGGCGGGGTTTAATGAGTGGTTGGATTCGTCACTTTTTTTCCGTAACATATATCATTTATATCGTATAACCCTCACATTTCGAAACAATCCGTAACTCACAAATCGTTTTATTTTCGTCCTTAAACCGAGTAACTCGGAACCATTAAGTGTTAATCGCGAATATAAAAACGGTGTCGTTAATTTTTATAGACCTACCCGATTGCCGCAAATTTACGAGGATTCTCATAATTTTTTCAGTGTCCTGCGGCGGGTGGGCGACCTTGTGTGTGGATACTATTTTTTGCAAAAGGGATTTCTTTTTTGTTAATTTTTCGTATTACAAAATCTCCAATAAACTTCACCGAATGGTTTATCGTTACAAGATAATTTACCAGATCAATTTATTACGCACGTTATCGGTACATGCTTTATGAAGTTACGCGGTATATATCTGCACTGAGGCGATTTCGACATTGTTATTGATGAAAGCCCACGCGTTGTATATTCGATAGTGATTAATACTGTGTGGAATATTGCGTAGATTCAATACTTACAACATAGATATCGTCTCTACTTTTCGTCAAAATCAAAATATACAATAATAAAAATAAGTCTTTTTAGGTATATTAAATAACACAAATGTTTTTAATGAGAGTTTGAGTATTTTGGTTTATTAGAATTAACACTATACTCTACCAAAGAAGTTTAACGATAAATTCCAATACAAAAGTTTCGGGATTTACGTTGCAAACTTTTGGCACAAAACTCTTAAAGTTGAATATCTTATGAATAAATTCGGGCGATTATTTTGTTATAGAATTTGTGTTTCCAACCCAACATTTATAGAAATGTTGGCTTGAGTTCATAGCAATTAGGTAGATTTGTTTGATGTTGGGTTGGGTTTGATTGGTTGAACGACACTGACGTCGATTTGTTTGATGTTGGGTTGGATTAATGACACTGACGTCGATTTGATGTTGGGTTGGATTGAAGACGCCGACATAGATTCGTTTGATGTTGGGTCGGGTTGTTTGATGACACTGATATAAATTTGTTTAATATGACCTGGGTTGATGACCTGGCATCGATTTGTAAGATGTTGGGTTGAGTTGGGTTGATGATGCCGATACAGATTTGTTTGATATTGGGATGCGTTGGTTTGATGACGCTGACACTAGATTCATTACATGACGTCGATTAGTATGATGTTGGGTCGGGTAGGGTTGATGACGCTATTGATGACTTATGCGTGAAGGCTGATCCAAATGTTTTTCTAGAAGTATATAACAGATGCTTGGAAATGGGCGAGTTTCCCGAAATATGGAGAAAAGCGTTACTCGTGCTTATAGAGAACATAAAGAAACATTCCAATATGGATACAGAAAAGGCAAGGGTACTATGCACGCCGTTATAAAAATCACAAATGAGGTTCCTGTGCCTCATTTATGATTTTTGATTTCCTGTAATGAACGAAATTTCTCTAACAAATCGAGGATATAAAATTATGATGATGCTGGAAATCAAAAATTCATTTAATTCTTAAAAGAACTGTAGTCCTCCTCGAAGGATTATCGGTAACTCTGTACTGATTCAAGGTAGACCGCAACTCAAGTGACATCAAGGTACAGAACGGTATCCAGAGATGTAGTGAGAGTCCTAGCTGGTATACCCCTACGACCTTTTTGTATGGATGAGAGCCAGAAATTGGGAGACAAAATCTACAAAATGAACGAGAACCACACCGAGATGTTTACGAAGTGGTAAGAAAGATGGGCAAAATATACTGGGTGGGCCAGCACCATTATAAAGTATAAGATGTGTTATTTTGGTTTTTATACATCGTTGTTATTTTAAGATCAAATGAAGAAACAAAAAGACTTTTGGTTGTACTAATTACGATGTATATGTTATTATTTATTTTCAACTAGTTTCGGGGAAACTTCGTCCCCATCTTTAGGAAAATACGTCAAAAGTTTGAATTTGCGTCTAAAAAACAAAGTTTCATTTCGTTCTACTAATTACGATGTATATTTTATTATTTATTTTCAACTAGTTTCGGGGAAACTTCGTCCCCATCTTTAGGAAAATACGTCAAAAGTTTGAGTTTGCGTCTAAAGAACAAAGTTTCATTTCGTTCTCTATAAAAACTAAACGTTAATCTGCAACACCAACTAAACTACAACTTTTCTTTTATTTGCTGATTTTTAACTTTGCGCGGTAGATCACATGAAAATTGAGGTTGACCTACCTCAATTTTTATAGAGAACGAAATGAAACTTTGTTTTTTAGACGCAAATTCAAACTTTTGACGTATTTTCCTAAAGATGGGGACGAAGTTTCCCCGAAACTAGTTGAAAATAAATAATAAAATATACATCGTAATTAGTACAATCACAAGTCTTTTTGTTTCTTCATTTGATCTTAAAATTATAAAGTATGTACGGATGTGGCAAAAATCTATGATAAATACGGAATATTACACATCACTGCTCATAAACAAGCATGTCGCATTCGGTAGCTATCTCAAAAATATTGGGAAGATAGCGTCACGGCTATGCTGGTTAGGATATGACAAATGTAATACGCCAAGACATACTATATTTGAATGTAGATAATTCCAAGAAGATAGAAAAATTGTAGAGAAATTCATGGAGGAAGAAATTAATGAGAAGAAGAAAGAAAAGTAATTATGAATCTATTACGATGTTTAATAAACAAGAAAGAGATAAAGGTACGTAAGGCTGAAAGAACAGGAGGGAGGAATGAAACGTATAAAAGACTGTATCACACAGTTTACTTTGTTTTTTGTTGTGTAAATGTCCACGAACATCTGGAGGGAAAGAGAAGAATCAAGAAGAATGGAAACCAACGGAAAGGAAAGAACAAAATAAGGAGAAGATAATGGCTGCCCCCTCCAGGTATGAAACACATAAAAGCTCAAAAAGTCATCTCATTTTGTTTGTGTAACTGCGTGCATGTTCAAAGAAGAACGAATGGAAACTGACAGGAAAGAAAAACAAAGAGTGTTGTTTCTGAATACCTGGAGTGACAACAACAACAAATATAGGATGTGTTTAGAGCAGGTGAATAGCACGAAGAAATACTCTGATAGATCCCGGGAAGAGAGAAGGAGTTTTTGATGGGTAGCGAGGGGCTTAACATAGTCCCACCCTCCCGGCTGAACCATGTTACTATCCGAAGATCTGGATTTAGGCCGGAGTGCACAAAGCATTTTTTTTTCTGGGTAAAAAAAGGGTTGATGACGATGATATAAATTCGTTTGATGTTGAGCTGGGTTGGGTTCGGTTGATGACTTCGCATAGATTTCTATGATGTTGGGTTGTGTTGATGCCGCTGACATAGGCTGACACATGTCTTAGTTGTAGGGTCGAGACCAGATCAGAAGATAGTGAAGGGCACAGTCTGCTTTAAATCAGGTTGTAATGTATGGGTCGTAATGTATGGCCGTCCTCCCCTGAAAAGACGGAGGCTATCATGCTTAGAGGCAGAAGAGGTGCTGGCGAGATAACCCCGACAGTGAGAATCCTGGTGATTCACACGTAAGAGTAGGTTTACATTGGAGCTGCGATAAAAAAAAATAAAAATTAGCGCTGCACTTACTTAGCATACGTTTATGTTGGAGCAGCCCTAAATTCATTTCTATGAATTTGGATACAGCAATTCGTGCTTTAATTGGTTGCTCCAACATTCGCTTCAATATTATTGGCTTTCTTTGGTAGTATCGTCGCTCTTATTGTTTATCGCAGCTCCAACATAAACCTACCCTTTCAGTAATTCGTAGCGACGATATACTCGCAGATGCTATGTGTGCAGAGCCTGGGGAGACACATGCCGAGTCAAGAAAAATGTTAATAGGCAACAATAATAAAAATAGTAAGTGTGTATAATACAAATTCGACTGAGGCGCTGCATATGGTGGGAGGCTCTTTGCCCATAGATCTAATGATAAAGAGAAAGTCGACCGTCTGGAAGGAAGAGTATAACAAGTAAGAAAGAGATGGAGGCGGAGAAGGGTGGACACAGGAAAGGCGAGAGTGACCAATGATTGGTTACAGACCTAGAGAGATGGACATCCATAAGCTGGAGAGATGTAAATTTCTACCTGAATCAAATCTAAAACAAAAGAGAATCAAATGTTTGCGATTATTGCGAGAAACAGAACAATGTTGAACACACGTTTTATAAATATGTTAGGTGGAGGGAAGACAGTGTGCGGATAGAGGAACGTATTGGGTCAGTGATCACGCCGGAAAATGCAGTGGGTCACATGTTGGACAATGAGAATAAGTGAAACGTTTTGACAAAGAAGGACAGTGAGAAAGGCGGGGGCATAGTGAAGGCTGGTTTTACCTAGTGATCCCTGGTGAAAGAGGAAGGAAGAAGAAAGGGCTAGTCTCGTATGGCCCTCCTCGCACTGGTGAGTTTGTAGTAAATTTATTTTGCAAAAGTTTACAGTGCGTTGTTTTGTTTTGCTTTATATTTGGATTGCTTCCGGCTCAAATGGTATTAGTTGATCCGGTTCCAGGATGTCGCTGGTTTTGTACCGTGGTATGAAGAAGGAAGTAGGAGGGAGGGGTAGCTACCCCTGGCCCCCTCGTCCCGGTATGTGATAGTAAACTTCAATTTAAACTCTGTTCTTGAGTCAAATGGTTTTGGAGTATTGTGATGTCTCTCGATGTTTCCTGGTGTAGAGGAAGAAGGAAGAAGTGGGGGTGACAATCTTTGCCCCCACGTCCTGGAATGTGATTTAATTTTGATATAAAAAATTTTGTCGTGTCGTTTTGTTTTGGTATATCAGCTCCAATATCGAGATGGAGATGGTGAAACAGTGAAGGTGCTGAAGATCCAAAGATAGACTACAACTTCACACAATCCGGTTAAAAAAAGATTTATTTTATGTTGGGTTGGGTTGATGATATTGGTGTAAACTCGTTTAATATTGAGCTGGACTGCGTTGTGTTAACGTCGCTGGCATATATTCGCTTGATGTTGAGTTGAATTGGATTTTATTATTGTTTTTTTTTTTTGATAATTGTAATATTATGAATGGGGGAAAGAACAATTTTATATAATGATGTTAGATATATATTATACGTGGTATTGGATGGCAAGATAGTGACGGATAGTGAAAATCGTGCATAAACCGAAAAAACACTAAAAATGAGGTTTAAACAGGGAGAACATATATTAGCATAAGTACTATATTTTAAATAATTAACTCATGTTATCCCAAGGTATCAAAATTGCAAATAATTAGAACTACTTTATCAATGTGTAATACCAAATAATATAATGGCGCTGGGATAATATGGGTTAAAATAAAAAAGAAAAATAAATAAAAAATAACATTACAAAAAAATGTTCAGGTACACAAAAAATATTCAGTCAAATCTTTGTAAAAAAGTTCAATGTCAAAAGTGACAAATTTTTGTTTATTGTTTTGAAAACATCTTTTCTTATTTCTGGATTGCAGTTTCTTATCATAAACTTATCTGAGAAATTTACGTCGTCTTGTTCCTCTTAATCAAAGTTTTTTGTGTCGGAGGTCCTTGCCTTGTGTTTCGGTTTTGGTAGACCCCTGTTAAAAGTGGAGGTGGACCTTCATTTTTTGGTCTTCATATTTTTTGGGATTTTACCTTGATACATCCATGTGACCTTTTATTTTCTTTGGGTCTCGGATTCCAATTATAAAATAGTAAATAAATAGGTACTATCAGTGTATGTTGAAACCCATTTTTGTTTCGTGTGGATCCCAAATTTGCAGGTTGTCATAGATCCCTGGGGGTTGATATAAAACACTTTGGGAGTTACTGCTCTAAATATTCAAGCAATCTGTTTACGTGCTGCAAAGCAGTTTCATGAGTTATCCGCGCAGGTACCTCGTCATCTTCACTTTCAAATTCGTCTACTCCGTTATCGTTTACTCCCATTCCTTTGTTTATAATGACTACGTCATTTAGTCGTTCAGACCCAGGTTCATTTTTGTCGCACTCCCGCCACTCTTCTATGTGTTCTTCACCAACGTTATCTCCCGGAATTGATATTACTAAGGGAATAAGTGTAGCGGTTGGAATGACTTCATTCTCTTCTTCGCAAATATTTTGGTAGATATTTATCTCGATATTCGGAAAGGGTTTTCGCCATGTCTTCATGACAGTTGAGGGTCTAATGGAATCCCATGCAAAGGCAATATCGCAAATGCTATCCAAAATTGTATAAATCTTCTAAAATTGTTTAATGTCGCAACCATCTCTAATTGTTGACATTAACAATTTTGTTCCGTATGTCGTTCCATTGATTACATCAGCACAGTAACATTTGTGTGCAAATACTTTGTGAAAATTTGTTCGTCAGAAGATTTAAGTATACTTAGAGTTGGATATGAAGGTGCGTTACCCATTAACAAAGCTACCATCCTTGGTAAATTTATTAAGTCAAAGTATTTACGCACTTCAGACAAAACTCTTTTCCAATTTTTCTTGAAAAATCTGCTGGTTCATCCAACCTTTTTTTATTGAAATAATCAAATACTAAATTTTCTGTTCTTGTACCTTTGAAAGACCTTGGTTTCTTAGATTTTCGTATTACACAAAGCTTCAGTTTGTGAATAAGAGTGGCGTTACTGCATGGCACGATCGTGATTCTTCAAAATCACATTGAAAATCGTCAGCTTTTGTTGATTACCACTCAACTTTTCTCCATGGAGACAAATTTCTCTAATTCCCTGACTCTTTCTTCCAACCCTAACACATCAAAGACGACTGTAGCTAGATCAAGAATGGTAGGGCCTCTACTAATGCCTAGTCAAGTTCGCAGTAAGTAGATTTTTTCATTGTTTTTCGTACTTTCATCCCAGAAACACTGTCCAACACTGACTTGAAAAATCAAGATTTTGTATTTTTGTCTTAAAACATCTCACACTGTTAATTCCCCAAATAAGTAAATCAAACTATTTAAACAACCAACAGATACCATTTTAGAATTCAAAATATAGACTTACAATTAGAATGAATAAACGAAAAACACATTTTTAAATAAATTAAGATATATATTGAGGAAAACAACCACTCAGTTTACAACTGTATGCCAAACACTTTATGCTAATGTATATCTTCTTTCTTTCAGTGTAACATTAGACAATTTCCTCTGAAAATTCAACTTTGTCTAGTTTCCAGATAAAAATTGATCACAGCAATTATGAAAATGTTCCATCGTGCACAATCTGTGAGTAACTTCAGAGACCAAACTTCTTACTTTTAAATTTACCTATGATTTATCAAATACTGTACATTTCTCACTAGATGGTTCTGCTTCTACAAAATATTAAGAAATAAGTATAGATGTTCACAATAAATGATAAAATATTCTGAAGCCATCTGAAATAACAGGTATAACACTTTAACTACATTATAAATAACAAAATATTAACAATTAAGTAGATAATAACATAGCCGATAAGTAAAAATGGTTTATGATAGGTTATGATTCTAATGGATATGCTAAGATAATTTCAATATTGTTATTGATGAAAACCTACGCATTATCCATCCGATAGTGATTGATACGACATAGAATATTACATAAATGAATTTATTGTTGTTCATAATAATATTATTTAAGAAAAGGTTACCAAGTAATAATAATACGCGAATAAGATTTAAAGTACTATGTATTATAGTGGTCGCTTAGTTATTCATGGTTTTAATCCTGAATCGAGTACCGATAAGGTACAAAGTGTGTAGAATAAAGAACATGATTTATAACGGTGTAAAATCCAATTTACAATTTACAATCACTCTATTATTACGCTTGTTAGTAACATAATACGCGGCCGCCGGAGATTTATTAATATTAACACTGTTGTATTCCGTTGCAATTATAGGTTTTGTGCGGGCTGAGACGATTTTATTGAACTGATAACAATTTATGCAATTCGAAAAGACAAATATCCGTGAGAAAATACTTGAGGAGAGCGGCTCGGCGTGCGCCCAACTGCAAAAAATAACGCACACATTATTGACACACGGCGCATATAGACAGTTTATGGCGCTTTTTTATTACTAACATGGTTATCATATATGCGTTTATTATACTGATTTATTAGCCGCTGCGTTGATTTATTGATGACGTCGCTACAAAACGGTAGTTGGCAGGAATGTGCCTGGAAAAAATTCTTAATGTTCTTGCGTATCTTATTAATTATATCGGATTAAATCGGGAGAAATCCATGAGAATATTATTTAAAATAATTATTGTCTCGAAACAATCGTATTTTAGAAAACAGTTCACGGTGGTCATCTACTGGAATACAATGGCTATCTCTTGGTCGGTTAAATCCGTTAAATCGGCTAAAGGAGACAAAGGGTTCAACTCGCGTCGACTGGCGCAATATGAATATTTTAATTAAAATCGTGAGCGGCGAAAGCGTTCGGTTCGAAAATTTATACTTCTGCAGAATACAATTATACGTGCGTTTCGCTTTTTCGACGGCCGTTCGTCGGGAGGGCTTACGATTTATTGTTATGCAGCCTGAGCTATTACCTAAGTGCCTGCAATTAACCTGGAACCTATTGGAGATACTCAATCGCGGTCGGTCTTCGTTTAAGCGATCGTTTGCTGATGCTCTTTGACTTTAAGACATTATCCACTTCGTGAAATTGCACAATTTAGGAATTAAGAAAATAATGAAAAGTATTATTTATATACAGGTGGTTCATGTAATTTATTCAAACTATTTAAAATTTTCAACTTTTTCGCCATTGATACAAAAAATGATAATTCATTTAATATTATATTAAAAGTAATCGTGCCAGTGTAAAGATTTTTTTTTGAATCAATATTAACTGACAATGAGATATGGAGTTTAAAAAGAAAAAGAAAATAAAATTTAATTAATCGTATAGGGGCTTTAATATGAAGATTGAGAAACGACGCTTGTATTAAATTAAAGTTTAAATTACCCTCTTTGAAATGATGTATAACATCATTTCATTTTGAAATTTGTTAAGAGATTGTTTTTTTCGAAAACTCTGCGTACTTGATTATAATCTAATTAAATGATAAATTTCTTAATTTTACAACAAATTAAAGCGTTAAGTATTCAATATAAAATGTAAAAAATAGAGCACCAAATCACACGAATTTTATACTGTAACTATAGAAGTTAACTAATTGTTCACATTTTTATGTAAAAATTGAACTTCCTCCTAAGTCGAAAATTTATCAAGTCCTAGAATCCATTAAATTAAGTTTTTCTATTAAACTTATATTAGACTAAAGAACTTCTATTAGATTTGGGTTTCACCATTCCAACTGACGTATGGCTACACCCAAATATTTTTAGTTTTAGGTCTAGTACTAGTTTTAGTGTTGGTATTAGCTCCACTTTTATTAGCTCCACTTTTTTTAAGCTCCACTTTTCACACTGGCTCTACTTTTAGTTGTAGAGTGTACAGGTGTCCCAAATTCGTTCTATGCATGGGCGAATCTAAAACAGATGGAAAAAAGATAGCTATTTTTAATAAGCTATATTTTTCTATGTCTTTTAGTTTTGGAGATAGTTTATAAGGGCAACGAAATTGTTACACCTGTAACAATGTTATGGTACTGGTGAAATATGTTTTCGTGTAGTTAATAAGTATTAATAAATAAATGTGTGGTGTGCTATAACATATCAACTGAAATATTTGGAAATGTTATTAAATTATTTTAATTAAATATAAGGAGTATGTGGGGAGAATGAGCAGTTTAAGATACTTAAATTCTCTTATACAATCCAACTTAATCCAACCTAACTCAAACCCTACCTTTTTTTAACGAGGTCGGGAAAAATCTGCTAACAAACATAGGGCCTAGGGTGACGAGAGGCCAAAAAGTGTGGGGTTGGATTCAAACATCCCGATCCACTAAAAACCTCTTTCCTCGTCTTCCATTGGAATCGCCAACTGGCATCACTTCACAGACACATTTTGGTCACACATTTTCCCACCTATTATCCTCTCGCCCTTCACCATGAGAGCGTTTTGTCGAAAATAGAAGACAAAGAAAGAAAATCATTGCTTTTTTGCAATGTTAATGATCTACTACATACCGGAGTCAAGGGGGAATGGTACCTGATCGTACCTAATGGTACCTACCCACTCTTTCCCATCTCTTTCATTCTTTTCCCTACGAATTATCTTCCCTTCTTCTTCGTTGCTCTTGTCTTAGATAAGGGAAGGTTAGTTTAGCATGATAATTCGAAACATACTAGTAGTGGCCTTCCATTTAACTTCTGAATTGAGCATAAGACTTTCCACATTTCTAATCCTTGAGGCCTCACCACACTCCTTTCTGCACCTCTCCCTCAGCTAGTCAAATGTACAATATTTGACTTGAGAATTATGTTCCACAGTTTCAATCTCATCACACAACCAGAATTTATCTGTTCTTGCTTTACCAATTCTTTTTAGATAACTGCCAAACACCCCATGGTCCGTCAACGCCTGGGTGGTGTAAAAATCCACCGCCCCCATTCGCTACCCGTCCACGCTATTAGATCCTAAATCAATATCTTGGTCCAACTACCATTCGGAGAACGAATCTCATATACCACTCTTTTGTTATCTCCGTCCTGAATTCTTTCTTCCACTAACAAGTCAATTGGTGGGACCCACCGCCCTTGCCAAAACCGTTCTATAGGCCGATATTATACCAATACAAAATCTCGCCACCAGGGTTACTCCCTCCTCCATTTTCATTCGCAGCACACTCTAGTAATATATATTCCATAGTTTCGGAGTCCCAATGCTTCCCAAAAGAAGCAGCATCAAGTCTTCAAGGTGTAGTGAGAAGTTATCTTGCAACAATTGATATCTTCCAAAGGCAATATTAAGTCTTCTGAGGCCATTTCAAATTTTCTGGAAGAATATCAAATCTTTCAGAGACAATATCAAGTCTTCTGAAATCATTTTAAATTTTCTAGAAGCAATATTAAGTTTTCTGGAAGCATTTCAAATCAGTAAGCAAAATTAACTTTTCTGGAAATAATGTTAAGTCTTCAGGAAGCATTTTTGAAAACCGTAATAAGTCTTCTAGTGAAGCAGTTCACATCCTCTGGAAACATATCAAGTATTTTGAAAGTAGTATCAAGTCGTTTGAAAGCAGTATCAAGCCTTCTGATTCTCTTGGAAGCATTTCAAATGTCCTGGAAGCAATATCAAGTCTCCTGGAATCAATATCAAGTCTTCCAGAAGAAATATCAAGTGTTATGAAAGCATTTTAAATTGTTTTCATGTAAATGGTATATGAGAGCAGAAAGCAAGAAAAATATGAGTTCACTCACGGCACTGCAGTAACAACTGTTTTACTTTATTGCCAATGTGCAGACTGCAGTCCAAAAACTGTTTGTTCAGAATACAGTGACATATTCAGTGTATAACTAATTGGATTGCACAACATGAATATTTTCACTACATATGCGTGGCTTTTATTGGGAATCCATAGTCCCAAAATTGACCAAAATTACGGTTCGTAAAATATGATTGTATTATTATCATAAGATACCGACTAATCTCTCCTCCTTTTAGGGCATTTACTATTCCCCGTCATGGTGCCGAGTTGAAGGAATTTTGAATGTCCAGGTACACGAGTTGTTGATATCCCCTATGCGCCAGACTTCATTTCTTTAGTTCCTCGGCGATTCTCTGTAGTTTTTCTACTGCCTGGATCGTCGACCTGTCATTCCTAAATCCATAATGGTCTGCGTGCATTAGTTCATTTTCTCTCTCTGATTGAAACCTCAAAGAGTTTGTCTATTTTGTTACTTAAACATAACCGTCTAAACTGCCTTTAACTGGTGCTGCAAGGATCTCTGATGAAACTTTTCCTTGCTTTATCCACTGCACCAACTCTTCTATCTTTAGTTCAGGGACATTTTTGTCTCCACCGATATCATGCCATTCCACAATTTCATGTCTAGGGAATAGCTTCTCCATTTGCTCCTCAACCTATCTCTCTCTCTTTCCTATCTGTCTTCTCTTTTGTGATCTAAACTTTCTGGTTATAATCCAGTATGAACTCAAACCCTGATAAACCAAACCAACCCAACTCAACCCAAGAGATGTACTCAAGATTGGTTATGTTTATCTCTAGAATAAGAAGGAACTAGACTAACAGGGACTACTCCTAAACGAATGGGAGAAATGACGTTTTGTTTAGAAATATTGAGTTTTCTAAAATAATATATAATATGTTACCATCTCATTTTGAAGTATGTCACGACAAAGTCTTTTTCAAAAATATTGATATGTTCAAAGATGTTGTGTTGAGTTCACGACGCTGACATAGATTTATTTAATGTTGTGTTGGGTTGGGTTGATGTACTGGCATAAATCCGTTTGATGTTGAGCTGGGTTGAATTGAGTTGATGATCTGACATCGATTTGTATGATGTTGGGTTATGTTAGGTTGGATGACACAGATTCGTTTGATTTTGGGATAGTTATAATAATTAAAGTAATTATAACTTTTTTGTAATCCTCTTTAAAATAATGTATGACATATTATTACTTCGTTTTGGTAGTTTTTCAAAATATTGGATTTTTCAAAAACATTGCTTTCTTAATTATAGCCTAATTAAATGATAAATTTATTAATTTTAATACATTATGCTGGGCTTAAGTAAAGTTAAAGAAATTATTTAAATAATAATTAAAGGACTAAATGACGATAGCACGTTATAAGTTCAGTTTGAAGTTTGCCACTGTTACTGACACTGTTATTTAAAAAATGTTGAAATATTCTAAGATGTTGTGTTGGGTTCATGACGATAACATAGATTCATTTAATGTTGAGTTGGGTTGGATTAATTCACTGGCATAGATTCGTTTGATGTTGAGCTGGGTTAAATTGGGTTGATGACCTGATATCAATTTATATGATGTTGGGTTGGCTTAGGTTGGATGACATAGATTCGTTTGATTTTGGGATAGGTTGAGTTGACGACGCTGACATAGATTTGTTTGATATTGGGTTGGATTTATGACAAAGATTCGATTGTATTAAATCAAAGCTTATGTTATCCACTTTAAAATGATGCATGACATATCATTTCGTCTTGGTAGTTTTCCAAAATATTGTTCTTTTTAAACAAAGAATTGATTTGTATACTAATTTAAAGCTTAAAGTGGCCTTTTTAAAATGGTATAAAGCATTTCAAATGTTAAAATAGTCGAAGATATTGTGTTGGGTTCATGACGATAAAACGGATTCATTTAATGTTAGGACAGGTTGGGTTGATGTCACAGATTCGTTTGATTTTGGGTGGGGTTGGATTTTTGAAGCTGTCATAGACTCATTTATATTAAATTATAGCTTATATTATATTAAATTGTATTAAATTATAAAATTTTATAATTTGTTTTGGAAAAGCACTACCAAAGCTATTGTCCTCTTTAAAATGGTATATATTATGTTAAATCTGGTAGTAGGGTGTCTTTGTAAGTCGTTGCATAATCTTTACCACAAATACTAGAGATAAATTGATAACGATTAAACGGCAAAAAAACCTAAGAAATGGGCCTGGGTTTGTCTTAAAAAGATAAAATTTGGTAAACAGGTAATGTTGTCATAAGAAATCGTTTAAGATCACTTTGAAAATATGTTCACAGAAGTTATTTGCTTAAAATTTTCCTTTGTGCATGAACCGTAAAATAGAAAAAGCAGTAAAACCGTATACCGTATGTAGGTTAGTGGCTAGTAGTTGTTTAAAATAGCAAATTATTACAATTTTTGGACATATTTTTAATATTAGAAGAATGTTTAGGTAATGTTAATGCAGCGCCGAGACTATATTGGAAAAAATTTCCCAACCGCAGACATTCTGATAAAAAGAATAATAAATATCAAAAGACGAGAGATACGAAATTTAAGAGAATATAAGATCCGAACTAGAAGAAAATATTTTGGATTTTGTGGCACAGGATAATATTCCTGGTACTGTTAATATTAACAGTTGAGACATTTCAAAATACCTAAATGTTGACGCATCCCGTTTTTTACAAAGTTGTACATATACGATTAATTAAAATAACCTAATAAATTAATAACTATTTATAGGTTTAAATCAAATTTTTTTTACACGAATCGTTATCATCTCTAGTATTATCTCTAGTATTTATGATTAAAATTAAGCCATGACAGAAACACCTGTGGACCATTATAAAGAGGACACTGTCAGCCTTAATTTGGTATAAAAATCAGTAACTATCCGGAGTTTTTGTTGCTAAGGTGTCTAGAAATTCCGAATATGCTTTCAATTCATTTGTCATTTTATCAATGTGGCAAGTTCGCAAGTTTAATATTTTAAAAACAGTTATGATTATGTTATTATTGTTTAAAATTTTGAGAGAGACATTAAATTCTAACTGAACTTGAAAAAACGTAAAACATTAATTTTTTACTTTTAAAATGTAGTTCTAACGTAAAACTAATCTATAAAATTTTGTAGTTAATCTGATTCTAAATCCGCTGCTATACTGACGAACTAGACACTAAGAATCTTTCTAAGATCATCTTTCCTTGAAATAAATTAAATTTACCTTCATCTCAAATTATTATATTAGGTATATTATATATTTTTTCTTAAATGCAAAAAATCATTCCATATTTAGATTGAAGATTGTGGACGATCTTGAAGATGTAAAGATACAATATGATATAACAACTTGGTTAAGCGTAAATATTGTTTATCCCATAACAAAATTGACTCAAATAATCTTAATATCAATCTTTAAAGAAATTTTAGAACAAATTTTGAAATTCCTCGATTTATTAGTAAAAAGAAAAGTTATGACTCCCACTTAAAATCGTCGATTAGTTATGAGTATAATTCTTAAACGCCTTCGGCGATATCTTTTCTTCGTCTGGCTGCTTGGTTTATATCTTCTTGTAACCATTCATCTTACAGTCGTATTTCCTTCATTACACGTCCCTCTAGGGATTTGTAGACTCTACGAGTGTACTTTGTCTAATTCATCTTTAGGAAAAAATGGCTTATGTTCTTTTTGTTTAGACATTTGAATTTGAATGGGTTATAATAACATAATCCGGTCCTGATATATGACCTGTATGGGTGCGGTTATTCGATCAGCAGATATCTGTCACCTCTGACCCCGCTGTGGCCCCACCATAAAAACCCATAGCAGGGCATACGGGCATCCTTTCACTTCGGAATCGCTCACACGAGTTAATTCCGGAATGAAATTTGAATTACAATTTATATTTACGTCCTAGCATCGATTGCTCTCCGTCGGGGCAGCGTTCCCGAGAATGTCGATCGATACATATAAGGAAGAAATCTGTTACCTTGACGGAACGGCGGTACGTAAGCACGCCGGCATTGCGTTTAATTCTCAATTACAATACCGGCTAATTAGCATTAACCGTACGAGAGCCGATATTAAATTAATAATTAAACCGGTAGTCTATTGGTCACTGGGAATCTAATTTCACATTTCTTTATATAGACTCTTTAATAAATGACCATCAGCGAATTAAGAATACCAATTAGTAAGGAATATCAATTAGCCGTCAACGAACTTCGACTTCATAAAAGTCGGTTTTGACTTGTCGAAGACCAACACGTCCTTTATATTCATCAGGTACTACGGCAATAAATTCTCATTGATAAATGGATTTTCTTCTGCAATTCCCCCGAGAGAATCTTTCTTGACTATGAAATATTATCCATTTACTGGGATGTGTTCGAAAATCGTGATTGGAAATAAATATCGAGAAGGTAACATTATGTTCGAAAATACTATTGAATTATCCATCTAAAATTACGCCACCGTCACGTACTTAATGCGTGATAGAAACAATTTAAAGTTCGAGATTCTTCGGAAAAGGCGTAACTAGTAAATAAATTTGCAATGGCGAAGTGGAGATGCAAATTGTCAGACACCTGTTAAATTAAAAATTTGTTAATTATATTAAATCGGGCTGAGCTTAAACGCGACGTTGAAGAAATGATTTTTATATCATGTTAAAGATTAAAGTACCGTCTTCAAGATGATATAGGTATATTCCTACCTCCCTATACGGCCCCTTTATTTCGTTTTGCGGTCTACATTGTTTCGATTTACGGCGACTTGTTTCAGTAATACTACACGCAAACAACTCTCAACCACATTTGTGTTGAAACGGAAGAATACTTTCGGAAAAACAATTTGAGTCAACAAATTTTGCTGATTTTGCTGAACAATTAACCTGATTTGGCCAATGAATCAGGCTGAAAATATTCACAGCAAATTGTCACTTAATGAGATTGGTACTGATTTGCTTTCAACAACTCTGTCCCAACCTAAAATACTTTCAAGTGGGCGCACTCCACGATGATTGGGATTCCCATACATCAATGTACCATTATCTTACTTAGAGGACAATTACAACAGATGAGGGGTAAGTAGTTTAGATAACAAATTATTACTTCTATAAAGTTTGCATACAAATTTTTCAATTTTTACAAAGAAATCGCCCTTCCACGTCAAAACAATCTTCAAAATTCACCAAAGAAGAGGAAAGTTCCCTACGCTGTTGAACAAGGATATACGAAATAATATACGAAAGACTATACTAACTTTTGACCCTTAACTTACCCGGGCGTGGGGTTTTAGTGATCCCTCGTTCTTCTGATCTTCACATTTCATTGCTTTTATGCATTCTTTTCGCCAACCAACTCAACGTAGTACCTGTTCTCTACTCTCTCTACTCATTGAGGCAACTGAATATGCCCACCAACATCTTTTTTCTCACTCCCATCCTTCGAAAGTTGTTTTGGAAGCTACTCTGTAGTTGTATCCCCGTATTTTTCATTGTATCTTCCCTATCTTATCAGTGTCCTTTTCTTCTGTCGACGACGTCCTTATCCCCGTCGCAAACCTCTCCCCGAATAATTAATACTATAACTCAACACAACCTTTTTTTTGAGGGTGCCCTGTGTCCCACTCGCTTCATCGTTCACTATGCCATTATTTCATCACCATACCTAAATGCTGTTCTGTTACGCTCTCTCCTTTGCCTCCTTCGGAATTATGACCTCCCTGACAAACAGGGTGTCATTTTCGAATGATAATAATAAATTCCGGTGTATTCTTCCTAACATTCCCTCATAACTTTAATGCAATTTGTTCGAATTAATATTGTTCATGATTTTTTCCAAATTTCCTGTATTTTATCTTACAAGCTTGCATATTCAAGAAAGGTATGCTCCACATCGTCTATGTTGTATTTAAAGGGATAGACTCTGAAGCAACCGTGTCCAAACACAGTTAACTGATAAAGTAGTTTGCTACCACCTTCATCAAGATAGCTATGTTTCCAATGCAAGTAGTATCTGTTTAGTTCATGTGGCCTTCTCATCGGTTGATAAAATCTTGAACTATTTCCTCCTCAAGGCAGGATCGATCTTCCTTTGCTGCTCTCGCGGATGCCCTCTATCTAGTTACTAGCTGAATTGGTAGTGAGCTGGCAATCAGTTGCAGTGCTTCCGGGGAAACAGTTTTGTAGGCAATACAACACAACCCAACCCAACTCTGACCAATACAACCCAATACAATGCATTGGCATGACATAAGTGGGACTAATCTGTCAGATCACTAGACAAAGTAAACATTATCGATAAGAAAACCTTTAATAAACACAGAAAACGGCACGATGAACTGTCTGTTTGGCGTCATTCGCTAATAGAAATAAAATAATATGTACAGGAAGATCTACTTCGAGTCTTGATAACATACATATTTAAGAATCATTCCTCGTCATATTTCAAAGACATATAGACTCATGTGTGAATAATAAACATAGTGGACCTAAACAAAATGCAGTAACAAATTCAAAGTTTCGCGCATGACGGCTCACGGTGTTGCAAGCCCTACTTGATATTGCTTCTCGATTATTTGAAATATTTTTAGAAGACTTTTTTCTGGAAAACTTGAAATGTTCCCAAAAAAGCACCCATTCAAAATAGTTAATGATTTTATCTGGATTGAAATTATCATTTTTAGCTAATTACCTCTCAATACCGGTCATAAATTGGTTTTAACAATTAACTTTGTTTTGTATAGTGCTTATATGACAGGTTATGTTTAGAAAGCTAATCCCGGGTGGCTTTTTTCTCTTCTAAACGTTTACCTCTCAAAGACAAAATTGGTATCATTGCAGAAAGTGAAAACTTTAATAATAGTGCCAGAAAGTTGACTGAAAAATTTGTAGTTATAAGGACAGTTTAAGAAGTTGATTCAAAAAAGACAATTTTCTAAAACCAAAGGACTGGCTACTGACCAAATAGTTTACAATTGGTTCTGTAATGCAAAAATAGGAACATCCTCATATCTGATTCTTTATTAAAAGTGATAGCAGTGGAAGTAGCTTGAAAATTTTTGGTTGAAGACATGAAATAAGCTTTAAAACCGTTTGCGGTGAATCAGCTGTTGTCGACCTGATCAGTGTTGAAGCCTGGAAGACAAAGTAATCATCTAAAGAAAGAAATCATATATTACAAAATAAACCAAGTAAAATAAAACATGCAATCAGAACATACAATATTGATTGAAAAACATTTCCCGCACATTTTATTTTAAATCTATATTTCAACAAATATTGTTTTTAAGTAGGCTAAAATCATCCAATAACTATTCTAATCTTTTCCAGTAAAATGATGTCTTAAGCCGCATGCAGGATTCTCATCAACTTCAGGTGGAATCTCTTAATTTTTTTTCGGCTTGTTGGAATCGGTATTATTTATCCCATGTTCGCTTGAAACGTCCCTTTCGATGTCAAAGTGATCACTATCTTCATAGAGAGAAGTCTTTCGCTCTCTTCATATCGACGTTGCCCTAATTCTGCAAACTTCTGTCCTCTATTCATTACTTACTAAAACTTTATTACACTTAAAAAACAAATAACGCTATCACTCGCGCGATGAGAAAAAATCTTATGTTGGCGTGCATACGACTAGCAATTACCTTACATCTAATAAAAATCTGTACTAAGGATTTCGCGCACGGACTGTCGTATATTGAAGAGGAATTTTGAAAAGTCAGTTAGAAGTGGAGGCAGGGTAACGGGTTATTTAACTTTCATGGTTTCTTCAGAATAGTGGCAATCACGAGAAAAATCCTCATAGCTGAGGGTTATGCTAGCTGGCAGAAAATCCTTAATTAAAATGCTTTTAACGTTTAGAAACAACGAAAGTTATTTTGAAGATTCATAGAAACGCATCAATTTGACTAGTGCTTTAGTTTGGACAATAGTAGCTTGGAGGAATGTTTCTCCAACAACCATTTTAAAATGCTTTGCAAAAGCTGGATGCTTCGAAAATCTTGAAGAAAAAAAAGTTCCTTGGTCTAGTATTAGTTATGAATTTAGTTCCAGAAGAATCTACAACAATCTATTAAAGGCTAGTACTATTAAAACTAGAACTAACACTAGACTTAAAATTAGAAAGATTCGGTTTGGTGTTAGTTCTAGTTTTAGTTTGATACAAGTATATAACAATTTATGACTGAATAACAACTAAAAATAGAGTTACACTGATGCTTGAGGTAATACTAGACCTAGAACGAAAACATTTAGGCACATTTAAACATTAATAAAAATTTGTTATTTTTATTAAATTGTGCTTGGCTTGATCGTGAAGTTAAAGAAATTATTTTAATACCAAATTAAAGCATAAGCTGGCATTTTATCTTGAAGCTTGCAAAGGTATTGTTTTTCCAAAACACTACATTCTTAATTATAGCCCATTAAATTAAAAATTTCTTAATTTTCATGTAAAATTACGTAACACCGTCACGTATTTAATGCGTGATAGAAACAATTTAAAGTTCGTGATTCTTCGAAGAGGGCGTAACCAGTAAACAGATTTACAATGGCGAAGTGTAGACAGAAATTTATGGACTTCACAGTACAATAGTAATAAGTCCGTAATGTTTTTTATTGATTTAATGAGATTACTGAAATAACTTGTAAAAAGCTTCTTGACAGAAGTACTTCATAAAGCACAGTTAAACACTATAATAGAGTTGTGTGCTCAACAGAAACCGCACGAGCACTTACAAAAAGGTTTGTAGTTTGTGCCGAGATCATTGTTGTTTTGCTCATTAGTACGGTAACGTTCCGGTGGAAATAATGCCATTGTTAAGGTTAGAAGTGCCATAAATTATTGTAACGAAAGATTATACGGACATGAACCGTTTGATTTATGTGGTTAGTAGAAATTAATGACCGGGTCTACTGAATCGGGAAAAAAATCTCCGCTGTTTAGTATTGCAAATTTTATTGCATGACTCGGAATATTGTTATTTATTAAGTTCAATCGACAGCGAAGTTGGTCGTTGAACGTACGCCGTTTCGATCAATCACTTATATTGTGGTTTTTACCAATGGGATTGTTTAGTTTGATGTATGCGTTTCGTAATTCTTTGGTATATCGCATTTTTTCAATATTAAATATTCAGTTGAAAGGTATCTTAACAGTTTCTCATAAATAACGGTAGCGGGTCGCCTACACGGAGCCGGCGTAGCATGACACGCTATTTGTTTGGGGTACTGCCATTGTTATATATTTAAGAAAAATCTATTCTCTATCTTAGATGTAATAAATTTATTTGGCTAAATAAAAAAATTTCTAGCTTGTCATAGGGACATACGGGACATTTATTTATTTAAACATTAATTTATGATGCATTTTATGGTAAATTTATTATAAATGCGGTTGCGTGTAAACAGGGTTAGGTCAATACCGGTAGCATGTAATCGGGCGAGGAATTTTAATTTAAAGTATTTTTGTTACTTATTTTTTATAAATAAGTATTTTAAAAGGGTAACCGAAAAAAATAATTCCATAAAGACCATGGAACAGGCCGATTATATTGGACAGGCAATTTATAGCGCCGTCAAGCCGGTAAAAGCACTTCGAAAGAAGAGAAATAAGCGCATAAATTGGCCTCAATACCTCGTGAGCTATATTCCGTACGATTTTATAACGTTCAATTAAAATGTACTTGTTGAGTTACGTCAGCTCGCGTCTGCACGCTCTCTCGAATACTGAAGAAAAAAAGCTCGATTCACGTAGGTGAACGTATCTCGCTAATGATTTTGTCAGTTGTGATGATATGGGGCATTCTAATTCTCACCTTGTATTATTAATAGTCCAACAGACACTCGAATGCGTTTCAAACGAGTAATTGAATAATTATAATTTTCTCTTTTCTAAGAAACTTCAATAATTTTATTATCGCTGATTGACAGCGAATTAATTTACCACTTCAAGCCTTCGAGCCAACTGTAAAACAATTTTGCGTCTTACTTAATAGCTGTATTTGTTGTGATAATACAAGTATTATAGGTTCAGAACCCTTCTAACTTAAATGGATGACAGGTATTGCATAGTTATTAAGTTATTAAAATGTAATTGTCTATAAAAGCCGGTGTTGCCTTATCGTTTAAATGGATCATTAAAATGTTATAGTAGACATTTCGTGTAATAAGTGTGATATTATAATTAACAACTTTGAAACCAAAAATGTGTTCATAATATTTTCTTTATATTATAATTATAATATAAGAGCTCTGATTTATATAAGTTTTATTACAAAAATATTACAAATGTCTTTATAATCTAATTGATTTAAAAGGATGTTTAATAAATCGTGTTGGGTTTAAACGTAAAGTTAGAGAAACGAACTTTTTATATCAAATTAAAGCTTTTATAGAAACTCATTTTGAAGTTGGCCCATACATTATCTTTTCAACATTATTGCAACCTTAAATCCAAATTTTAGTAAAAAAATTACTAAACTTAAAATTACAAAATTTCACATTAGAAATCGAAAGCAACAATATTATAAACTTTTTAGATTTGACCATTTCAAAAGGATCAAACTCAATAATGTTTAATATCTAAAGGAAACCAGCATCATATAACACCATTATTCCTTACGATTCATATCATCCCCAAAGCCATAAATTGGCAGCTTTTCAATATTATTTATGTAGTGAATTTAATTTTATCTTTGATTTGGCTCGCAAGTATGGATTTCCTTTACAAGTTATTGACACATTTTTTATAAAATAATCCTAAAACATAACCCTCTATTAAAATAAGACTCCTGATAAATATTGTTCATTGCCATACAATCAACAGAGACTCAAAATAAGACACAACATTGACTTCAAAAATTCCACCCTTAACCAAAACTCGAGTAATAAACTCGACTTACTCGAACAATTCGAAATCGACAAAAATAGAGATGACCCGAAACCCCTTTCTATTCCTTTTTATAAATACAGGGTGATTCAAAAAAGCGCTGAGTGACTTTTAATTAAGACGCTTTACCAAGGTAAAGAGTCTTAATTAAAATAGCACAATCTGTATGGATAATACTTTACGAACAAGAATTGTAAAAAAGAGAATTGAAATTAAAGTACACTTAATTTTGTTTTAGTTATATAGGTGTATCTGTTTTTAATTGTAACCAGATATTTTAATTATACATGATATCTAACGATTTTCTTAATTTTTGACTATAAGTAATTTTATCAATCTTGTTTGGTTTGGATTTTAATATAATTTTATCTTGTAAAATTATACACATTTATAGATTTGGCTGAAGATCATTAATTGATTGAAACTGGTACCAAGTATTTAATTTAAACTAACAAAAGCTTTAACAGTTTTATATCAATTTCCCAAACACTACTTGGCCTTTGCGATATGTATCTCTTTAAATTTCAATTAAATTAAAACATTGCTAATTTCAATAAACCGTACTTGTCTCATTGTTAGATGTGAATGATTTATTTATACCAAATCGAATCTCAAAGTGTCCCCATCAAAATGGTATATAACATTTTATCAGAGACACTCGGTATATACATTTATACAGAGTGTCAATTTAATTATCTTTTGATGTTAAAAAATATTAATTTTAATTTTAAATATAAAGATTAAGGAACGATCCTTGTATTATATTATTTTTGAAGCTTATGTTATCCTCTTTAATCTAAATGATATATCACATGTCATTTCATTTTGAAGTTTGTTATAATATTGTGTTTTCAAAAACACTGCGTTCTTAATTATGAATGAACTAAAATAAAATTTCATTAATTTCAGTAAGCCGTGCTGGAATTTAAAGTCACTCTGAATATAATTAACCGTTTATCTTAATTATCTTTTGATGTTAAAAATGTGTTAATTTTAATTAATCGTGCTGGGCTTAATTAAATAGGAAAATTAAGAAACGATCTTAATATTAAATTAAAACTTATGTTATGCTCTTTAAAATGGTATATTATCATTTTGTTCACAATCACTTCATTTTAAAGTTAGCCAAGATATTATATTATTAAAAACACCACATTCTC
This sequence comes from Onthophagus sagittarius, assembly GCA_036711965.1. Classification (NCBI taxonomy): domain Eukaryota; kingdom Metazoa; phylum Arthropoda; class Insecta; order Coleoptera; family Scarabaeidae; genus Onthophagus; species Onthophagus sagittarius. The sequence goes on from JASERS010000004.1 coordinate 45,396,546, forward strand.
GTGCTGGGCTTAAACATGGAAATTTTAAAAAGATAAGAAAAGAAAAGTAAAAATAAAAATAACGTCAACAACATAACACAAATTCAGGAAGAAACAAGAACTTTCTTTACAAATTACAATTTTACAGAAATAAACAAAAATACAACTTTATCTTTCCATCAAAAAACCAAAATCATTATTACATCAGTAAATGATTTTTTACATCAACACTATTTAAATGCATTTAAATTATAACTTATGAACCCTAGAATACCACTTGCATGTTCATTAATTAAATTACATAAAACAATTAATTCTAGTACTTACAAAACATCAAAATTTCTTATTCAATTTATCAAACATACCATAAATTTCAAAACTAAATACACTATCAAGGATAGAATTGACCTAATTAATACCATTCAAGATACAAATTTATACACGAATTATTCCTATTAATGAAACATTAAATATAACAAAAGACATTCTTATAGAGAATTTACCCATTTCAGATATTAAACATATCTACAATTTATTAATACTTTGCATAGAATAAAACTTTCTGCACAGAACAACAATTTTTTCATAATGAAGGGTTGCCTATGAGATCCGCTCTTACAAGGGAAGTATCACAAGTGTCCCTCACCGATTTTGATGCAACTTGGTATAGTGGTAAAATGGACCAAAATAAGGTTTCCTTAATTTTGTATACGTGCGGTAAAAGCCCCTGGGGAGAGTTTTAGGGGTTGACAATTTGGGGAAAATGAGCATTTTTCGACTGTATTTGGAAACGAAACGGCTAATCAAAATTTGGGATGATCAAACTGATATTCTTTTTTAGAGCTTTCTTTTGATGTATCATACATATACAAGAGGGTGAGAAGGGGTAAACTACCCCTACTTTTTTGGAATAATTTAAAAACTACCGTACAGATTTTTTAAGCTATAAGCATACTTAATGCTGTTTGCACTGTTTGCACCAAGCACAAGTTATTACGGCTATATTTCCACAAACATTGCACGTTGGCTTCTCACTTGAAAAACAAACCTCTACTGGATTTTCAAACTGCTCTGGTCTTTCTTCAATGTATCCACTTGCAAACCATGCGTATTTAAAAAGATTGTTAAATCGGGGGGAAGATAACTGGTTGTGAGTTAGGGATTGGAGTTTCAATATGTTGTCGCGTTGATGTAAATTTACATCGTGTTGATATAGTATAATCTGATCAGAAAATCTTCTGATAAAGTTTTTCCATATTCTAAATCCAAATACATCAAGGGGTTGTATTTGTCCCATTGTCCCTGCAGGAATAGACAAGTGTTTAAAATCAGTATTTGATGGGTTTGTTTCATTAATAACTTCAGGACAGTAACCACTCCAAGAGTCCAATAATAATAACGATTTGGATCCCGTATTTGGAAAATAAACATTTTGTAGAAAATTCTTCATATGTCCTGACGTTAGCTTTCCAGATTTGGATGCTAAAATATATATATTGTCTGCTTTAAACATTGTGTTTGCTAACCTTGGTCCAAAGGTCTGGAACCTTCTGGATTCTTTTAGAACAATTAAAAGGGGTAAAAGAAGTTAAAAGGTTGAATTGTGTAACTATGCGTCGTCGAAGACACTGATGCCTGAACTACACGTTCTACGGTTTTAACACCTAAATTACTTAAAGTTCTACCTGAATGAAATTCCAAGTCTGATCTGAATTGTAGGTGTTTTCAGGGCCATACATTTCGATATGTTTCTTCGCATCTTTTTTTTTATTCTTTAGCTAGGATTTTTACTCGATCAACATTTGTTATTGTTTTTATGACACAAATTTTGTGATTTTTCTACTCACCAACCTATTTGCTTTTTTAAAGCGCTGATCCCATGCATGAGATGCTTTAAATTGTTGCGGTGAATAAGTTCTTCTCGTTTCTGGCTTGTATAGCCCATCTGCGGATGTCGATGTCATGTAGAGGCAATCTGTTATCTATGGCAGTTCTAGCTTGTTTAATAACGAATTTCCCAATATTTCTTACGTTTTCTCGGTAAATACCTCTCTCTTTAATATGTTTCGCCCACCTTTGTAGTTGTTTCTTTGATGTGACCTTTCTGTATTTACTTTGGACAGTTTCTAGTTTTAGATACCCTTTCTTCCCACTTGTCCAATAATTAACAGCTTCCAATTTGTAATTGTAGTCAATATCATCGTTTAATGGGCAGTTTTCTGTTCCTGCTAATATACTTTCGCTCGTCCCTTCGCCTCCACTGTCTTCTATATCTTGATCATCTTGACCATCATTAATGGTAGTGGACGTGTCAAAGGCTCGAAAATTGAAGACGAAACTATGTTTTGTCTTCAATTTGCATGTTGGAATTTTCCATGCTTTCCATTAATATATGTTGAATTCTTTCCTTTAATTTGACTTCGTCTTCATTCATAATTTCAATTATTAATTCACGATTTTGTTTAAATTCTTTTCCTCATTCTAAAATTATTATTATGAAAAGTGATTATGTATTAACCCCCGTAACTTCGTCGGGGTTGGTCTAGGGCGAATGGGAAAAAACACGTAACTAATATGTTTAAACGTACTATAAGCATACTTAAAGCCAAAAGAATCGATACAGTAGTTTTTAAATTATTCCAAAAAAGTAGGGGTAGTTTACCCCTTCTCTTCGTTCATATACAAGAGGGTGACTTGTATATGTATGATACATCAAAAGAAAGCTCTCTAAAAAAGCATATCAGTTTGATCACCCCAAATTTTGATTAGCCGTTTCGTTTCTAAATACAGCCGAAAAATGCTCATTTTCCCCATACTGTCAACCCCTAAAACTCGCCCCAGAGGCTTTTACCGCACGTATACAAAATTAAGGAAACCTTTTTTGGTCCATTTTACTACTATACCAAATTGCATCAAAATCGGTGAGGGACACTTGTGATACTTCCCTTGTTAGTGGTCTTTTCTGATATTATCCTTAATCATATGGAAAATAGCATTCTCGACCCAAACAATCGAATTAATACATATTCTACTTTTTCGTAGATATGTAGATGATATATTCATAATTTGGAATAATGAACATAACATACAAATTACTGATTTTCATAATTACATCAACTCTATACAAATATAAAGTTTGCTGTTGAAATAGGACAAAATAAACAACTTAATTTTCTAGACTCAATTCTGTTTAACAATAACAATAGCATTACGGTGAAAACGGTGAGGTAGTCACATCAATTCAGCAAATTTAATTAGAAATTTATCCATACTGTAAAAGGCCTTATCAAGTAAATACATTTTTAATACTACTTTAAATTTCAGTGCTTCTAAATTTCTCACTCATTCTGATAAAGCGTTATATAATTTTAAACCGTAAAAGTTCGCGCCACATTCAACTGACTTTGATCGCGTGTTCATATCCCAAAAGAAGTGTCTCAGTTCCTCTTCTCTTTTTCTTTTATGTAATGTTTTCCATATAGTAGGCAGTTATGCAAATAGACATTAGTATTATTGTTATTATTTACACTAAGACGATTTTCAGAAAACCAATTAAAATCAATTAATCAACCAGTTGTTGCAGATCATACTGGTTATCAGATTTCTGCAATGCACTAATAAGATTTGCAATGCACTATTACTAAGTTTATGAATAATCCGTACTTAATAGCAAACCACCAGATGAATGATTATTATATGTGACATATTGAACTCGATCTTGCAGATATGACTTTATTAAATTCACTCTATTAATATCGCAATGAAGAAGACAGAATTTACGCAGAAGAAGGTTGTGGGATACACAGTCAAATGCTTTTGTCTAGTCGTAAAAGTATACATGAGCATATAACCGTTCATCAAAACAACGTGACATAAATTCCATAAGTTTACTGGCAGCAGCATACGTCAATCAGACCTCCTAAACCTAAATTGGGCACAGTGCAATAAACTTTTTTCTTCGAGGAAACACATAATTTGATTTTTCAGCACGGTTTCTATCTTTCTCTATAGTTCGCAACATCATCAGTGGGGCCTTTTGTGTGCAAGTACAACTCTCGCGATTTTGAGACAGAAAGGAAAAGTTTTGGAAACAATGCATTGGTTAATCATCTTGCGCAGAGGAACATTAATAAGATCAACAACAGTTAATGAATAGGCATTTTTGCTAGATGAATTTTATAAAGAACAGAGAACATCACGTAGCTGGATAAAATTCACTTCCGTAAACCTAAATTTAATCCTCGCGACATCCTCAGGTTGGCTGTCATAGTTGCGTGCGTTTCATCCCTCACATTAATCGTGATGGGTGAAATGATACTCTTAGCAATGTTGCTAAAAAATCTCTTGAAACCATATGCATTTACATTTTCATCGACGGCAAATTTATTTGATAATTTATTATTATTAATTACCTTCCACATGGTAACTTGCGTATTATTGCCTTTGAAAATTTATGAAAATCATTTAATGTATGCGTCTTCTCTCTAAGATATCTAATGTCATCGTCGAACCAATACAAATTAAGTTCAAAACGAGTATCCTAGATCTTTGTTTTAACTGAATACTTATATTAAAAGCAAGTTTTTATTTCTGGGAAGTCTTGAGTCAAATGCAAAATACGAATGGCAAAAAAAAATAATACAAGAAATAGAGCATAACGATAAAAAAATACAGACAAACAAGAAATAGCAAATTTTTATCATTCTTTTTATTTAACACCCATAAGTGACCAGGAGATAAAATATCTAATACACAATCTAAAAAACAATAAATCACCGGGGAAAGATAACATAAAAGCTGACATTCAAAAAATATGTGAAAAAGTTGCAAAACCCGTAACTGCACTTATAAATAAAGTATTTGAGAATGGAGTATATCCATGTCAATTTAAGCAACCAGTACACAAAAAAGGAAATACAACATCGCTTCAAAACTATAGACCTATGTAGATTGGATCCAACAGAATTCAAAACTATATCTACAAATTTAAGTAAATATCCCCCAAACAATTTGGATTTATGACGGGTGTATACAATCGTTTACATCACGAACCTTTGCGGAAATTACACTCTCTTGCAAAGCGTACTCCAACACTAGCAATATTTTTGGATCTAACAAAGGCATCTGACTCAGTAAATCAAGCGCGGCTGTTGAATGCCCTGGATGCTATGGGAATAAGAGACATGCCCAACATGCTATTTCGAAGTTATTTCACGGAATGATCGCAAGTAGTCAGAGTTAATGATATGCATAGCACTGACCAATCTATTAAGAATAGCATGCCAGCCTCAAGCAACAGTTTTGAGATCTTTGTTATTTAACATGTACAAGAACAGCTTGTTAACTCCGATTAACAAATATTTCCGGGGATATGGTCTGCTTTGTCGATGATACTGTATAGTCAGATGCAACGTGGGAACGGGTGAAGGGTAAGGCAGAGAGTGACGTGGTTAGAGTATTTGATTAGCTTTCTTATAAGCATTTGACAGTGAATGTGAACAAAACATTTTTCATGCCATTTTCGATCTACGCTAGTCAACTGCCAGTTGTCTGTGAATTTGACAACAAATACCCTATGCATCAAATCTACGCATAGTTATCATTATCTTAGAGTGGTAATTGATGTCACGTGAGGTGGGATGGGCACGTTGAAAGTATATTGAGAATACTGATAATCTACTATATAAATTCAAATATTTAAGCTCCATACTCAATACTTCTCACTTAATAATAAATAAATCACTTAAAGACATTGTATCATTGTTCAGTAGAATCGGGGATACGTTATGGAATTTTGCAATGAGGTGGTCTATATGTCATCCACTTAACACCATTGGAGATATTACAGCTTAGGATTATGAAGAAAATATTAGGAAGGGGAATTTGTACCCATCAGCATCTCTTTGTTCGGATTTTGGAGTTTTGGACGTGCGAAAGTTATTTGTATTCGAGATCATAACTTATACATGGAAAAATAGACATCTACTAAGGAATGTAAACCATCACTACAATACACGTGCTTTAACCTAAATCTGTTAAAAAATATGTCAATATTACTGCTAGGTTTTATTTTACAAAGTCTTTAACAGATTCTTATCTGAAATGTACAAAATTACATATATTTTGTACATTTAACTACTACCTACCTGTAATTGCATTTAAATTCAATTACATTATAGAAGGATAGGATCAAGTCATTTTTGCTTCGTTGTGATAGACCATTTATTTATCAGTTGTTTTAGTACCTTTTGCTTTCTGTCCGATCTTTATTGATTTGTTAATTATGATGTTAACTGTAAGTTTTGTTATAAGGTTGCCTAATAGAGCTAAATTTTCTTTTTTCTTCAAATATTAAATTTGAATAAAAATTATTATTAACCGTATCCGCACCTAGCACAACCACAAGGTTTTCAGGGCGGAGATCGATATTGCTTTATTGTTTTACTCTCCGAGGAAATTGTAATTTTTTTTCTTTTTTTCTCTTTCAAACAATTGAAACAAATTGTGTTGAATTATATGTATGTATGTCTATAGAGAATAACAAGAAAACTATTATTATAAATTTAAAAAAATCGATCATTTCATTTTAAAATCTGTTAACACATTGTTTTTTCAAAAACATTGCGTGCTTGATTGTAGAATAATGAAATTATAATTTTCTTGATTTTAATAAATCGTGCTGTGCTTTAAATATGAAGTTGGTATGCTTAAATGATATGTTTATACCAAACGAAAGCTTAAAGTGTCTCGTTTAAAGTGGTACACATGTTATCAGAGACACTCTGTATATTAATTTTAATTAATCGTGCTGGTTTTAAACGATGTTTGCATTAAACTAAAGCTTATGTTATTTTCTTTAATACGACATATCACATGTTATCCTCTCGTTTGAAGTTTGCTAAGACATTGGTTTTTATCTTGTCGAATTCATTGAGTTTTCCACTACATCTAACATGACATACAAAGCATTCTTCATTTCTGACGCTTACTGTTTTTTTTTGGTAGATCTATGACACCTCCACTTTCATGAGGACGGTGTAATTATTTTTGATACGGTTGATTTACAAAGACGCTCTCGATCGGGACGCAATTCATAAGAAAAAAATCATTACTTCTTCAATACTTCGTCGTCTATGGTAGTAACGTAGTGGAAAATAGACAAATAAAGTTTTTCAGGCTTTGATTCCATGTATCCTATTATCTACGATTATACGTAGATAATCAAGAATTTTACAGTATGTGGTTCTTCTGATTGAGTGGATTCAAAAATGATATGTTCCGTTTTGTTTTGTGTTAACTGCTTCTTTTGATCCCCTTTCCAGGCTTAACTTGTTGCTTCTGATAATGATACGCAGCTGGGCATATCGTTTATGTATATTATGAAGAGCAAAGGCCCCAATTGACAAAAGGACCCTTGAGGTACTCCATGAGTAACATTATTGTAAGTTGACCACTCACTTTTCCACTCTACGAGCTGCTTCCGATATTCCAATACATATTCCAACTTCTGAATCTCTGCGTTAACAGCGTCAAAAGCCTTATTCAAATCAAGCAGGTTTAATAGGATTTTATCTCTTTCGTCGTAGGCCTCCGTTATATGGGATAACACCGCTGTTATTAACACAGACTTTTACTTTTTATGTATATATGCTAATTGGAGCAAAAGAAATTATTTTTTCAAAATATTGTAGCAATCATGTGGCTTTTCAAAAATCTTTGATATCACCGGAAGAATTGATATAGATCGATAATTGTTAGAGTCAGTCTGAATTTCCTTTTAAATATTGGGGGTACCCTTGCTATTTTCATCTCATTCGAGAAAACACCTTCATAAGTGCACTTGTTGAGTATGACTGCAAGTTCATCTCTTCAATACCCGCAGGTACCCATATATATTGTATGTCTTGCTTGATATGCTAATGGGTGAGAAGAAAAATAAGTGGTGGCCTGAGATACTTTTCCTTTTAAAGTAGTCAAATGAGTTGGTCACCCCGATGACATTTACGATCTCCGACAGTGTATGTGAAAATACTTGTTTCGGGACTATTTGTCTATAATAGATAGATATTAATTAATTACTCTCACTACAAAGTTCCTGCGATCATCGTTGGTGAAAATATTGTCAATGCAGGTCAATGAAAAATGCAGCATATTTATCCCTCTTTAAGAGATCAATATTGAAGTCTTCCATAATATATATAATTTTTGTCTGGAGTTCTTTACTGAGGTGTTCTAAGGATTTATTCAATTGAGTTAATCGAGGAAAATGTAGCGGATGCCCATTTGAATTAAATCTTACGTATCTTGAAATTTGTCGAAGTTGTCTTACATTAAGAGATAACCGACCGTTTCCATACTATAACAACCTACTGTGAAAATTGTATGTAAAAATCGTAGTCAAGTTTCCACTCCAAGATTAAGAAAATAAAAGGAGCAAATGAAGAGTATAAGCAATTTAATATATTTTAAGACACTTTCAATAAACCAACTTAACTCAACGTAACTCAAACTTCACCCAATCCAACCCAACCCAAGATATGTACTCACGATTGGTTATTTTTATCTCTAAAAGAGAAGGGGCTAGACTAACAGGGACTACTTGTAAACGAATGAGAGGAATGATTTTTTAAATATTGAGCATTCCGAGAAACTAAATATTATTGGAGGTGGTAGAGCTAAAAAACCAACATAGTAATAAATAATAAATCTGCTCAGTAACAATAATTACAATCCGAAGAAGAGTTAATAATAAAAAGATACCAGGAAAATGAAAGAAAATTATTGATTATAAGAGAAGGACCAACTCAATTTCACATAGTTGAGCTACATAAGAAATATGCCATTACTTGTAAACAGGAAATTCTCCATGCAAATAATAAAAATTTTTAGAAAAATTGTGGAAAAAAGTCGATTGAATTGATTAGTACTGATTAATCGCAAATGATACAATTTCAAAGTTGTTATTGGTATAGCGGAAAATCAAAGAAAAAAATAAAAAGAATTTGCATTTGAATGAAGCAATCTATTGAAACGGGGAAATCTACAACGGTCTCTCATAAATAGAAACCCAGTGACTATACATCTTATTTGTTGAAGGAGAGCATAAATTATATAACGGAGTGTTCGTTATAAGAGTGAGACTGTTTGAAAATCGTTATTACCACAGTTAATACTTATAATATTTCTAAAATTTTTCCGAATGTCGGCAATAAAACGTGCTAAACGACGACCATAAAAGTGATTGCCAAATCCGACTATAACACAAACCTGAATACCACGCGCATCTTTCATAAGCTTTATGCTCGTGTTACGCTGTTATGTATGCACATTACGTTGAAATAATTATTTAAATTGCCGGCGAAATTACTGTAATCACGGCTTTAGCGTATTTTTGCGACGCTCGACAATGAGGTTAATTCTTCTGCCGTATATTTCAACAGGTAAAAGGGGACCGTGTGTTAAGAAGGGAATAAACGCTACTTTAAACGATTTGAGGTGCGTGCCCGTGTCTCTTTGTTTTCTTTTCTTTTCATTTCATTTCGTGTAGAGAGCGGGATGCCGTCTCCTTCTCTGTGTGTACGCGAGTGAAACGTTTCTAAGTTACTGCCAGGTACCCTTTATTTGCGCAATTGCTCCGTCTGTTTTGTCACGAATTCATGATCGCATAACTTATAACGTGGCGGCATTCCTTACACTCATAATTTCTAAATTCAATTGCTTGTCTTCCCTGACTTGGAGCGCTGGTTAATTTATTGCAAAACTCATGTAAAATATCGCCATACTTGTATCTAGTGTAAAGATAGGGAAAGCTGTATAATGTACTTACCTCTTGTGCCGGTCATTGCAAATTTCAATTCCCTATTGAAGCAATGTACAAGATGTGAATCAAGATAAGATCAATCTTCCTATCGATCGTAAATTTTTTAACAGCTTAAAGGCTTGTTATTTTTTTGGATCGAGCGGTTCATAAAAACTTAAATAGTGAAGTAAGAACGCTTTCATAATAATTTATGGATGTTCCAGTGTAACAAGTGTAATTTATTTCAATTATCTATATCTTCATAACCCTAATGCTTACGTGATTACACGGGTTAGTACAGATATTATCTACACGTACCGAGCTCTTGTAGGATTTCCCAGGCACCGTTAATCAGAGGCTTGTCTTGAACAATGACAGGCGGTTTATAAAAGTCGTTATAAAGTTGTAGGTTAAACTGTATACCCACCGTTTGATAAAATGATTGCATACAATCACGTCTCCGTACTTGTGGTATGGTACTCCCAACGAGAACCTAACTCTCCGTTTTCTCGGTTTACTCGGCTTCAGACGAAACGCGATTAATGCAATATTTCACTCAATCAATTTCGCGTATGCGTTTAGTGGTTTCGTGCTAATTTAATCTCAAATAAGCAGTAATTATTTAAATTCCAACGGAGTTTAGAGACGTTTTGAGCACAAGGTTTCTTGTTCGTTTGGCCTGGAGTGATCCTGAATTACAGTGATTACACAGCTTCGAGTTCCCTTCAAATTATATTTTTTCATTGGCTAGACAACACACGAGTACATGCGGATTGTATAATTAGGTGAATAAGTTGAATCAATTAACTATTCACGGCCCGAGAGATTACAAAACCGGCACTAAAATTGCAAAACGAAAACCGCGCCGTTCTTGTTGTTCTCGTCGATTGTTTACCATTCGCGAAGGATAAAAATTTCTTACGTATCCGAGGATACATAGTTTACCAAAGAAAATTGCAATCGATTAACATTTTTCTTGCGAAATTGATTTAAATTCTTTCCTTCAAATCAATGCCGACCGCTTCCATTTAACCAAGAATCCGCAATCGAAACAATTTCGAAAAATAATCTCATTTCGAGTTGAGATATCTCGTTTTCAAAGTAAATTCATTTACTAATAAGACAGACGTACAATCAGAAACTTAATCACTCTTGTCATATCGTTGATTTAACGTACCCTTGAATAAAGCGATTTCGAGTGATACCATATTCAGTAGGAATATCCCAACATCTCGTTTCTATACAAGAAGCTACTTCAAACCGATATGTGAAACGGGTTTCTGTTTTCTACCGTTAGCGATGCGGAACAGCCAGACCAAATTTGCATGACGCGGTAATCCTCAAGCACGACGTTTCAAGATTAATTACGTACTTAAATGGATAAAAATCTAATTTCAATTCTATAATTCTATTTAATGAAAAAAGAAATAGAAATGATCTCTTTATTATTAAGCACTAAATAAGATTGCAAGTAAACGGATGATTATCTGCTAAATTTACATGACTTTGTAATCCTTAGTCGTTAACATCTAATATTAATTGTACGTTGTAAAGGATTAATAAATAATAATTTTAAATGTATCTTTTTTAATTGTAATAAATGGTAAATTATTTAAAGGTTTCAAGTTGCAATGCAAAAAAATGAAAATAATTAGTCTACAAATACTAATTTACTACTTTAAAAGTTCCGAATTGGGTTCTTTATAAGGTGCGGAAATAAGTTTCATATCATATTGAAGCTTAAAGATTCTTCCTGAAAATGGTGTAAAATCGGGAAAATTAACTTGTCTTTTCGCTTGATGAAAAAATATGTAAATAATCATAAGCTTTCAACAGGGTGTTCACTGCACAGGGGCGCCTGCATTATGCGGAATTAAATGTATACACAAATAAAATTTGATGAACTTCTAGAGATATACTTAAAGGAAATGAAAATATTTAGAATTATTCACAACATAAATGAACATTTTGAAGATATTTTGAAAGAGTGCAAAAGTTACTGATAAAATTGACAAATGCCAATAATTAACCCTTGTACGACCAAAACTGGGTCAGTAATGACCCGAAAACAATAATTGTTTAAATAGTGTTCGAAATACAAATTGGATGTTGTTGTCCTTCCACATATTCTCTAGTATTACTATTCTCATACCATATGCAAGTTTATATTACAAACATTGTGATCATCAGACTGCTTTGGAATCAGAATAGTGCATCAAGTCTCTAGGAGACTTATAAGCCTCAAAAAAATTGCAGAGAGGCTTATAAAAGTTGAGAAAAATGAAGGACAACGAATAGTAAAATCGTTATCAGATTTTTTTTTTATTTTTAAAATAATAGTGGAATATGGTGGGTATAGTTAGCTGAAAAACTTCTCATAAAAAATTTAACATTACTTGGGATTGTTCGAAGAAATATAAAGAAGTTGCTAAAAATATTGCCCTCGTTATTCATCCTGATTCTATTCCGCAAAGGACATAAATCTATAATCAAAGAAATGTGTGATAGTTTTATCATCTATGCATAATACACATAAGATAAGTAATTGCGAAGTATATTACAAACCAAATATTGTCTTGGAATATAGCGAAACAAAGATTTTTGGAAATATGTGTGGGTGCTGAAAAAATCTGATATGGCAAAAAACTCAGGCGACGAATTGAGTTTGAAAACGTCTAAAAGAAATGAAAATACGTGCTCTCAATAAAGTAGTTTACTTCATAATTTCCGCAAGCAATATAAAATCTTTTAAAAGCAGTATCAAGTCTTCTAGATGCATTTCAAGTCTTCCAGCGGTATTTTCAATTTCTATGGAAGCATTTCAAATCTTATAGAAGCGGTATCAAGTCTTCTGGAAGCATTACAAATTTTTTGCAAGCAATATCAAGTATTTCAGAAGCAATACCATTTCTCCTGGAAGCATTTCAAGTCTTATAGAAACAGTATCAAGTCTTGTGGAAGGATTTGAACTCTTCTAGAAGCAATATCAAGTATATAGTAGTTCATAAAGCATAAAGCATTTCAACTCTTCTATAGGCGGTATCAAGTCTTGTAGAAAGATTTGAAGTTTTCTAGAAGAAGTATCAATTTTGGAAGCATTTCAAATCTTTTCGAACGGTTTCAAGATTTTTGGAAGCAGATCAAGTCTTCTAGAAGCAATATCAAGCCTTCTAGCAGTAGTATCAAGTCTTCTGGAAGCAGTTCAAGTCTCAATTCAAAATATATACTCTTGCTCCGGTGCCTATCTTACGAGAGGCATTATCAATTTTTATGGAAGCATTTCACGTCTTAAAGAAGCGGTATCAAGTCTTCTGGAAGGATTCGAAGTCTTCCAGAAGCAATATCAAGTCTTCTAGAAGTATTTCAAGTTTCTTGCAAGCAATATCAAGTCTTTCAGAGCAATACCAACTCTCCTCGAGGCCGTTTAAGTCTTATAGAAACGGTATCAAGTCTTGTAGAAGCATTTTAACTCTTATAGAAGCGGTATCAAAATCTTGTTAAAAGATTTAAAATTTTCTAGAAGAAGTATCAAATTTATGGAAGCATTTCAAGTCTTTTCCAAACGTTTCAAGATTTTTGGAAGCAGTATCAAGAGATTTAGAAGCAGTATCAAGTCTTCTGGAAGCAGATCAAATTTTCTACAAGTAATATCAAGCCTTCTAGCAGTAGTATCAAGTCTTCTGGAAGCAGTATCAAGTCTCAATTCAAAATATGTACTGTTGTTCCGACGCCTATCTTTGAGAGTGTAGTTGCCGCAGAACTACAAGACGATGGCCATAAGTATTGTTTATTAATTATTTTGATAATGCGGCGTATATTGCCCTTGTAATTTGGAACAAAAAAGTCTTAATTAGACTGGAAATGTTTGCAATACGATTTAAATCAAATATGCAAAAAGATAAAGAAGGAATAGCAAATTGTATAAATATGGCAAAGTACGGGAAGAAAAATAACTTACCGAAGATTCGAAACATCAACAACCCAAAAACGGGGATGCTATCAATGTCGAAGTAATGATTTAAACCATCCCATAAATATTTCTAATACAATATTTAGTTTTAAAGCTTTTAACAAAACCTAAGATGGTTTACAATGCATGGGTCTAAACTGACCCGTTATGGTCGTCAAACGTTTTGGTCGTACGAGGGTTAAGACGATTGCAATATTGAAAGTAATGTCCCTTTCAAAGAATTACAAATAATCCAACATATATTAACCCCTTCCCGCATAATTATTTTCAAACGTTATGACAAGCGCTCGAGTTAATTCAAGTGTGCGGTAAGGGGTTAAAACAGATATACAAATGATGGTACAGAGACTTAGACAAATTACTTAGATGTATAGTGATATTTTTCCCAAAGAAGTTTTTCAAAATTAAAAATTCTTAAAAACCATTTACGGCCATCTATAAATCGAGATCACTTAACAAATTTATCAATAATATCCATAAAAAATGATATGGATAATATGAATATAAACTTTGGCAAGAGGAGTAAATATTTTATAATAATAATAATAATAATAAACACTCAATAAACACTTATAAATATTATGAATAAATTAAAAAAAATCACATAACAAATGACTGTCGGGAAGTCAATCTGGGCTCAAAATGTCTTACATTAGTCTTATTTAGACGTTTTTAAATACAAATTTGTATAATCTGTTGTTGAATTTATTCCATAACTTTACCGCACTCTGTATATTTTGCTTGTTTAATTTTAGTGGACAGGGTTATATCACAGTTAGTACAATTGTACTAGATTCACAGGATCTAATTGTACTATTTGATGCTATTCAGGGTTTTAGTATGCACTGACTTATATGTATACTTTTTCGAAATTGACGGAAAAAAAATAATTTCGACTTTAATTAACAGAAAATTGCAAATAGGTACTAACGAGTAATATAAATAGAATCATACTAATTGTGTTAACTGGTTTACTGATGGTTTACTGCAATGTTGGTAGATTTTTCGCCTCGGCGATTTGACATCAAATCGTCCCTTTTAGGTACTACTTGAAATCTTGAAATATTATTTGACAGCTTTCAGGATATCTTACGTAGCATAGAAGAAGAAATTAGAGATAAAAGTATTTATTTCAGGAGATTCTAATATAAATGTATAAGCCATGGGAAAGTATGAATCTGTGCAACTGAAGACATATCTGAGAATTATAATTTATAGTATGAATTTTCCGAAACATCGAGAGAAACGTCAACATCTCGTTCTATATATACAATCTATACATACTATTCACAAACGAGCAATCTTTATCTGTCAGACCATTATGCACAATTATTAGAGTAGTTTGTGCAAAGGAGGTATGCTATTAATTTTAATAAATAATGAATTACGGGTAAACAAAGAAATGAAGAGAAAAATTGATGTTACACCTGGATACCGTATAGGTAGATTCGTAAATACTGCATTAGAAGATACAATTCAAAATATTTTGAAGCCGCTTGATGAAAGGAAACTAAACAAGTTAGCTTTTTGTAGTGTGCGCGGAGTTGCATATGAAAACAAGCAGTGATAATCGATGAGAGAATCGAGATGAGAGGAAATCGAGCTTCATACTGGGACTCCCCAGAGATCAATTAATGGACAGTTTTCTGTTGATATTTCAAATCCAGTGCCTCGCCCACATGCGAGTTCGGCGATTTGAAGATAAATCGTTCTTTGTATATCTAAGTAAATACTACTAACATCGCCTATAAGATTTTATTCTTACTCTGCCGAGGTAGCTTACGGGCAAGGCGCTATATACAATCTTCCAAAATATGTATGAATTTCGTACACACAAATGAACACTTTTCTGTTGATATTTCAAATCCAGCGTCTCGCCTTGGAGATTTGAAGAGAAATCCTTCCTTGTATATATAAAAGCAGATATATAAAATCGCATATAAGACGACTTTATTCTCATTTTGCCGAAGTCGCTTGCAAAGGATGCGCTATAATCTTCTGAAATGAATGATTTTATGTAAACATTAGAAATTCACTAACTAAAAAGCAAAGGGTGTTGCAGACGACCCTGCACTCTATTTTCGCACATTCCGAAGTTATGATAACCCCAGCAATCCCTGATGTTATACAGATTATAAATAAAATAAATAAGATTTTATGTCGCTGTTCTTTCTATATTTAATATGATTATGATAATACGAAATATTTGTTAAGTGAGCATTTCAATTCGAACAATAAAAAAAAGTCGACTTTAGATAAAGAAAATTATTTGAAAAACATCGGGAAGATGAACTTGTTTTTAAGCTTAATGAAAAAAATATGTAAATAATACATAAACTTTAAAAGCTCTGGGTTAGATTATTTATGAAAGTAGATAATGAATTGGTGGATTATGAAGGTGGATAACAATTTGGTGGATTATGAAGGTAAAAAAGATAAAAGTTATTTTTTAGCTTAACGCAAAAGTATGTAAATAATAGTAGTGTCCGAACTTTAAAAGTATCGAGAGAGATTAATTATGAAAGTGGAAAAATTACTTTTGTACTCTGCTAAATGGGATTATTATAAATCTCCCCGGAACTTAACGGCATTTACTGTGAAGGCAGAAAAGAGAAATTATTTTTGAGATTGGAGCACTTAGTTTGAAAGACGAGTCTATGTGTGGAATCCCGGATGATTTGAAAAATGTTAATAACTTGAATGATTACTTTTTTTTTCTTTTCTTATTTTGTATATTTTTAAGTTTTAAGGAGATTTAAGGAGGTTTTATTTTAAATTAATAATAAATTAATTTAAAATAAAACAATTATTGATCACAACACCAACAGTTTAGGTAAACTAATAAGATGAAATATAAACTGTTGGAGGTGTTGTGGGCAATAATTGTTTTGTTTTGAATGATTACTTTTTGAAGAGTGTCTCATATTCTTGATTCAATGCCTCTTGGCCAATCGGTTTTAGATTTCTATACTAATTTGCCTGATAATGGCAACTTTTGTAGCGAGTTTAGTATTACTGTTATGTATGATTTAAAGTCATGTTCTGAAGGTTGTGATGGTATTAAGGCTGATATGATTATGCTCTCCTGTCCAGTTATTTTACCTTATTTCACACTTATAGTAAATGTTTGTATTACTAAGGAACAGTTTCCGAACCTTTGGAAGCTGTTCTAATTAAATTCATTTCTAAAAAATAAAAATTCTATAAATTTTAGTTATCTGAGACCAGTTAGTTTATTGCCAGCCTTTGAAAGATCATGGAGAAGATTCTAACAGCAACTTGTAAAATATTTATATATATTCATAAATTTAATATATTTTTGGAATATCAATCGGTTAGTAGTAGTAGTTTTAGTACTACTATTTCAATGTTGGCACTTATAGACAGTAATATTATTGTCACTCTGTTAGACTTTAGTAGTGCATTTAATATCATTCTTTTGTCGATTCTTTCGGCAATTGGTTGCAAACTTAATTAGTGCATATTTGAATGGTAACTTACAATTGGTTGTTATTGATGGAGTGGCATGAAGTTACTTTCAGAGTTTCAGCAGGCTCCATTCTGGAACCGATTTTGACTATTTATACAGCTCATCTTTTTGATCGATAGGTTCACTCCTATCCAATACTGATCTCGCATATATTTATGGAGATTCCACTGCATACTCATAAATCGGTCTTTTGATATTGCCATGAATGGTACGAAAGTACCTATAGTAGATAGTCATAAAAGGTTACTTGGTTTTGAAAATGATGGTTCTTTTAAACTTTCGTTTCAGATAATATTAAAAACGCTTATTTTGCCCTGAGGTTACTTTTTTTGCGTAAGTCATACTTAAGTGATGATGTGATGCTCTTTGTTTTGTCTCAATTTAGTTACATGGTTACGTTTTATTTATGGCATATGAAAATATGATAAGATATTTCATAACTTAGTTGACACTGGATAGTTGGTGAGGAACAGAAGAGTACTGCAGACATTAGTAGTTTATCACAAATTGATGTAAAGAGCCCAAGTTATTTATTAGAAGGATTCAGTTCAGATGTAACGTTCATGATTGATTGGGTCCATTTCTTTTATTGCTCCACTTATCCGTCGTGCAGGTTTGTTTTAGAGATCATTCTTACACCAGTCTCACAATTCTTATAATCATATTTCAATGCCTGGTAGAAAATTAAGTGTATCGACATTCAGATCCCGGTTATTTGAAAGATTGTTCAGATATCAAAGTACATCTCTGTTGCAAGGGTTCCCGATGTGAAAATGTGACACTGTACATGAAACTAGTGTTAGTTCTAGTTTTAATTTTTATTTAACTCTAGATTGTTTTAAATTCTTTTGAAACTAAAAGTGTAACTAACACTAGAACTAGAACCGTTACTATATAGTAAGTGGAAACACATGTGTAAACACATCTTTAGTTAACAATTATAGATTTATGTTTACAGAAATATATTGTTTTTAAGTTCTATTAACAATAAGTTCTTTAAGTATGCAGATGTTTTATTTCTTGTAACCAATGTTTGTATTGTCAATTGTTTGCACCAATATTTGATAATCCGAACCACCTTCGGTCCCAATTGGTTCAAATTATGGAGACTTTATTATTATTATTATACCATATTGAACATTAACATAAATGTTAAAGTGCTCAACAGTATTTCGGGCATTCACATTAAATTTTAATCTTTTGTAATGATATGGAACTTGATGATCTCAATTTCAGATTCCAATGTGTAAAAGCTTCAACTTCAAACGACCTTTACTCATCAACTTTTAACGTTAGTATTAAAGTACTTAACTTTTTTTGGATACCGTTCACCTTTTATGACTAATATTATGGAGCCTCTTCCAGAAAATAAAATAATTGAGCACAACCATAGGCTAAAATCCAACATTTTAGTTGATCATGATTGAGATGTATGCAACATTTTCTACGTAACTTAGACTTCATTCAATTAACTGGAAACCGCCGGCTTTAAGAATGTCTTCATACCAGGAAGTATTAGGTAATTAAGGCTCAATACGTTTATAGATAAAATTAATATTAAATTCGTTGATTAAAATAATCCATAATATTGGCATCAATTTTTTGTGTAGGTACATGAAGCTTACCAATAAGGGGTTTTCTTCCGAAAACAAAACGAATTGAATAACATTCACATTAGGCCTTAAACGTAAGAGAGATGCAATGAAATGCTATGGTAAACCCTATTCGTTGAAATTTACTGTATAATGGTTACGGCATACAGAACAATGCGCCATTTGTTTTTATCGGCGCTACACGTTTTGCCAGAGTATCGACAGTATTTAAGGAAATTTGTAATACATCAACAAAGTGCATTCGTATGGGAATCAGATCGTTTCAACGACCGCATTTAAATACACTCGGCGTGTCGCAACGAGGGCGTATTTATGTGATTCGGCATTGTATTAAGACCACACGTACTTGTCTAAGCTTTCCTGTTTGCATTAATCTACCATCGTTACGAAGAAATCGAAGTCTAAGTAAATTTTAGCCCGTTTAGTGGTTAATCGACTATAAGGGAGATAAAATTATCATCGTTCAAGTTCTTCAAGAACGTCCAATTGGACGCTGGTTATTACAGTTAGGTTAATTTCGTAATAGAATAAACGGCCGAAATTACACGTAATCTATGGAATTATCATAGTTAACATCATAAGTACTGTTTCTATACTATTTGCAATGCTGGGAACGAAAAGTGGTCGAGAAAATTACCTTTACCGATGATGGGTCTAAGTATGCCATTTGTAATAACAGTAATTACCATTGGATTTAAAGTTATATTTTCTAAAGTCGCGCCTGGTTCGTTTCTTGCATCTATTTATATTGTGTTAAAGTTTGTTTGTAAGTTCTGCAACAACTTCTTGATGCGGCAGATTAACCATTGTGTATGTTTTGGCGTGAGTGATTTATATAATTTATCCGCGCCATTGTAATGCACTGTTGTAATCCGGAATGTGCCTGAGCACAAACTCCTAATAACCAGGTTGCATGTATGCAGATAATATGTTCATAATCCGTGTCAAGCGCACCGCTGATTTATGAGTGTTAATTAAGTTCAATCAATCTCTTAATTAAACGCAGGCGCCGTATAATGAATGATGAAGTTTGTGTCTTAAGGTATCTAGGGACAAAAATCGTCTACTATATGTACTTGCCGTTTCATAAAGCAATTTGTTTGTGTTTACCCAACACAAGCAGTGTCCCTGGTTAAGTCTGCACGCCGATTACGTAATTTCATCTCCTTGATAGTACCATCAATCAAACAAGCTGCGACCACGAAAATAGCCGTTAAACCGTAATTCGTGTAACGACGTGCCAAATCGTTGGTATACTTGTCGACAACATAAATCATACCGGTTCAGATACTTGGACGTTTTCTAATACGGAATTGTTTCCTTATTGCGCGGGATCGGGCCTCATTAAACGTTCGGACGGCAGAAAATGCCCCGAGATCAGATAATGAGGATTTATCACGGGCCATCTCGCGACCGACAAAAATCCAACGGTATTATTAGTTGCATAGCGGCGCACGACAAGCGAAAGGTGTCAGTAAGTCGTGAACTGGGGGCGGTCAACTCAGGAGCATGTGGCACGACCATAATTTTCATGTGAAACCAGAGGACAATGGACCGTTTAAAACGTAAACACAAAAACCCGAATACTCGAAGATACAACTTTATTAAGCCATTATCTCATTCGATACTTGTACTGTATACAATTATTGATTATTGGATTTGTTTAAGCACGGTATGCCTCATAATTTACTCGAGAAATAAATCTACAAACTATTCATTCGTTATAAATTCAAATTTAAAATTGCATATATTGATAGGATAACGTTGGGCGTTGAATAAATAAGGTTGATTTGATTATATGGAGGTGTCACATAAACTGTTAACATTTTATATTTTTCTGTTTTGCGCATATTAATCAGGAAAAATTTACCAGATAAGATCTTATCTCTCTGGAATCTTAGAAATATTTTCAAAGTAGGTCTAAATTAAATTTTGAAGTTTATTGCAAATTAAATAAAAATAAAACTCACCATTTCTCCACATTTTCCTAATTTAAACCACACACTATTGTACATCATGACACATTCTCTTCAAAACTATTTTCTTCAAATCGTTTTTCAGTTGTGATGTCTATAACCCGATCCAGATTCTTTTAACTTTAAACTCATACGGCTTCGTCTACGTGGAAGATATCACTTTGGGGCTACTCGGCGCAAATAACGGATCCACCAATCACCTCAACCCAACCCAATTCTTCTATCATAACTATCCATCATCACATGTTCCATAATAATCTACAAATATAACAAAAACTATATTTAATAGGAATTGATGACAGTGGGCATCAGTTTAGCAAGCTAAATCACTTTCACGTTGCCAAAATGTATTTTAATCAACTAAGCATTCGTCTGTAAACGATTTTGTAGCACCTTCCGTATATAAAGGTGGGTAAAAAATTATCAACAATCCTAATTAATCAATAATAATAATATATGTTTATTGATGATAAACACAACAATAACAATAATGAGAAGAATTCAATCAATGCAGTTCAAATAGGCTGTTATTGTTTTTCATCAACCTTTAAAGAGAGAGAGAGAGAAAGAAAAGAATTTCTATTGTAATAAATGCAAAAATAAAATAAAAAACAAAAAAATACCAAAAAATTTAAATTTAAAAAGTACATGAAATAAAAATTATAATAATACAATATTTGAAACAAAATAATATAATATTAAAACAAAATAAAATAAATCAGTAAATTAGATTTTTTATTATTATTGACTTCAATTAAATTAAATTCAATCTGTTATGCCCTATCTCCCCTCGCCCCTCTAAACATACTTAATCACCACAGATTCCTCTTCACCCTCAAACCAACTATTTTAGTTAGAAAAATTAATCTTGCATACATATTTTTTTAATACAAATGAAGGAATTCAATTAATAAGAGTAATTTACTAATAAAAAGTAACTTTTGGAAAAAGTAAGATATTGAAATTTTAAAAAAGAATTACAACAATGTTTTGCACCTCTCTATACATCAATGTCAAAAATAGATGTAGTCAATTAATACTTTAATTAAAACTTGTTGCAAATTATATTTAAAACCGATTTTCTTAATAAAACATTTTAATATCTTCGTTTAGTGCATAAAACATACCTTAATCAAAACTTGCAAATTCTATTTTTCCATAAATTGTTTTTAACAGTATTATTGAATTTATCAGTTACTTCCGGGAAGCATTATTCAATAATGTAACTTTCCTCTGTATTCGATGCTTTTCTTACCTTTTAAGATTGGCTGAATCGAATAGATTTTAAGTAACACTTCTTGTATGAACTTTTAGACCGTAAAGCTTTTTTTATTGACATTTGAAATTTCCTTACAAATATGAGGACGGTACCAACAAAACGTTTTTGTTTTCTTACAAGGTCAGCGCACAAGGTCTTCCCTTATCAAGAACAATAAACGGTATTATAAGATCATTGTTGTGATTAAAAGTTCTACCTATAAATTCATCATCAGAATAAATGAGGGTGTCATGTATAGGGTAGTTCAAATTTGATGTTTAAAGAGTCATCTATATACGTCTTCGTCATCAAATGCTCTATAAAACATGGCTATTAATTTCTGAAATATAATACCCCATCTATAATATTAACCAAGATAACTAGTTTTGTAGGGATTACAATAATTTTAATGTTACCTTCTAGGTGAAAAGCAAAAGACGTTAGTGCTTTGAGATTTTTGACATTTTCACTTATTTAAGAAAAGAGCTCGTGACATATAAGCAAGTTTTTTTCTCTTTTAGTTTACGAAATCTTCGGATATCAAATTTAAACCAACCTGTACATACATATAAAAATGAAATAATAAAAATATTGTCAACCATTTTAAATCTCCTAATATCGATGTTCATGTAAAAATTAAGAATTTGCTTTAACACGTTCTTTATTTCATGATGATATCTCATTCCGTCCTTGAGATACAATGTTTTAAAGTTTGTATGCCAAATTTATTACAATGCTACGTGCAGTTTGATTAAAAAACCATATCATCGATGTTCATACGAGTTAAGAATTTATTTGGAATAGAGAGTGGCACAATGACGCTTCATCAAGTTTGTTAATGTTTAAATCCTAGATTATTTGGCCAGCTTTGGTGACAGCTTTAGATTAACAAAGCTTACTAAAATTTCAAATATAACCCAATGGTTATTGTATACAATTTGAAAGCACATACTTTCAGCAGTAATCTGTAATAAATTTCATTTCTTAACTTCCATAAAGAGACCTACCACTAATTTTGTAATTTTCACTATTTTTGACATTTTTGCATTAAAAAAACATTTTAGTGCTGACCCAAAATTCTTTTTCTCAATATTCTCCAGATATAACCCAATAATTCTTATTAATGTTTATATGGCGATTCGCTATAACGGCCTCCTCAAAATTAAGACTATTTTTCTTTTGAAACGAAAGAATTCCTTCTGAAGACCGATTTGTGTCAAAAAATTCTGCTTCTCTTGGATAATATTTCTACCATTATGTCAGACCAGGAAGATGTGAAAATTATATATTTACCTAAATATACAACAGGCCTGATTCAACCAATGGGTCAGGCTGACAACATTCATAGTAAATTGTCAATTAATGAGTTTTGGAAGCAATTCACTATAGAAGATGCTGTAGACAAGATTAGCACATCATGGGATGAGCTGAAATCGACAACATTAAACCGTGCATAGAAAAAAAATCCCCGAGTTGCGCAATTGGCAATAAACACTAGAACTAACATTAGAACTATCACTAGGTTTATTACTAAATCTCAACTCAACCTAGCTTCAGAACTAACACTAGACTTAAACCTAAAACATTAGGGTTTAGCGGTCTTAAAAGACGTATTGAAATATCATGTTCCTCGTCCTTTTGGTCAAGAACTGACAATTGCCCTGTCTTCCAGAAATAAGTTTAAGGGTTGTGCATTACATCTTCATTAGCTATTAAGCCATTCTAATTTGCTTTCGGGAACGACCCTCTCGGAATTTTCTAAAATATTTATTTCTCCTCTGATAATTTTCCTATTGACAAAATTGAAAAATGTTTGCGAATCTTTGTCCCATGAATTAATTTATGTACACTTGTTGGCATATTTTACCACCCATCAAGAAAAACATATTGTTCTTCTGTATCCTTGCAAGTTTGCATCAATTGATGAAATTGTTTGAAAAATTAAATACAGTAAACGTTTGATAAAATTTTCATCGGGTTTTGTAGTTTTGGCAGATTTATCAAAATTGTTGAAGAATTTTCGAGCAGTATTGCCAACCCCCTGCTTTACCATATAAACTAAAATACCGAGTTCTTTACGAAATTTTACTTAAATCTTTCATTTTTTTGCATCCCTTAAATGAGCTTGCTCCTGTGAAGCGTTGATAATCCGTATTTAAGATGTCAAATCTTACTTCTTTCGTGAGCACAACAGATAAATTATTTGTTTCACTGGACTTAGCTAAACAAACATTACAGGTGGAAACGGATGGAGGGTTTAAGACTACATTAGTAATCTTTCCATCTATCTTGGTCATCACCATTTGAAGTTTTATGATAATGCCGTTAAAATAGGTCGGTGTAAGCGCGTATTTGATTTTGCAAATTTGCCATTTCTTCCCTAATAACTAAATTATTTTCTTTTATAAATTCAAACTTTATTGGGTGGCAATAATGAGTAGAAGATGGGCAAGGATTTTTCCCAATCACAACATCATTTGGAGATGACTATCTGAGGGGTACACAACATAACGTGAATATGTAAAAAATCATCGTTAAATTGTTATGTGTAGCTACTCTGGTTGGGAGCTCCATCAACACCCCACTTATTATTAACCTAGTTCTATTGATTCGCAATTTATCCATGCAAGTTTTTGAAAGTCTCGATAACGTCAAATCTAGAATAGCTTGAATTTTAATTTTTGCTGCAGTATATTGTATAGTTAAATAATAAATAAATAATCATCACAATTTTTGGCGTCCGACGTGGTGCTCGACAAACAAAGGAAACAAACTCAAGCAAACAGACAACCGATTTTCAAAAAGATAATGTCAGAACGTAAATGCAGATCTAAAGTATCGACTGAAGAAGTGAAGATGTGGAATCAAGAATAATTGCTACTACTAGTTTTGGGGATGAAAAGGAAGAAATATCGATAATAAACATGATGAAACAATTGATGGTAAATATGAATGAGAAATTTGAACAAAATAAAATGGAAATGAATCAAAATAAAATAGAAATAAGTCAAAATTTAGAAGAGAAATTGGAATGAAATAAAATGGAAATGAATCAAAATTTAGAAGAGAAACTGGAACAAAACAAAATGGATATGAATGAGAAATTGTAACAAAGTAAAATTGAAATGAATCAAAATTTATAGGGAATAAAACAAAATTTAGAAGAAAAATTGGGAATCAATCTGTTTGAAAATCAGAGAAAATTTGATGAAACAATTCAAGGTTTAAGAAAAGAAATTATCGTACAATTGCAAAAATAAAATAAATAAACAAAAAAAATACCAAAAAATTTAAATGTAAAAAGTACATGAAATAAAAATTATAATAATACAATATTTGAAACAAAATAATATAATATTAAAACAAAATAAAATAAATCAGTAAATTAGAATTTTTATTATTATTGACTTCAATTAAATTAAATTCAATCTGTTATGCCCTATCTCCCCTCGCCCCTCTAAACATACTTAATCACCACCGATTCCTCTTCACCCTCAAACCAACTATTTTAGTTAGAAAAATTAATCTTGCATACATATTTTTTTAATACAAATGAAGGAATTCAATTAATAAGAGTAATTTACTAATAAAAAGTAACTTTTGGAAAAAGTAAGATATTAAAATTTTAAAAAAGAAGTTTAAAAAAGAACAATGTTTTGCACCTCTCTATACATCAATGTCAAAAATAGATGTAGTCAATTAATACTTTAATTAAAACTTGTTGCAAATTATATTTAAAACCGATTTTCTTAATAAAACATTTTAATATTTTCGTTTAGTGCATAAAACATACCTTAATCAAAACTTGCAAATTCTATTTTTCCATAAATTGTTTTTAACAGTATTATTGAATTTATCAGTTACTTCCGGGAAGCATTATTCAATAATGTAACTTTCCTCTGTATTCGATGCTTTTCTTACCTTTTAAGATTGGCTGAATCGAATAGATTTTAAGTAACACTTCTTGTATGAACTTTTAGACCGTAAAGCTCTTTTTTTGACATTTGAAATTTCCTTACAAATATGAGGACGGTACCAACAAAACGTTTTTGTTTTCTTACAAGGTCAGCGCACAAGGTCTTCCCTTATCAAGAACAATAAACGGTATTATAAGATCATTGTTGTGATTAAAAGTTCTACCTATAAATTCATCATCAGAGTAAATGAGGGTGTCATGTATAGGGTAGTTCAAATTTGATGTTTAAAGAGTCATCTATATACGTCTTCGTCATCAAATGCTCTATAAAACATGGCTATTAATTTCTGAAATATAATACCCCATCTATAATATTAACCAAGATAACTAGTTTTGTAGGGATTACAATAATTTTAATGTTACCTTCTAGGTGAAAAGCAAAAGACGTTAGTGCTTTGAGATTTTTGACATTTTCACTTATTTAAGAAAAGAGCTCGTGACATATAAGCAAGTTTTTTTCTCTTTTAGTTTACGAAATCTTCGGATATCAAATTTAAACCAACCTGTACATACATATAAAAATGAAATAATAAAAATATTGTCAACCATTTTAAATCTTCTAATATAGATGTTCATGTAAAAATTAAGAATTTGCTTTAACACGTTCTTTATTTCATGATGATATCTCATTCCGTCGTTGAGATACAATGTTTTAAAGTTTGTATGCCAAATTTATTACAATGCTACGTGCAGTTTGATTAAAAAACCATATCATCGATGTTCATACGAGTTAAGAATTTATTTGGAATAGAGAGTGGCACAATGACGCTTCATCAAGTTTGTTAATGTTTAAATCCTAGATTATTTGGCCAGTTTTGGTGACAGCTTTAGATTAACAAAGCTTACTAAAATTCCAAATATAACCCAATGGTTATTGTATACAATTTGAAAGCACATACTTTCAGCAGTAATCTGTAATAAATTTCATTTCTTAACTTCCATAAACAGACCTACCACTAATTTTGTAATTTTCATTATTTTTGACATTTTTGCATTAAAAAAACATTTTAGTGCTGACCCAAAATTCTTTTTCTCAATATTCTCCAGATATAACCCAATAATTCTTATTAATGTTTATATGGCGATTCGCTATAACGGCCTCCTCAAAATTAAGACTATTTTTCTTTTGAAACGAAAGAATACCTTCTGAAGACCGATTTGACTCAAAAAATTCTGCTTCTCTTGGATAATATTTCTACCATTATGTCAGACCAGGAAGATGTGAAAATTATATATTTACCTAAATATACAACAGTCCTGATTCAACCAATGGGTCAGGCTGACAACATTCATAGTAAATTGTCAATTAATGAGTTTTGGAAGCAATTCACTATAGAAGATGCTGTAGACAAGATTAGCACATCATGGGATGAGTTGAGATCCCCGAGTTGCGCAATTGGCAATAAGCCCTAACACTAGAACTAACATTAGAACTATCACTAGGTTTATTACTAAATCTCAACTCAACCTAGCTTCAGAACTAACACTAGACTTAAACCTAAAAACATTAGGGTTTAGCGGTCTTAAAAGACGTATGGAAATATCATCTTCCTCGTCATTTTGGTCAAGAACTGACAATTGCCCTGTCTTCCAGAAATAAGTTTAAGGGTTGTGCGATACATCTTCATTAGCTATTAAGCTATTCTAATTTGCTTTCGGGAACGACCTCCTCGGAATTTTTTAAAATATTTATTTCTCCTCTGATAATTTTCCTATTGACAAAATTGAAAAATGTTTGCGAATCTTTGTCCCAGGAATTAATTTATGTACACTTGTTGGCATATATTACCACCCATCAAGAAAAACATATTGTTCTTCTGTATCCTTGCAAGTTTGCATCAATTGATGAAATTGTTTGAAGAATTACAGTAAACGTTTGATAAAATTTTCATCGGGTTTTGTAGTTTTGGCAGATTTATCAAAATTGTTGAAGAATTTTCGAGCAGTATTGCCAACCCCCTGCTTTACCATATAAACTAAAATACCGAGTTCTTTACGAAATTTTACTTAAATCTTTCATTTTTTTGCATCCCTTAAATGTGCTAGCTCCTGTGAAGCGTTGATAATCCGTATTTAAGATGCCAAATCTTACTTCTTTCGTGAGCACAACGGATAAATTATTTGTTTCACTGGACTTAGCTAAACAAACATTACAGGTGGAAACGGATGGAGGGTTTAAGACTACATTAGTAATCTTTCCATCTATCTTGGTCATCACCATTTGAAGTTTTATGATAATGCCATTAAAATAGGTCGGTGTAAGCGCGTATTTGATTTTGCAAATTTGCCATTTCTTCCCTAATAACTAAATTATTTTCTTTTATAAATTCAAACTTTATTGGGTGGCAATAATGAGTAGAAGATGGGCGAGGATTTTTCCCAATCACAATATCATTTGGAGATGACTATCTGAGGGGTACACAACATAACGTGAATATGTAAAAAATCATCGTTAAATTGTTATGTGTAGCTACTCTGGTTGGGAGCTCCATCAAAACCCCACTTATTATTAACCTAGTTCTATTGATTCGCAATTTATCCATGCAAGTTTTTGAAAGTCTCGATAACGTCAAATCTAGAATAGCTTGAATTTTAATTTTTGCTGCAGTATATTGTATAGTTAAATAATAAATAAATAATCATCACAATTTTTGGCGTCCGACGTGGTGCTCGACAAACAAAGGAAACAAACTCAAGCAAGCAGATAACCGATTTTCAAAAAGATAATGTCAGAAAGTAAAAGCAGATCTAAAGTATCGACTGAAGAAGTGGAGATGTGGAATCAAGAATAATTGCTACTACTAGTTTTGGGGATGAAAAGGAAGAAAACGGAAGAAATATCGATAATAAACATGATGAAAGAATTGATGGTAAATATGAATGAGAAATTTGAACAAAATAAAATGGAAATGAATCAAAATAAAATAGAAATGAATCAAAATTTAGAAGATAAATTGAAATGAAATAAAATGAAAATGAATCAAAATTTAGAAAAGAAACTGGAACAAAATAAAATGGATATGAATGAGAAATTGTAACAAAGTAAAATGGAAATGAATCAAAATTTATAGGGAATAAAACAAAATTTAGAAGAAAAATTGGGAATCAATCTGTTTGAAAATCAGAGAAAATTTGATGAAACAATTCAAGGTTTAAGAAAAGAAATTATCGTACAATTGGAAATAGCAACGACATTCTACGTACCGAAATCAATAATATTAAGGAACAATATACACATTTCGATGAAAAATATAATACACTGATTGAAAACATTAACTAGCTACCGTTATATGTAGGTAAAACATAACAACATTATTTATTAAAAGATTAGAAGAAAAATATAACATTATATTAGAACAACAAGACAAAATTAAAATTGTAAATATCAATTTCTGGTGAATAATGATAAACAAAAAGTAATAGAAAACAAATTAAAACTAACTTTGATAAAATTGACAAGATAGAAAATATAGGGGTGGTCCTAGAAGAGAAAATGAACTTTAGTAAAGAAGAAATTAGAAACATTATGGAAAATTATCGCACTGGAAATGGGAATTAATATAATAATTTATTAATTAATTGATAAGATACACGCGATGACATACTTAAATAATTTGATTTTGATACGACCGATATTGATTTTGATATATTAATTTTGAATTTGATTCAACTAACATTAGAAGAACAAGCTTTAGAATGGTACGAAATGGTAGCGGACAAATGCAACAACATGAATTATTTGAAGAATGGATTTGTAAAACAGTTTTGGAATAGTAATCACCAACATCGACAAAAATTAAAAGTATTAAGTGGAAAATATAACGAAAATTTGAAAATTACCGGGGAAATTTATGCGCGTGATGTATGCAATCGTAGCAAGTATATACAAGGTCATGAAGAAAAGGAATTAGTAGAAATTCTAATCAAACATTTCGTCAATTCAGGTAATGCAACCCTTGTTTAACAAAGTATTTCCAGCATGAATGAATTAATGGAGATTTTAAGAAAATCAAAGAGAAGAAAAAACTTAACTTATCAAAATTATCAAAATATAAACTATGAATATACAGTTACGATAATATAATAATAAAATTTCAATAATGACAAAAACTATGACAATAATATGTTGTTACTTGAATAAAATATCTTGGCAATCTTTTTGTTAGTAGTGTTTATAATCACTCTAAGACCAAATATGGATTTTGATAACTTACAACAGAGTTTTTCGATGTGACTCTTAAATTTCATGGAACTATCGAGATGAACGCCCAATATCTTGATCTCCTGTCGTACCTCAATATCACAGATTAAAGAAGGTTTGTTAACCAATTATTGTCAAATACCAACACACCACTTTTATCTTCATTCATAATTAGCTTGTTACTGTCAAACCACTTTCCAAGCACATTCAACGTATTTCCAGCTTTATCCATCATTTGGTTTAAAGTTGAACCTGTAACTAAAGCGGTAGTGTCGTCTGCAAAACTTGATAGATAACAAGTCATGTCCTGTAATAACAGGTCATTTATAAAAATGACGAAAAGTAGAGGGCCCAGTATACTACCCTGTGGTATAACGTGCCTTGTATACTTCATAGTTGATATTACTGGAATACCTTCATAGTTTATTACTTTAGTTGAATGTGATCTATTATTTAAATAAGAAGTAATTATGTTTTTGACGGAACCCCTAAAACCATACCGAATCAAGTTTGGCTACCAACAATTGTCTATCTATACAATCAAATGCCTTAGAGAGATCCAAGCTTATCACACACACATGTTCGTTTTTTTCGTAGGCAGCTAGAATATTTGTACAGAGTTCGAAAAGAGGCGTATCAGGACCACGGCCAGGTATGTACCCATTCTGCCGTTCACCGAGTAAAGACTTATCTTTTATATAACCCAAGAATCGTACATAAACAACTCTCTCGATAATCTTCGATAAAGAAGAGAGTATGCTAATTGGTCTATAGCTACCAGGTTTCAATATACCACCTTTTTTGTAAATAGGCGTTATAATTGAGTGTTTCAGTGAGTTTGGAAATATTCTATGTGCAAAGCAATTATTCACAATAGAGTATAAATTGGCTAAACTATATGAAATACTTTCTTTAATTATTTTTATCGGGATTTCATCATAACCATAGCTTCGATTGTTTTTAAAACTGTGTACAATATTAAAAAGTTCACTCTCTGCCATAAAGATTGATTGACCTTGCATAGGTACATTACCCAGATCAGCTAGTGAATTATTATTTATTTTGAATACAAGAATGCAATAGAGGCAAAGAAGTTGTTGAAAGATTCCGCCATTGTGTTAGGGTGTTCAAAACATAAAAGGTTTTTGTGTTTATAGTTAATAGAGCTCCTGATTATGGTCCAAAAAATTTTTGACTTATTAGCAGTTCTCAAAAGTTGTTCTTCCATATGTTTGTTTTTATGATGTATTAGAAGTTTGTTGTATTCTCTCTGTTTTTGTTGATAATCTGGTTTAATTTTTTTGTCGATCTGGGAAAGCTCCTGTAGCATACATATCTATTCACTATATTCCATATTTTGGCTACTCTTTTTTGTAGACTTACGGATCGTTTTCCTAGGAAAATGATGACTAAAATGGCTCAGAAAAATATTTGCAAAGTTTTTGTACTGATCATTAGCATCATATGTTTCCAACACAGTTTGAAAAGTCTCAATTGATAGGGACTGATTAAAACGTTTGATGCTGTCATCACAAAAATCACGTTTGACAACATAATAATGTTGTTGGCTGATAGCGCTAACATTCCAACACATTGTTTGAGCTTTGTGATCTGAAAAACCGGTGTTAAAAACACTTGTAGTATGCTTATTAGAACTTATGTTACTTAAAATGTTATCAATGCATTTAGTAGTCTCATTTGTTATTCTTGTAGGAACAGAGATCAAATATGATGCACCGAATTCATTTAACATATGTTTAAAATCTATGGTTTTTTTATCGTTATCATCTAAAATATCTATGTTAAAATCACCCAATATGAAAAATATACCCTTATACATAAAAAGAAGTTCAAGAGTAAAAATAACTTGCGAAAAAACACATCTACATCACCTAAAGGAGGTCTATATAAAGCAACAAAATAGTAAGGTACATTCATAATTTCAGTTTTAAAAGCTTCAGTCTCAAAAACATAATTTTCACTCAAGTCATTAGTTTCCATAACTGGGTACGTAAGGAGTTCTGCACTAGCGTATAAAACAACTCCACCATGTTGCCGGGAATCTCTGCATGATGATGACACTAGTTTTAGATGTTTAAATTTGAAAATATCGAGCTGTTGAACTGTTTGCCAATGTTCAGTAAAGCTGCTTACTAGAGGATGTATAATATGTATAATAGATATGACAATAATTACTCTTGATATGGAAATGGCAATAATTATGGATATAGAGATTCTCAACCACGATTTCAAAATAATGACTATCAACACAGAGGATCACAACGTATATACAATTCTGTATCACAGAATCGAGGAAATCTGTATCCAAAACGAGATCATGTATATATGAATTACGTGACTTATAAGGATTTCTCCGAAGGTAGAACTAACAATGGGACGAGAAATTCAA
This sequence comes from Onthophagus sagittarius, assembly GCA_036711965.1. Taxonomy (NCBI): domain Eukaryota; kingdom Metazoa; phylum Arthropoda; class Insecta; order Coleoptera; family Scarabaeidae; genus Onthophagus; species Onthophagus sagittarius. Next base: position 45,429,218 of record JASERS010000004.1, read on the forward strand.
GAAAGAACGAGAAACGACAGTATAACCAAAGTATGGACGATGCCAAAAAGACTCCAACTACATCAACAAAAAACCAGTGATAAAAAACTTAGTGAATATGATAAACCAAAAGCAATATTATCCGATAAAGCGACCTATTTCAATTATGAAAGATATCGACAAACTTTGAATGGAATAGGAGTTAAAACATATTACTGCAGTATTCGACATCCACAGGGATATCGCATTTGGATTAAGAAAGCCATAATAATAGAAAAATTGTTAAATAATACTCCAAACAACACTACCTATGCAGAGAGTCCCACATTTTTAATGACTGGAATATCTCCTAGCCGAATTTGGAAAAATGAAGAAACAGAAAATTTAGAAGTAAAATTAGAAAAAGTAAAAGAAAGGCTAATTAAAAAAGCATCGAAAGAAACATAAAGAAAAAATGAAAAGAAAGAAGATCAGTGTCAACATAAATGACCTAGTATTAATTAAAATAAGAAGAATGATCAATAAAAGAAATAAGATAGTAGCAAAATTAATGAAAACTTTTAATGAACCATACCGAATAATAAATAAAAATAACGATAAATATGATTTATTTGATGAAAATTCAAAAGCTGAAATAGGAAATTATCATTTATCTCTATTATGTAAATTTAATTCTTTAGATTTTAATTTTAGTATAATTAAAGCCGTTATTGTTGTAAACCGTTAATTGAGATTAATAATTTAATTGTGAGTGTAAGTAAGCTTATATTTAGAAATCTCAAAACATTACACAATAATCGGATATAAACCGATTGTCGCTAAATAGATATACAGAAATATTTCTGCAGAAACTTTATCGTCATTAGGTTGCTAATATTAAGTGATTTACAACAGTTTAAATCAAGTAACATCAAAGCATTATAGCCTTTTTAAAGCTGTTTTAAGACCATTTTATAATGAAAGGGACAGTTCTATACAATTGCAAAAAATTTTGCATATATTTAAATTCCGAATTTTTACGACATAGTTTTCATTATACGGACATTTTTACGGACATAGTTGCAGTATCGTTCCAACTTGCGCCGCAAAACGATAATGATTGGGAACCTCTGATTTAGAGATTATTATATTATTTTTAAGTTTATGTGTAAATAACTATAGTTATTATAAATACGTCGGGGTATATACCCAGGATATAAGTTCTTGAAAATAAATACCCGGTTATTTAACAACTCTAACGAGGTGACTCAAGATGACTTTTCCCATTTTCATAATCTAACCCAATAACTATTATACATCATGTGAAGGCAATGATGTGAAGGCACACCACTTTCAGATTTTATTTGTGATAAATCTCATTTCTTAATTTCCATAAAGAACTCTTCCACGATTGTTTAAACATACATAATTTTAACATAAATTTAATATTTTAAGATTAAACAAAAATTGTGTTCTTACTCAATTCAAATATTTCTCCAAACTTATCTAATTTAACCCAATAATTATTAAATATCATACAAAAGAGGATTTTAAAGAGGAAACTTTAGTCTTTGATTTGCAATAGATCTGATGTCTTAATTTCCATAAATAGCGATTCCCAGAATGCTTAAATTTCCCTAATTCTAGACTTTTTTCTTTTCAATTATGCTTCACGTTAGATTTTAAATGATACACCAAATTCATTCTAGTAATTCAGTAATTCCAGTAATTAAATTTATTTAGCGTAGATTTATTGATAGCATAATCAATCTTTGTTTGGCAAAATAAATTTTGTTATCGGTTATCGTGCTTAATTGAAACGAATCTGACGCAATTCCCCTTCGACTACTTTCGAAAAATTTAAATAATACGTATTCTTGTAGGAGGTGCGTCTATTTATTAGTGTAATAACGTAAATTTACGTGATTATTATTATTGCATTGCAAGGACGAGCTGCAATATACGATCCGGTATCATTAAGGTCAGGCGAATTTTTCTCTGTTATTACTGGTCATAAAAAATGTGGCCGACTGTAATTTCGTGCGTTTCATTTATTATTTATAAGGTGGCTCGAATTAAATTGTACGTACAAACACAAATTTGACGATTTGAGGGTTTCCAAAAACGGAATCTCGAACCTTGTAGGCGGTTAACAAAAACGTGTTTGCCTCAAACGCTACTTTATTAAGACGTAATCGTTGTTACGTGTTTTATAGTTTTCAATTTGTCACTTGATTACGTGAGAACTGGAGTGTCGATCTAATAGGAATTTGAAAATTACTAAATTATCGTCTAGGCACATCAACTGTTAATGACACTGTAAAGATATTAGTGTGTCAATGTCAGAGTAAAGAAAATCCATTGCGAAAATGTCGTTCGATGAGTTGGAAACCTATCTGTACAATTGATGTCACTGCGTTGCCATAAAAGGAAATTTAATTATTTAGGTAATTGGATGTCGGGTACATAAAACGGAACAATTTGTGATTTTTATTATCTCGCGCCATTTCGGAAGGTCCTCGTTTGCTAAAATTGGGAACATCGTATAAAGGTTTCTCACAGTAAATTTAGCCATTGAAAAGTGCCGCAATTGTTCTACTTGGCACGGCATAAACCAAAATAAACGGTTTGCGGAGTGTTAACGCTTTCTATTTACGAGTTCGTGACCCAGGTGCGGACACACTTTTGCTTTGGGTGAAATTATTATATCATGCACTTTTACACCTTGCCGTATTAATTGAATTGCATTAAAGTTTATGGTGTTTGCAATTCCTTTATGTGCCGTCGACAACAAAAGTTGCCACACGAAGACGTCGATCTTTCTAAATAAATAATTTGATAAATTTGAAACACGTTACGTAAAAACTTTTAGCAATCTCTAATAAACTTCTATAAATTTTGTAAATACGATGAGTTTATGAAACTCAAACGTAGTTTATATTGGATCATAGTTTTGTATTTACTGCCCGCGCCATACTTGTATGCAAATTAATAAATTGCCTCCACCTGAGGACCAAAACATAACCGGCTTAAAGTCTCTATTAGTAAGGTGAAAATGCAATTAAAATTTAAACGTTTTCTCCATACTTCATCGAGATTTATGTCAAAGAAACGTATACGCATAATTAAATAAAGGATTAAAACAATATTTGCTAATCTTCGCGGTATCATCTAGCAGATGCGGGCAGATATAACTTCCAATTTAAAATCAATTTGCCATATTTCAATAGCGCAAAAATAAACGTAACATTTTTCGATCCTCTCGTTACGCTCGACATTTTCTCGGCCCATTGACTTTAAATTATCAATAATCAACGCTATAATGAGATGTTAAACGTCGTAAAAAATAAGTGCCAACTCTTAATTAAACACCTGTATCGCATAAAGTGTAACGAATCGCACATTCAACCGACGGTAACGCGACTTGTCTTTACATCATGCCTTGTGTTCTAATTGCTTTTCTTAACGGCCCGAGCTTTCGAACTTGGAAAAAACAGTTAAAATATGTTTCCCCGTGGACCGTTAATTATTTTCAAAGGAAAGGAAGACGTAACTATTAGACTCGATATCGCAATGTGTTTCTTTTTTTGCGGTTTCCTGCTGTTGTTAATTAATTCTTCTGGTTGCTTGGCGTAAAAAGTTTGAAAAAAAAATGAACGGAAAATCTTAATTTGGACTTAAACGACGGAATTTAAAAAATGATTCCGCATATGAATAATAATTGGATTTGCATGCTGAGGCTTGCGATGACAAGGTCCATTCATGTGGTCACTGTTTATTGCACCAAGTGTACCGTTCCTTAACGATTGCCGAGCCGCTTGTACCGATTTTTTCATCTCGACGAAATGATAATTATAAATTCTTGTTTATGGGCCCACTGCCTGGTTTTACTATCGCGCGTAAAAAAATCCTCACCCCATAAATAGCCGGTAATTGCGAAAAAGAAAATCTATTTATCGGTGTGGTTATTCCGCGTACAACTGCACAGGTGATATATAAATGAATCATGTGACGGAAACTGGATGTTTTTGTAATGATATCTTGAATTAATTGGTCAAGTTAAGTATTGGTGGACATGATCGGAAAGGTGTGTATCCGACTTTGAGCAGGAAATTACTAATCACCGGGTTTAAATGGGAGATATTAGTTTTATGTCGCATTAAACCTTAATTAATTGCAATTAACACTAATTAACTGTTAACATACATTATTATCAATTTTGATTTTGCGGTCGAGTCGTCACACAGTGATCCACAAGCGGTAAAATGTGAACGAAAATAAAATTTTCGATTTCTTTTACATGTTACGAGTATTTATAGGTAGTAATAGATTGAGAGGTGAAAGAAATAAAGTATTATGTACCTACTTTCTAGTGCCAACTGTACGCAATAAAACAATACTACAATTTTTGATTGTGATTTTACAACTTTATATAAAGAAAATATATTGTTTTCGACTTGATGGAACCGAAGCCAACTCAATCTATCTTCAGAACTAACACTATACCTTGAACTAGAAACATTAGGGTTTATCCGTCTTGTAGTGGAATAAAAAACTTAGAATTAAGTAAAATCAAACATCAATTGATTAGAAATAAATATAAGTTAAAGAAAATAGCGTAAGTAGCATTAAGTAAAAAAGGCAGTGAACTTTGCTGTTTGTGAACTAAGCATTTTGGTTACTGACCGATTGCTTAATTGATGAGCATGCAAAGTAAGCATTGTAATAATGTAAAGCATTACTGCAAGTCAGTACAATTTTACTTAGCAATAAAGTTAGATGTAAAATAGTTCTTCATGGGTTTTCATTAACTACAAACTTTACCAATACATGGAATCCCTAAAGGAGGACATAAATTATTATGATCTCTCCGTATGTCTCTTAAGACGTACGGCTAGCTCTTCTAAGCCTAGTGCTATTTCTAAAATTGGATCATAGGTTTAGTATTAGTTATACATTTAATTCCAGAAGAATTTAAAACAATCTAAATATAAACATGAATTAAAACTAGAACTTACACTAGACCTACAACTAGAAAGATTCAGGTTTAGCCGTACGGCTAAAAACACACGGCTAAACCGAAACCTTCTGGTTCTAGGTTTTTAGTTCGCTTTAAGTATACGATAATCTAAAATCGAATAACAGATAAAAGTTGAGCTAATACCAACACTAAAACTAACGTTACACCCCTAGAACTAAAAACATTTAGGTTTAGCAGCAAGTCGCTTTGGATAGTTAAACTTAAATATTTCTAGTTCCAAGTCTAACGGACGTCTAATGTATGTCAAATAAGTTTAATAATAAGTTTAAATTTCGAGAAAAGTCCATTTGTTATACAACAAGTGGGAATAATTAAGTTCTATAGCTACAGCATAAAACTCGTGTGAACCTAAATGTGGTCTGTATATTAAGATAACCACATCTTGTTTTAACTTGCTCTTTATTCTATATTTTTGACTGTTTTATATACAGAATACCAGACTTAAAGTTTCACGTATATCTAACAACCGAAAGTAGTTATTAGATACTGTGAGGGAAAAACACGAAGCTTGAAGGGCTCAAAATGCATTTTAAAGTTGTATGTAATAACAAACACCGATTAAATATTTATTTTTAAGCTTTTCCTGTAAACACCCTATATATTTAAAAATTTTTCACTATATATTATTATTACCATTATTATTCAGTGATATATTAAAAATTCTTTATATATGGAGAACGGATAATCTGAGTTCTATAATAGAACCCCGTGCTCCCGCACGAATAATCAATTTTTTTTATTTTTTCCGTAATAACAACAAAGTAAAAAGTGAACTTAACTAACAATTGGCATTTGATATTATACAAGGTGTCTCACGTAACTGGTTCATTAGAACTTTTTTAGGTTCCACTACTCGTAGAGGCTTGATATCTTGGTAACAGCGGTTGGTTCATTCCAATCTATTAATCTAAAATATTTTCAAGATGGCCACCCCTTCCGGTCTACCGGAAGCAGACCTCAACTTCGTTATTTTAAATGGAATGCTATGGTTTTAATTACACCATTCAATTATACGTAGGAAAATATGTTGACTTTGATAACAGTTATTGGTACCTACAGTTTTTTGTTTTCGAGTTATTTTGATTTTAAGTGTTTTTTATCAAATATCACCATGCTCTTTATAAGCCCATATCTCAGCCAACGTTAATGCAAAAACGTTTTGCATTGGTACGATCAATGCATATCAATCATCAGCATATCTTATACAGGCTCGTCAAAAATTGAGTTACCATTTCTCTGTATTCAATTGCGTGAAAGTCGAAAATTTTAAATGGAACGCCCCATATTTTCATACCCTATCCAAAAGAGAATTTAATTCTCTACAAATTATCTATAAATATTCCTATACCTATTTATTATAGTTTTCTTGCTATTGAGGAATTTATCAAAATCATACGTCAAATGCTAGAAACCGTTTGTGTTTTTATTAGAAAGTCATGACATTTTAACAGTTTTTTGTTTAATTGATTTAAATTATTATTAGTATTATTTCTACAATGAACTGTGATTGAATAAACTTTAGATTGCTAGCTGTTGTCTACAAAAAATAACCAAAAGAAAACCGAATAAATGAAACGGCGAAAAACAACAATTTAATGACAAAAATTAAAATCAATAACATAAAAGAATGATAAACTTGAAATTATAAAAATAAATTATGGGAATTTAATTCTGTACAAACTATTTAGATACTTTCCTATGCCTATTTGTTGTAGCTGCCCTCATATTTGGAAATTAATGGACGCATGCAATGTTGGAAAGCTTCTTGTTTCTATGTTAGAAAGCTGTGGAGTTTTGACAACTTTTCATCCATATTTATGTTATTGTTGTCATTACTTAGTTGTGCCACCACTTACTTCTCTTAATGTCTTTAAATATCATGGCGAATTATTCCAACGCCAACATTCTAATTCGTCTTATGTTCATGGCGGATGTAATAAAGTTTTGGATAGGATCTGCTTCTTAGTTTTGGAAAGATCAAAATAACAGGACACCATACATTTCTATCACCAGCAGCTTAAGATAATAGAATAAATGTTTTGTCATATTTTATTGCTTTACCAAATTCTTGGGTAAGAGACTAATGACTCTTACGACTTCTAATGAACCAGTTACGTGAGACACCCTGTATATTTATGTATTCTACGTAAGATACTTTTTTAAAAAGTATATCATATTGGTTTGAGTTGCACATTTTCTTTTCTTTTTAATTATTTTTCTGTATTTGTGTTTTACGCAAAATTAAAATGTCAACAAGACTCTTGCTGCTCGTAGTCGTCTAGTAGAACATTTACAACATTTCCAATATCCCGGTTTCTTGCTCGTTTGATTAATACATTGTTATCTTTTTCTTTTCGTGTCCATTCTCATTTTTGAATATAGGGATTCTCTATATTCAGAAATGAATATAGTATCATTAGAACTATATATAGGCATTCTCTACTAAGGCAATTAGTTCAGATTGGTTTAGATTAGCTAAGATTTCTCCCTCATCCTTAACGTATGATATAATAACTTCTTTTAAAGTTATTATATTGTAAAAACCTTTTTTAATGTTTGCATTCACTTTATTCCATGTATTTTCCACTATAAATATTGAATCTTTGAAAGTAGCGAATTCAAAACTGCGTTTTCTGGATTCAGTATCTTAATGACACCTGATCCATAGGTTGTGCAATTGATGTAACATTAGATGGAAAGAAAAGAACAAAGAAACTTCGGTCGGTAGGCTATAGAATTTTTCATTAGGATGAGAGAGAGCATTCTGCAGAAGAAGCCTCTCTCATCAGGCAGAAGGCCTTTAGAGATCACCTTTTCTTCAAATACTACTTTACTTTAGGAAAAAATTGCTTATGGAGCCAATATTAGATGTTACAAGTTATCCAAGCAGCTTATTGATTATAATAGTTAACTGCGAGACTGTGTGTATTCATATGTTTTAGCACGAGAATTTTTTTCACTTTCTCATCAAAATTACTTTTTTATATCTTGGTACCCTTATTACAACGCCTCATCACTTACAACCAACAAAACCAACATTTTAATAGGCATTGCATTCGAAATATGTACAATATTTATAAACATTGAAAATAAAGCAATCTTCAAATTGTTATGATAATATTAAATAATTACATTTAAAGATTTATTCATATAATCCTTGTATGAAATTAAACTATCTAAGCAGCGTTTGTAAATCTTTAGACATATTTTCCATTGTACCGTATTTTGTCCGTAATAAATATCAAATAATTTTAGGCTTCTTTAAGATAAAGTACAACTTCCAGTTATTCAATTTTGTGAAAATTTAGTATTTAGCTATCCTTCATCATTTAATAACATTGCACACAATTTTATATTTATCGAATTCTGGGCACATAAATTATATGAAAAAATTTAATGTGACCTCAAGTAAAGTAGTACTTCCGGTTGAAACATTTCCTTCAAAAGCTTACAAAGTGTCGAGCCACATGAAAGGTTCAAAAAAATATTTCAAGTCAAACTGCATTAAAACGTTTTCGTTTCGGTTTTTTCGAATTTAGACCACTGTGATTCTTTTAATATTAAACTCTTCTACACTGACCACATCACTTTGACATTAGGCGCAAATATCGGATCCGCAACCCAACCGAACACAATTCTTCCATCATAACTAGCCAATTCTTGGTAACATGTTCCAGAATAATTTGCAAATATGAGAATTTGTGTTTAATGCGAATTTAGATAAATAAAAGGAAAATATTTTTAAGCCAAACCAAAATGTATTCAAATGAATTGAGTTTGATGAAAGAAGTCTAATAAAACTATTATAAATTTTGCGAGAACGGCATGTGAATCTCTCAGAATGCGAGTTATAACATTTAGATGGTCTAGCTAAAGCATTAGATATATTTCTAGTAAGTTATCCGTCTTCAGAGAATTCCAGTACTACTGGGTTACAAAAATATATTTAGCAATTTCTATAATTTTATACACTATGGAAATATATTATGCTTTATATTAAAGACTTCTGTCAGAGAAACCGAGAATCTGTCGATAAATCACGTGGCTTATTAATAATTATTCTCGTCATAGTTTTAAGTAAAGTTCTTTTAGCTATTTTTACCTTACTAACAAGATAACTTGACGTACCATCCCAGGCAAGTATGCCATATATAAGCAGAGACTATGCCAAGGCATAGTAAATCATTCTGAGGTAATTAAAGGGTAGAATTTCACGGATTCTCTTAAATATGTAAAACAATTTTCTTAGTCTAGTACATAAATCGTATATATGATAATCTCAACGAAAATATTGATCGATGATAATACCAAGGTATTGGAAGAATTCTGAGGGTTCTATGTATTAGTAATTGAAAAATGAAGTCCTTTTGGAGTAATTTGTGACCACAAGCAGAAACCGCTAGAAATGTCGAATGTAGGAGCTCTATCGTGCAGGATATTGTTGCTGTGGTCAAATCTAATGAACTGGATGTATGTGATGATGTACCAGAATGACTAGAAGAACATAATCAAGAATTCAACACTGATAAGTTACAGAAAGTTATAATAGTATAATAGTATAATAGTATCAATCAATAAAAAAAGAAGAAGTGTTCAAATAGATAAAAGAAGAACTAACCAAGAGACCAATTTTTGACGACATTTGATCCAGAAACAGATTTTGAAATTCATACTGATGCCTGCAAGATAGGGATAGCTGGAATACTATTTCAAAGGACGAAAAATGAAGCAAAAGGTTTATTGAAGCCAATAGTCTATTTCAGTCGACAAACAATGGAATTGGAGAGTCGTCATCACAGCTACGAACTGGAAATTCTAGCCGTTATGGAGAACATAGAAAAGGTTCGGAGGATTCTGCACTTACCTGCCTGGAAAAATATTTAGTTTATGTTTGGAAAATTACGACTTCTTCTGTTTAGATAGTACGATTTTTTCATGTTAAGGAACAGTTTATTATTATTAGCTTAATTTTTGCAGATCATAAAACATATTTTCAGCTGCTTGATTCCACGACTCGCACTTAGACTGGTACCAATTTTAGAGTTAAGAATAACAGAAGATATCATTTATATAAATTAAAAAAAAAGTAGAGGAACAAGTACGGTTCCCTGTGGAACACCAAATGTTAAAAGTCTTGTTATATTATGTTTAACACTTGGCATGCGGGCATACTTCGCCGCCGAATTACACGTGCAGCGGGCGTTTTTTCGTGAATCGCGCGGAAGTTTGGTGTCGCAAAGCCGACGAAAATTCAAATCAAGAATATTATAAGAATATTTACTTCTTTGACCTGCCATGAGGGGTCAATTTTAAAAAGTTTTTATGTCCTTTTTTTTGGTATAAATACAAAAGCTTGAGAAAGGCTTCGGAACTTTATAATGTGGTTATACCACATTTGGTTATTCAAAAGGATTGCAGAAAATCGAAAACTATTTCGTTTTTATGAACGAACTTTTTTTTATTTTACGTCTACAAGTAGAACCGATAACTAATAGTTTTTTACAATATGGTACCGTTCGAAGCATTTTCCTCTATGAAGAGAAACACAGCAGAAGCTACATATGAAACATGTTTCACTTCGCACTTTTTTAGCTGCGCACACGCGACATTGTCTTTGTGGATTTTTTTTTCTTCCCGGCACCAACGATTTTCTCCAATGTATGTTTGAGCATATCCATGGATAATCTTCCGGGAGGGTCGCGTTTTGATATTTCTTCTGGTTTTTTCAGTGCTGATATCAGGCAGCTCATCAGTAACCCAATACAGTGCGATGTCGTGCAAAAATATTTTGTACCTTATTTTTTGCGTTCTTGTTGAATTGTACACTACATATGCATTAAAAAATGCACAATTCATCATATACATTGCTACGCGCGTTGTCCACTTTGCTGTTTTACGCAAAATACTATAATACGACAAATACTGATCGGCCCGATCTACTCCTTTCATGTATTTATTATAATCGGTCAAAGCATTTGGCTATATAATTTTTTGTCTCTTGATACGATCAATGTTGCAACTTTCTTTCATTTCCGCGGAATGGATTGAAGAGATGAGACTGACCTCTTTCTTCGATTGCCAAACTTGGACCAATATATCATTCTTTCTGCGAAAGATTGTTTCTCCTTTTCTCAAATTGGTTTTTTTCAGGCACTCTGGTAGACCTCTATTCTTCCTAATTGTTCCGCAAACTCGTATTTTTTTGTAAAAGAGCTTCTGTGTTATCAACGCTGTTGTAGTAATTATCCATATACAAATGGTGCCAGATATCAGTATATGGCGAAACTGCTGTGCATATCGTTTCGATCAGTCGTGATCCTTGAGCTGCATAAACTTGAAAATTGCAAATATATCCTGTGTCGCTTTCAGATAATATTCGTACGAGTATGCCGTATTTTATAATTTTTCCAGCATTGTAAACTTTAAAAAACAATCGTCCTCTCCAAAGAATTATGCCCTCATCTAATGATACTTGCTGTTTCGGCTTGTAAATATTATTGAACTTTTCAACAAAATAATTTAGTACAGGCCTAACTTTGAATAAGCGATCAGAATCGTCTGTGACGTCTTCATTGTTATTGAAACGCCAAGCCTTCCATATTTGGCTGAATCTATCCCTTGACATGGTTTTTGAAAAAAATGGTGTACTTGTGCACGGATCAGTTGACCAATAATCGTCTCGGGCGCCTTTACGAACTTGTCCCATGAAAATAATAAGCCCCAAAAATGTCTTCATCTCCGGAATTATAATATCTCTCCAGTTCAGGCTTTTGGGAGATATTTTGAACTGATTCATATTTTGATAGTAGTACCTATTTGAATCCGCGACTAAATATGCAAAAAAAAAATCGTCGTCTATAAATAACTTCACTGCATCAGCTGTGGATTTAGGAATATTAGCAATATTAGATATTCCAGGATGATCCAAAGACTCTTCAAGGTCTGGAGGGTTGTTAATCGATGACCATTCATCTGCTTCTTCATCAGAAGTTGTTTCAGAACTACTCGAAATTCTTCTTCGGACGAACACTCGAGAACGTGGAATAACTATCATACGAAAAGTTCGATAATCTGTCAGCGCATATTTCTTCATCACTATCTTTGTCACAACGGCTCATTTTATCAATTTGTAATCAACAATAAAAAACCAAGCCTCAAATTGACAAAACACGACTTGTACGTTCTGGAGCTAGGAATTCGATTGCAGACGAAATAACTCAACAAAAGACCGAGTAACTCGACAATCATAACTTGTGGAAAAAAAAATGCAAAGCGTTGCCTAGCAACGCAAACACCATGCATATAATGTCACACATACACTTAGCAGCAGAAGTCTGCGTACAAAAAACTTCTAACACTTTAACTGAAAAAATAAGGGTCATGATCTAATGTGATAAACTTCAATTTTTTTTTTATTTTGTGTATTAACTACATATAATTCTATTAACAAAATATGCATCAATAAAACAGAAATATTAGTTACAAAAAAAATTAAAATTAAAAATTCTCCAAATAATGCGTATGCAAAAATCTGCGTACAAATAAAGACGCCTTCTCCAAAATATACTTATTTACATAAATACGTAGTTAGCGATGTACGCTTTCCGATTTAAATAAAAGATAATCGGTGTCAATTATATTAGCAGAGGCTTAGAAGCTAAAAGTTAGAATGGACACGAAAGGGAAGGAAATTGAATTGGGAGAGAGAAAAATTATTGTAAAGTTATGGAAAGAGGGAAAATCTTTTCGAAAAATAGGAGAAACTGTCGGCAGGTCACACTCTTCCATTCAAAGAGTGATTAATAATTCTAAACACACTGAAGATTACCTCTTACGTCCGCGATCTGGTAGACTACCCCTTTTAACAAACCGAGAGAAGCGAAAAATTGTACAGCAGGTTAGAAAAGAACCTAGGCTGACGGCAAAAAAAATAGTAGAAAATGTACAAGAAGAATTTCATAAAACTATCAGCAAAGATACGGTGAGAAGGACGTTAAAAAAAGCTAACTATCACAGTCGCGTTGCACGAAAAAAGCCATTTGTGTCAGAGGTCAATCGTCAGAAGCGGATCGCCTTTGCAAAAAAACTCTTAGACAAGCCCATTGAATTCTGGGAGAAAGTTCTCTTTACAGATGAGAGCAAATTTTGCATTTTCGGCATTAAGGGTAAACAACTTGTATGGAGAAAACCTAATACTGCCCTTAATCCCGAAAATTTGAAGGCGACTGTAAAACACGGAGGTGGTGGAGTTATGGTTTGGGGGTGTATGTGCACCAAAGGGGTGGGAAGGTTGGTTTTCATAACATCGACAATGGACCATAAAATGTATATAGACATTTTAAAAGAAAATTTGCATCGAAAACTTGGGTTTGGGGGCCGAATACTTTTTTCAACAAGATAATGACCCCAAACATTGCGCCCACAACACTAAGCTTTGGCTACTATACAATACCCCAAAGCAACTTAAAACACCTCCACAATCGCCGGACTTGAATCCCATCGAACACCTCTGGGATTTACTGGAACGCAGGATTCGGCAACACAACATAACGTCGAAGGAAACGTTAAAAAAATGTTATGATTGAGGAATGGGCCAAAATCAGTTCGGACGAAACGAAGAAATTAGTGCACTCCATGCCTAAACGTTTAAGGGAGGTCATTAAACGTAAAGGTTATCCGACCTCATATTAATATAGAAACAATGATCTCATTTATGAATTTTTTATAAATACTGTCCTGACTTGTACGCAGATTTTTGCATACCCGTTATTTGTAGAATTTTTAGTTTTGATTTTTTTCTGTAACTACTGTTTCTGTTTTGTTGAAGCATATTTTGTTAATAGAATTATATGTAGTTAATATACAAAATAAAAAAAAATCAAGTTTATCACACAGATTATGACTCTTATTTTTTCAATTAAAGTATTACAAGTTTTTTGTACGCAGACTTCTGCTGCTGAGTGTACATATAATTATACGTATTTAGTAGATTTGTAGTGGTTAGCGGGTATCCACCACAAATCTACTAAATACGTATTTTTACGTGACCCGCGCTCCAGTGACAGACTGCAAAAAACGTAAAAATACGCGAAGCGTTAAGTTTAGAAAGTCATATTGAGCATCATTTTGGATTGCCTCGAGTAAATTAGATCCGACATCTGTGAAAAATCGTGAAAAATGTTAGTAATTTCAACAGAATTATCATATGTTCCATCATATTTCATGATTTGTTGTTATTCACTATTTTTTTCACATTTATTAATATACGAATATGTGGTATCACATCTGAAGTGTTTTGTATCATTGTCTTTATTCAGAAGATCAGCCGAATATTGAGATTTTGTGGATTTTATGACCTTATAGTGTTATAGTGTTAGTTTCTTGTAGTAGGTGTATGTCATACAAGTCAACATTTTCTGGTTTGAATTTTGTAAGTTGTAGCTTATCTCCAATGGATATGGATTTAACAATTCTATTAGTGATCCAAGGGGTATGTTTTTTATATTGCTGATAATTCTTTTTAATGGAACACTGTTTAATCAACGACGTCATGTATTTAAAACAATTTTCCATTAACTTATTAATATCGTTATAGTCTGTGATAATATTATCCCAAACAGTCAAGAGTTGTTTTTAATTCCAAATCGTCACAGGGTTTCATTTATCTATCCAAATCTGTGTTGTTAAAAATTGATATAATGGCGTAGGTCTGATTTTTTCTGACATTAATTTTGGAATATAGGAAAAATACAAATTTTCAAGGCTAGCTCCTTGGCTCGAGTCTTTGATTTCCAATTCAAGTTTCTCAATTCAAGTTTTCATGAATGTATAAGATATCCCTGATTTTGTGGTTGATAAACTTGTGAGCTTAGTGAGTCTAAGTTACAATATATCATTTTTTAGATAAAAACAAAACTCTTGTGTTTTCTGGATATAAATTGCTCTTCAAACGATGAGCAACATTGATATCGTTTGACGTCATGTGAATAATTTTTAATTCATCCGCAATCTTCTGTACTATTTCACAACAGTCCTCAACGTGTTTCTGTGTGATACCATGTGATTCAAGTAGGATGAGCGATCTGACAACGAAACGAAATTTAGGAACAAAGTGGTATTAAAATATTCATGGAAAAGAGTGAAAAAAGTCGAAAGAAGTTGATCAAGCAATACTCGTCAAAAAGTGTAGCACATGGTTTCAGTCATGCGGAGTTATGCTATGGGAGACAAATTCGATCCCCGTTAAGTGTGTTTATGAATGGCAGCGGTAGTACTGAACCAGCTAGGTCGAATTTACTAGAACAATTGAAAAACAAGCAAAAAATTTTATAAATTAATATGCGAGAAGCAAAGAACACATTATTGGAATATTGTGATAACAGAGCATGAAGTGTATAAAGTGATGGTATGTCAACCCAATTTTATTTTAAGATATCAATCATGGAAATATCTTTATTCGCTTAAAAGAGGAATGTAGGTTTTGATTCCAACAAATGGAATCTGCACTAAGAAGCATATTTGACAGATTTTAAGAATTTGTCTAATGTGCTCAATATTGGTTTTAAATTGATATCAATTGGAGATTCGTATATTAATCACCAAAGCACTTTCATTTATTAAACAGTTGTGGAATATAGAGAATTCAAGTTGATTTTGTCAATTTCCAGTTTATCCAGTTTATCTTGACACGTTTCATTCAAAACGTATCAAGGAGACAGGTAGATTTTGATTCTAACAGGCGGAACCTGTATTAAGAAGCAGATTTGAGAGATTCTAAGAATTTGGTTAATGTTCGCAATATTGACTATAAACTGAATTGGGGATTGATCAAGTAGAGTTAGTTATTCTATCACGCAGATGACATATTTATTTTATCGTCCATTTTAGAGGTATCAGCAATTACTTCAGATAGCTTATCTATAATCTTAGTAATTATATATCAATTGATAGAGCATACTTCGTACTTTAATTTGCAATAAATATCATTTCTTAACTTCCATAATCAATATTTAAATTTTCATTATTTTTGGCATTTTCATATTAAACAAATATGTTGGAATCAACTCAAGATCACATTTCACCAAATTTTCATAATCTTATTTACTATTATAAGTCATAAAAGATGATACCATCAGCTTTAATTTGTGATAAATCAAATTTAAACAAACGTTTAAAGTGTCAAGAATTTTTAAATTTCTAAAAATAAAATAAATTTTTACTATTTATATTTTTAAGTTGACGAAAAGTTTGATTTTAAATATTATTGGAGGAATATCAAATTCATTGTACGACTTCACATCCAACTAATTAATTTTATTTAGCGTAAATTTATTGATAGCAGGAAAATTAATAATAACAAAACTTTCAGCAAAAGCTTTTTTATTATTTTTTTATAAGTCAGTAAAATCGCCCCCCATATCGAATAACACAATATAAATCAATCCATATTGATGCTGACTGAAACGTTATCCATTGGCGATATATGACGCGGTTATCTAAGTAATTAATCCGAGTGTATAAAACAGCACTGAAATATTTCTCTTTATCAGTACCACAAAAGATGTCCAGGCTGTATTTCACGTCTGGATCGCTTATTTTATTCTTTTTTGTTTCGTGCAACACATCAATCGTTTCGAAAGAAAATGAATTGGACATAACGTTACAATCAATTAATAAGGTGTTAAATTTTTTGGAGGATTACATCGATGAACTTAATTTGGACGCATTTTTTGGAATAACTCTCGCTTTATGTAAGTATAACTTAAAGAAATTGTATTATTAATTAATTTGTCTTAAATTAAGCTCAAATCGAGCAATCTTTCTCAAACGTTCCTTGGATGTATGAGTCAGCGTTTAATTCAATCAGAACGAGATGTCAAAACTTAATAAATCTTTTTAAAGAAAATTCGATGGGAGGTAGCGGCGAATACAACTTTTTATGTAAGATGTTTTTCGATCTTAATTTATTGATATAATCATAACTTTCTTTTAGTTAAAGATACATTGTTGGAGCCAAAATTATGGTACAATTCCGTTTCATTTAAATCCGGATTACTAAAAGATTACGGATTACATTCTAATTGGACGGTTGATGACGTCATGAAAAATAAATCTTCATCTTATCACGGTTTATCTTCGGATCAGTGTTTAGCAGAAATATTAGAAAATGATTGCGAAATTGGAAGTGAATGTTCGGAATTGATGTTAGAAAATCGAAATGACACACTTTACGTGATTACGCATAGATTATTGTTTATGCAATTGTTTCGTGGAATAAGATGCGGTCTTAAAGAGTCGATACATTCTTATACAGAAAAGTTTTGTTCTTTAATTTGGAGGGATGCGAAAACGCTGGAGTATCTCAATTTTCCCAATACTGATTTATTTTTAGAGCAATTGTTACTTTGCGGGATGGAGGGTTACGGAGAATTCCTTATAGAAAGATGGCGAAATAAACCGGTGATTTGGCAAACTGAGAATGGTTGTTATAAAGATTCGTTGGAGTTAATTAATCAAAAACATAGAAGAACTGCGAATGTGATCCAGTTTGGCTGTATAGACCACACAACTGGGCTTGGTTTGGCGACCCTCAGCCTTAACGCGCGATACTTAACGTACAAAATGAAAAATCTATAGAATATGTAAAGTGTCCGTTTTGAGATTTGCATGCTTCAAAACTTGTCATGTATACAAGGAAATAAATTATATACTAAACTCTTTTAATATTGCCATTTGTTCACTTGGACGCCCTGTGTGGTTGCTCTAACACGTTCTAAAGGCGATGATAAATTATGAAAATCTCGTAGGAGGCCTTATGCAAATTGTTACTAGCGATTGCAAAAGCAACGTTTTCTCTGAGCTTTTTTACATAATCGGACGGAAGCTTTTATTTAAAAAATTCGCCGGCCAATTATGTTAATCGCTTAGATTAGAATTAATGAAAGTATTTAAAAATAAATGACCTAAATGTAGTTTTTGATGGGATTTTCAAAATGGGTTGGGTTAAGATCTCATATTTTGCATTAAATTTCTTAAAAGTCATCAACCCAATCCAACATCATAATCAGTGTTAAGAAAGTTTAATTAATGATATTTCTATAAATGAAGCTTCAACCAATTTTTAATGTTTCGCATTTTTGATATTTTTGTTTAATATAAAATATATTAAACACAAATGTTAGTGAAAAAAATTAATATAAAAGAGTAAAGGATTATGAAAATTTAAAAATTCGTTGAATTTCAAATCAAATCTGCCTTTTACATTACGCATAATGCTGTCTTTTACATTATTTTATAATTGTTATTGGGTTATATATTTTTTATATTTTTGGTGCATGCTTTGTTTATGAAAATTGAGGAATATATTTTTATAATAAATTTATTTATAATAAATTCATCATAATAAAGTGTGATGCCTCAGTGTCAATGAATCCTTAATTAATTAGGATACTTAACCAACAAGAATACTTCATTAATTAAAATACATTTTGGCAACCTGAAACTAATCTATAGCGCCAACTTCTAAAGTGTTCATTCATAATTTTTATCTTCACATTGATGACATGGTTTTAAAATATTAAACCATGCCATGTTATCCTTGTTGGTTTGTACGAAATAATTGAGCATGTACAGTAATAGACATAGTACGTAATTTGGAACACCTTTGGATTAAAATTAACCGTGAATTTTTGTCTGTGGCGTTATTTATGTAGCCCCTAATGTAGCATAAGGTGACTTGTTTTGAAGACATTTTGGGGTATGTTAACATGATAACTGATAAAGTGATACGTGTAGATGACTTGACCGCAAGCAAACTCTCATAATATCACGTCAGTTTGTCGTGGTTTATAAAGTCACATTTACGTCATATTGAACATGTTGCTGGAACGTGATTTCTAGCGTATTCAAGTATTTCAAGTAATCCAACAAATCAATAATTTATGCATCACACCCAAGCAACCATTATGCATTAATCAGTTAGAAATATTGATATTAAATCGATTGGTAGATTTTGTTTTAAAGGTAAATTATCCGTTCATTTGGGAGTCAAAATCCCTTTTAAGACTACTCGGTTATGAATGTATTCGCCAGGTTAGTGAGATCTCTCACAACATCAGTATCCAATATGAGTTGTTATACTTGATGTAAGCACTAGCAGGTGCATCATAAATATTTTAAAATATTTTCACTTTATAGAACTTATTAAACAAATTTAAACTATTACTTAATAAACTAGATAATTCAAAAATAGAATCTTGTTTGTAAGTTTTAGTGATGTCGGTTTTGAATCTCGAAGGGAAACAGCTTTTCCTAAGATAAGTTACAGCTGAAAATGTTTGCAAACTTTGCCACACATAATTCATTGTATAAGCTGAATAGAAAAGATTTGAATTTCAACGTGCTATAATTAATTATAGCAGGAGACCAAAATGTGAAGTCAGGGTAAATAAGATCAAATGAAACGGATCAAAGGGGTAGAATCTTAGAGAACTGGATGGCAGCAAACAATTTATTGGTTCTAAATGAAGAAAACATCCCAACGTTCAGAGTCCCAGCAGGGGAGTTGGTGATAGACCTCACAGAAGCCATAGAGTTGGGTACAAGCATAGATGGATGAAAGGTAGAAATGGAATACGAAACCACGTATTCCACCTACGTGACCATCGCACCATCATTTTTGTGCTTAGCGTTTTGTGCTGTAAATAGACGGAGGGCTGCGTACATTTGTTACCGATGATTTCAAATTCTACTCCGGAAGAAATAATTTCAACCGTGACTGAACCGTACGATAAATTTTTCAAGAAAGGGATACTAATAAAAAAAAGAGGAATCTACTTGTGGATTAGGAGCATAGTAGATAAGAGAAAGAAGTGTAACAAATTGAGAAGAGTTACAAGGTTGAAGACCAACAACCAGCCAAAACCAGAAAGTAACATCTGGATTAAAATTAATGAAATGTGTATGTTCTTTCTGTTCTGAACAGGAGATGACGATAGCGTCAATTGGCGATAATGGCATTAAAAAAAAGAAGTGGAACGAGGAAATCAATTATATAACCAAAAAGTAAGAGAAACCTTTTTATTTGCATTTTCGTTCTGGACAAGAGTGCTTGAAAGTGACAAGAAGGGCTCCGAAGAAATGCCAAATGGCGGAGAGGATGAGGAAAGAGGTCAGATAGTGTGGGAGACGTCAACCCCACACTATGTTTCTATTTGGTTAATGTTTCTGAGATCAGATAGTTTACTAATTGTAATATTGCTTTCCGATGAAGATTTAGTTGTTGACAGTAATGTGCTTGATTGCGACCTGTCAGCTCGTGCGCTGACGTATGTTAAATTAGGTCTCACACCACAGACAAACCCCTTTCTTTTTAGAACGTATAAACCTTTCAATCTTAAACGAGCAGGTCTCTAATACATCAATACTTCCAGATTCGCACGCACCTTTAAAATCGCCTCGAGAACAAAACCTAGCGCAACATGGTTAACACCTAATTAAAAATAGTCATGTAGGATTGGAATTGGAAGCTCAGTGGTTTGGCATGAATACAAGCACCTGCCTAATTTTGTAACGAATGAATTACGTACGCAAAAAAATCATCAGATCATTTACAAGCTGCATCCGGTGTCTTTTCTGAATTATCAGTATTTTGCCGGTGATGTCAAACATATTAGAAAAAGTAATAAACATGCAATTAAAAAACACTTGGAAAGAAATAAAATGTTACCGGTTATTCAGTTGGGATTTAAGGAGGGACATAGCTGCACTACAGTCTGGTTATTGTGCTAGACGACATTCTCTTTGCTACGGATGGTGACGATGCTGGTTCTTTTAGATTACACAAAGAGTTTTGTCACCGTAAATCGCCGCCTTTTGCTTTTAAGTTTGTGCCATTTTGGTCTAGAAGACAAAGCGGTGATTTTTTTTGTTGTTACTTTGTTACTTGTTAAATTGCATGCAGTATGTCAGGCTATTGGATGGAAACAGTACCCTCACCAACGTTGTTTTCAATTTATACCACGGCTGAGTATACTGCAAGGTTCATCTATGTGCTGATGATACTCAGATATTTGCTTCTTCAAAACCTAATGAGTTAGGCCGTATCATTGCAATTTTAAACAAATAATTAAATAACCCGGTTTTAATAATTAACCAACATAGCTTGATCATCAATTCAAATAAATCAAGAGTAATGCGTTTTGAGCGACAAAAAGATATAATAGAGTTAAAATCGTATGTTAAGGTTATGGTTAAGATTGATGGATTATGGCTTCCTCTAATAAAAGAAGCTCGGAATTTGGGTTTAATAATCGACCAGGAAATGCGATTCCGGAGACATACAACATCAATTTTACAAGCCAATTTTACAAGATGTTATATCCGATGAGTCTTCCTAATATAGACGTTAATACTTTGTCGTGTGATTCTTTGATATTATCGAAATTTAATTACGAGGATATGATATATGTGCCTTTTGTGTTTGCTGAAAATTGCTGACTAATACAAATCTTTGTATACAGTGTATCATCTTCTGCACTCAGGCAGATGGCTAAATATGTACAGAAGGAGAATCGCACAGACTCGCTTTTCTTATTCAGAAATTATCAAAATGCAGAAATCAGAATACCTTCCAAGATACGATACCGTTGCGATGACCATAATCTGAACCTAAGATTCAGGGATTTATTTACCCCACCTACATAGAACTGAAATATTTAAACAGTAGACCGAGAAGCAAGTTCATTCAATACATCAAAATTTGATTACTGGCAAAATGGGTGGATCTATCTCTAGTACCTCTAGTTTTTTTCTGGTTTTCAGTTATCCCAATATAATGAGCCTGTAATAATTTTGTTAACTAATTTTGTTAGCTGTTAGTTGTTTATTTAGTTGGATTTATACGTTACATACAAACGAAGAGTTTATTTATTACTGTTTGTGTTTATTTTTTGATTTCATGCCCTATCTTTTTTTATTTAGTTTTTTTTGGGTAAAGTTTAAGCAGTGTTTGACACTGAACTTTGGCGTTTGTACCCTTCTTAACC
Organism: Onthophagus sagittarius; assembly: GCA_036711965.1. NCBI lineage: Eukaryota > Metazoa > Arthropoda > Insecta > Coleoptera > Scarabaeidae > Onthophagus > Onthophagus sagittarius. The sequence goes on from JASERS010000004.1 coordinate 45,451,262, forward strand.
CTACTTGTGTATGGTTTCTTTTCTTTTTCGTGGTATAACATTTATGCTATTTCTAACATTACTTTGTGTTAAAATTACACAGCAAAACTGATTGAAGAGTCCCGGGAGATCCTTGGGGAAGGTTTGACTGAGGAAATAACTACTGGTAGCTGTTGAAAAAGAAATTTGTTAAGTAGATTAAGTAAGGTTACAGAATCTATGATATTATTCAAGCTTCCACATAATATAACCTAATTAATAAGGAACGAGTTATGACGGCTGGATAACAAAATCGAAATTGATAGTAATATACATTAACTGTTAGTTAGTTCTAATTACGATTAATTAAGGTTTAATTTGACATTAAACTAATATCTACCGTTTAAACCCGGTGATTACAAGGTGATTAACAATTTCCTGCCCAAAATCGGGTACAAATCTTTTTGATCATATCTACCAATAGTTAATTTTGCAAATTAATTTAAGATATCATTACAAAAACATCTAGATTTCGTCACATAATTCATATACACACACATATATATATATATATATATATATATATATATATATGTGTGTGTGTGTGTGTTTTGGTTGATCCGAGGTATCCAAAAGCACCTACTTCTCCATCCGCGAAGCATTACGAATTACCATATATATATATATATATATATCACTAAAGACCGGATGTACATGCTTCTGCACATAATCTCATATTTTGCATTTTTACCGCATATAAATTTAATTATCCATATACAGTGTCGTCCTAAGATATTTGGCGCCCCAGGATTGGTTTGGACGAACAAAACGAGTGGGCCCCTTTTCATACAAAATTGATTATAGTTTTACTAACACTAGAGGTTAGTTCTAGTTTTGCATCAATTGAAATATACAAGGTTGCCAAATCAGTTTGTAAAGTACTCTATTTCAGAAACTATTCATTGTAAAGACCTTAAACCTAAAAAAATCTCTTCAGATGCACGGATAAATCCATTCCAACCCAACCCAACCTGTATATTTTGATCTGAAGTAAAATTAGAACTGACACTGGACTTAGAATTAGAATTATTCAGGTTTAGCCGTCTTGAGAGATTTACGGCTAAACTGAAATATTTCTAGTTACAGATGTAGTCTTACATTTAATATAGAATTGGAACTACCACCAGACCTAGAAGTGGAAAGATTCTAAACCCAAAGCTTAATTGTCTTTTTTATTTCAATTGAAATATACAGGGTTGCCAAATCAGTTTGTAAAGTGCCGTTTCAGAAACTATTCATTGTTTGTTTAAAAAATGTCTTCAGATGCTCGGCTCAACCCGTACCTAAAAAGTTTTTATAAATGGTGTATAATAATCATTGGGTTGTATGGAAAATATGGAGAAAAGAAATGTTGAGTAAACAGCAATATTTTTATTCAATATAAAAGATGTCAAAAATAGTATAACTTTAAAAATTGGTGCAAGGTCACATTATAGAAATTATGAAATCAAATGTATTGCAAATTAAAGCTGAAAGTGTCCTCTTTTACATAGTATATAATAAACATTAAGTTACACCAATATAAAAAACATCACACTCTTCTAAGAGGAAATTGCAAAATAAATCGTTACGCACACCAAAAATAATAATTACGCCGTTCTTGTACCATCTGCCAGGTGAGATTTTTAGTCAACATGCTGAAGAACAAATGAAAATAATACGGAGTAAAAGCGAAAGATCCAATTAAAAAAACAGAATTTAACAAAGCCAACAAACAGATTCAAAGAGCGATCAGAACATTCCAACTAAATCAATGGTTGGATGATCCTCTTTGTAGAAAATTAATCAAATTACAAACTCTCGCAAATCTAGAATAATTCCCTCATTAATATGGGAAGATAAAGAACATAAAATAACTCCAGAAAAATGCGATGTATTAACCACTTTAACATCGCGTTTAGCCCAAAAGAAAATATTTTGTTTGACGTCAACAACAAGAATATTGTGAAGGAATGGTAAAATTTCATTAAAAATACAACTGAGTTGGAAGCAGTTACCGATATTGAAGAACATGAATACGTGGACCATATCAATAAAGAAAAAAATTTAACCCCCGGATCTAGTAACAAAACACCTATTTCCTCAATTCCAATACACACAAATTCGTGCGTAAATCTATGAATTATTGTTTAAAATCGAGACAAATAGCGAATATATGGAAAACCGCTACCATTATTGCTATCCCCAAATCCGCTGAAGAAATGATAGTCTAAACATCATCTACCAAAGAACTACAGGTCAATAACATTCTTTCCGGTCATAGGTAAAATCCTGGAAAGCATAATAAACCAACGAATCCTTAAATACGCAAATAATTCAATTTTAATTCAAACCAAACAACTCTACTATACATCGGTTAGTTCTGCTTGTAAACAACATCACAAATTAAACAGAAAAACTATTACGTTCCTGGACATTAATAAAGCGTTCTATATCGTTTGGCATATGGGATTGTTATTTAAAATGAAAAAAAAAATCATCAAAAGAAACATAATTATTCTAATACGAAAAGTGATAGTGATTCATTGCATAAAATGTCACACGTGAAATGATGCTAGGAATCATTTCACTCTAACACACGTCAACTTTCAACTTACGGACGTAATATCTGTACAGTATAAGAAAATAATTATGGAAATTGATGAATCACTATCTATAGATGAATTTTTGAAAAATAGAACGCTTCAAGTAAGACTCGACGCCACATTCTCAATCCCTTTCACACCTAAACAAGGCGTCCCTCAGGGTTCCCCCCTTCTCCCACCTTATACAACATACACTGCTGTGACATCCACGCAGAAAATCTTGACTATTTTAGTTCTGACCTCTAGGACTTTAGATATATTTTGCTATATGCAGACGACATAAGGCTCATCTCACATAGCAATACATTGGACGAAGTCACATCAAATTTACAAACGCAATATAATAAATAAATAATAATAGAGTATTGAAGTGGTTACATAAATGAAGATTTACTCCCAACCCAAGAAATTTCGAAGTCATGGTCCCCAACCACTGCGTTTGAGAAAAATCTCCAACAGCAAATACTGGCAACTTACCCATTATAAAATCATAAGACACGAAGCAATCAGAAGAGCAAAATACTTCCGATTCCTAACTTATAAAATCGGAGGGATATACACGTTCACGGCAACGAATATCTACAGAGCCATATGTAGATCGATGTTAGACAATGGACATATGTTAACTATTAATATGAGTAATAAGACCAAAGATATCTCTGATAAAGCAGAAAGGAAATGCATAAGAATAATAATAAAAATCTGACATCCACGAAATCCTCTGCACAATATGATCAACTAAGACCTATATACCTAATAAGACTAAGGCACGAAGAATATGTGTTTAAAAAAGAAGTAAAAGATAATGACAATAAATATGGAGCAATTTATGAAGCACTTACGATGGATACAGAGTAAGATAATTGAAATTTTATATTATGTTACTATTATAAATGATATTGTAACGTAAAATGTATTATTTATATAAACTGCTTAAAAAGGAAGCAAGTTAAGGCCTAATAAGCCTATGGTCCTAATTAGCCAATAAAGAATTAATTTTCTCTTATTAACCTATATAAGGAAGATATGAAGAGAAAAGGTATTGAAAATTCTGGAAGAATTGTTTATGAAAGTATCTCAACCACTTATTGAATTTGCATTCTCTCAATTTGTACGACTCTGATTTATATTACACAATCATAAACAAGAATTTATACTTGAATTGTAAGCGTTAAGAATAAAGGCAAATTTTTAAATGTAAACAATTATATGGATGGAGCAAAATGACGTTGGGACTGTCGGCAAAATTTACGTATAAATTGAAACGTCTACTCGAAAGCGGAAAAATTTGACTTATCGCTAGAGTGCACAGAGTATTGTTCGCATTTCTGCATAAATTAAAAGAAGAAAGCGCTCAGAGCGGCCGCGCTGCATTGATTTGCAAGTTAACCTCGTAAAGTACAGGCACCTCTCTTTCCGATGTTTATTATTAGTTACGGCCCGCCCACGGTTTGTTGTATCGCCGCCCTCCGCGTTCGCATTCAACCTGTCTCGGCGTGCTTCTTCTTTCTCTTCCTGTCTGTGATTTATCATTGCCTCATTGTTTACCGATACAAATGCACCGGCGAGACTTTCCCGAGTACACCTTAACTGGGCACAGCCGAGGCGTATTCACTTATACGAACCGAGAACTATTGAAGAAAGGTTATGAGCTATTTTACCGACAGGTGTAGGTACTGTCATTTAGAAAAATCCGTTCCCATAAAACCAATCCAGATAAGTCCATACCGAACATGATACCGCCATAACCATTCTCATTTCGATCGTTAGTCACACTCATTAGCCCCGGTCAATGCGGAATGCGCAGAATAAAACCATCCGAATGATTGCACCACCATTACACCAATCATACCTTTCTATTAATAATGAAATTGCGTACGGTGTGTTCGAGATGTGCTGCCGCACCGCCAATGTACCATGACAAATAGCCATAATATGGTTCGAATTAAATCCGCATTCAGACTAAGACCGAAGAGAGCGTGATCGCGATAAAAGTACTGTTCGTCGTGGGACTTCCATATTAAAGACCACTTCAGAACTAGAATTGATGTGGTGTATCAACTTATGGATCTACAATGACCTCTTAGATCTTCCTTGTGTAATAACACGTTAATGATTTAAGTTATTTTCTCGTTTGGTAATCAATTATATCGAATATCGGATTGAATTACAAAGAGGAAAAAAGTTATTGATTTTTCAAACTTATTTCATCATAGATTGTGAAATTTATACTCTAAATGTAGAAATTAATTAATTATTAATCATAAAAGTTGCAATTTATGATTTTGAAAAGTATAGGGATAAATTAAAATATGGCTGTTTAACCATATTGAATAAAATGTTTTGAGCATTATTTTTGAACATAGTGTGAATCGGTGCTGAAAGCACCTAGTTTTTCGATCGCGTTTACAAAGCCTTATTCTAGTAGTAATTTTAGTATTTATTTAGTGAGTTTTGTTCCAAACAGTGACTTTTACGGGATTATACCTTTTGGAAGACTGGTATTTGCGAGGTACTTTAGCATTAGTTTTTATATTGCCATAGTTGTTCGGTTGGCCGTGGCACGCGAACCGGTTAGTTTTTGTGACAATCAAGTTATAATCCAGGGTTCATTCAGAGTAACATGGCCCTACTTTGTAATGCGTGCGGAACGCGCCGTTCTTCGAAGGAACCTGGTCTTCAGTGCACTGGAGATTGCGAGCTTTTCTTCCATGCAAAGTGTGTTAAAATCTCTAATGCGAATCTGGCCCAATTTAAATCTGAGGGTATTTTTTGGAGGTGTAGTTCTTGCAGGGAACAAGCGAATCGCTCCATTATTATAGATGAAGACCCTACAACGACCGCTACCTCATTAGTACCTACAACTGCCGTTATGTATCAACTTTTAAAATCTATTCAGTCTAAAATTAAAAACATGAACGCGAAATACGGCGAGTTGGTTAAATTTATCTCGTTTTACGGAGATAAGATCAGCGATTTTGAAAATACTATGAAGGATTAGGGTGATAGAATAAAGCGCGTTGAATCGGTTGTAGCCGAAAACATTAAGCTCAAGTTATTAGTTGGCGTTTCGACTTCACGTGTCGAACATCTAGAACAATACTCTAGATTGAATAATCTGATTTTGGCTGGAATCCCTGAAAAGCACGACGAGGATCTGTGTTGCACTGTATCCAAGATCGGAGAGGTTATAGATTGCCCAGTTTTGAAAAACGACTTAGATGCCGTTCATCGTCTTCCGACTCGGCCCACACCTGATGATCCTAACAGAAACCCCCGAAATATTGTCGTTAAGTTTGTTTCTCGTAGATTACGAAACCATTTTATAACAGCTTCAAAATCCTGCCGCAAAAATAATAGGAACGGATCTCCCGGTATTAAGATACCAAACATAACTGATAAATTGTTTGTTAAAGAACATATAATTCTCCAAAATGCCGAATTATTAAAATCCACAAAGAAGGCGTGTCAGGATAAGGGTTATAAGTATGTTTGGTTGAGGAATTATATCATTCACGTACGGAAGGATGATCGCGCGAGAGCGTCTGTAATAAAATGTGAAGCTGACCTTCTGAAACTTTAATGATCTTACCTTTAACTATTGTATTTTCCTTGTTAACAATGGCTCTATCCTTATTTTATCAGAACGTGCGTGGTTTACGAACAAAAACTGCTAAGTTTTACCGGAGCTCGCTTAACTTTGCGTATGATTTGATTTGTATCACGGAAACATTTCTAAACGATTCTATTCATGACGGAGAGTTTCTTTGTAGCGATTATACTATTTATCGAAGAGACAGAAATGCTTCCAGCTCTCGTAAGTGTGATGGAGGTGGAGTTTTTGTGGCTGCTAGGAAAAACATTCACGTTACACCCTTATCATCTTATATTACAGGGGCCGAAGACTTGTGGTTGTATATGCATTGTGGTGCGACGCGAGTGATTTTGTGTTGTGTTTATCTTCCTCCTGGTGATTCCCTAGCCTTTTCAGTGTTTCTTCAACAGACGCAGCTTGTACGTGATCCAAATCCTGACGACGATCTCTTAATCATCGGCGATTTCAATTTACCTAATATTGTATGGAGATCGTCTCCCGGAGGTCGTTTAGTCCCTTCTGGACGGATTGGAATGATTTATTTTTTGCTATTGGTGTCAACCTCTGTGTTGAGAAATTTTACGACCAGTTGAACCGAATTATTAATGATTATGTCCCGCGTCTTACTTTTAGTAAACACCGCTACCCTAGTTGGTATTCTAATTCCACAATTAAAGTCATTAAAAAAAAATTAAAATTTCATAAAAAATGGAAAAGATGGGGTAATCACGCGGATTTTTTTTCCTTCAAAGTGTTACGTAGCAGGTCTAAAGCATTGATCTCGAATGACTACAAATCCTATTTAATCAACATACAGTCCACTTGATCGATTTGCCCTCACAACTGTGGTCCTATGCTAAACATAAATAACTGTTTTCGGGCTTGTATGGAACACGATGGCAATTTGGCAGAAGGTGGTCAGCAAATATCGGAACTATTCGCCTCTTTCTTTAGTTCGACATTCATTGACGGCAGACTCCAACAACACCCACGTTCTACTATATCCTCCAGTTTCCAGCCATGGTTCTCAATCGAAGATGTAGCGCAGAGCCTCACTAGTGTTGATAAAAAGATGAGTTCGGGTCCTGACGGGTTGCCAGGTATTTTCCTAAAGACATGCGCCTCTGAACTGGCTGAACCGCTCTTCATAATCTTTAGTCAATCATTGGCGTAATCAGTATTTCCATTAGAGTGGAAAAAAGCATTTGTACTTCCCATCTATAAGAGTGGATATAGAAATTGTGTCTCAAATTACCGTCCAATTTCTATTCTCTCCATTTTATTTAAGGTTTTCGAAAAAATTGTTTATGATAAAATATACCGTTCAATTCAACCTTTTCTTATCCAGTAGCAACATGGTTTTATCCGTGGCCGATCTGTGGAATCCAATCTCGTATCCTATGTAAACTACATTCAAGGTTTACACCGATTTCAGTAAGGCCTTTGACAAGTTGCATCATGAGGTACTTCTGACTAAATTACATAGATTTGACTTGACTGATGGGTTATTAATGTGGTTAGCATCTTATATATCTGATAGGTGCCAGGCTATAAAAATTAATAATTACTTATCTAACTTTTTTCCAGTCACCTCAGGAGTGCCTCAGGGTAGTCATTTGGGTCCGGTTCTATTTGTGGTTATATAAATGACATCTATGACCGCTTTCACCATAGTAATTTTTTACTAAATGCAGATGATTGTAAAATATTTTCCAAGATTGAATCTTCTTCTGATTGCGATAAACTTCAAATGGATTTAAACCGTTTACAAACCTACTGTACTAATAATTATCTCTTTATAAACTATGGTAAATGCAGTCAAATAACTTTCACCAGAAAGAGATACACTATAAATCGTAACTACAGCCTTGGTCCTGGTCCCTTAAGTGTGTCGTTTAAAGTAAAGGATCTAGGCTTAGTGCTAGATTCCAAGCTATTATTCTTCTATCATGTAGAGGAATTAATTGGCAGGGCGAACAGAAGCCTAGGTTTTATTATTAGGCTGTCAAAATCATTTACCAATCTACAGTGCATCAAATCTTTGTACATGGCTTATGTGAACAGCATTCTTAATTTTGCTTCAGTTGTTTGGCATCCTGCATATGCTGTGTACATTGATCGCATTGAGGCCTTGTAGTTCAGATTTGTGAGATATCTGGCTCACAAATTCGCATTGTATTATTCTTCCTACGAGCAGAGGTGCACTGTATTTGGCTTACGAACACTGCGTGGACGTCGTACTGCTACTGACTTGATGTTTTTGTTCAGGCTAACGAACGGCTTCGTTGACTCGCCAGAGCTTCTGAGACACATTCCTTTTTTGATTCCCATTTATCCCACTCGAGATCAATGTCTTTTCCGGTTGCCTGCTTCTACTACTAATTATTATTACAACTCACCTTTACCGTGACTGATGCATTGTTATAATCGTCATTGTTCAACGTGCGATATTTTTAATTCTTCGTTGACGTCCTTCCGCAAAAGTATATTAAGTTTGACAATATGTCATTGAATATATTCGTGTTCAATCTGGCTCGTATTATTAACTGAGAACGCTATTTTTTATTTTACTTTATCTAGAGTTTGTTACTTATTTTTACTGTTACCAGATTTTTATGTGAAATTGTTTGGTGGTTAATTCACTGATTTCATTTATGTTGTTACTGATTGCATTCTGTTAGAGAATACTATTGTGGGGGAAACCCTGTTTGTATCCCGAATAAATGAATAAATATTTGAAGACCAGTTCTAAATTCTTTATAACAATTACGAATTTCCACCAGTGATAGAGATTCTATCGCATTAACTATTCTTAGTTCCAACAGTTTTATATGGTCTTCTGATGGTTCACTGTACACAATTTGTATCAATCGTCTCCATAAATAAAACTCCATAATTGAAAGATCAGGACTTAGCGCTGGCCATAAAACAGGACCATTAAAACAATTTTAAACTGGTTAATAAATTTCTTTTACTTGCTTAAAACCTTCTTTAATGTGTAGTCGAATCGATTTTGGGAAGCACTCATAAATATAATATGAATAGATTAGAAAAAATAATTTGAAATACAATAGATATAAAATATATACGTTTCAATCAGAAATAAAATAAAAAATAATAACTTACTGTCAAAAAGGGTAAGCATGGAAAACAGGAGAAAAGAAGAGAACAAAACAAAAGAATAAGAGAAGAAACAAGGAAAACAAGAGAACATGTGCAGAAGGTGGCATTATTCTAAGAACCATGTGCTATTGGGAAAAAAGAGGAAAATGCCGAAAAAGAGAGGCCATGAAAACGAAACAAGAATTCAAAAACCAAAAAAAGGAGTCACAAAGAAAAAGACAATAAACCACAACTCGAGAAAAACAAAATTAAAAATCGAAATATTAAAATAGAAATCAATCATCTGCATCAAAATACATAAAGAGTGGTTTGTAATTATGACCAATTCGATCGAGTTTATTAATTTAAAAAAGGTCAAGAAGGACAATTTTATACCTTTTAGAACAGTCATAAAGTAAAGAAATGTTTTTATAATTTATGTTATAGCCCGTCTCCATGTGATATTTTATTAGACACCAATGATATTTCATTACATGAAATGGGTTTGTAAATATGATTATCATTCTCCTTAACATACAAGAGGTCTTTACTCTGAAGTAATTTTAAATGTAAACCATTAATAATATTTAAAAGGAAACCGTTATTCAATGCCAGAGAATGAATGTATTTAAATTCATCAAATTTATGGTTTTTTGATAACGGGTTAAAGGCACGGTTAATCAAATAACGACAATTCGCTATTTTTTGATACATTGGATGAAATGAATCAATTGGAATTGTGGTTAGGATTATAGAAGGTTTCCTATAAATAAAAAATAATAAATATTATAAGACACAGTATCATTAATTTTAGTGAGTTCAAGATTAAGGAAGTTAAATGAACTATCTATCTCAATTTCCAAATTTAAATTTAAATCAGAATTTATATTAGTTATAAAATTGTGAAAAATCATTACGTTAAAAAATGACATCGACGTACTTTTGTTATTCAAATGTGTGTTTTATCTTCGAAAGAATTTCAATTATTATTTATATAATCATTCTCAACACAATCCAAACATATTTAATTTAACATTAAAAGTGCAATAATTGTTTAACTACATGTTTTAAAAGGCTATTAAAGTATTCGGTGTTAATGTTATTATTGATACGATTTTTAAACAAATTTGATAAACTCGAGAGTCTTATCAATGGGTACGTTTGAATATAAATTAGTAATATCAAAAGAAACGGGTAATTTGTTATTAAAATTTAGATTTTTAATTTTTTTGATAAATTTTAAAAAATTTGCTACAGAAAATTTATTATATTATATAGGCCCTTATAAAAATTGTATCACCATCAGTAAGCTTTATTTACATTTATAATTTTCTAATGATTGGCATTGGCTTCATTATAATTCTTTTGTATTTTGTTTCTTTTAAGAAAAGAATTAAGATGATTTTTAATTTCGTTAGTTTGATTGTGTTGTTTCATATCTAATTTACGTATAAATTAGGTTCCTAAATTAAAGCAAATTTATATTCTTTGTTAAGGAATGCCATTTCATCTTCACTAAAACAGATGGTAGTTAAATTTGTGAATTGGGAAATATTATCTTTTTGGATACTTTCATTAATTTGTTTATCTTTATTAAGTTTATATTTAATTAGATTAGCCAGCTTTACATCTTCCTCCTCAACCCCCCCCCCCCCTTTATAACTTCCGCTTTCTCCCTTAATTTAATGATAATTTTTTCAAGGTATAAGAAGTAAAAAACTTCACGGTAACAATATGTTAATTTTCCGTCTTTTCTCTTCTCGCAACTGTAGAGCTAATTTTCGTATCATAATTTTGTAATGAATCAAAATATTTCTGTGTATATTTACGTTTCCATTGAAAAAATATGGCCCAATTACCCTCTGATACATTTTGTTTGCATTTTTTTGAAATGTTAACGTCGTCTAGAGAATGTAAAATGGATTTACATCACTCGAATAGCGATAATGCTGGAAAAAAGTAACACCACTTTTTGAAAAGTTGCTTTTACCAGAAAAAGCAATAAATTTGTGTAAATTTTAGTTTAAAAAAAATGGATTTCCTCGACCATTCCTCTCAAAATATAAAATACAACATTTTTCGAACACCTTCCATGATATCTACAATAGTACCCTACAATTCAGCACAACCTTTGTCTCAAAAGCTTTCTAGTTTTCACTATTACAGCAATAGAGTCCTGGATTATCCACTATCAAATAAAAATCTCACTACTGAATTTTATTCTATACAATTCACTTTAACGAGAATGGAAACAATACACAAAGCGCTTCCATAACTCATCAACCGACAAAAATCTTTGCTAAATACAACATAACGTTAGCTTTTATTAACAAAAATTTTATACTTAAAATTTTATTCAACCCCCTCCAAAAATCAGCCAAAATATATTACAACAAAGTGGCATTTACAAGGTGAATTCCACACAATGTCAGGCTTCATACATCGGACAAATAGAATATCAACTAGAGATGCGTTTAAAAGAATACAAGAAAAAAGAAAACCAACATCTACGCCTTCTCATCTCTACCTTCTAGAGATGATGGAAATATGTTGGTGCCATAATCAACAAAAAAAAAACAAATTAGTTATATATTTAAGATAAATAATTTTAAAGAATTATAGTTTTTGAAAAAAACTGCCATCTCGTATAGAATTTGTAACACCGGTAAAAACTGGTCTTGTGTTGGTTTTTCATGTTTTTTCAATTCATGTTTTAATTCGTTTTAATTTGATCTAATTTATAAATTGTTTTTTAAATCTTAGATTCGATTGATGATGGTTTTATTATAAAAAGTTTTCATTTTCCTATTATTAGCAACATTTGTGTTTAGCCGTACATCTCTTAAGAGAGAACCGAACTCAACACAAATTAGTTTCAAAACTAATACTAGACCTAGAACTAGAAACATTCAAAATCGTGCTAGGGCTAATGTTAGTTATGAAGCTAGGTTGTAGGTCTAGTAGTAGTTATACTTTTAGTTCCAGAAGAGTTTAAAACAATCTAGAGTTATAATGAGAAATAAAACTAGCTAAACTTGAATATATCTAATCTAGGTCTAGTGTTAGTTCTGCTTTTTGCTTGCTACAAGTATGTAATAATTGAGAAACTGAATAATAGCCAAATTAGAGCTACTATCAGCACTACAGCTAACAGTAGATCTAGAACTAGAAACATTTTGGTTTAGTCATAAAGAAAGACGTCTTAAGACTGATTCGGTGACACAAAGAGATATAATAATACCAAATTGTTCACAACACAGTTACACACATAAAATAGCATCGTTCAGAGCATATATCGAGAGGATTTTTGAAATAAATCCAAATGAGAACATATTAAAGAAGGAAATAGAAATAATAAAAAGATATAGGTAAAAACAATGGCTATCAACCTGAAATTATAGACAAAATGATTAAGAAAAAGAAAGCCAAAATAACACGCAATAATTTAACAATTTTACACACCCAACAACAGACGGGATTGAAGACATAGAGAACAATTACATTCCAGGGAAGCATAAATGGTAGAGTAGAAAAAATATTTGGACAACATAATGCGACACTCAAAAAGAAACAACACAATATACCAACTGATAATGAACAACAAGGATCGGATCAGGAAATTGGAGAACAATGGTGTTTACAAATTAACCTGTGAGACTTGTCAAGCAACATATATAGGAGAACAGGGAGATCAATTAAAACACGGATAAGAGAACACAAAACCAAAGATAAATCTAGTTTTGGCAGACATTTAATCTTTAACAAAGACTGATCTTTGTTAAAGATTAAATTTTTTCTCTTCATCAAATTCCTGAGAATTTGATGAAGAGAAAAAATCACATATTTTACATCACAAAAATAAAAGTCAACTAATACAACGCTTGGAAAAATATGAAATTAATAAGTTCAAGTTCAACAAACGAAACATAATTTGCTTAAATGATCAATAACTACCACAAACAGACCATTGTATACATTTGTAAAGGTGTATAATCACTAAATAAACCGCCAAATGCACGAGGATGTCATAAAGCGGTTGCAGTATAACATCGCAACATAGTTGGTAACCAACAATCCTCTCTCTTCTCCCATATGTGTCTGCTTAATAAAAGTGAAATTAGTTTTTAAAATTAATGAACCAATTCCTCTAACATGGTTTCTCAGAAAGGTAAAGTATCAAAGGAACGAACAACATATATTTTTTAAATATTTGACAACTAGAATGTGTTTTTTAAAAATGAAAACTGACGTAAGTTAAATGTAAAAAAGTTTTTTGACAAATTTTGTAAATGTTTGTAAAAAATTGTAATTTAGTTTTTATATTTTTGTAATTTAGGTGGCATGCTTCAGAAGATGAATGCAGAGAGTATTCAAAACCGGCTAAATTTTAATAAATTCATCTGAATAAAAATACACATAATTTTTTCGCATTTTCCTAAAATTTAAGATTAAAAGACAAATTCACAAGAATACTTTAAATTAGCTTAAACGAAAATTTATTGTAAATATCAGTGCGACACGAGTTTCTCCTTATTAGGCATCGACAGGCACGACTACAGGATAAAAAATAAATAGAATAGATTAAACAAAGTTATTTAAAGATAACTTAAAGTATGAAGGATAATGATAATTACCGTCAGAAGGTTAATAAATTGATTTGTAGGAGAACAGCCAATACTTAGATGATATCGTAACGTGTTAGAAAGATATAAAACTTATAAAGAAATATAAGTTGTTGTATCGGATAAAAATTTTCTGTAGGTTCCTAGTCAAGATTTAATCTAAAAATAAATATATTAATAGCAGTTTAAAACCGGATAAAAAATACTTCAAGAACACAAGCATCGACATAAGTATGAAAAAATCACTGTAATATGCAACAAAATCATTGAAGGTTTAGGAAAATTATACTAATAATATTTCCGGTTAAAGAGAATTTGAGTAATTGTAAAAAAAGTTAAGTATTAAAAACTTATTTCATTCAAATAACAATAACAATAACAAATAACAATAAATTACCCATGGTCCACATTGTGAACCAGTTTTTTTAAGGGAAATTTTTGTTCAAACCAAAACTTTTTTTTTTTTAATTCAAAGTAAAGCCAAAAAAGCCGCAGGTCTCTTAGGATGGTTAAACCCAAATGTTTCCAGTTCCAACTCTAATGGTAATTCTACTTTTAGTATCAGTTCTAGTGTTAATAAGTTCTCTCTTTCACGATCATTCATAGTTCACATTGTATGGAAAAACTTAATTGTATTGTTTTTATGGTTACATATCGTAAATTGAACTTGAGAAAATTTCAATTTAAAAAAAAGATCAATTTTTACATAAATAATTTATTATTTCGAAAGAAATCATTTTCACCTTTAATTTGAGATATAAATCGTTTCCCCATTTTCATAAATAAAGAAGTTTTGATTTTTTAAAAATTGATTTTTTATCAATCAACTCAAATTATTTGATAAAAACTTGTCATTTTTTTCTCAAAAAGACATCTTCATCTTTAATTTGAGATATAAATCATTTCTCCATTTTCACTAATAGTGAACAATTAATTAAATTTTTGAAATCGTTTAATATCTTATAAAAATATATCAAGCCTTTTATTATAGAAGGTAAAAACAACTATTTAACTAACTCTAGAAATCTAATATACGCAATCAAGTAGAGCAATGTTCTTATGCAAAAAGCTTAATCGATCGATTGAAAAGGTTTAGTGATTGTGATAAGTGGTAATTATGTGCTAGTTTGACCTACAAGAAGTGTTTTTAGCATCAATTGATTTGTTGTTATTGTCAGTTAGAGTTGACTGTTTACTCACGGTTATTCCTACTTAACATTTAATACAATTTATGGTCTCATAGAATTTATCCCCTTATCTATATAGGAATGCGCGTATATATTCCACGTTTATGCATATTAGTCCCGTTTTCGCAGATATTTCGCGTTCGGGAAACTTTTCGAAGGCGCCGAGGCAAATCGTAAATCTCTTTAGCGCTATGGTGCCCCATAACTTGTACCAGAACACAACCCGGCTGCATGAAATGAAAAATGTCGTCACGATTTCACCATATTTTAGTGAAATATCTAACGTTTCAGCGAAATGCTCAGATAGGTTTTAAATAACGACGCCTTACCTTAAACGTCTTACAAATATATATATCGATAAGATCGAGGTGATCACGGTGGGGCAATTCCGGTGTGATGTCGTGAAAGAATTGCGTAAATCTTGATGAGAATTTCGGTTAAGTACAAAATTGTGTTCGAGAGTATAATCCCGCTTCTCGGTATTGTTCTTTATATGACAGTTATCGGAATTTCCTGTGCAATCATCCACGTTAATAAACCGTCCTAGACCTTATTTAAATTTTAAGGCTACGCTTTAATATCCTGTTTATCATAACCAAATTGCGTCATCATTGGTAATAAATAGATAAATAAATAATGTTAACATCACGTATAATAGTGTTCTGGTGATTTTATTGAAAAAAATCTTAGTAAATCTTGTTTACAATTCATCTTATTTGTTATGCACATAAATTTTAATTTTTTTGAGTTAATCACGACGCGGTGAAATAATTTTTTTCTAATCAATTAACAATATCCCGTCTGTTATTAGATACATTTCTGATAATTAAAGTATCGTAATGTTTTCTCTACCTCGCTTTCGTTCATAATACATTATTTATAACCGAACGAGTCCTTTTGAACAGAGTTGCTTTTAAAATTGCAACTAGTTTTTTTTGTTCTAAATGACTTGCTTATTCGACTCGATCTTAATTGAAGTAATGAATATTAAACAATTAACTTTAAATAAACATTTACTTATATGTAGTTATAAAAAAATAATTTAATCAAAGAGAAACGATATAAAGCTGTAATAAATGTATTATAATACAGGTAGCAATAATTTATATCATTAAGGATTAGTTCGAATAGTTATTACTTTCGAAAATGACTTTGAGGTGACGGTTAGGCAATAACCTCCGGTAATAATTTAGTTATTACTTGTAGTTACCCCTAAAGCAACGAAAGAATAATGAACCGCAATCGTAATTGAATATTCCATAGTTGAAGTAATCACTATTAGATTGCGTTCTTTAGTAGTTATGTAGTTAGCAGCTGCTTGACCGTACGTAATCTCTTCACGTTAGTTTAAATCGTTAAATATATATTTAGAAAAAACTTTTTAATGGATGTTACTAAAGATTACAAAGGAAATTTTGCATAATTTGAAATAAATCATATTTCTTTAATTAAAGCAACTCTTAAAAACTTTAATTGAAGATATTGTGATGTTTATTCGATTATCAAAATTTACAGGGTAAACAGATTTCAAGAAATTATCTGAATATAAAAAAATTAAATTCTTTTCTTCTATTTTCTTTTTGAATTTAGTGATAATTTTTCAACTTTTGCGCATTCTAAAAGTTTCGGCGATGTGTAAACATTGACGGTCGTTTTATTTTCAAATTTGTTGTGATATACAACATTTGATTAAATACTGTTTATAAGGGTAGTCAGATTATTGTATTTTAATCATCATATACATGACATAAATGCTATAGCATACATGGAAATAGAGTGATCTGTATTGCCATGTGAAGGACAATTCCCTGTATTGTTTTATTTGTTAAAAGAGTTTTATTTGTGGTTTTACTACACTATTTATTCACACGTAGATATTTATACATTTACATTGTGTTCATAATGAAAAGAATAAATTCAATCAAATTTCAACTAAACCCAACCCGACTAATATCTAGTGCTAAATAGATAATTGTAATCACCTTGATGGGACAACCCAACTAATATTTAGTGCCACTAGTTTATTGGGTTAAGATTAATGGCTCAACTCAACCCAACTAATAACTAACATTAACTAGCTACTTGGATTGTGTTCGCTTAAGATCAGGTTGATGGTAGAAATAGCAAATTAAGATGAAGGGTTACATAGATGAAGGCCAAACAAGATACATAGGACACAGGACAGTGGTAAGCATGGTGAAAACATGGAAGCAGATCGCAAAACTCTTTCCCAATAAGGAAAAGATCGTGCTGGAATTTGCAGTGACAAAGATACGCAAAAAGAGGACACCAGGCCCAGATGATATTACACCAGAAGTCCTTATTACGACAGTTGTTAGTAACAAAGGTAGTTTTGTAAAAGTGTATAATGCCTGCCTCACACGAGGATATTTTCCGAGATAGTGGAGGATAACAAATCTGGTACTGGTGGAAAAGCCAAATATAGGTATGAAAACTACTGGAACTATTACCAAGAGCATGACTTAAAATAGAAAAGTGAGGATAAAGGTTTGCTACGCAAGGGCTAATATCAGGGAGGTTTCAGGGACGGAAAATCAATCATAGGCACTGTTAGCAGGATACACAAAATAGTGGGTGACATTCAAAGGAATACAGCACAGCATCAAGATCTGAGTGTTATGATTAGCCTGGATGTACGAAACACTTTCATCTCGGCCTCATGGCAGGAAACGTTAGCGAGAGATAGACAGTAGCACCAAACAGAGAAAGACTTTCAATCATTTGCGGATGTCTTACACTGAGGAATGTCTTTTACGATTATATACTTAGAGCATAGGTTGAAGAAGGTGTAAAATTGATTGCATATGCCGACGATAGCAGTAGTGACGAGGAAAACAAAAACAGCAGTGGAGGAAAAAGCCGGCTACGAAATAAGCAAACTGGTGAATAAGCTAAAAAGGAGGAGTATATACATAGCTCCTCATAAGACGGAAATCGTACCGCTACAGGTGAGAAGAATAGTCAGATTCATGAAAGTAAGGATAGATAATCAGCTAGTGGAATGCAAGCATATGGTCAAGTGTATGGGATTTATCTCGACACGGATCTGAGGATGATGTCTCAGGTAAAAAAAAATAGTGAAAAAAGCAGCAAAGATGTCCAATCTCATCTTATCCAAAATCCAAAATTCACGATACTAATGAATAGAACATTGGCGATCGGTTTAACTTCGGCTTGCTATGCTTATCAATGTAGTGATAATAACGGCAATATCTCCGATTGAGCTGCTGGTGGAAAAGCGAACTACGTTGTCTGAGATGGGTTAATAAAAGCACGAGTTAATCTGTGACATAGATGGCAGGAAAAATAGGAGGATTATTACGGATGGATGAAGGTATTCATAGAAACCGTAGAGGCTTAGGCAAACAGGAAGTGAGGTGAAGTAAACTATTATATGGCTCAAGTTTTGATGGAGCATGATGTCTTTGTTTACCTATCTCCATAAATTCAAGAGATCAGGAGGAGTCACCCGAATATACTGTGTCCGTGTATGAAAATTTTTATAGGGAGAGTGAGGTATGTACAAGAAAGTCCGGGAAAGTATTGTCAAAGGAAAACGTAAATAAAGTTATTGGAAAGGGAAGAAACCTGGACGGCAACAAAAACTCCAACAACAAGATATTTGTAACAGATATTTTCAACAAAGCAGAAGGAAAAGATCGAAAGGGAAAGTGCAAGTATGAACGAGGCTGGTGGGTCTCCTCTGGTATGTGGAGGACCTCCTCTGTCCTAGATAAAACTCAAAAGGTAACATCTCGATTAAAATTATTGGAATGTGTATGTTTTTCTGTTTTGGATATGAAATGGCGAAACTGGGGGAGGAAGTACTATAAGGACGATGTTACCTCGTCCTCATAGTACTAACAAACGTAACACCAAACGGCGAAAATGGGATTACAAAAAAGAAGTAGAAAAAGGCTAGGATTTTTCCTCCTCTCACCCAGGTAAATGGTAGGTAACAACTAAATAACCAAAAAGTAAGAGAATTTTTTTTATTTTAATTTTTTAAAATAATAATTTTAATTATCTATTCTATTTTGGTTGCGAGGACGTGACATGGGGAGGTCCGAAAAGAAGCCAAATGGCGGTTTCCAAGAAGCTGAGGAAAGAGGTCCACTATCCGCAGGTCATTTCATCATCCCAGGCCAGATGTCTGCTCGCAGATTTTTCGTCAACTTCAAAAAAAGGATGGTTCAACCCAATTCGATTAATATTTAATGCTAACTAGCTAGTTGGGTTGGATTAAAGTTAATGGCACACTCCATCCTAATTAATATCAAAAGTGAGAGCTTGATGGGTTGGGTTGGGATCAGATAAGCTTGATGGTTTAATGTAACTAATATTTAGTGCTATTTAGCTAGTTGCGTTTGGTTGGGTTAAGATTAATGACTCAACCCAACTCAATTCAAAGTGACTAAACGGCTAGTTAAGTTGCGTTGGATTCAGACATGGTTGGTAGTGTAACCCAACCCAATTAATATTTTATAGCTAACTAGCTTGTTGGGTTGGGTTGAAGTTAATGGGTCAACCCAATCCAATTAATATCTAGCGCTAACTCACTAGTTGGGTTGGGTTTAGATAAGCTTGATGGCTTAACCCAACCCAACTGATATTTTATATTAATTTGTCCTATGGTCTTATGCTTTTCAACTAATATCTACTGTTAACGTAAAGTATTTAAATAAGTCACTATACATGTCAATCACTATTATATCTAATAAAAGCTAAAAATTATTATCTAATAGTAATAAGACCTTTTTAACTGAACATGCTTTTAATAATCCGTAATCTTCCATATTCTGACTTAATCTGGTTTTAATTGATTCGGATTAGGAAAGCGCTTTACTGAACCTTCTTAGTACACCATGGCTTTACGGATACTCTACTTGTTATGTTTTAGTAGAAATTTTTTAGTAAGGATGTTGCAAATTATCCGGATCTTATTTGATGAAATTATTCAAATAAATTGTTATTAATTGCAGATGAAATATTTTTCAAATATTCAAAATCTGTTAAACGTACTATAATCAACTAATAATTAGTTGTTTGCCCAAAAATAGATGAAACGTTGTTCCATCATTTCTTATTATTGTGAGAAATGAACATACCATACATTTTAGTATCGAATTTAGTCGTTCAGCAGGTGTTCAATTTGATACTTTAAGCAGTAGAATGTTATGGTATTACTTATATATACTTTTAATATATTATATTTATATATTATAATCCTTAGTAGTAGTAGAACAGCTTTATTTTAACAAAACATCAACATTGCCCGTTTTTCAGTAAAGGTTTGATGTTTTCTTAATTTTTTTATCAGTCGTGTAAGTTATGCGGCATAAATAGTCTATTACAATTACTATATTGATATCATTTAAATACTAAAATTTTTCCATTATCATTAACCACGTTTTTCTAATACTGTTATGGTGGTAAATTTAGTGTATTTTATTACAAAGTTCTTTAGAACAATCTTCCGTTATTATGAAAAAATGTTTATCTAATTTTCTTTTACAAATATCCCTCTTTATGTTAAATCTATCTCTCTTTATGTTTTAAATGTTCGAACTAAATGTCACTATACACAAAAATCTTCAAATCTAATTTTAAATTTTTTTTTTTACTTTAAAAGGTGCTACTTTAAATTGATAAATATTTCCATTTATACTAAAAGCACAATATTTCTTTGATTCTTTCGAAATTTCATAACCGTTTCAAATCAATTATAGTAAAATACTTGCTCATTCCTCATTGTGACATTAAAATATCGACAGTTTGTGGTGTTTCAAAACCTGGTTTTCACTCTTTTATGTATCTCTTTTGCATCTAGACATATTCTCAAACTACCATCATATTGTTTAACAATTACAAACAGACTTATAAAACAGGAATTTGATTTTTTATATGTTGATCTATCAACTTATTTATCTTTTCGTTAACTTGTCGGAAATGAAAAGGTATAGGATAATTGTAACAATTTAAAAGTGAATAATTTTCTATATATCGTTTATGAGTATAATTTTTAGAAAATGTTATTTTATCATTAAATATTATCGAATTATTTGTCGAAATATCCTTCGCTCTCTTCCATTAACTGAATTTAACGAATTCTTCTATATTCCACCATTTCTTATATCCCTCGGTAATAATTATATGTTTTTCATTATTTTCAATGATTTTATTATTTTTATTTTTATCATTTATATTTAAATAATTTCTTTCTTCCCCATATTCATCATATTTGTTTTCTTCATAAATATTTTTATAATAATCCTATACAGGCTGTCTCACGTAACTGGTTCATTAGAACTTTTTTAGGTTCCACTATTCGTAGAGGCTTGACATTTTGGTAACATGGGTTGTTCATTCCGATCTATTAATCTAAAATATTTTCAAGATATCCACCACTTCCGGTCTACCGGAAGTAGACCTCAACTTCGTTATTTTAAATGAAATGCTAAAGTTTTTATTAAACCATCAGTTGTTGGTACCTAGCGTTTTTTGTTTTCGAGTTATTTTGATTTTAAGTGTTTCTTGGCTATTATCACCATGTTCTTTAAAAGCACATATCACAGCCAATGTTAATTCAAAAATCTTTTGCATTAGTACGATAACTCTTCGTATGCTTCTTATATTAATATACCTTATACAGCGTAGTCAAAAATTGAATAAACTTCAGTTTGTTAGCTTTTATTTACCAAAAATAACCAGCAGAAGAACGCATAAATGAAACAATGAAAAACAATAATACGATAAATATGGCGTAATATTTCATGTAATGATGGGCGAGATATTCCTAGAGAGTTCAGTTCATTTATTAACGGTGCTTTCTTGGAAAATATTATTCATCTAAATCGGTTGAAGCACCTCTCACCGAAGAATTGGTAACGCAATAAAATATATCAAAACATTTATTCCATTATCTTAAGCTGCTAGTGATAGAAATTTATGGTTTCTTGTTATTTTGATCTTTCCAAAACTAAGAAACAGATCCTGTCCAAAACTGTATTACATCCGCCATGAATATAAGGCGAATTTGAAATGTTGGCGTTGGAATAATTCACCATGATATTCAAAGCCATTAACAGAAGTAAGTGGTGACACAACTAAGTAATGACAACAATAACATAAATATGGATAAAAAGTTATCAAAACTCCATGGCTTTCTAACATAAAAACCAGAAGCTTTCCAGCAATGCATGCGTCCATTAATTTTCAAATATGAGGGCAACTACAACACATAGGCACAGGAATGTATCTAAACAGTTTGTAGAGAATTAAATTCCCATAATTTATTTTTATAATTTTAAGTTTTTGATTCTTTTATGTTATTTATTTAATAATTTTTTATTTAAAATAATTTTTGTCATTAAATTGTTGTTTTTCATTGTTTCATTTATTCGTTTTTCTTTTGGTTGTTTTTGGTAAATAATAGCTAGCAATCTAAAGTTTATTATTAAGTGTTAGCTTACCAATGCAAAACGTTTTTGAATTAACGTTGGCTGAGATATAGGCTTGTAAAGAGCATGGTGATATTTATCAAAAAAACAGTTTAAATCAAAATAACTCGAAAACAAAAAACTCTAGGTACCAACAACTGTTATTAAGGTTTAACATATTTTATTACGTATAATTGAATGGTGTAATAAAAACTATAGCATTGCATTTAAAATAACGAAGTTGAGGTCTACTTCCGGTAGACCGGAAGTGGTGGCCATCTTGAAAATATTTTAGGTTAAAAGATCAAAATGAACAACCCATGATACCAATATTTCAAGCCTCTACGAATAGTGGAACCTAAAAAGTTCTAATTAACCAGTTACGTGAGACACCCTGTATATTTATTATAACACTATCTTTTTTATTCTAAATCATTAAATGACAATATGCGTTATTTGTTTCAAATTTTATACAATCTAATTCCATTAAATAAGTTTCATTATTAATTTCGGTTACTGAATATGATTTTTTACTCATTTGTCCTATTTTCTATTGATTGATTACATAAAATTAAAAGTATTTTATATTTTCAGGATTATTTTCTAATTAATCAATTGTTTTTGTTGTGATTTCGGTTGTTTTAATTTCGGTATTTTGAACTTTAATTTTTATAATTGGAATATAATTATATTGTTTTAAATTAGACTCTTCATTAAAATTTAAGAAATTATGAGGATCATCGTAAAATTTGGTATTAGTTTTGAAGTGATTTATGTTACCCAAGTGTTTTATCATTAGACAAGGTCTTTTGTTAGTGTAGTTATGGTTTTTTTCATCATCCAGGTTTTGGTTACACTGTCGATTCTCATTTTTTCTTGAATTTCCCGTCCCATTGTTAGTTCTATATTCGGAGTAATCCCTACAAGTCACGTAATTCATATATACATTTTTTCGTGCAGGAAGGTGATTTCCTCGATTCCGTGGTACAAAATTAAATCTACGTGGTGGCCCTCTGTGTTGATAGTCATTATTTTGAAATCTTGGTTGAGAATTTCTATATCCATAATTATTATGTCCATTTCCGTTTCTATTTTGAGAGTAATTATTATCATATCTATTACTACTCTCGTATTTTTTGTCATTATTATCATCGTTCATATAGTTGTTATTATAGTAATTGTTACTTCCTTGTTTTGTGTTTTGTATCGTAGCTGTAGTCACAGTTTAGTTTTGTATGTCTCTAGTTTATATTTTGATAATTGAAGTTTCTTTTTTTTCTTTTTTGGTTGTAAATAAAATCGTCTAACCTTCTTAAAATCTCCATTAATTCATACATGCTGGAAATGTTTAGGTAAACAAATGGTGCGTTATGTGAATTGACAAAATGTTTCTATGACTTTTCAACTACATAATATTCACGACAACGTAGGATTATCACAATATCTATCGTTTCTCCATTTTCATAAATAAAGAAATTATTTTTTTACATACACTGACTTGAAATTTGATGATGAAATTTTAATCATTACACTGATTTCGATTTATAATTCAAATCAAATCTGAAAATAAGACATCTGCAGTTTTTTTAATCGAGCTTTTTTCATCAATCTATATTTCATTAAATAAACTGAATCGTCTTTTTGTAATAAATATTGAAGCTTCAATATAAAGCGTAATTACAAAGACCTACTTTGAAATATTCCACATAATAATTTATATTTATATGTAATTGTAGGTATTCTGTATTTAATTGTGAAACGCAGCATACATGTTTGCAATCGTAACCAACTCATCACGATAATCCACTTAAAGTAACGAAGCTGAAGAGTATTAATTATTGCCATAAATTAAAAAGTAATCCTCACCGTTAATGCCAAATAAATCACACCGCGAAATACCTTTCTAAAACAATTGCGTCCATTATGCATTAATTGTTAAGGTTGTTGCGTAACGTCGCAAAAAAAGCGTATGAAAGATGAGTTTGGCCTTGCCGTTTGTAAACTAGCCGATAATACTATAAATCTGTACTTTCATAATTTCAGCCAATAAATAACAGTATTAGGTATTTCTAATTATAACGTTTCCATCCATATTTTCACTTGGCATAAAATACGTTTAATTGTAAGGTTGCGGTCGGATCGGTGTATAATGGAGCTTAAGAATAGACCGTGTTGTTTATACCCCATAGCAGGTGTACATTATTACTTGTGTTATTATTGTTTATTGGAAAAAAACAAATAACTTGCCTACCGGTTGAGCTACCACAATTTTAAATTGTGTTTACAAGAAATGATTGAATCAATGAAATCAATTTTTAGAAGAATCACCGAGTTGAGTCGATGTCGAAGAAAAGCTAACATAAAATCTTATACACTACCGTTCGTACCGAGGAATTTTTAATCACACCTTTAATGGGATAGCGATTGATGGAAATTGCTTTGTAGGAGTATTCATTAATTTATTACGGTAGAAATAAAACTCGCTCGTAAAGCGACATAATAAACCCTTCCTATTACATCACGGAGCTTTAATAACTTTCTATGTACAGGAAATGTTTTTTACTCGTTTCACAATGACTCCACATCTTTCCTAATAAATTTCCACTCCTAATAAATTTTAAAAAGGCGCTCTTTTAAAAGCTACAAATGAATTAGTAAATAAATAAATAAATCTCGCGCTGCGACTAATATTAATGTTTTCAGCTTCCAGAAACACCTACCTATCGAAAGCGTGATATATGACTTACATCCTTGTAGCAGCCCCTACGCCACCAATAAACCAAATTGACCGAAAAACTAATTACCTGTATCGTATTCGAGAAACGACAGTATCAGATGAAATATGGTAAGCCCTCCAGTAACAATAACACACAACGTGTACCACGCGCGCTTACCAAATGCTCTAAGGTGATTTACAACTATATTAGTCGAGTACATTCTCCTTCTAATGTTTTTAATTTTAAATGAACTCGACTGACCGATATTTCAAGAACCATATGTTCATGTTTGTATGATTTGTATTTACACATAGTGTCCCCGGAGCAAGTTACAAAGACGAAAAAGTATTACCGATATTTCAAACTTATCTCAGCCTAAATTATGCATCAGATATGATCAAAACGCACGAATTTTGTGCTTTAAATGTAGCAATTAACTAATTATTTCCGTTTTTATACAAAAATCGAAGTATTTTTCTATAATATAAATTTTTCAACTCGAAACCATCAAAGTTACAGCTTATGCTAGTGAAAAGTATAGGGACAAATTAAAACACGGCTAAATAATTGGAATGTTAGAATAGAAGAGTTTATTAGAACAGAATGTTTTAAATGTAAGTTTATGTAGTAACATATTATGTTAGTAATAAATATTATTTATTTATAAGTGGACGTATTTGAAGACAAGTTCTAAATTCTTTATAACAATTACGAATATCCAACAGTGTTAGACATTTTATCGCATTCATTATTCTTAACGTTTCTAGTTCAAGGTCTAGTGTTACTTCTCAAGCTAAATAGGTTGTAGACCTAGTATTAGTTATAGTTTTAGTTAAAAAAGTTAATAATGAGAATACTTCAGTATCAGCAGAAAAGAAGATTGTGAAAAAATTAAATCCAGACCAAAAGAATCATATATAAAGATATATAGATCATATCTTTACCTTCGATTTTAGAAATTAATGTCAAAATCAGGCCTCTAAATGCAAAACCCGAGAAGTCCACATAAACAAATTTGACAGAAATCGCGAAAAACTGATTACAGTTTTTAAAAAACACAGTTACAGTTACAAAAAAGTTATTGAATGTAATAAAAAGAGATTGCATACTTTCTTATTGATATTTTATTGAAAAAAGTAAAAGTAAGAAAAAATAGTAACATTGGTATATTACTTTAACTGGATAACATTAAACATCAAAATCTAAAGCTTCCGCTAAACAAAAGCTTTCAGCTGCATCTTCATTTTCAGTTTGATTTGATTCTTTTGTAGAGTTCTCTATAACAGATTTATTCTTAAAAGAATTGTTGAAGAAGGATAGTACTTCATTGCTCTGCCAATCTTCTCCATAATGTTTTTTAAGCAAATTAGCAATTAGTAATGCTTGTTACTTTATTTGGTTTAACTGTCATGCCAGATTCAACAACACTTAGCTCTAGAAGTAGCTTTTTCCCCTTCTTAGCAACGATTTTTGTGAATCTATAGAAATAGTTCCAATAGAACCTTTCTCCTCTTACAGAAAGACCAGCATGCTTTTTGAAATTATAATTCGCTTGGACATATGATATTTAAAATGTCACTGTAAACTGTCACATTGTTATATATTGCCCTGGACTTTGTAACACCTTAATTACAAAAATCCAAA
Source organism: Onthophagus sagittarius (assembly GCA_036711965.1). Classification (NCBI taxonomy): domain Eukaryota; kingdom Metazoa; phylum Arthropoda; class Insecta; order Coleoptera; family Scarabaeidae; genus Onthophagus; species Onthophagus sagittarius. The sequence continues at coordinate 45,478,192 of JASERS010000004.1, forward strand.
ATTTACATGAAATAACCAATACATTTACAACTCCAAAACAACACGGGTCCTCGCCTAGCTCAATTGGAGATTGGGTCGGGTAGATTTTTTTTTAAGGCGCCACACAGTTGCTCCCGGGTTGTCCACGAACTGTGACGTGAAGTTGTAAAGTGAGTGTTATAAACAAATGACAAAAACAAATACAAAAAAAATCGAATATTTGAGTTGCGATAATATTTATTTTGGGAAAACACCCAAAAGAAACGAAAATAAAAACTAAATAAAAATAAAGTGAATTAACTAAGATTCTACAAAAAAAAATAAAAAATAATGTTCTTGGCGATTTAGTAAGAAAAAAGAAAATTGAAAATAAAAAAAATTAAAGAAAATCCCTAAACTGAACGCGTACGACTCCGTATATTTGAGCTCAAAATAAAGCCGAATAAAAAAATAATATAACCGGAATCAAAACAAATTCGCCAACGAAAATTATCTAACAAAAAAAAATAATATTCAGAATCAAACCAAAATTAATTTGAAATATTGACAACAAAAAAAAATTAACTAATTGACGGATTATAAAAATAATTCAAAATAAATAATTAATTAATGTGTAATATGTTTTCGTTTTTCTATTATTATTATTTTTATTTAAGAATAAAACAGTGTCATTATCTGACCTTGTCTTCTTTCTTGATACCTCCTGAGCAACGTATTCCAGAACTTAAAAGAGGAAGATGGATACTGTTGAAAGAGATGTAGTACTGGATTCCAACAATTAAATCCAAATGTAGAATATTATAATTGGTTTTCTCCCTATTTGAAAACGGAAATAAACCCACAGCAATGCTCTCCAATACCCAAAAAAAAAGGCCTAAAGTGAAAATCAAGAGAATTAGGAAAAGAAATAGAAATATAAAAGGAAGAAGACAAAGAAAAGTTTTTTTTATGAGAATAAGTATGTTGTATAGCGCAAAACAAAATAAAGTGAAATTAAAAAAAATAAATGTTGTAGAATTATAGCATAAAAGAAATGTCTTATCTCAGATCTTCGAGGCCTTAACCAGAATAAAAGTTTATAATTGTACGAAGAAAATCCGGATAAACCGCAAATAGGAACTGAAGTCACTTCCCAAATATTACACACACGAATGATAAATCTTCCAAATAAGGTAAATGGAAATTGTAGTCCAAAAATCAAACGTTTACCAAAATGGCTGTCACCAAAATTATCCAAATTCACCGGTGTGGTACGTACGAGATCTGGTTTAAAAGAGAGCGAGAGTCGACTCAGAAAACTTGAAAAATACTCTCGTTGACAAAAAGAAATGGACTTGCGCATGTTCGAAATTTGAAGAAAAGAAATTAAAGGAAATGAGAAAGAGAATTGAAATAAGATTAAAAGAAGTATAGAAATGAAAATTAAAGAAGTTCTGGATGTACGCTGCTAAAAAGAAATGAAATACAAATGTATTAAGAAACAATAAAAAAAATTAATGAACATATTAAACTACGCTTATTGTGCAACTCAAATATCCTCTATGATAACACGAAACAAATTTACACTAAGATAACACATAAAAGACATATACAAAAAATCAAACAGTTACAACTTGTGTGTTTGGATTAATGTAAGAATGTCCTACCACTGGGAATATAATTTGAACTTCTGTAATGGTTGAAGGATTAAATTTAACAATCAGTTACAAAGCATTCTAATTACGGTAGAATTCTTATTTTTTGCTCTACAGCCATCGTAAAATAATCGTATGACTGTAACAGTATCACTAAATTCGAATGTTGTTAGAGTATGGAAGACTGCTGATGTAATTTCATTAGATCCTCATCGGTGATCCATTTCAGCTGGATTTAATTTTCCTCTGGAACTTCTTTCGACGACGGGAAAAAGATAAATATTAGTTGCATACTAAAGTAAGCAGTTTGGTCAGGAATCTTAGGCAAAGCAAAATTTTTCTGGCAGTCTAAGCTAAACGCTACAACTTCTGGATCATCTTGATTCTCTTTTCGTAGCCGGTAAAAAATATTCGCTCGAATTTTATGAACACGCAGCTGAGCCATAACCTGGTTTTTTGTGTCGTTATCTATACTTGTTTTGAGCTTTTCTTTGAACTGGAGACATGTGGATCATAACTCCGTTTTTGAAGTCCCGAAGCCAACGTTATATTTTCTTGTGAAAAAATATCTAAAAATGATTCCTTAACTTGAAGAGTCCGTAGACATCTTATTCTTTTCTTCAAAACGTATTAAGATATTTAAAATTCTGTCCTTTTTACTCCCAAAATATTCATAATGCTCTGTTTACAAACAGTGTACACAAGTAATCCATCCTTTCTTTTGACATGATACGCTACTGTCATAGATTTTGGTTTGTTTTTCTCTTCATTCCTTTTCCTCATTTAGGATCAGAAGTACTGCAGTGCTTCAGTATAAATTGGTCCTGACTAATTTTGTTTGTAGACTTATAAAACGTTTCATGGAAACAAATAATATCCCTCATACTAAGCATTGAGGAACATTAAAATGGTTGGTACGGCTTACCAGTATGGCCACATTGAGGAAGTATTGGCAGGGCTGTAGGTGCATATCTGTAAAAATTTAGAAAAATACGTTTAAGCTATTATATTGCTTTGTCTGTTCGGTCTCACCGTTTTTGTTTGGACGACGTTTTTATCTTCTTTCGAGACGTATTACCTTCCGATAGATTAATGTTTTGTTCATTCATTATTTTTTAACACTATTTAAAACAATAATAACGAAACTTAAACACCATATCATTATCAAAACGTTCGTGAATCAACTCAACTCATCGAACATTATAGGTTATGACCATATGACCTGACTCATTCCTTCCTATTGGGTGACGCGAATATGTTGATGTTTGAATTTAAACAATGCTAGGACTTATCTAGCTTTACATCTAATTGTAAGTCAGACTTTTTATACTAATATTTACTGGATATTGTCAGTATTTGCAAGATAATAATACGAAATTTAATAGCGCTTTCTAAACTTGTCGAGTTTTGCATTTATAGGCCTGAAATATGTCTATGTTCCAGAATGTTGGCGTAGTAAAATGTATGCTTTTTCATTTTTGGAAGTAGTGGAATTTTCATATTGTAATTGTAGATGAAAGTACAGATATTTCTACAACTAAACAATTAATTTTATATTTTAAGTTTAGAAAATCTGATCAATATAGAACTGTTTTTGGGGGAATAATCTAATTAAAAACATGCGAGCCCTCTTCCATTATTTCTGCAATTTTACTATTTTGATTTTGCTGATTAAATTTACATCTGATGGTGCTTCCACAATGTTTGGAAAACGCAATGGTGTAGCAGTTAAGTTAAAGTAAAATGTTCCACATTTGTTACAACGGATTCCAACGGATGAAGTTGGAGATTGGATATCCCACGGCCGAAAAAAATATTTAGCATTTACAACTCAAAAGCTAGAGGACATACGGTATTTTTTTTTTAACTTTTTGCACAAATGGTGAGCATTTTACTAAAACTTTCCGTTTTAGTTTTAGAAATACGCATCATATTATTTATAGTTAAAGAACTACGTATCATATCAAAAAAGCCGTACGTCCCTTTCTAGATAATGTTTCTTGGAAGGTGCAGTGTAAATTTCTAGTGAATAGGTAAGGAATTGTGTGAGTTATGTTTCGGGCCGTTTCAAAATAAGTAGTTTAGAGAAAAACGCGTAATAAAAAATTAAAAAATTTTTGCAATACTTCTAATTCTAGTTTGCTTGGTCTTCTTTTCTCATAAATTGTGTGGACGAACTGCCTGTTTTTGCTGCATCGGACAGATTTTCTGCTTGTTCACTTGGCTTCGATACAGAAGTTGTAACAATTTGTCCCAATTCTAACGTCCAAAACCTTAACAAACCTTCCTTACCTATAAAGGTAACATCCCATCATTATACACACCTACTGAAATGTGAGGCGGAATTCTAAAATCATCTTATCACTAGATTTTGTTTTAGATTTCGATTCTGTGTATAACCATCTATACACCGGGTAAGAAGATTATCAATGCTTAAATCTTCATAAATCGGTTTTATCACTTCATGATGGTGTCTATCTTAGGATGGTCTTTCAAAATATCAGCGATTTTCATTCGTTGCCATGAGCACCACGAGTTTTCATTTTTCGTGCTGTGGCTTTTCGTCTGTAGAAATTTTGTGATACAACGATGTCCAAATTTCTTTTCGCATTTTTACAAAGCGGTTCAATGGTTATCTACTTGATAATTTGGGTCTTTTTCGCATGCGCTGCTTCGTTTTTGGTCCTTCCGATCTCAATTTTTTTTGTGCTCTCTCATATATATTTTATGGTTAGACAAAGAAAACACAAAACAATATAATTTGGAGCACTTAGAAAATCAAATATCGTATTTGCCAACAGCAAAAACAACACTAACTACAATTACCGATACTCTAGCGTTATATATTACTCTCATAAGCAATAGTGGTAGGGATGAAAAATCAGTCCGGAAGCCTAAGTACTGCAAAAATTAACCTTTTTTAAATTGCCTGTAAACACAGTCTTTCTTTGTATCATGACCATAATAAATTAATAATATACTGGGTAATTCCTTGGAATGCCTACTCTGGGTACAAGGAAATATCTTGAAGTGCAAGGACCACTTTTGCAACCCATTATTCGCATTTGACTCAAGTCTTCTACCTGCACCCAGCGCGCATTACCGGAAAACGTTCTAAACCAAAATACAAGCACTTAAAAACTTTGCTCACCTATGATTGCATCTCATTTTTAAAACTCTAAATGTACTTTTAAGTGAAAAAAAATCGATTTTTTTAAGTTTCTAGTTCAAGGTCTAGTGTTAGTTCCGAAGCTAGGTTGTAGGTCTAGTGTTAGTTATACTTTTAGCTTCACAAAAAATCTATAGTTCAACAAGAACTAAAACTAGAACTAATACTAGACCTAGAACTAGAAAGTTTCAGTTTAACCGTGCGTTCATAGCCTGGTTACACAAATATCATAAATTGTACTTAAAAGAAGTTTCAATTTAGAAGAAAAGTTCAATTTTTACATAAAAATGGGAATAAGTAGTTAACTTTTATAGTTAGAGTAAAAATATTGTGTGATTTTAGATTGAACTTTGAAAGATTTTGTAAATGTTTTCGTCTTTGTAACTCGCTCCATGGATATATTGTATACTCCTAATAACTTGTATATTTAACAGAATAAAAAGGCGAAGATGATATGCTAATGTTATTCATTGGTGGGATTTTGACGCTTCTTGGAATATTTTAAACGATATTTATAACTTCCTCTTGAACGTAATAAGCTTAAAGGCGGAGGGAAGATTAAATTTGTATTTTCAATAATCTACATAGGAGTCAGTTTAAATATCATTAAGTTAATCCATAATATGTATATATGTATGTATTGATTTATGCATTAAAAGTAAAAATAAACGTATTCCATACAAAACATGCTGCCCATCCATAACTCATTCCAATTATTCCGCAATAACTGTACGTCATCTGTCATCATTTACCCATATTTTTGTCTTCTCGTATCCTCGACGCGTACAAGAGGCGTGATTGCTCCGCAGAGCACCTGGTTGAGCTTCCTAAACCACATTTAATTTGATTTATTATCCGTGCGAGTCGCGCATCGAAGTCCCCGGTAATCAGCCGGTATTATTCGTTGTAAAAGTGTCGCGTAATTTAGCATAAAGGACCGTAATTAATATCGCGAATCGGTAAGAAAATCATGCAGGCCGACGACGTACCGTGACTAAGTTTCTTTTATGAGGGCGATTATCGACCATTGTAATGCTAATTATCCTTTTCCACGCTATTATCGTGTACTATGTTTACAAATGCTTAATAAAAAAACGTGGTAATTGTACTAAACTTAATGACTGATTAATTACACGTTTAATTGCATAATTAATAGGATATTTTTAATTTTTATTTTAAACCTAATTTAAATTCAATGTAGTTTTACACAATAGTGCTTTTTTATAAATCGTAACTTCTTTGTTTATGAAAGTGAAGAAACGAATTTTATCTCAAACTAAAGCTGAAGATGGCGACTTTTTAAATCAGTATAATGTTTAAAAATGTTATATAAAAAAATTGTTTACTGACAAATACAAAATTAATAACTTTGTATTTATCGGTAAACTTCTGGCGAGTGAGTTCGCAATCACAACAAATTATCCAAAGAGATTGAGCTAACGTTTTGGCAAAATTACCAAAATTTCACAACTTTTTTTTAACACTGATATAGAGACACTTTTTTTCAATTCGAGAGATTTTTTATTGTTGTTGACAATCTTTTCTTACATTATATGCTAGATTTCAAACATACCGCTCGCCTTGAGAGCGATGACTAACAACATTAGCATTTCAATTATTTCTTAATATTAAGTAATAATTGAATCAAGTAAAATTGTAAAACAGTTATTCAATAGGAATAACTGTTTTAGGTATGTACGTAGCTAGTCTTCTCAACGGTTACTCGTTGACGACCCTCTGGGTCATCATGAAGGTGTATAACACAAGCTAGTGGCCATTTCAGAAGCAGTTGCCATCTACTAAACCTGAAAAAAATTGTGGATAAAACAGACGGTTTAGGAATAGATGCTATTGCTTCGCCAATTAAGAAATGAGCAGGCATTAATCGGCATCGATAGGAAGACGAAGTGGTCTTAAATTTAATATTCCTTCTATTTCAATCAAGAGTCGAAAATTCTGCATATGTTAGAAGAGTATTTCCAAAGATACTTTTCAGAATGATATTTGGTGGTTTTAACTGCTGCCTAACATTTTCCACCAAAATAAGGAAGGGATGCAAGGTTGAATCTCCCCTGAATTAACTCGGCAATTAAACCATACTCTCTTGACTGAAAGTAGCTCTTTGTCATACACAAATTGCACATGGCTTAATGAAGATGCGTACAGGAGTACTTCCTCCAATAGTCCAAAGTTGTTGAAGAATAGAGGCTAACCTTGCTTGAGTTTCAGCATGCAGATTTTTTAGATGATGATAATGCATTAAGTAGTCATAGCTGATTCCTTTGGCATAGATTTTTTCGTTCCAATCTATCGTTGCAAATTAAAGATGACTAGTTATTTTTAGAAAACCATCACCATCTACAATTGGATATAGTCCATGTAATGCATTTGAACGAGGCAAATGGGCTTGACTGTTAAGCATTTCAATTTCTTCGTGAAAATGGTATTGTTCAGTTTGTATGACCCAGAACATCAGATTAAATGATTAATATTCATAATATCAGATTAACGATTAAACTGATCCTTGAATAGTCTAATTTTTCCACTGGGGTATGTAGGAAAGGGGAGGGCATGCCAGGCATACAGCACTTAGTCCATTGTACATCGTTTAATTTTTGTGGAGGTAAAGATGCTGGAAAAGAAAGCAGATGATACTTTTTTTCAAAATGTTTACAAACCAACTATACCACGCAGTGACACGGAGAAGTTTCGACAGGGTAGAGTACTTGTTCACCGACAACCACATTGTTTTGGTTGATGGATTGGTGGTGATGGTATGGGTTCATCATTCTCCAGGTGAGCAACTTGCATAAACGTCTTATTGCTTATTGAGCCAAGTCATAGACGGTTGAGATAGTCCATTTGATCCGTTTTACCACATTCATCTTTTTTGAGTTGTTGTGTACTGCGCAAAGTTCTTGTATCTCGATGACACGATGTTGAACGAAATCCTTCCATCTGAATGGGTTGCTGTGTATCCATGATAAAGCGACAGATGAGCCACCAATATTTTAGTGCGTCTCATGCACCAAAGATGAATTGGTGCATGATACAGCGCGTTACGTGGTATCGTAACGCGTTTTAATGGAGTTACTTTTGTTTTAGCGATTAGAAGGGTGATCCATTCGTTAGCGCTAAAACCACTTGATTTGAGCGCATTACTTACATGATTAATTCGAATTTTTGCGATATCAGCACCTGATAAAATATCTTTAACATAAGTATTTTGAAGAGTCATATTATGATATGATGTAATTATGTTCTGTTTGACGAAGACAACGAAGTGTCAAATATGGTGCACAAGATAATCTGTAAGCAACTCTAGTTAATGGATACCCTGAAATAGATTTGCTTGGATTATTTCTCCATAAAATTTGTTGCAATGGTCTATCGTTTGCGTTTACAATAATCTGACGGTACATCTTTCCGATGTCAGAAGCAAACATAATGTGATGACGTCAGCAATGAAGCAAAATATCTGGAAATTCAGCCTTTATGGTTTCCTTATAGTTTTTCGTTTTCGTATCTATCCATTAAAGTGTTTCACACGTGAGCAAAATTATTGCTACTAATTTCAATTTTTTTTTTATAAGCTGCGCGAGTTCGTCGATTAAACCGATTCTTAAATAGTGTAACTTTTCCATTGGGGTATGTAGGAAAGAGGAGGGCATGCTAGGCATACAGCACCTAGGCTCCAACGTATCCATTGTACATCCACCTACACTCTCTTTGGCTACATCAACCAGCCTAAGGAATTTTCGAAGGCTAGGATACAGCTAAGGTTATAAAGATGCTGTTTACCTTACAGTGACTTGTGACGAGTCCTGTTACAATTTATAGGGCGTTTTTACCAAGTCTTATGAAAAAGAAGGCTGTCTCTGCTGAGGGGTAACGCTTCGACTGGTGTTTAGAGTTTATTTTCTGATGCTTCAAAGTATTGTGAGGCTGCTCATACAAAAACTGCGTAGGGCCAAACGAAAGATCATTTATGTGCCTGTTTTTCAAGAATTCATGTCCTGAAATAGATTTCTTCTGCTTGTAAAGTTCTCGCATTTTAGTGACAATGAAAACTTGCATCTAGCCACTACAAGAACTAATTTTTCTTGTATTACTATACGAGATACACGGGTCATATAAAGTATTGCAATAATTAAAATGCGACAACACCAAGTCCTCGCACAAAGATCCCCTTGTTCTACGGTTACGGAACGGCCGACCGCCATAAATAAGCTTAAGAACAGTGGATGTAGTGCACGTATTCATGTGTCTATCGAAGCTCAAATTCTCGTCCAATAAGACACCTAAGCTTCTCACGTAATCCTTCAGCGGCAATACTTGATTGTATCGATAACTATCCTGATCCGATCTCGAATAGAATTGTCACTTATCACCTGCCTTGACCTGAATAAAATCAGCTCAGTTTTAGCAGAATTCAGACAAAGTCAATGATGCTTAGAAACCTGCTTCTATATCCTAAGTAAGACTAAAACAAGCGTCATCGACATCCGATGACAGCAAAGCTATGTATCACTGGGTATTATGCGTAGAAATGATGATTAGATTTCTTTATGTATTTGTTAAAATGCGATGTGTAAGGTGAGTATAGCTGCGGGAAGGAACGATAAAACGCGACCATTCATCTTCACACAAATTGCACTCTGCCCGTCAAGTAACTGTACAAGATCCTCGATGTAAAATCATCAAATCCAATATAGCGATGCATGGCATACATCAAGTGGTGATTGATAGTATCAAAAGCATCTAAATAATTTAAGAGACACATCAAAGTCAATTTCCCTTGTGCTTCCAATGACTCAATGCAACACAGTCAATATTTTAAATATTGCCTGACTATGTCTAAAGCCTGACTGTGTAGGTGGTAAAAGGTTGTATTCCGTAACATAGTCCTTTAGTTGTGATTCGATTACTCTTTCTGTAATTTTTGTTAATATCGGTAAAATACTAATTGGACGAAGATCTTTGAGATATCGACATTCGCTTTTTTTGATAGAGGTGGAAACATGGACCTCTTCAAACCGGTGGGGAAATGACATACAGAGAAGCACTGATTTATCAAATATGTGACATTAATTGGGTGTTGTCAGCATAGATATGAACTTTGATATTGTCAAATCGTTATGTAAATATGCAATATAAACTAGGTATAGAATAGGGACAAGGCCAAAACCCCCCACTTAAATTCACAATTTGACAATGAGTATCTAGATACCTGTCAAAAAACCCCCTCTCTAAAATTTGCAAGGTGTTCAACAGCTGTCCTGTAATAAATTTTTCGTATTTTAGGTAAGGAAGATAAAATATTGATGGGCCTGAGGTCCTTGAGATGTAAAGGGTTAGCTAGTTTCCAGGTTAATTACAATTAGGTAAATAGCCAGGTAACTGCAATTAGGTTAGCATCGATACATCAGGGAATATCAAGGTTCCAAACAATAATTAGTTATATGACATATCTCATCGTCTTGATACTAATACATTTAAGACCTACAGCATTACCTTTAATCAACTGCAATATCTCAAAGACCTTCGACCAGATATACACACAAAACTTAGTCTGTCTGCCATAGACGGTAGAGTATGAGTCTCAAAGTAATTCATCACATCAGCATCACCCAATGATTCAACTTGAGTTAAAAGAAAATATTCCTTTATAACATTTTCATTATCAAGACTATCAGCTATTGATTGCTGCGTTTAATTAATTGTTCCCATATTTCACGAACTTTTCCAAAGATTACGATTATTATCCTTACCGGCCACTTAAGCATTAAATGGGAAATACGGCAAGTTCCTTGTATTTACTAAAATGACTGGACTTATTGTTTTTTTCCAATTAAAGCTAAAAATCTCTTTCGAAATCAGCATAATGTCTTCAGTATAAAGCTTAGCTTGCGTCTTGGTCTTATAACCCTCTATTCTTTAACATACTTCCTCAGAATCTTAGATCTCGATTCTACTAAATCCTTCACTTCCGGATGTTAATAATAAGTGCTTTAAATGTGTAAGAAGTCATAATATGTTTGTAATTTATAATAAATCTGCGCAATCAACATCACATATCTACACAAAGATCTATAAATATTTAAGATTAATGTTTATTAAGTGAAATCGTACGAAAGCTCATCTGTAATTACAAACCGTCTAATTAACTATCGCAGCGCATCGTGAAAGTCTAATTGAAAAAAAGTAATTTTACTTTAATTTTTGCGGTTATAAAACACTTTCGACTGAGACAACTTCATGCGTCTTCGGTATAAGATTTTGCGGTTAAACCAACAAAGCTTTCGTTTACAACGATAACCAACCCTAAACCAACATATAAAGTTAAGGGCGCGTCAAATCCTAACCGATTTATGTTATACGAGTAAAATTACCCAAGCATGTGAAGGGGCGATTATTTAGTGTAGACGTTTTGTAAAAGTACCTTTGTTTGATAAATCTTAACAAAAAAATGAATGCTTTTAATCACGACACCGCTACCTATAATTTTCTTAAATTAAGTTATGCAAAGTGTGATGGTAAAGCAATTGTCGATTCAGTGAGCGTGTAATTTATGATAACATTCTTTTAATTGCTTGATTCGTGTCTTGGATTAAAAAAGTATTATATTTATAGAGAACCGGATCGTATAAGAATCATATTAGCGATAAGAAATTATGGTAATGGGTAAAACGATGGTGCCTGTGGTTACATCTAATGCGTAATTTACGACGGGAGCACGTTCTTATCGGAGATCGAAGTCACCCATGCGCGGAAATGTTTCTTCTGCAGGAATCCGCATAATTTAATGATTCTAGCCTCATAATTATATATAAGGTTAAATGTCCTGTAAAAGAGTTAGGAATATTATTATAAATTAATTTAAATGAATCAACTTTGTAAGAACCAGAATCTAACCTGGAATCGTGCTCCAATAATTGCAAACAAAGCTAGAATAATGATTTAATGAAGCGCCACACAGTATAATAAACAAATACCGTATAATTACAGAGGCCATTATTACGCTGCGTTGAAAAATAGGCATAGATTTAACGAGATTTGCTTTTAGTATTAGAATCACAAAGCTGGTCGTCGTGGTGCATATTTTCTAATAGCTTTTAATTACCGGGTTCCAACGTTCTGTACACGGTGTGTAATTAACTTCGGTTCAACTTAAACCGGGATATTGCTTATTAGATCTAAAGTAAAAATCCTTAGTGTGTTGTGTTTTGTTGTGTTGGGTAGTTACATAGTTGCATGCTCGCAACTAAAATAAGAGTGAAACAAGCCTAGTTCATTTGCATAATCTAATAAGTATAATAATTTTCGGATGATTTTGTAAGAGTTAAAATCGTGCCAGGCGAAACCACTTCTCCTCGTAACAACGTTCGGACTTGAAGATTGTAATTCCAAGAAATCGCGGCGTTCATTATTTTTTTTCAAAAGCTTCTGCGGATCGAATATTCACCTTTAAGTTTGAAGAAGACGACGCCTCTCGCGTATTTTGCAACCGCCCGTTCAGTTCACACAACATTTAAACCGATCCCATCATCCTCTAATTATTATTCCTTTCTACATGCTTCAAAATCGAAATGCCGAGCGCAAAACGGGCATGCGATCGCGATCATGTCAATGGAACGTTTATAGGACCCGTGTCGTAATGGCATTATCGACGGTGAGGTACTCCCAATGTGCGGGACAATAGGATTGCTTCGAATTCTACGCCTACATTTCACCATTCGGCCATAAAGAAGACTCTTTATTCTCGAAACCGCAAGGTTGTATCAAAACGATTCACTTCGCTATACAGAAACAACCGACTCCACGAAAAATGACGTGTCATTGCTGATGGATACGGAACAAATGTGAAAGTTTGCTGTTTGTACATCGCTATAGGTAAGTACTTACGTACCTATATTTTGTTCTTAAAATTAGATGTTGTAACGCTTCTGCGGTTTTCGTAACTATCTTCGCGTATTTCTATATTTGGAATGTACCTATAAAATTGATCTTATAGTTGATTTTGTGCTAAAAAATCTTTTTATTGCTCGTTTGTTCTAGAAATAAAAATATTATATTTAAATGAAGACGTTGGTGAACAGCTTGTTAAGCAGGATGTTAGAATGTCATTATTTTGGACGTTTCGTTATGCTTCGATCTTTTCTTGTCAGTCTTCTAACTGAATGATTCTTAATCTTTATATTTGTATCCATTGACATGTCCCTCTCGTTCAGCTCATCATGTTTAGCGCTCTCAACTGTGTAATCCTCTTCACAGATTTTGCGTAGGATTTATCCTTGGATACACAGGTGAATTCTGTTTGCACACAAGCGTTATAAGAAAATCAGAATGATCTCTCTGTAACTATTAAAAATATCAAAATATCAAGATACATATTTTCGTATTCAGAAGGAAAATGATAAGTGGAGGCTAAATTTGAAATGGTGCAGTCGAAATAGTAATGTGTAGAAAAAGAATATCGTTTTCCAGGATATTCTATCAAAGAAGGTGCGAAATATTAGATGCAGAAGTAATTTATGGTTATGAACAAAATAAAGCAACGTGCATAGAAGGTAAATATGGTAGGCAGAGAGAAATATCATGTTTAGAAGCAAAATGTGTTTGATGAAATCAAAATGTGTGGTGGTCTCCAACAAAATTTGATGAACAAATGCAAATACTAATGGTATGGTTATTAAGTTAAATGAATGTTGCATAAAAGACAAAAGAATTTTAACCATGAAAAAATATGTTCTATAGCGGTAAAATATCTTGAGCAGAAACAAAATTTTAGGTGCAGAAGCAAAATATACTTGATAAAGGCAATTGTCATCTTTTGATTGATCATCTTTATCACCACTGAATGCTCACTTTTAAACCAAACAAATTTCATCTGAAAGTTTTTTTAGTCCAATGCGTAGTTTTTGAGATATTCCGTTTTGTCAAGTTAAATGGGATACCCGGTATTTACGTTAAAAGAATTTATGTATGGAAGAAAAGAATGGGAGATTTCATTAACGGATGCATATCTAATGGATAAAAATATTCCAAAAGATGAGGTTATAAAAATTATAAATAAACACTTGCTGTAATTGGAACTTCAAATATAAACATATTTTCCTAGTGATGTGGACAAACAGTATTAGATTTACAAACCATTTGAAACGATAATGGAAGAAATCGATTTTTGTATTTAAAAGCTCGAGAAGAATTTGCAGAATTATTTAACGATTCACATGTGCCATTGAAGAATTTTTGGGCTGAAGTAATATTGAAATGTCCAATATTATCGGAAATGGCACTAAACATATTATTGACATTTTGTACCACCTGTCTTTGCGAAACGATTTGTTTCGACTTAGTATATTTAAAATTTAAACATCGGTCAAATGCAATAAATATTGAGAGCATATTGCGACATGCCCTGTCTATAATTCAGCGTAGGTAGATTTTATGACTTATATAAAAATAAACAAGCTCATCCGTCTCATTAATCATTGTTTAAAATTGAAACAAAGTTCAGCCTAGTTTTTATGACTTATATAAAAATAAACAAGCTCATCCGTCTCACTAATCATTGTTTATAATTGAAACCAAGTTTATTTGTAGCTTTTTTTGGAGAATAAATATCGAAAATGTTTTTGTGGCTACCAAATAATAAAAACCTTCATTTCTCATCACATATACATCTTTGTTTAGGAGTGACCTTCTCTTTTGAGGGACTACAATTTCAATAGGGGGTCACTTAGAATTTCTTTCTCCGAAAAGAGGTCGCTACACAAAAATTGTAAGAAGCCCTGCTCTATACAACTCTATCGCAGATTAAATAAAAGTTAGGCGTGGTCGTGCATTTAAATATTTGCTGTTTGATTAGCATTTCAACATTCAATGATCTTAACATTCAAGAATATCTCGGAAGGTTATTAAATTTATGTTATGCTATTTGTTAGCATTAGATAAGGTTCGGTCGATAATTTTGGGATAATACGGAATTTTAGCTTTAAGTTCTTTCTAGGCATTCACTGGCCTGTTTTAATTGCTTCGTTTTTAATTTAAGGTTACGGTAGAAAAGCAGTACTGGTCTTTTGGTCATGGCACTGAATCCGTGACCTTGTGATTCTTCAACATTTATAATTATTACCTTTTCTTTTTAGTTTTTTAATTTGTTTGGTATTAATTAATACAGTTTTTGTATATACAAGTGTCCCGTAATGATTGTACAAACTTCACCATCGTATTCTCTGATCTAAGATTGACCAAAAAAAATCTAATAACCATAGGTCCGAAAATAGACTATTATTGCAATATTTACAGTTTTAGTTTCAGAACTGAACCTATTACTAAAATCATTAATAATTTTATGTTTTTCTTATAACATAAACTCCTTAATGTACACACTACATCATTAGAGCAACTAACTTACAAAAGAAAATTTTCAGTTTACTTGTAACTTTTTATTGCTTTTAGGGCCACTTTTATCACCTCTTAATAAATTTATCTTAGCATAAATCACTTTAACCACTTTTAGTTGGTTCAACTGGAGATTGGTAAAAGTGGGCCTTAGGCCTAGTTTATTCACCTTTGATTACGTTTAATTTTTAGATATTGTCCATAGTTACTGTAATTTCACTTGCTATGATTGGTAAATACCTAATATTAACCATCAGGTATTTAATCAAAGGTGAATACACCGAGCCTTTGTCAAATAAATTTAAATAAATTTCCGTTTCATTAATAAAAAAAACTGATTTAGTACATTACAAAACGGTTCATAAAGGGACAATGATAATACCTTTAAAGCTACTTTTACCATCTCTTAATAAATTTATCTAACAGTTAAAAGCCGGCTTATAGCCAATGGGAGTGCTTAAAATCGATATAACCACCGCTTGCTAGTTTAACTGAAGGTTGGTAAAATTGGGCCTTACCAGACTATTTCTCTGATTAAAAGAAACAGGAACTGTAACCCACAGCTATTCCAAGGCAACACATTACACAAGGTAGGTAGAATTAGAAGAAGCTATTTCAAGAAGAATTGATAAAAATGGTTCAACCAACGTTAGAAAGATTTCTGCATAAGAAAATATCAGAAATCAACTGTTCACTGCATTTGGAGAGCAGTTGCTTTATCCGTATGTCTACAGCACTCCTCAAGCTTTAACAGAGGCTCTTGTAGATGGAAAGAGGTATTAAACATCGAATTTCAGATCAAAAATTGTATTTGTAGATGAAGCAACATTTACCGAAAACGGAATTGAAAAACGTTAGGGGTGATGAATATCCCTATGCAATACTAGAAACTCATCATCAGTGGACAATCAAAAAGACAATCATGCATACAAATCAGAAAAGCTTTGGCGGAGAGATAATGCCTGTAATGGCAAAATATCTTGAGCAAATAGAAAATTTCACATTCAGCATCAAAATATACTGGATAAAGCCAATTTTGAGGTGGTTTAGAAAAAATAGTAATGAGTAGAAGATTGCGGGAGAAAAGTGCAGAAACAATGTCATACTTATTAGGGGAAGAGAATCTTGCATATCAATTAAAGAAACTTTGCTAGAGGAAAATAATTACAAAATATTTTAAGCAAAAAAACAATTTGATGTTCAGAAGCAACGTCAAAGTGCTATATCTGGAGAATATGTCAACAGCCTTTAATGAGTATTTATTTATCATTGGAAGGTATGTTTTGATATAACATTCATGTCTATCCGCAATGGGCAAGTGGTAAATTCTTTACTGTCGTCGCTTAACAATTAGTATTACCTTTTATTGGTCACGTAAATCGTATAAATATTTTTTCTGGTAACGCACTGATCATTTGTCTACATTTTTGATCTCTTTGTAATTTCTCCTCCAATTCGTATTTGACTCTCAAGTTTTTTCTGCTTTTCGTCTGAAACATCATTTTTTCTTATTGCGGTAGATATCTTAGTTGACGTTGATATAATTGCATATAAAATCTCTTAACGTTAATTTGGCACCTAATAAAAATGAATGATCATTTTCTAATGAACAACGAAACGTTATAATTTTTCTCGATAAATTCTGTGTAAACTCGCTAAGTATACTAATATTAGTGTTCAGCTTTTGTCCCTTCTCGTAGTTTAATGTTCCGAAAACAATGGTAAACTCCTAATCAGGCGACAACTTCTCCATCCCTACAATGTGACATAAAAAAATCCAATGGAGTCAGATCAAAAGACCTGGCGGGAAACTCTAATGAAACGTTTCTCCAGTGATCCAGCGATGTGGGAATGTAGTATTCAAAAATTCACCGTTGTGCAAAAAACACACGAATTACCATCAATCCAGGTAATTCATTTTGAAGGAATTCCAAATAATACGCTTCATTCAGTCGGCAGGCAAAATAAATGGACCAAGAATAATAATCTATAGGTAATTCCAGCCCAAAGATTCACTCAAAATTCTCGCTGGAAGTGAAGAATCTTATCGTGTAGATTGTCTTCCACGTATTGGTAGAAGTTGTGATTGTTGAACATTTCATTAGGAGAAAAGCTGGCCTCACCTCTCTGAGAATAAAATATATCGATGCAATTAGGTATCTCCGACACGGATATTCTGAATACAATTGTAAAAAGGGAAGAACGAAGGTAACGTTTCAAATGAAGGTTAAAACTTTCGACGAAATCATTAGGCAGAGTTTCTTCAACTTCATGGTATTGGTGAAGAAGTTGTCTTATTAACCGGTTAATGATACTGTTCGGAACATTAAACAGCAGAGCCAAATTCCGATCACTAATAGCTTTGTTCCAACTAGCGCTCCGACTCGTCGCGGACTTATCAAATGCAATTGCACATGTCTAGTAATGTCGTTACACTTAAGCAGATTGGCTTGCATCACTTGATATGGCCCAAAATTTTAACCACATCAGTTAATTCTTCAATTGGAAACATTATATTAGGTGTCAAACCAACGCGTTTATATTTTTCATGGTATTATTAGGTTTGTCAATTTTAATCACTCCAAGATTCTTAATCTCTTTCATTCAAGCAACTTTGTTTTAATATTAATAGAAGATTGTCTCTACAAAGATTTCTAATTTATCAGCTGGAAGAAGCTTGTAATAAAAACTTAAGAAGAGTAACGGTCGTAACTGTTAGGTACCAAAGGTAACGTAATAACGGGATTACACGACCAAACGACAAAGGTAATTAAAAGGTTTCCTTTTATCTCTACCAAGCTTTCGGAAATTTTATTTTTCCTTCCTCAAAGTAACTACAAAATTGAACAAACAAATCAAACTTGCGTAAATATATCATACCAAACTTACAAAAGTGGATTGCGTATAAAACCGAACCAAAAAATTAAACGATAAAAGATTTCTTTGTTTTTTGATATATATAAAAAAAGTTAAATTGAAGAAGAAAACGAATGTCAAAGTATCAAACCAAGCAGTCAAGATAAAGCAATAAAGCGATAGGTGGCGCTAATAACCAAAATAAACATTTGAAAATTGAAAAAAGAAAAAATTATATATCCAACCCCACCTTTCTAACTAAATTACCTTAGAAGACAACAGAAACAGGCTCACCATCACCAACGACCTCCCCCCCAATCCTTCCCAACAACACTTCTGTTCTAAAATTCACCGAGTCAACCTCTTTGTTGATATAAACCATCTCCAAAAATAGTCTCTTTGAATAAACCGATTCCTTGTGCAAAATCTGAGAGTTCTCAAAATCAAAATGATGACTACTGGTAACATGGTGATGAACCAAAGCGCTTTTATTTTCATCTTTAGATTGACAATCACGTTAATGTTGTTTTATCCTAGCATCAAAATACTGACTTGTACTACCCACATAAGTTTTTTCACAGTTATTGCACGAAATCTTATAAATGATGTTGGAATGTAGACTTTTTGGAATTTGGTCTTTAGTCCTCGAAAAATAAATAGATAATGGTAAAGTGTTGCATTTAACAAACTGAATAGAGTCAGATTTCAGAACAGAAACAAGCTTATCAGTTAACTTGAGAATAAACGGAATCTTAGTATAATGGGTACGGCAATTGGAACGGTTAGATGCGTTATGTCGACCGTCGTCACTAAGTTGTTGGTTTCTATTAAGATGATAAATGTTGTTGTGATATAAAATCCTGTTCAATAAACCAGAAGGATACCCGTCATTGATAAATATACTATGAAGCTTTTTTAGGTTTGAGTCAAGAAAGCGAGCATCGGATATGGACTTAACCCGATTGACCATAGCAACAACTGTATTCAATTTCTGACTAAAAGGATGGTTGGACTGAAAATTAATATATCTTCCAGAATACGTTGGTTTAATGTACCAATTTAAGCTTATAATTTGATCTGAGTTTCTTATTACATTAGTATCAAGAAAAGGAACACTAGAATTTATTTAAGTTATTGAAAACAGCCATAACATCGTCAATACGATCAACAGGTATAGCACAGATTATATCATCTACATACTTATAGATGAATGGTAATGAAAAACCCAACAACGGAATACATTGATCAAGAAGATAATCCATCACCATTGTAGCTAAGATGGGGCTCAAAGGACTTCCCATCGGGGTACCAAACTTCTGATTATAAATCAAGTTGTTAAAGGTGAACACCGAAGATTCAAAAAGGAAGGTTATTAATTCCAGAAACAGTTTCATATCAATAGGTGTGACCAAACTCACTAAGTCCCACTTTATCACAATGATGTCCCTCACCAAATTAAGCGGTATGTTGGTAAAAAGAGAAATCACGTCAAGTGAAATAAGCACAAAATTAGGTGGGAGTTTAACATCCTTAACTTTGTTCACGAAGGAAAAAGTATCCTTGACATTATAAGAAGTTCTTTCAGCAAAAGCGAGTTTAAGAATAGATGATAAAAATTCGGACAGACGATATGTAGGAGAACCTATAAAGGATATAATAGGTTTCAAGGGACAGTATACTTTATAAATCTTCGGCAAACCATAATATTTAGGAATGACCCCATTGTGACATCTCAAATTGTTATAAACTCCCTTTTTAACTGTCCCTCTAACAAATTTTTTTTAAATTTATTGTTCTTATTTTGTATATTTTTAACTTATAATAAAAAGTTTGTTAACACTCTTCACCGATCAACTAATTCTTGCTTTTTGATGTTTTTATTACAAATGACAAATGATCAACCTATGTTTTCAATAATATTAAATTCTTTTCTTGAAAACTATTAAAGCAGAGTCTTAGAGAAGGATGAAACCTGATTTGAAGTGTATGTTCAAACTACAATGGTAATTGAAATGTTGATGATTCTTGAGAAGAAGAGAAAGAGCAGAATACATATGGTAGTAAAGGGTGATAAGGCAAATAAAGTACCCGTATTTGTCTTGACTTATACGTTAGGTTTAGTTATACATCGGTTAGTTATCCATAAGAGAAAGATCATTGATTCACCTAATAAGAAGGTGTCAAACTAACGTTAAGAGATTTTGAATGTACAGTAGAGCGTCGATTATCCGGACGTCGATCAACCGGAACGTCGGTTATCCGAACCTCCTGAGACGGCGCCGGTTGTCGCCGGTCGCGACGTATTTTTGTGGTACGTTAGCTGTTAGTCCTATTATTCCGGTTTTTACTATGCCTCGAACGATTTTTATTTTTATAATTTCCGTTTAGTTCGTTGCACGTACTGGAGTAGACCTTTAAGATATTTTAGGCTGCAAAACATAAAAGAAATATGATTCCTTCACGAAGAAGAAGTCGAAATGTGTTATCTATTGAAACCAAAATTCAAATAATAAGTCGGCTAGAAAAAGGGGAAAGTATGATAGCCATTGCGAAAGGTTTCAATATTGATAAATCGACAGGATCTGATATTAAAAATAGGAGGGCATTTCAAATTTTGCATCCACCTGGGATAGTGGAGGGGGATCCAAAAGAAGGAAAACTATGAAAAAAAGCACAAGATGAAAAATTAGAAGACGCGGTTTTTTTATGGTTCGTTCAGAAGAGAAGTTTGGGAGAAGCTGTTTCTAGACCATTATTGTGCGAAAAAGCGCTATAAATGAATAAGAAGTTTGGTGGTTCAACAAATTTCAAGGCAAGTACAGGGTGGTTAAAGAAGTTTCAATCTTGGCATGGTATACGAGAATTGGAGATTCAAGGAGCATCTCTATCTGGGAACGTTTAGGCAGCTGAAAATTTTAAAGCAACATTTTTAGAATTCCTAAAAAAAGAAGGTTATTCTCTAGATCTCGTGTACAATGCTGATGAAACAGGCTTAAATTGGAAATTATTGCCCCGAAAGTCTCTCGCGTCTAAGCGTGAAACAGCTGCTCCTGGGTTTACAGTTAGTAAACAGCGTGTTACAATAATGGTATGCGCAAACGCCATGGGAACTCATGTTCTACCGTTGTTAATGATGGGAAAAGCTACTAGACCTCGATGTTTTAAAAATGTGAAATGCCTTTCAGTATGCTACAAAACCCAGAAGAACGCTTGGATGAATCGTGAGTTGTTTATGGATTGGTACACAGAAAAACTTTATTCCAAATGTAAAAAAAATTAAAGAGAAAGAAAATAAAACTGGAAAAGTAGTTCTACTTTTAGATAATGCCCCCTCACACCCGGAATTGGGTAACTTAAATTCATTTGATGAAAATTTTAAGGTCATTTACTTACCACCCAATGTTACCGCACTTGTCCAGCCAATGGACCAAGGTGTTATAGAAAAGCTGAAAAGAATGTACAGAAAACAGATGTTACGTCGTTTGTTATTTGCTGAAGATGTAGAAGGTGTGATCGCATTTACAAAAAAACTAAACCTTAAAGAGTGTGTCTATGTGATCGCTGATTCTTGAAATAATTTAACACAACAGAATCTTAAAAATGCTTGGCATACATTATTGGGGACTATAAACAACAATGAAGAAGTGGAGGAAGGTGTTAATGAAATTATAGAAATTTGTGCAAACGTTCCCCGATTTCAAGAATGCGATAAAGAAGTTGTCCAACTGTGGTTGGCGGCTGATGAAAAAGATCCTGGCTTTCAAATTTTAAGTGACGATGAAATTTTGGCTAGTAATACGCAGCATTCTGATACTAGCGAAAGCGATGAAGATCTAGAACAAGTGCAAACTGGACCAAGTAATGAAGAAGCTTCTGCTGCGTTGGAAACAGCAATGTGTTGGTGTGAGCGTCAAGAAGAGTGTAGTCCCAGTCAGTTACTCATGTTAAAGAGGATGCACGATTTAGCTGTCAAGAAAAGAGGACAGAAATTAATTCAAAGAAAATTAAATGATTATTTTGTAAAATTAGGTAGTAATTAATTACTATGTATTAAAGCTGATTAGAATATAAAAAATATTTCTCTTCCAAAATGTTTTTTTTTTAATTCAATTAAAAAATTAATTACATATGTTTTCTAAACGGGCAACCTACAGAGAGTTTCAAACAAAAATCTTTCCGTACTGATCCTCCATTGATTTTTCTTATTTTTCTATCTCATCGATTATCCGGAAAAATCGTTTATCCGAACGCACTTTGGTCCCAATTAGTTCGGATAATCGACGGTCTACTGTAATTATATCACGTCTACTAGGATACCTACCAGGTAATGGAAAATTAGTGTTTGAGATGAGAAGCAGAAAACACCGTTTTGAGAATAAAATATGAATCGGAGAAAAAGTTACAAAGAGATCGAAAATCAGAAAAAAATCAATACCATTTACGTGACCAATAAGCTCTGGTAATTGTTAAGAATTTCCCACTGACATGGACATTAATGTTACATCAAAACATACCTTTCACTAATAAATAAATAAACTGTGAATCTCATTAAAATTTTTAGACAAATTCTCCAGATGTAGCAAAAGTATAATTTTTTTCAAGAACTTTGACGGTCAATGACTTCTAAACGAGACACTTTATCTATATACTTTTTTGAACCAATTGTAATCTTTTGAACCAAATAATTTCGTTGTACCATTTTCTGTGCTTCATTTCGGGGCACTCGGAATTGTGATAGCTCTTTGACTATCGAAGCAAAAATTGGACATTCACTGCAAAGAAGTGTATTATATATTAGACAACATAGTCTTATAAAGGAAGTCCAAATAACTAAATGAATAAGTAAGTGTATTACCTGAAAAGGATATATACGTAATGAGATTAGAAAATTAAACGAAACCTAAATTCATAAACAACAATTAAACTGAACCGCGTCGGTAAATCGCAACGTAACGTTCCACTTTATTATCGCGTAATTGAATAAACACGTAGCGCGAAATAAGCGGGCAATTATCATGGAATATCGGATAACCGGCACGCTTGGACGCGAACGGAGAGCAAAAGACAATGCACCCACGCCAATTTAAAATTGCCTGAATTTACTGCTTACACGTTCGCGTACCCGCAATTGACATTTCTATGGCAGCACGTTCACAATGATCTAATACGTTTTCTTTCCGGCGCGTACGAGCTTGCTCGCCCGCGTACACGGATTTTTTACGAATATTCAAAACGCCGCGCCGCTCGAGCCGTATAAAATTATAAGGCTCGTTTAATTTCATTCCGGAAAAATCGGAGGTTACGCACATGCTGTACCTATAATTCGCTTTCCGTACGCAGGAAACGCGGCTCTGATCGGTTTCTAAGAAATTAATATCCCCGCGGGCGTAATCGAAAGATCTGATCTGCACCGAGAGATAACCGTCGCCGAAAGGAGCCGACGCTAATTAACATTAAAATTAGCCTTAACAAGACGAGGAAATAAACAAAAATGAGGTAAACGTGCAATCAATAATTGTGTAATGATGCAATGAGAAATATGAAGAGTCAAAAATGATGATTTTTTTTGCCGTATACTTTGTTCAGTGTTTACAAGGTTACCAATAATTCACCACGTTGAACACTGAATAATATATTCATGATGTCGTAGATATATTCGTAAAAGTCGCATTAGTGTCATCAGTCAAGCGAAGCAAATAAACATGTGTATTTAACAGCTACATTCAGTATGTTGAGATGTTTTCAAGTTATAGAAACGAGTTTAGCATTCTTCAAATTTTATTTTTTGTTTTAGTCATGATATGATATAAAAGTAAAGTTTGCGTAAATTGTAAATCGCCTTGAATACCCAATTCGGAATAGGAGCTGTTAAGCATCTAATTTATAGTTATCGGTACGTCCCACCGTTCATGTAGAACAAATGGCGGTTAATTGGTTGCAAACCAACGTAAATCTTCCAATAATGGAAAAGGCATGGGGTTCGAGGCTGCCTTATTATTATATTGGAACAATAATTGATGCCTTAAAGGGGGAATTTGAAGTGGTGCAATATTCGGATGCGGCCGGACGCGTGCATTCGTCGGCCTTGCAAGTCTTGTATGTATAAAAGTAAAAGGGCCGACTGCGGATCCCGTTGTCGGCGAAAAGACGAAGGTGTTCCATGCCTCCCATGGTCAGTGCAACGGGCGTTGACAGGCCATTTATTATTTAGTTACCTCACCGGTTATCACTGACAGGTGCAACGCGAAAAAATAACGTATTGCCGCGAATCGACGAACAGATTGAATTAACCCGGGGCCTTCGACAAACAAGATTTCTGACCGAGATAAACAAATTCCTAATATTTTAATCCCATATCACAAACAAAATCTCTAAGTCAACGTTACAACTTAAAACTTCCTTTATAACCGACACGTTATATTTACAATCCAATAATTCAAACTGCTTCGATGAAATATTATTTCCCAGACTTTCTCATTAAAATATCACTAACTATAAAAACTTTTGATTATGGATAACAATATAATTTACGATTCGTTTCAACATTTTCTCTAGTTAAAGTCTTTTTTAACATTCAAATACGTCTTAGCTTTGTTATTAATAACTAATGATAATTGAAATGGTAAATAGTGGTATTTCTGGTTTAACGAGTGTTTGAAAGGTTACAAAGTTGAAATCTCGTGCAGCGATTATTTTAAGTTATTGCTTATTGTTTCTATTAAGATTATTGCAAATAAAATGAAATGTTTAATTCTTAATTTGAAGAATTATTGTTTCGGATTTAAACAGATAATATTTCAGAAAGTAATTGATATCTACAAAAATGGAATCTGTCATTGGAATGATCATAGTTTGAAAAAAAACTGCTGATAATATCAAATGAATCTATTAAAGCTTCGATTTTATATGATTTCTCATAAATTGAAAGATGTATTAAAAATCGGTATGTATCATTGGAAAGTTCATATATTTGTGTAACAAGTGCTGATAATATCAGAAAGAAATTATTAAAGCTTTGATTTATTAAGATTTCTTAAAAATGATTGAAAATAATTTGTTACCCAAAAAAAGAGCAAGTTGCGTTATCATCTTTAAAACGTAATATCTCAGAAACGAAAAATATTTTAAAAATCGATATATTTTATATCAATATCAAATGAATCTATTGTAGCTTAAATATTATATGGTTTTTATGAAAATGAGCAAAAATAGTTACTTAACCAGAAAAATAAGTTTTGTCCGGTGTTAAAAGTCAATATCTCAACTACTAAACGATATTTTGAAAATCAGTATCTATCACTGGAAAGCACATAATTTGTGTAATAAATGCTGCTAATATCAGAAGAATTTATTAATGCTTCACATTATTATTATGATTTTTTGAAAATAATTGAAAACAATTGGTAATCCTGAAAAAGACGGAAGGTGCCTTATTACGTTTAAATGGTAATATCTCAAGAACTAAACTATATTTTGAAAATCGGTATTTTTTATTGGAAACCCTATAATTTATATAATAAATGCTGATAATAACAAATGAGTCAATCAAAGCTTCGATTTATTATGATTTTTTGAAGATTTTAAAGTATTTGGTTATCCCGAAAAAAAAAGAAACATACCTTAAACGAATTATCGAAAGAAATATTTGCCAAATACAATGATAACAAACTTGGGAATTTAATAACTAAAATGAAAGATAAAATTAATATAATTGATAGAATCAACACAGTATATAAGTTGGAGTGTGTTGATTGTAAAAAGATACACATAGGTGAAAATAAACATAAATACAACATAAATATGACACAAAACAAATTAAAATACAAAATAAAAGTGTATTATGTTTGGAAAAAAATATAATTTTGGATTTACATAAAATAGTATAACTAAAATAAAATTAGAGTCGATATAAATAACCAAAAATAGAAATAATACAGTACAATTTAAAACGGATGTAGACAGGGTTGGTGCACATTACACCAATATTTTAGATAAGCTAACAATATAAAAATTAATAAATTTATTGATAGAACCAGTTATGTTTGGATGAGTTACAATGGAACATGTTATGCACGTTAAATTACGCAAGAAACAAGTTTTCATTCCATGTAAAGTTTGATAATTATGTTTTTGTAGATCAAATTAGTTAAATATGACAATTAAAAGGTAAGAATCGTATTTTTCATTGTCAAACATATTTTTTCATTGTTAGTTTAAGTAAATGTTTGTAAAAATTAAATGTGTTTAACATTTTAAAACATTCTTAGTAATGTAAGTATATTTCACAAAAATTCTGCTTTAGTTAAAGCATCTGATGATGGGAGATTTCCCGAAATGTCATATGTACAAAGCTTAAATATTAAACGTTTTTAAGGAAGATTATATGTATTTTTTAAAAGATAATATCTAAAAGATTCAATTAACAACAATTTGAAAATCGGTATTTTTTGTATAATTTGGAAAGCGTATAATTTGTGTAACAAATACTGATAATATACTGATAAAAAGGAATTTATTAAAGCTTCGATTTATTATGAACGTTTGAAAATGATTGAAAATAATTACTTAACACGAAAGATGAGTAAATATATGGATATGTTAAAACATCAATATCTGAAAAACTAAAAAGAAACTAAAATAATTAAACATCGCTAATTATTTTAGAAAGCTCATAATTTGTATAACAAATGCTGCCAATATTAAAATTTGTTAAAGCTTCGATTTAATAGGATTATTTTTTAATAATGAAAATAATGATTATCTCAAAAAAGAAAAAGATGCCTTTTAACAAGTATTGATAAAATCAAATGAATTTATAAAAGTTTCGATTTATTATGATTTTTTGAAAATAATTGAAGGTATAATATAAATTATGTATAAGAGGTAGTATCTCAAAAACTAAAAGATGTTTTGAAAATCGGTTTCAATCATTCCATTTTTTCGATTCGAAGAGGTTTTGTGGCTTTTGCCGTTTGCTAAATTCAATTATAAATAAAAGCGAATATATCACACTCTAATAGCTTGCTAAAGATATGTGTTGTGTATTTTTAAAGATAAACTGTTTTCTAACGTTTTCTGACACTTTTAAAAACAGATTTAAGGTTAATTCATTGGTTCACGATCTGTTGATAAAAAATTAACCTTGAATGTATTCTACACATAAAAAATATAATATATATTCTAATTTTATTAAACTCAATAAGGAATAGACCAGTCCTTATTAAGTTCTGAATGCTGTGTAACTATGATTTCCGCGTTATTTTGTTAATGTTTATTAAAATTTCCATAAAAAACAAAAAAAGTGAATTGTATTACTTCTCGACCATTTTTGTCTCAGTTTTCGACCACTATAAATTAAATTAATATTCAAAAAAAATATATTAGAATAATGGATTCAATTAGAAGAAAAACATTAATCACAAACAAATTTTTGTTTATACATTTATAAAAATAATAAAAATATAGTATGAACTAAATAAATAGTAACTTTACTTATTCAATAATTTATTTGCTATTGCTTTTTACTGGACTGAAAAATTAACAAAAATCATATTTATAATTTTTAATAGCAACTTCATCATACGGTATATTGCAAAATCCTGTACTTTTTTTGTGAAATCATTTATCACATAATTCGCAACCGATATTTTTGCCGTCTGTGTCACTGTTTAAAATTTCTTCATATATTGCACAGTTTTGTCACATATTTTTTGTTTTGATATTGTTTGTTGTAACTTTTCTTCTCTAATTTTCATTCTCTTGTTTTTTTTTTGAAGTTGTATTATTTTCTGTTGCTTTTCTTCGTCCTACTACTAGGAGCTCTTTTCTTTTCTGCTTGAATTGTTGTCTTGATTTGACTAGGATAAATTTAGTGATTGTCAAATGCTTAATAAAGGACTACTAATTTTTCTTCATTTTCCAAGGGTAAATCCATAAATCCATAATTTAGCATTATCAAAGAAATAAATATAATTTTCAAGAAATAATACACTCTAAACAATAAAAAAAACAAACTTGAAAGGTAGAACAAAAAAAAAAGAAATGCAAATGAATATCAAAAGGGACACCACAGCAAGCTGATTTTAAAAATTTAACAAAATAAATATTCCTTCTCTCTTATCACTAATATAACAACAAAAAAACATGATTATTCGTTTTTCTCTATATCATACAATCTTATGAATCAGTGCCGCCGCCAGCCCTCGCACTCAATAAGGCAAGATAGATCTTGTATTTCTTTTTTAATGTTTGCATGCTGCAACCGGAATAACCAATATTCCTATTGGTTGCTGAGAACCGATCCAATGATATAGGAAAAACAATGTTTAAACGTTTGAGTTCGATGCTTGGGAATACTGATCAAGTTTTTACGCCTCAAATTCAAATGATGAACATCGGTTCTATACGTAATTCTTTCATAGAGGTAAGGCGGCTTATAATTCGAAACAATAGATACCATCCCACAAGCAGTATGAAGTCTACGCCGGTCCATTATATTTAACCTATTAGCACTAGCTAGCTTATACGATATTCTTTCATGACGGCGTATACCATAAATGTATCTGAGACAGCACTTCTGGACCCTCTCTATTGTCTGCACATCATTCATCAACAAACAAGGCCCATAAACAATATCACAATGGTTAAATGAGGAGAGAACCAAAGAATCACATAGAATCAGCTTGGCATCTTTATTCAGTAATTGCCTATTAGGGTAAAGCATTTTTAGTTTGCCATATGATCGCCTAACCAAGGTATTAACATGGTCGGTATAGCGTAAATCACTGTCAACCTCAAGACCCAAAATTTCATCAACATATTATCATTATTGTTGAAAGACCTCCGAACCCTTGCATTACCGAAAATAATGGCTGAAGATTTGTTTGGATTCAAACATAATGAATGCGATTTAGAAAGATCAACTAGACGGTCAAGGTCATTGTTTATAAGCCCAATAGCGCTCTGGGCCTCTTGCAAAGGAAATGAGTGATAGATGATTTTATCATCCGCGTATAGATGATACTTACAAGTCGATAAGCAATCTGGTAAAGAGGAAGTATATATCGAAAACAAATGTGGCCCAAGAGTCGAACCCTGTAGAACACCAGATGCAACATCCCCATACTTCGAACTACATTCAGCGACCCTCACCCGCTGAGATCTACCCTTTAAGTAACTTTCAATTAATTTAACAGAATTGTCATTAAATGCAACGTAATGAAGAATAGCAGTCATCATTCTATGGTTAACGGTGTCAAATGCTTTACTATAATCCAAAGTTACTAGAACAATAACAAGTCCTAAATCAGACGGTTTATGAATATCATGAATGACACTTGTAAGTGCGAAATCCTGACTGATATTTTGGTAAAATATTCTGACTATATATATGTTTACACAACTGATCGGCCAGCACACGTTCAAGAACTTTAGACATAGTGGGCAGTATGCTCATAGGGCGAAGATCGCTAAACCCGGCCGGCTGAGATACCTTCGGAATAGGTATAACCAGTGATTGCTTCCAGCATTGTGGAACTGTACTGCTACCAATACAGGCATTAATAATGTATCAGATCTCCGGTATAATAAAGGGACAACATATTCTCAGAAACCTCTAATCAATGCCGTCAGATCCACAAGAATTCGATTTTATTTTCGAGACTGCCAAGTCAACAGCACTATCAGAAACCTCAGTAAAGGAAAAAGTAGTTTTAACTGTACTCTTCAGGTGTGAATTATAATATGATAGTAATGCCTCATCTAACTGAAAATCATATTGGGAAGAAGCAATAAAGAATTTGTTAATTTTATTACAGTCTGAGAGTGTTTCTAAGTGTTTCAATGTTTCTCGACTTGATAATATTATTATTTCTTAAAAATTTCCATTTGTCAGTATTCGAGATATTAGTTAGACTTTGTTTGAAATAAGCCTTGTTTTCAGATCTGACAGCACTTGTAGTGAGGTTACGTAAGGTTCTGTAATAATCGCCGTCTGCAGAAATTCCCGTACTCCTGTATCTGTTCAATGCTTTATCTTTCAATTTAATCATAAGCTTAATATTATCCGTTACCCAAGGCGTTTTTGGCTTATTGTCAAATGTGACCGAGACAAGAGGGATATGCGCATCCAAAAGTTGTGTCAAATTGATGTTAAAAAAATTTAATTTGTCAGCAATATTAACCATATCGTAAATATAAAACCAAGGCATCGAAACCAAATCAGCATAAAAAGCATTATAGCTAAAGTTCCCAAAACGATCGGATTCTACGCTTGATTGATGGCACAACCACCTCCAACATGTCGAAAGTACAGTAAATAAAAAAATGATCTGAAATTCCCGAATCCGACACACCAACACCGAGCACTGTATTATCCTACAAGGTAATTTTGAAATTAATACAAGTTCGGCTTTCCCTCTCAGTTCTCGTAGGCTCACGAATCAATTGTCTCAATCCAAAACTCGTAAACACATCACATAAACGTCCCCACAAACTTCCGCCCTTAGACGAGGCATCCACATTATCCCCAAGGCAAAAAAACTCATCCGTATAGGGGCAGAGAGAAGCCAACGAGTCTTCAAATTGTGTTAAGAATTGAGTTAAAAGAACTGTGTACGTAGAAACCAACCCCACCTCCCAAGGAACCACGCGGCTCATGATAAAAGTTATAATTATCTATTGAAAGGTAATCAAAGTCAGTATTTGTCCCCAACCACGTTTCAGTTACAGCCAAAACATGCAAATTCTCACGTAATATTAAATGTCTCACCTCAATAAAGTGCGGAACAAGCGATCTCACGTTCAAATGACCCAGTTTCATGAAAAAAAGCAACAGTTATTTTCAAGAGAGAAAAACAAATATAACAAAATAACAATAATAATAAAAAAGAAGTGTAAAAATAAAATTATAATACTACTTAGTGAAAAAAAACCAATTTAAATTTCGTGTTGTTGACATGTACCTCTTCGTGTAGCATTGCGTTATAAGACATTTCAACCCAAAATGAAACATTACAAATGCAAACGGCTGTACGTTAAATTAAGTTGTATGTAGATACGTATTTTAATATAGAATAAACAGAATCACTCTAATGCTACTTTTTGATTGCCGTTTTTCAAATTTGTACAATCAGATTCTGACTTAACATACACCAGACATCAACATACAATCCTACCGTCATTACTCCAGATATTTGATTTTCCATATGTTTTTCGAACTAAATTATAAATCCTGTGGTTCTTCACTGTTAGATCTTCACTAATGACGATTCGAGTTTTTTTTTTAATTTGGATTTATTTCTAAAAACTCGGTCGCGGTGTTTGTAACTTGTAAATTTGATTAAAATTGGGCTGATCTTTTCGGAGTTCCGATCAACACGGTGACAACGATCTACACAGTCCGGCGACACATCCACGTTCATTTTTTCCTTGAACATCTTTAATACTTTCTCCTCCACATTTTCATTTTTATCCTCAACAACTCCAAACACACGTAAACTGGTTAGGCGCCGGTACTGCTCCAAATCGTTCACTTTTTGTTGTAAGAACTGGTTATCCTATTCAAGGCGGAAAAATTTGGTCTTTGAGATCTTTTACTTCTTGATGCATTAAACCAGCCACTTTTTCACAAAAAGCCTTACTATCTACAATTTCGATCACAGATTCTTTTACAATCTGTTTGATCTGGCGGCGATCTTTAGCAGATAATCTCATTTTGAACCGATAATCAACAAGTATCACACGGAGTGAGGTTCGACACGTCTACTCGCTGTCAGTTATCAACAAGAACTGCTACAGATGGTTACAAGATTTCAGCCGATGTCTGACTATTTTTTTCAAATACTGTTCTATTGTTATTAATAATTGCTTCATCTTGAAGTGATGATGTGGATGCCAAGGGTACTACCAAGTTTTCTTGTTTCTTTATAGAAAAACTCACAACACCAAAGTTGAAGAATGAATTTGATACATCAATAACAAGAATATTTTCAACTTGCTTTCAACGGAATTTGTGTGACAACTTGGCAGAGTTAAATGGGTAACATTATGTTTTGTTTCTGACTGATTTTGAGCTTTACTATTATCATTAATTGGAATTTTTACGTGTAATACATATAAATGAAAAGAGAAAGAAAGAAATTTTACCTAACACACGTAAAAACAGGAATAAATATTATTTATATTTTGCTAAAGCATCAAGCGATTATCTTGGAGATACCAGCGCTTCTAGCGAATCTATTTCATTGATGATTACTTCTGCGTTCATACCGTAAGATTCGAACTGAAGAAGTTGATAATTTTAATTGAAGATCTTATGTCTCCTTGTGAAATATTTTCATGAGATCTCCGCGAACCCGTTGTTCGTGTCTCCGTAGTCCATTACGCCGGATTAAAAAAGAAGAGTCCACATTTTCTCAACTAAATTTTTGGCGTTGAATTCAAAAACTGTCGTACAAACATTTCATTAAAAATTCAGCAAAAGTTTACTTTCGTCACACATGAATTTATATTCTCAGGCCTACATTGCCACAAACGCATAGCTTTTTTTTTCATTCTGATTTCATAGACCGGAAAACACTGACGTTAGCTGGTTGGAGAATATGAGCATTGTTAGGTGGTAAAGCATACAAAATAAATTGGTTTGTGATGATCATTGGCTTGTTGACATGGTGAGGTTTAAATCCATCGACAAAAAGGATAACAGGTCTTGGGATGTTTTTCTCTAATAACCATTGATTAAAGTCGTTACTTAGATATGCATAGCAAACAGCTGATCTCATCCACGCTTTCTGAAACCTACCTAATACCCAGCCACTAGGCTTGTTATCAGCAAACGTCCTTGGAGGTCTTACATAAGGAAACAGTATTAAAGGAGGTACACATTTACAATCAGCGTTGAACGGTATTAAAACGGTGACGTTTTCTTTTTCATTACATTGCTGTACTAAGTACAAATTCTTAAAACCTTTTGGACCTAGAACTTTTCCCGTCATTGGACACAATGGAAAACCTGATTCCTCTTCGTTAAATATTCTTTTTGGGTATTCAAGATCATTTAAATAATTATTCTCTCAAAAACTGCAATAATTCATCAAACCACTTTCAAATAGATTCTTCCCTGACTACACTTCTGGCTTTTTTAATACTCTTTGCTTCGCTAAGACAAATTCCGGATTTCTCTTTAAAAAAGTCAAGTACCACGTATATTTTGGTACACCATCTTTTAAAACATTGTAATCAGCATTCGCTACTATCTTATATACTGTATCGATTAACATTACCTTCTCTGTCGGAAACCCACTTTTTACTACATTAATGACCCAATTTCATACCCGATCTTCTTCTTCCACTGTCAATAATGGAGGTGGTCCAATCTTTCTCCGGGACTTTTCCTCGCAGACAATCTATTTACGATGCTGGCTTCTCTTATTTTTTACTTTATTTTCTCTAATTCCTTTCAAAATCAATTTTAAATTTTCCTCATTATACTGAAATGTTTTTCGGACTTTTCCTTGTTTTAACTTTTTTTAGTATTTTCGTTTTTCTCATCTTTTCGCTGCTTATTGTTTGTTGGTAACACAGAATCAACAAAAATCAAATATTTGTCCTTACACTTTATTCGTTCACCAAATTTGTTTCAGTGTTCAAGAATTAAACAGTATCGAATTGATTCTCGACCATCAATTATAAATTTTATAGAAACAATTATTCAAGTCTAATTTAATGACCGCAAACTAATATTTAAAAAGTAGATAACACATACCATCTATTTTTGGATGAGATTACTAATAAAATTCAATTATTTTAAATGATCTTAATTCTCGACTATAGGTCAAGATCTGAAAAAACAAAAAATTTTGTATTAGTTGCCGATCATTAAATATTAAGCTAAATAACTGACACTTTAGACTATTTTTTCTTAAAATACACAAAAAGCCGTTACAAATAATAGATATAAAGTATAACACCACTTAATATATTTAAATTAGTTTACAGTGAAATGTAAATTAACTAAAACACTTTTCTTTACCGCGAAGTAGAGCTATATTACGTTCTTCGCGATAGGCATGTGTTAACCGATTTTTTGTGAAATAACTAAAATTTTGATCCACATTTTAAGAACGGCTTCAAATACACTATAGAAGTAGAAAATCAAATGTGTATACATTTGTAGAGTACAGGGAGTATTTTTGTTGTTATTCGACTTTGAATCACAAAATGATCGAGATCTATATCCGGTTTTGCATGCCGAGCTCCTTAAATGTGGTTTGTGATAGTGGTGATGATAAAATGTTAATGTCTGAAAAATTCGCTCATAATTTGTATAACAGATAACATCAAAAGAATTTATTAAAGTTTCGATTTATTACCATTTTTTAAAAATGGTTGAAAAATCTTTGTTTATAACTACATGCATATTTATTGAAAATTAATTCTTTCCATTTCCTCTCTATTTAGTGTAACACCCTTAAAGGAATTCTCGTAATTAACTGGTTAATAAATCTATACTGGATTATCCATGTTATAAATGAGTATCTACAATGTTTCAAAACGTTTAATTTCGTCATCTGCATATCGTGTGGTTTCACAAAGCTTATTTTTTCCTTACAAAATTAACTCGAAATCTTATACAAATAAATAACCGAAAGGTGGATTTAATAATTACGTATAATTATCTAAGCTTTAACAACATTAGCGTTGCGTAAGATTTCTCATAACCCATCGCAAAAAAATAATTAGACGACGATTACCGAGTAATGTCGCCTCTAACTTATTATTTATAGCCGTTATTTACCACCTCCCGTATAAAGTGAACGTTTTTTACCAAACTGCGAACTTTTTAAAGGTACTTAATTACCAGAGAAATGCGGGATATTAAATACTATGGCAATTGTGCAATTTCATCGGTTTGCTTTGATCTTTTTTTATTCTCTGGCGACGGCCTTGGTTGGGCGTCTGAGTCTTGAGAATATCGCATTATAAGTTAAAAATAAATTTCGCGGTGATATGCATATTTCCTCTTTTTTTTTCTTTTTCGTCGAGATGTTTATCTACGGTAATTAGTCTGCTTTTTTGGCAGGTCAATTTGAATTGAGACATTAGTAGATGAAAAGATAAGACAACTTTTATTCGAAAACAAACTCAAACTTGACATTGATTGGAAAGGACACGAAACTATAATCAATATATCTTTAAAAAATTTGCCCTGAAGAAATCGATTAAAATCTTTTCATCTTATTACTACTTGTAAGAATTTTGCATAGTATTTTATTCAATAGCCTGTATGTATATTGCATTAGATAAAGAGGTTTGTAAATGCGATATTAATTACTCGATATAAGCAATAAAGTTGAATGATTTATTCTCGGGTAGTAATTAGCGATATTTTCTAGAAAAATGAAAATAAAAGTAGAACTAACAATAGTATAATAACATTGTATGCCTGAAGAATAGAACTGATACTAGTATTAATTCTACTTTTAGTTGAAACATATAAGAACTTAACGTTTTATGATAGTTAAAACTAGAACTAATTCTAGACCTAGAAGTGGAATCATTTGGCTTTAGCCGTCTTAAAAAATGTTCAGCTAAACTAGAATGATTTTACTTCTACATCTTGTATTCGAGTAGTGGTGTTAATTCTAGATTTAGTTATCATTAAATATGCGGTTCTTGTTTGTCGAACTATAACTAGAACTAACATTAGACTTAGAATTGGAATGTTTTTGGTTAGGCTGGTTTTTGAACAAAAATTTTGAATTGAGGGTTGGGTTGGGTTGATTTTATTGGGTCGGGTGGAGTTGAAAGTATTACTGGCTAAGAAATAAGTTGGGGTATTATTAAAAAAGCTGTCTCCTGATGGAGACGAGGTAACGTTTAATTTGGAGGAAGTTGAAAATGAATCTGAATGTCGAGAAGTTACCGAAGAGGAAATAAATAATATAGCTTATAGAGTAAAAAATGTAAAGGCCCCTGGTCCAGACAGGATTACATCAGAGATTATCAAGGACACCACATGTGTGGGGAGCGAGAAAATGAAAAAAAAATGTACAATGACCTCGTAAAAACTAATATATTTCCGAATATCTGAAAGACAGGTAAACTGGTGCTTATGGAAAAGCAGATGGGTACAAATAAGTACAGGCCCCTACGTTTATTAAGTTGCTATGGGGAGGTGAACGAAGGCATTACAAAAGATAGACTAGAGGAAGAATTGGATGAGAGAAGGAATTGTCTGAAAATCAGTTCGGCTTTAGAAGGGGAAGATCTACGGTTGATGTAATAACAAAAGTAATGGAGGAGGCAAAAAACTAGAAAATTTCAGACAGAGGAAAAAATGAAAAGTATGCCATCGACGTAAAATGCGTTCGGCTCGGCGTCATGGGAAAAAGATCATTCAGCAACTACAAAAGAAGGTAATATCTACAATCTGATCAAGGTCATTAAGGATTATCTAAGTAGAAGAAGTATACAGTTCAATGGAGAAATATACGAGATAACTAGGGGAGTTCCACAGGGCTCTATTTTAGGTCCACTGTTGTGGAATGTGTTCTTTGATCAAATATTTGAAATACAGGGAAAGAACGAGAAAGTCAAAATGATTGCGTATGCAGACAACTTGACAGTAATCATTAACGGATGGGAGAATGGGAAATTAAACAGACAGCACAAAGTGTACTTGAACGAATTGCACGGAAGATGAAGGACATGATATGTACATTAACATATGATCGAAATGGGACTTTACCTAAAATATTTAGGATTAATGATGGGAAGAGATTTCCAGTGGAACAAACAGGTGGAATATATATATATATATATATATATATATATATATATATATTAGTGTTCTGGTTGATCCGAGGTATCATCCGTTCATCTTCTTGGTTGTTCCCTGTGGACAGGGGCAGACGTTTCGCCAAGATCTCACTTGGCATCTTCATGCTTTGTCGCAGTCTCCTGTTGATAGTCTGTCAGTGGAGGAAATTGTGAACTGCCTGGCAACCATGGATCGTAATGTTGAGAAGTCAAAAACTGAAATGATGATTCTAGAAGGTTGAAGGAAGCTAAATGATATAACTACCAAACTAGGCGAAACGCTTATTAAAACAAAGTCAGCAAAGTACCTAGGTATTACACTCGACAAAGATCTAAAAATTACCATGCACGTTAAGATTATTTCGGATAAAACAGCGAGGATCGCAAACGAGAGAGATGCCTAAAGTAGGGGGACCCTCACCTAAAAAGAGAATAGTGCTGGCACAGTGGTATTATATGCCCATCCGACGTAGGAATGTATACTAAAACATAAAAGATACACAAATATCATCCGTAGCATTGAAGGAGATACATGATTGTCAGTTGGCGTCATTGCGGGATCCCTACCGTTGGACCTTCTAGCCTGGAAAAGGGCAACTAACTGGAAAGAAAACGGTGAAAGAAATAAAGAAACTCCCGAAAGAGTGATGGAGCAGTGACAGACGAGATAGCAAGAATACCAGGAATGGGTCAGCGTCTTCGCAAAGGATGTCTCAACGTGGGAGAAAAGAGTGGTCCGTCAATTGACTATTATTTGACTCCGGCGATTACTGGGTACGGCAGTTTTGCAAGCTATCTGCAGGAAATAAAGAAACTTGAAACAGATATATGTTGGTACGATGATGTTCCAAATACACCAAAGCACAACATTTTCTCTTGCGCTCGTTTCGTGAGTGCGAGAAGACAAGTAAGGGATTTCCTTTTTCCACGTAAAGGCATATTGTCCAGTTAAAACAGTCAGAGAATCATACCCTCGCTGTTCGAGTGTGTATACAAATAAAGTTATTTCAAAACGTAAACGATTTCCTTTTTTCCCGCAATGAAAAAATGCCAAAAGAATCAATCAACTCGTGAGGTCAGTGTTATTGAAATCGAGAGGCGGTCATAAATAGCCAAGGATGGACTACGTCAAATCTATCCCCCTCTAACCACCATCATCCTATTTAGATGATGGACTGCCAGATATCATACACTATTTAGCCGTTTATAATCACAGGTGTCTATTCGCAAATTTTCTTCGACCTCGTAAAAAAGGGTTTGGTTAATTTTTGTAAGATTAGGTTCAATTAATTTTTTTATGATTGGGTTGCGTTGATTTTCGCAGAGTTGAATTGAGTTGATACTTGCAGTGTTGGGTTGGGTTGATACCCATCTAAAGAAATGTATGGCTAAACCCGAACGTTTCTAGTTATCTTATACCTATTTTTATGAAACCAAACCTAGGCTAAACAAGCCAGTAGTCGACCACTTAAGGCATATTTGAAATCCAAAAGCCGATAAATAGGAGAATAAAAAGTACAAAAACTGATCCTTGCAAATTAAGATAGGTAGAACATATCCTTTTGTAACTCTATAAATGGTTTATGCTAAAACAAAATAAAAATAAAATTATCATCAGAATGGTTCAAAAGGGCTAAATATGTTAGTAGCCGACCAGGTCCTTCTTGTAGCCGACCAATGTAAGTCCAGTGGTTGTCCGGTAGTTTTTTAAGTTACAGTCAGTATATTTTTTAACATTTGTGTTTAAATTTCTGTATATTCATAACATAATCATTTTATTCAGGGATAATAAAAACTAAATTATAACATCAAAAATTATAAACATAACAAATCAACTTATAAAATAACATTGTCTTAGGTGATTTGTCGGAATCACGAACAATACTTCATCTTCTTCAAGATCTCAAAGCAGTTTTTCATCACATTCAGACCATTTCCTATTTTTTGTTCTGGATTTTTTGTTAATTCTCCTATTTTGTCATCAACGCACACAATTTTCGTCGTTTTTCGATGGATTCTTCTTCCTTCTCTTTCCTTACAGCTTTTCTTTTCTTTTTCCCGTTCTCTTCTTCCTTTTTCATTGGCAGTTTTGTTTTCATATATATTTGATATGAAAAACACGGGTCCATTACCAGCAAACACCCGACCAGGGTCTTCAAAAATGTCTTTACAATTAATTTCGTTTGAGAAGTAGATCAGTTCTTTAAACTATTTTCGTATTGATTTTTAAAACACAATTGTCTATAAAGTGCCTTAAACTACTTCTCCAAAGACTTGTGATTTTCTAAAATTTCACTTATTTAATGAAATAATAAAACTGTTCTATCTAGAATTGTGTCTATCAAGATTCATTTTAAAACAAAATTTCAATATCTTTTGTGCTTATTTATGAAACACGTCACACTAACTAAAAATCAGTTTACTTACCTCATACCTTTTTCTCGATATACACTCTTCTCAACCGACAAATTACGGGAGCACTATCATCAGTATTAAAGCAATTACTTATAATTTGCGTTACAGTGGGAACTAATTATTGACACAAATCTTAAACCAGGAAATTTTACTATACTCTTATTTATTAAGTTTATATTTGTAGATAGTTGACTTCTGGCACTGGTCAACCTTAGGTTTATTTATCCAAATATCAATAAAACAACAAATTAGTTCTGAATTTTTAAAAATAAACACGAGAATATACTAATTTTCTTTTCTCATACTGCAATCGTGACTATAATTCTTTTATAGTGTGACTATACTCTTCTATAAGATAAAAACATTTTTTCTTCGTCGAATGGTATGTACACTGTTATAAGTACTGTAAATAACTAACGTTTTGAAAGAATTATTGTAATATTATCACAGCGCAAATTCATGGTTACGATGACAATGATACGGTCGTAGCAAGTAAATAGTAGATGTTAGAGTACCCATATACTGGCGAAGTTTATGGTACTTACGACCTGTACACACACGAGCAGTCGAGTAAAGATGCGCGAATGCGGCACCCTACCTGTGGTTTAACACCTCTCCTTACCTGGAATCTGTAAAATAATACATATTGTTTTTTAACAAAGATATTTTCTTGACTGTTTCGCATTATCGAGAGATTTGTTAACATTGAACCAAGATTTGAAAGATAACAATGTAAATCAACGCATTTTAGTTGTTAAGTTGTATTAGTGAGATGATAGAAGATACATTCCCACCTTATGTTTTTAATAGAGACTGTTATGTTTTTAACACATTAAATGTAGAAAATAAAAGTGAAGTTTTATTCAATCATTCGAACATTGGTCCTAACGAGTCGGATAAAAAGCCGAAGAATTGTATGACTAGAAAAAAACTCTTAATAAGAGGAACTGTTATGATATTTTCACAGTAGTTATTGATTAAAACAACACATAATCTAATGTTGAAAAGCTTTTCTATTTGAAATCATGTTTGTCAGGTGAAGCATTGAGGGTGATTGAGAGTACAGAGTAACCAATGAGAACTACAAGATTACATTAAATATGTTGAAGGAGAGATTCAACAATGAAGAACTCATTACAAATACTAATATTAAAACATTGTTTCACTTAGGATGCTGTTGTCAAAAACTAAACAAAATATACGATTACACGAATCTTTAAGTATGTTAAAAAAAGATTTTGATTTGATGAATATTTATTTAATTTCGGAAAAGTTCGGTAATTTAACCAAATTAGCATTAGAATATCACAAACCAAACAACAAACTGATAAATTTGGAATTTGACCTTCAGCAATAATCAATTGAAGCCACAAAAACCAATGCCGAAGCCAAGTTTCATCACATTTCAAGAATCAGTATAAAAAAGAAATTGTATAGTTTGTGGTAAGCAATACAACTTCTTATTTTTTTGTCAGAGATTCTAGACATTATATTTAGTAGATAAACTAAAACATGTAAAAGAATCAAAGGTTTGTTTTAATTGTTTACGACCAGGTCATAAATCTAGAGGTTGTAAAAAATGCAATAAAATCCATACTTTGTTACACAAAGATTAGTTAACGAATTTTGAATCAGAAAAAGAATTTCATTAAGAATCAAATGCAGCAATATGTAGTGTGAATCATCGTTAATACCAACAGGTATATTTGGTAATAGCACCAACTGGGTAACATAAAGAACTTTGTTAGATATTGCATCATATTCGAATTTTATTACAAAACAAACTGTCGATTGGTAGAAATTAAAACCGTTTCGATGCTCGAATTTCTCATGCTATTCGTTTGACTGTTGCTTCTAAAGATACTACATTTGCTAGATCATCGGAGTTTTTGGTTATTGATTATTTCACAAGATTGGATTATTCATTCTTGAAGAAATAACGCTTGCTAATCCAAGTTTCCATGAAAGAGGTTTAATTTATATGCTTAATGGGGCAGAACAATTTTGGGAGATTATTGGTAACAAAAAATTGCACTTGGGAGACAATCTTCCTTTTAATCAAGTTACTGTATTTGGAAAGATAGTGAATAGAGAGTTATATCAAGATTGTCTCATATAGGCAATGCTATTAGTACATTTTTGATCAAATGAAGATCTACACGATTCGCCATCAAAATTTTGTAGTTTGGAACATTTTGAAACAAAACATGTTGTAACATTACAAGATGAAAAAAGCAAAAATATATTTAAGCGGTCAACCTTTGGAAATCATCCCGAAAGATTTGAAATTGAATCTTCGGCTACTGGAAGACATCACTAACTGTAAGAAGATTTTACGCTTTGGAAAAGACTTGTTACACCAGAACTGTTTCAATAATGTAAAGGATTTAGAATGACACCTTTTTATTTTGTTCATTATACACTACACCACAAGACCACAAAATCAGAGTCGTATTTAATGCATCATCCAATACAAACACAGAGATTTCATTGAACGACCCAATGTTGGACCCAATGTTTATAATGATTTGTTTACAATATTGAATATTCGCTTTTGAAATTATTCATACATTTTCACTACTGACATTGAGAAAATGTTCAGCCGAATACCTATTAATGTCAAAAATATTAATTATTTGGAGAGAAAATCTTGATAAGAACATAAAAGAATATAATTTATTAACCGTTACATACACAACAGTTTCTGCACTATTCTTAGCTTCAAGAATCATTCAACAACTAGTAATGGAAATACAAGAAAAATTTCCATTAGCAGCGGAACATGTTAGATAAGACAATATATGTGGAAGACATTACGGCAGAAGCAAACACTTCAATTACAGCAAGAAATTATAAGCATATTTAATACAGTAAGATTTAAATTACACAAACGGAATTCAAATTCTTTTTATTACAAGAGAAATAAACAGTTCAAACCAAGTTGTCAAATTCCTTCATAACTGGAAAGCAAAACAAGGTTTAGTTTGGAGTAAAATTGAAGATGCGTTCTTGAAGAAGTTTTACTCTCACCAACAGGAAAGTGAGATTGCCACCGAATAATCATACTTTCGTTCATTGCTACTTTTCCTTAGGACTTACAGCATTAGTTACTGTTAACGCAAAACTCATAATGTAAACCCTATCAAAATGCAGCTATTCCAGAATAATTACCCAACAATTGGAATAATTAGCAATTAAGCATTAATACATCAAAACCTTGACAGTAGATAAACATAAAGGAACCAACAAAGTTTAATGCATTCTTTTTTGCATGAGTTTTGTGACGCTACCAGTAAAGTATACGGGACAGTCTTCTTTCTGCAGAATGAAAATGAAAGTAATAAAACGTGCTTGAAAGTTATATCTTAATCATGTGTAGCACCTATAAGGCTAATCACCTAGACTAGAATTGTGTGGAGTGGTTTTGTCGGCTAAATTAGCAGCTAAAATTTTATCTATACTATATAATATAAATTTAAAATAAATCAGGCATATTTATGGACGGATTTTATGATAGTATTAGCATGGTTGGGTGACAATCCGTCGAAATCGAAACTATTTGTTGTACATCAAGTAGCAGAAATTCAGGGAATTAACAAAGGAATTTAAATGGAGTCATATTAGAGTAGATCAAAATCCAGCAGACTGTTTATCAGGAGGTGGAATGGACCATCCTCGTTAATTCTTAATCATGATCAATTGCCCAAAGATAAATTTAAAGTAGATGATATCGTCGGGGATGTGCCAGAAGCAAAGAAAATGTCAGATGCAGTAATATTATTAACAACACAAACCTCATATTTATTTGGCGATTGTTGACTCCAGGTTCATTGTGTATATCAATAATAAAAGAAGAAGGAAAGAAAATCCTTTTTTTCACAATGATATAAATATTTATTTATTTCTTTTCAATCTGTACTACACGTGTTTCGCTTTTTTCTTAAAAGCGTCATCAGGTACAACTGTATTAAATTAAAATTAGAAAAGTTAAAAATAAGTTGATTTTATGAAATAAAATATAATTACCGTCAGTTACATCAGAGGTTGCAAGAAATTAAGCGAAGAGAAAAATGCGAAGACATTGGATGATCCTGAACTCTCGTCATTAAACGTTGAAGAAGCAAATACCATTCTTTTATTTAATTTAAAATTATTTGAAAAATATGAAATTTTGAAATATTGAAGTTAACAAACAGATTGGTTGGTAATTTACAATACAATACAATACAATACAATTTATTGCCACCAAGATATACAATAAAAGAAAAAAAAAAGTACACATCATTCCTTAACATTGGTACAAGGTTAACAAAAGGTCGATTTATCGCCAGAGGCGATGTTTTCAAAACGACCCAATCAGCAATGTATGT
The DNA here is from genome assembly GCA_036711965.1 of Onthophagus sagittarius. Taxonomy (NCBI): domain Eukaryota; kingdom Metazoa; phylum Arthropoda; class Insecta; order Coleoptera; family Scarabaeidae; genus Onthophagus; species Onthophagus sagittarius. The sequence continues at coordinate 45,521,841 of JASERS010000004.1, forward strand.
TAAAAAAAATAAATTGATATGGCGAATATAAGTAAAAAAAAATAATAAAATTTATGTATAAAGTATTAGAAAAAGAGTACGCAAGAACAAGAAGGAAAGACACTCGAATTAAACAAAAAAAAATGATTGGAGAAGAAGAAATAAAGCTGTCAGCTGAGAACGGAAAGAGAAGAGGCAGATTAAATCAGGAAACAGTCTGAGACAACTGTTGTGACAACAAGCGATCTTTAAGCGATGCTCTGAATACAGAAAAACTACGGGCTTCCCGCAACTCAGTGGGTAAGTTATTCCAGAGAGTTATAGCTTGCACTGTGTATGACCCGTGATATATTTCGGTACGATGAATCGGAAACATGAGTGAGACACCAGATTGTGCTCTAGTTGGAAGACCGCGAGAGGCCATGAACTCAAATGTAGTGAACAGATAGATTGGAGACTGAGAGGAAAGAATCTTGTATAAGGTAGTTAGTATACGGAAAGATCTACGGTTCTCAACGGTAAGCATTTCGAGGTGATTACGATAAGGTGTAACATGCTCACATTTTCTCAGATCGAAGATAAAGCGCACACAATTATTTTGTAACCTCTCTAATTTGTTACGAAGACCAATCGAAAGGTCCAGGTATACGGTATCGGCATAGTCCAAATGGGGAAGAATTAAAGAGTAACAAAGGTTACGACGAACAGTAGGTGGAACGAAACAACCAAGCTTGCGTAGGGAGTAAAAACAGAAATAGACCTTCCTACAGATAGACTGAATCTGGGGCTGCCAGGACAATGCAGAATCCATCATCACACCCAAGTTTTTAACAGTTCGAGAGAATTGTATAATATTACCGTCAAGTGACAAATAGGTATTGTTAAGGGAGTAAAATTTTGTTACCAGAGGCCTTGACCCAAAAGCAATAGCCTGAGTCTTTGCCACATTTAAACCCAAACCATGGCATCTAGACCAGTCCAGAACGCTAGCAAGATCCCTATTAAGCCGCATCACCGCTGCTGGAAGTGTATCCACAGCTGCAGTTGTATAAATTTGGAGGTCATCTGCATATAGTGAAAGTTGCACTTAATTATTTTAGAAATGGAGTTTATAAATACTGAAAATAGGAGTGGACCCAAGACACTGCCCTGGGGCACACCACAGTGGCTTGCAACTATAGACGAAGATGATGAGGAGTCACGTACACACAACGAACGATTAGAAAGGTACGATTGAAACCACGCGACACAGCTCGACGAAAAACCCACAGAAGAAAGAATTGCCACCAACAAACCATGATCAACAGAATCAAATGCCTTGCTGAAATCGAGCAAGACCAATAAGGTCAAACGCCGATCATCACAACCACGTCTAATATCATCAGTAATCTTGATGAGCGCCGATGTCGTGCTATGGCCTGACCGAAAACCTGATTGAAAATCAGTGATAATTTTATGCTCATCAAAATACTGCTGCATCTGCATATATACCAAGCGCTCTAGTGCTTTAGAAATTACAGAAATAATGGATATAGGACGAAAATCACTTAGACAAGTGGGACATTTAAGTTTAGGTATGGGTACAACGTAAGCTAGTTTCCAAATAGAGGGGAAGGTCGATGTCTCAATGGAGAAGTTAAATATGTGGAGTAGTGGAGGAATGATTACATCCAAAATAGGAAGGAGCTGCTTAATGCTGACACCATCAGCACCAACACTAGTGGACTTAGAATGACTGAGAGCCTGGCGGACTTGAAGCTCGTCAAACAGCTCCAAGGAAAATTTGGAATTGACATTAGCAGAGGCAATAATAGCGGTAATAGTTGATGCCTTAACTGAGTCATCGAGAGTAATGGGAGATTCGGCAAAATAATTGACGAGAGAATCACAATCAAAACCACCATGATAAGAAGGTGATTCAACCACACCAAGCGAACGCATAGTTTTCCAGAAAGTGTTAGGGGTAGCATAAGACAATTTCCGATAAATATACAATTTTTTTAAGTTCTTACAACGGTGGTTGCAGCGGTTACGCAAGGTACGGTAGGTTTCCCAGTTAGCATTGGATGGATGTCTTCGAAGAAGAGTTTTTGCAGCATTGCGTCTGCGCATAAGATCTTTAACCTCACCATTGAGCCAGGGCGCAGGTAAGTGCTTTGTTTTGCGTGGAAGCAAAGGGGCATGACAATCATACAATTCCCTGAGCTGCGTATTGAAGTAGTTAACCTTTTCGTTGATATCCGACATGCGGTATAATTTAAACCAATCGATCGTCGAAGCATCAGACATCAATGACTCGCTGTTGATTCCACTGTAGTTTCGAGTCGGAATAGAACGTTTAGGTATCACACAACGTCCAATCTCAAGTATGTAATTTAATACCTTTCTTTGAAATTTTTTGTTAAAAGAATTAAATGTGTTTTTTGTTTGACATTATTAATGTTGAAATGCAAAAGTCTGAATTATTATTAGTGATAAAACATTAATAATGAACGCTGATTTGAAATTTTTTGTTTTTTAATTTTTTTAAAAAATTTTTTTAGATTAAGGTAAATTTATTAAAAAAAAATTTTTAATTTCTGGCTGATTTTTATTCATCTTTGATACTATCATTTTTAACTTGTTTGATTGACATTTTATATTTTATTTATTTTAGAAATGTTCTTCATCTAATTTTTACTTTTACTTGCAAAAGAAATAACCATTACAGTCACGCCGCCCTTGGGCTTTAATAATAATTTAACGTTAACATCAGCGTTCATTATTAATATTTTATCACTAATAATAATTCAGACTTTTGCATTTCAACATTAATAATGTCAAACAAAAAACACATTTATTTCTTTTAACAAAAAATTTCAAAGAAAGGTATTAAATTACCAACCAATCTGTTTGTTAACTTCAATATTTCAAAATTTCATATTTTTCAATAATTTTAAATTAAATAAAAGAATGGTATTTGCTTCTTCAACGTTTAATGACGAGAGTTCAGGACCAATGTCTTCGCATTTTTCTCTTCGCTTAATTTCTTGCAACCTCTGATGTAACTGACGGTAATTATATTTTATTTCATAAAATCAACTTATTTTTAATTTTTCTAATTTTAATTTAATACAGTTGTACCTGATGACACTTTTAAGAAAAAAGCGAAACACGTGTAGTACAGATTGAAAAGAAATAAATAAATATTTTTGTCATTGTGAAAAAAAGGATTTTTTTTCCTTCTTCTTTTATCATATTTATTTGATCGATTCTCTAAAATGTCACGTTTAGAGTGAGTTATTGCATATTGCTTAGGATTTTTGAAGAACTGCCGATAAAGAATAGTTCATTTTATTAATAAATCTAACACAAGAGTTTTTTTTGGTTCAGAACTACTACACTTACAGAGATAAAATAATGTTCATCGAAACAGCAAAATTTTATCGATAAACCCGCTTATAGACCATAATAAAAGCATACGAGTAGGAGGCAGCATACAAACTCATTACATCTCTTTGAACAAAAACCTCCACTAATATTTCCCGCAAATTATAAATTAACTCATTTAATTATTGAACAAGAATACATTAGACTACTTAATGCAGGACCTCAGGCAGTCGTAACCAGCTTAAGAAAACATTATTGGATCATACAAAGAATGTCTCAAATTTGAAAAATGACATAAATGTATTACATGCTTTAAATTGCGAGCTCAATGTAGTCAACAACTTATGTCTACTTTTCCAAAGGAAAGAAGAATTTGCTCCCTTCGAAAGAGTTACATTGTTTTTTTTGTATGTTTATCTAGGAGAGCTATACACGTACAATTGATCAAAGATCTCACAACAGAAGCTATTTTGGTAGCGTTAAACAGAAGATTTATCTCCAGACGTGGAGAACCGGTGAAGAATTTTAGTGACGATGTAAGTAACTTCAAAGGTGTTAAAAATAAAAAGAACGAGTTTTATAAATTCTTCAATAATGAGCAAATTGCTTACTGAATGGGCATTAAATGAAAATTCAGACCACCCAATTCACCACACTTTGGTGGAATTTCAGAAGCCGGAATTAAATCAACTAATACCATTTAAGAAGAACATTGAAAGATTCAAATCTAGCATATGAAGAAATGTAGACAGTATTGGTCCAGGTAGAAGCTTGCCTCAATTCACGACCATTCTGTGCTATTCTCTCCATAACTTTTAGTAGAACCCATAAATAGACGTTAATAAACAAATGTTTTGGAAAAAATTGTTAAACGATATTTAACACATATTCAGAACGGTTCAAATAGAGAACTACAAATCCAAATTTAAAATAAAGAAGAATTGTTTTGATGAAGGAAGACAATGTACCTCCACTAAATTGGCTACTTGCAAAAACCAAAAAAGTACTTTTCGTTGATGACAACAACGTGCAAGCTGTTACAGTAGTGACACCATCTGGACAAGAATGTCAGCTGCCTGTAGTCAAAATTGATCCACTCCCGTTGGATGATTCAGAAGTAGAAACTGAAAGTTAAATCCTCAAGACCCAATTTTAACTAAACCGATAACTAAGTAACTTATCTCAATCCCACCCAACTCAAAGGCTTGTCCAATTTTGGCACAAACCAATAAATTACTAATTCATGAAGAATTTAAATAATCTTACAGAAAAAGTTTTCTTTTCAGACAGTTTCAAAGTTTATCCGAAGTTTCTCTCCTTATCAAGTTGGAGAAAATTCTTAATTACTCTTCTAAGCAAGTCATTAAAAGAAAATACATTTTAATTTAATTAACGAAAAAATTGCAAATGATGTTTAATCGTTAATACGTAGCTACCATCAAAGAAACGGTGGAAATTTTTCTTTCGTTTTATGCGATTTGAACGAAACCTGTTAACTTCACACCAGCCTCTAATTAGCAATTAATTTTATCAAAAAACTGCGAGTTGGTTACTTGCATTTCTAATCAATTTCAAAGACACTCCTTCGACGAAGGAACTAGAATTATCGCTATCACTTGAACAAACACTGGACCTGGAGTTAGAATCATTCGGATTTAACCGTCTTTTAGTTAACATCTGTTAAGACAGTCAGTTCAAGCATACAATAATCTAAAGCCGTATCCACACTACGTGCTTCTTGGTCAGTAATTGCAAAGTATTTGACAAATAGGGAGTAGTGTGCACGAAGACACGCATATACTTGAGGAGTTACGTTACCTTCGTATGTTGGAAAACAGCGTAAAACGGCCTAATAACATTTACACCCGTACAACATTTTTAATGGCTTTATCTAGATTGTAGTTTCCATTTTCAATATCATCTCTTTCTTCCTAATTCAATCCCGGTACATACTGCGAACGTTTTTATCGAACTATTTTGAATTAAGACTTGATAATGTTTCTAGGAGAATTGATACTGTTTAAAGAAGACCAGAAATATTTCTAAGAGATATGATTTTGTTTTAGAAGGTTTAGAATGTTCCCAGAAGACTTAACAATGCCTCTGGGAGGCTTCAAATATTTTCACAAGAGTTGCTATTGCTTCGAAAAGACTTGATTTTATTTCTAGAATACTTGATATAACTTATAGCAGACTTGAAATGGTTTTAGACGACTGTTTCGGAAGACTTAATATTGTAAAAGACTTGATACTACTTCTAGATGATTTGATACTAATCCCAGAAAACTTGAAATACTTCCAGAGGACTTGATACTGCTTCTAGATACTTGAAATGCTTGCAGGCTTGATATTGCTTCTAGAAGATTTGAAATAATAATAATAAGATTATTCAGGCTTCATCATATACAAACAGTACTAACAAAAAATATATTCCATTATATATAAGGTTATGAACTTAACGAATTTCAGAAGAAAATATATATATATATATAAAATATATATATATATATATATATATATATATATATATATTCGTAATGCTTCGCGGATGGAAAAGTATGTGTTTTGGTTGATCCGAGGTATCATCCGTTCATCTTCTTGGTTGTTCCCTGTGGACAGGGGCAGACGTTTCGCCAAGATCTCACTTGGCATTTTCAGTGCTTTGTCGTAGTCTCCTGTTGACAGACTGAGGTACTGCGGTGCTCTGGCTCCTTTTTATAGTAGGTCGTCTTGGTCGTAGGTGCTAACGATTGGTCGGGGGTGTGGTGGTGGGGGTGTTTATGTCCGACGTGACGTGAGTCGTGGGTGGTGGGGGGAGGTCATTGACCTGTCGTACGGCGATTAACGGTCCTGGGGATTTTCCACCGGATATGGCTTTGATGACGTCATCCATGGGCGAGAAAAGGCCACTGACCCGCTGTCCGGTGATTGCTGGACCTGGGCTGCTCCCACTGGACGCTTCAAGAATGATAGGCAGCTCGGCGTCCTGCCGTTCCGAATTGGATGGTCCTTGCCTCAGGAAAGCAGCCCTGGGCCTGGAGTGCTCTAGGACCGTTCTCCACGCTGCTGACAAGTGTAGGGCATCATCCCTCTTGTTGAGGGAGCCGTTCTTCGCTATTTCAATGGATTCCCGGATCAATCTGGTTCTCCAATGCGGAACGTTGGCTACCTCTTGCAACCCTCGAAATTGATGGTATGGCCTGTGTCCAGATGGTGGCGGAAGAGAGCAGAAGTGATACCTCGGATCAACCAAAACATATATATATATAGATATATATTATATTATATATATATTTATATATATTTGAAAATGACAAGTACATGCCTAGGTAATATAAAATACATTAAAGCCTGAATTTAGGAGGAGTTCAGGTAATACTTAAAACACATACTATACCATAGAGCGCTCAAAAAACAGCATACTAGCATCTCATCCCACGAGGCCACCAAGCACGAGTCTATCCACCCAAAACCCAGCCTCGTATAGATTTCTTAAATCGGTTCAAGGGTAGACACACTAAATATTTAGCAAGATTATTATAAACAGATGTAATTTGGTATGAAAAACATCTCTTAAAAAATTCCAAACCATGGGAAGGAGGAGTTAACCTACCCCTGAACCGGATATTGGCATTGTGTACGTCCGTTCTGAGGGGACTCCGCTCCGTTATAATCAAAAAAAACATGCTTTATGAACATACCGACGGGACTTCATATTCATCCATTTAAATTTCCTATAAGCAAAAGATCATGAATGAGACATGATCATACTTTCTTAAGTCAAAGGTCAGCCGGACACAAGAATTCTGGAGCTTTTGAATTTTCTGCTGATGACGGTAGTCAATAAATGAACCGTAAACGCTATCGCAATAATTAAAATGTGATAAGACGAGAGAGTCACACAAGAGTTTTTTAACAGAATTTGTAAGGCAATGTTGATTACTGAAAATCAATCTCAGAGAGCCATAAGGTTGCTTCAACAGCACATTAACATGTTCCCTAAACTTTAACGATTTATCAATAACTAGGCCAAGGTTCCTAACAGACCCACTCAGGAGGAGTGGCACATCTCCCACCAAATGTAATAGAATCTGTCAATAAAGATACTTTCCAGTTTAGGACCAAATAGAATCATTTGAGTTTTCCTTTCATTAATTCTAAGACAGTATTCCTGAGCCCCTGTGATGATATTAAAAAGATCGCGTTTAAACTCATTAAGCCCCTCTTCAAAGTGGCTTTCAGGGAAGGACAGGTAGATCTGAGTGTCATCAGCATAATAATGAATCTTGCAAAAATCGACAAAGCTGTTAAAATTTATAGTATAAATCTTAAACAAGGTGGGCCCCAATACCGAACCCTGCGGCACACCAGACTTGATCTGTAACGGACCAGTGACGTTGCCCTCAATACTGACCGATTGAATTCTACCTTTAAGGTAGTTGAAGAAAAAATTCAGCACGGCGGAGTCGGCACCAATATGCTTAAGAATAGACAGTAATAAATTATGGTTATGTGTATCAAACGCCTTCGAGATGTCCAGCAATCCTACCAGGGTCAACTTATTGTAGTCAGTAGCTATGACAATGTCGTCAACTATGTTATTCAGAGCAGACTCACGTCCATGACCCTCCCTGAAGCCTGATTGGTTCGCCGGAATGATGCGCTCGGAGTCCAGGAAGTCTATCAACTGGCTGTTAACAATCTTTTCCAAGACCTTGGACAAAGAACACAATATACTTATGGACCTCAAGAAAGAATAATCAGCGGGATTAGACACTTTAGGTATCGGAATGATAATCGATTTTTCCACACTGAAGGAAAAACACCTTCCAGCAGACAAGTATTAATTATTTTTACTATATGAGATAAAATTACAGGACAAGCCATTTTAATAAAATGAATTCCGATACCATCCGCACCAATAACATTCGACCCTACGCTCTGTAATACTTTCATGATAGAACTTTCTGAAATGAGACTAAATTTAAAGGTATTAAGGCCAAACTTAGAGTTGTTGAAAATGTTCATCAGTTTATCAACTTTACAATCACCAAAGCACTGGGACTTCAAAAAATAGTCGTTTAGTTCAGAACAGTTTTTTAAGATATTTGGCAAGGAATGATCCTGAAGTTTAAGTAGATTATTTCGACGTAGCACTTTCCACGGATTAGCAGAATTTTGGATTTCATGAGTCATAAAGGCACGCTTCTCATTTTTAATAGAATTATTCACCAGATTCCTCAAATCCTTATAATAATTCCAATCGGCCAGATTCTTTGTTCTTTTATATTTAGAAAAGGCTTTATTTCTTAAGTCCTGCATAAGCCGAACATTATCAGTAAGCCACGGGCAAGGGACGTGGTCACCAGAAACCTTAATGAGCGGGGCAAATCTATCAATAGCCAAAGTTAACAAACAATTAAATAAATTTACTTTCTCATCGATATCACGTAAGTAAAATATATTGTCAAGAGGAAGAGTCCGCAAGAAGGCAAAGAATGCTTTCAGAAGATTTGATATCGCCTCTGGGAGAATTTAAAAACCTTCAAAAGACTTGATATTGCTTTTGAGTACTCGATATTGTTGCTAGATGACTTGAAATGCTTCTCAAATTTTTCCAACAGGCTCGATACTGCCTCTGGAGGACTTAATACTGCTTCCGAACGACTTGAATTACTTCTAGAATATTTACTGCTGCCTCTAAAAGAGTTGATACTGCTTCTAAGCAATTGAAGCCTGATTGATATTGCTTGCAGAAAACTTGAAATGCTACCAAAAACGTAACAAAAACACAAAATAGGAACTTCAAAAAAACAAATTAATTGAATTTAAATATTCTTCAAGTTGTTTGAACTAAATCTTATCTGCTAATATCGAACATATTTTCATTACAAAATAACAGGCGGTAGAAAAATCGTTGCAAATATTTTAAATTTTTCTTTATTTCGAGATTTTCAAAATGCCCGGAGTTCTTACTGGTCCCGGACCTATCATTCCTTTCATAAAGTCCTGGGATTGACTCGAAACCAAATACCTGAACTGGACACAGATTTATGATGCTATTCAGTATGTATATGAAGTATGGAATCAATTCGTTGTAAATTCCAGAGACATTCTTAGAAAAAGAATGACTGGACATTTATGTTATATTTATCAATGTATATTTCTTCAATATTTCAGTAAATGTCTATGAAGCGTCAAGAGAATTTTAGATAAACAAACAACAAATTTAGATAATTCTTCTTCGTTTTAGATGAATGATCTAAAACGATCTATATATGTCTGAATGGATTGACTAATCCTACTTCGGTTTTAATTTAATCAGCAACATAGTTGCAAATGCTGTTTAATCGCTAAAACGTACCCATCATCACAGAAACGATTAAAATGATCATTTCGCTTTATGCGACTCGAACGAAACCTGTTAATTTCATATCAGCTTCTAATTAGCATCTATCTTTATCAAAAAGCTTCGAGTTGGTTACTTGCATTAATAACCAATTTATGTGATACTTCTTCGACGAAGTCCGAATGAAAAAAAGTTGAAGTTGTTGTGAGAATTGAAGCGTGAAAGGTGTATATTGAAAAATGTTTTAGAGCTAAAGTTGTCTGGACACTACAGGTCGTTCTGTTAATTATTTCTTCTGGGAAGGTTGCGTCGCCCTTGGTTTTTGATGGACAACGTCCATATTCGTAACGCCACCGTTATAATTTTATTCAATTAACCGTGTCCCAAACACCAAATCGACGAAAAAAAATGCTTGATGTGTCTGTCAAGATTAAAAGGAAAATGCTCCGGGCGGCGACCTTGCAAGGATTTTATAATTGCCTATTATAATCTGCACTACGTTCTGATTGTTTCTGCCTATATAATTAATTTAGTCCGTAATTTATTTGCGATTGTTTGTTAAGCTTAATAAACACATTCTTTCGTTAAACGGCATGGCACCGGAGGCTTATTTTACCTATATAAAAGTTAAAATTAGCAACTAGGTGAACGGTAACGTCGTCTCGCGTCATTTGTAATTCAAATTTTCCCCCAGTTTTTTGCGATATCTGTTTCGTTTTAATTACTATTGACATAATATCGAACGTGGTAATAATTTTCCTTATTACCTTCCGCGATTTAAAGAAAACAAAGTCTTAAGTTGGTTAAAAAGGAAACTTTCACCACAGCGTCGAAAAATTAAGATGCACGCACCTGGTTTTTGGCCGTCGATGGGAATTTATTGTGCGAACTTACATAATTGCTAGTTTCGTAAACAAGACGTTTATTTTGGTCATGCCACGAACGTAATGAGATCAATAAACGTCCGATAACCGTTGAACAAATTTTACTTTTCAAGTAATAATTAACTATAATTATCCTCTTGATAAAGTTATAATCGCACTAAACCCTACAGATATCACGCAACACCACAGGGCATATTAATAAAAGACCACGTGTTGATCCATTATGTTATAGCACGTAATTACGGTCGTCATTGACCGTCACCGCTTTTTTTTGTGATGGAAATTTTTTTTGTGAGACCGACAATATTTTACCTCGAACCATAAACTCGTGCTATTACTCATTACTGAACGATGAATCGTACCAATTATTTATTCCTCAATTACTTGGAGAAATTTGCACGAACCTAAGTACCTAATTAACTAAAGCCTGCAGACGGCTTCCTACAAAGACCGTGTAGGTAAATATCGCTAATTACTACCCGAGAATAAATCATTCAGCTTATTGGTTATATCGAGTGATTAATATCACGTTTACAAACCTCTTTAACTAACGCAATGTGTATTCAGGCTATTGAATAAAATTCTATGCAAGATTCTTATAGTAATGAGATAAAAAGATTTTAATCGAATATTAAACTATTTACAATTAATTCTGAAATGCGCTGAATAACAATAAATCTAGAATTAATACTTCACGAAGAAGTTCTAATGTTAACTCTAGTTTCAGTTATTATTATTAGAACTAAAACTAAAAATAATATGTATTAAATTTAGATTTAAAATCATTCGGGTTTAGCTGTCTTAAGAGTCGTTCGGCATATCCGAAGCTTTTAGATCTAACATACAACTTTTAGATTAAACATACAACAATCAAACGATGGAGTCAAAACTAATTAGAATTATCATTATTCGGGTTTAGTCGAACGTCTTTCAATACAGTTAAAACTAGAATAAACGCTAGACCTACTAGAACTAGAATCATTCGGGATTAGCCGAAGGTTTTTCAAAACGGCTAAACCCGAATGATTCTAGTTCTGGATCTAGTGTTAGTTCAAATGATTATGCCAGTTCTACTTTCAATTGTTATTACGCATCACGTAATTATTTACGATCATTGAACTAAAACTAGAACTAACACTAGACCTAGAACCAGAATGTTGCGGTCTTCACACGCACGGCTATACCCGCATAATTCTAGTTCTAGGTCTAGTGTTTGCTCTAGCTTTATGTCATCCACTGTTAAGTCTGTTAGATCTAAACAACCCAAAACTTAAATTTTAAAGTTATCAGTCTCTATGACAAGCATGCCCTACTGCGACGCAGGATGAGACATCCGCCCGCACCCTGTTTAAGTGATGAAATAATATCTCTGATGAGAGTGTATTCAAAAAAGTGTAGAGTATTCTAACTACTACTAATTATGAAAACTACATAATCTTGCATATCCTTTGCAATCTCCAATCTAGAAATACTAAGAAAATACATTCCTACCGGAAACTATCCAATGCTAGTTCGAGGACACTTTCGAAAGTTATGCATTATTAATTGGCTAGAACACTCCTCTAATCATTGATGTTGAGGTTAAGATGACTACTATTACTGAAATTCTTGCCTCACCTAAATCCTTCTCTTTCTCCTTTGTTCTGGTCACCGCATCAGAAGTCCGCGATGCCTTGAATTATTCTAGGTCTACTGGTGTGGAAGCTGATGGAGTTGGTCTCAAACTTTTTTTTAACATTTCTCTTGAATGAATCTCATTCCCTTCAATCTGGAAGGTTGCTCATATTGTCCCAATACCTAAATCAAAGTTCCTCAAGGTTAAATGATGTTCGTCCTATTTCCATTTTATCAGTTCTATCAAAAGCTTTCGAGCGCATTGTTTACTTATTAGTGTTCGAGAGGATTTTTAAAAGTTTAATTTGCAAAGCACCTGGTTTTTGAAACTTGTGTGGTGGGTTTCAATATATCTTAAATAGGATCAAATATCGGTCGGATGTGTAAAATTTCATAGCATAACAACAGCGCTTATTAAAACAACAGATGATATTAGGTATGGATGTGACAAAGATCACATGCATACCTAATATCATCCTTATCATCCTTATGTTACTTGATTTCAGCAAGGTATTCGATTCGGTACTTCTTCATGTTTATTTTGCTTTCGATGTTATCTTTCCTGTCGTTTGTTCTGTGTGCCTGCTGATTCTGAGCTCTCGTCTACTTGTGATATTAGATGTGATGTATGTAATTTTTATTAATGCGGTTACTCATTACAGTTCTTGTAATTATCATGTGTATGCTGATGATGTCCAAATTTGTACTACAACTACTGATAATTTTCCGGAAGCAATTGCACGACTCATTCATAAACTTTCCAATATTTTTCTTTGGTCTAAACGCTATGGCCTTAAATTAAATGGTGCTAAAGCCTAAGTAATTACGTTTGGTGGTCTTATGCACTTAATGCATGACGGTAACATTATTCAGCTATCAGATACAGTTAGAAACCTTGGGTTAATTTTGGGCTCTATAATGTCCAGGAAACTTCAAATTCAATCTATCTGCAAAATCATTCTATCATTGTTTCCACTCGTTGAAAAGTCTCCGTCGTTTCCTTCCTTTCACAGTCCGTCGTAATCTTTGAAACAAACTACAAAGACTTCAGAACAACTGCATATGTTATATCTTTGATCTCGACAGATCTTAAGCTGTCAGACCTATAGATCAATTCGTATATTGACTATGTTATACAATGTTCTTCACAATCAGACACCAAGGTATCTGTAGTGTATATTTTCTGTGTGACGATCCCTTATAAGATTTTTTGTTATTGCAGCAACCCCATTGAAACCAGATGATTTTATATACGATATAAATTCTCTGTAGCAGTCGTGTCCACTTTTGACAATTTTTCTTTTGCAACTCTGTGTATTTTGATCCCATGCTAGTCGATATAAACCGCTATTTCCCAATTACCGGCGTTTCATGATTTTTTTGACGAATGACGAACGGTTTCGCGATTGACATGAAATCAATAAAATTTTCTCGCATTTTGGTATGGAGTGTAATTGCACATGATGGACATACATGTCAGCTGCGTGTATAGCAGCCCATAATGGATCAACGATACTTAGATGAAGTGCTACAGCCCGTTGTGGTTTAATAACTTTGGCGATGCCTGAGTCTTCTATACATGCAAGACAATCCTCAATCTCACATCGAGCGTGTTGTACAGACCTTTGTAGTAGAGTACCGTATAGGAATGCTTCCATGGTCAACTCGTTTTTCGAATGTGAGTCCGATTGAACATGTTTGGGGTAGGCACCCATCACGCTACAACATAGCCACATATTAACTCCATGCCATGTCGCAGAGTGATGGTACGTACTGTTCACTGACAATACATTCATCATTGCTGCATCCCTTTCCACCATAGTTGTGCTACTCTCCATATAGTTTATCGCCCCCTCTATTGACCATTAAAGATTTATTGACCCACTATCAACCGTTCAAGCTCTATCCACGATATTGACCGCGTTGAGGAACTCTGCTTATGTTCTCGATCCATTGTATCGAGTTGTAGTATAATTCGTTTACTGTGCAGACGATAACAGTTTGGAACAATTTGCCTCTGAGATTAGTAATATTCCTCACTTTATGGCATTTAAAAATCATATATAATGTCATTATTTGCTCGCCATTTATCTGCCTGAGAACTTGTTCTCCTTCTTCTTCTCTTATTCTAGCAACTAACATAACGCACCAGTTTACTCACCATAAGTTTAACGTAGAAGTTTGTTATTTTATTATGTTTCACTCTTTTTAACACAGTATACGGATGATTGATTGGGTCCTTTGGATAACGTACACGTAGCGATATTCTTCGATAGTCTGTGAATCGAAAATCTTAATGTTAAAATGTTGTATCATGCTTCGTATGGTTTCAGGAAGCACTTAAATGAAACGAAGATATGTGGCAACATTGCATTTGTACAGTGTTACAGTGTTAGATTCTGAAAATCAATCTATGAATACATTTTCTCGGCAATCCATCTCAAAGTACTAATCAAAATTATAATATTAATTACATTCATAAAAAAAATAATTAACATTTTTTTCAAAATCTGTAATGACTTGAATGACAAAACTGTAAATAATGTTGTGTAAATGAATACATTTTCTTTAGTTGTATTTTTATTACGGCAATGTGTTTTATTATTATTATTATTATTAAACAACCGACTCGAAGGAGTATCTAAAATTGATTAGAAATGCAAGTAACCAACTCACAGTTTTTTTGACAAAAGTATATGCTAATTAGAAGCTGGATGGAAGTTAACAGGTTTCGCTCGAGTCACTTAAAACGAAATGAACATTTCAACCGTTTCTTTGATGATAGGTACATTTTAGCGATTAAACATCATTTGCAATTTTTCGCTAATTAAATTAAAATGTATTTTCTTTTAATGACTTGCTTAGAAGAGTAATTAAGAATTTTCTCCATCTTGATAAGGAGAGAAACTTTGAATAAACTTTGAAACTGTCTAAAAAAGCAACTTTTTCTGAAAGACTATTTAAACTTTTCATGATTGGGCAATTATTTAGTTTGTGCCAAATTTGCGTAGTTTTTGAGTTTGATTGGGTTGAGTTGCATGCTTTAGAGTTGAGTAAGAACTAAGTAACTAATTAGTTATCAATCTTTATTAAAAGTGGGCCTTCAGGGTTTAACTTTCAGTTTATTCATCCAGATCATCCAACGGGAGTGGACAAATTTTGAGTATAGGGCTTTGAAATTCGTTTCAAGATACTGTCATTATTGTAACAACTTGCACGGCGTGGTTATCACCGTAACGTACTTTTTTGGTAACTTTATTTTTGATAATAAAAATAATCCAAGTCTTTAATGGATAGTGGGCCAATATTTCAGTACTTCAACACAGGTTTTATCCTGAAAATAAAAAAAGGGTCTCCCTCAAATCTTTTTGCTGCAAATGGTACAACTATTATTACTTATTGAAAGAGAAAGATCACTATATAATTAAATTTACACAAAAATTTTCCATTCATATTCACACTTACGAAATATTGGTTGATATCAAAAATAAAAGATTAATTTATTCAATAACTAACCTTGTTTCTATTGGCTCTATTATCAAAAATTCAATGTCAACACCATTTTTGTTCTCTTGAAACGAAATATGTCAAATTTCTACTAATACTGGAATCATACGGAAAATTAATTTCAACACCAGTTTGGCATAACATTAAATACAAAATTATTACAAATTCTCAATTACCGTTTTGTCATCTTCGTCGTCTAGACGTTCATAATCTAGCCGCCGGCCTTCTTCTGCTGCTTCACCGCTTCACATGGTTCCCAAAAGAGATCTCATCATGTTTCTTATGGAAGTATTCGTCCTTCAGAAGCTATAATTATTGCGATAAGCGATTTTCCCAAGCCTTTCGCAACTGAACTATTGCAACGGTTTCTTGGCATGATATACTTTTATAAGCGCTTCCACCTAATATTTCTACAGTTCTTGCTCCTTTCCATAAGCTTACAAAGAAATTAAATTTAGAACAAATACATCAATCACATCTTAGTCAAAAGAACACGATGTTTCCTTTTGGACTGCGAAGAACATTTCAGCAAGCTACACATTGACTACAGACGCTTCTAGCAATGGCATAGGAGCTGTCTTATCAAAAATATTAATAATAAGAATCATTCATTAGGATTCTTTTCTCAACAATTTTCTTCAGCTCAAGTAAACTACTTTACTTTTGATAGAGAATTACTGTCGCTTTTCTTTAAACATTTTCTACATGGAAATTAATTTGTGATTTATACAGACCACAATCTTCTAAAGTCCGCGCCAGATGTCAAGGTCCCCCACTTTAAAGATCGATATCTTCGAAATCGCTCGCTGAAAAAAAATTGCGATATTGGGTTGGTGATTGAGAAACTGATTTGAATTACATTCTCTATTTTTTTATTATCATTTACCTTATAAAATTTTATTATAATAATCATTGTCATTATTCTTGTATATTAAAAACAAAATTTTGACGAAAATAGTTCCACGCTATTTTGTTTAAATTTATATCCATTATTTATGTCTTATATTCAATTTATAATAAAATAATTTTATCTAAAATTTTAAATGTTATTTTATTTATATGTTGTGGTTATTTTGTATATCTTTTAACTTCGTTGGTCGGAGTGCGCCTCTCCCCGCACGGCTTATTTCTGTTTGTCTTTAATTTATAAGTCCATTAAATCGCTCATAAAAAGTTAGGAAGACCTAATTTTGAAAAACTGATAACGGAATCCAACAAACGACATTATTCAACGCATTTTGGTAAAAATCGCCAAAATTCAACGCATTTTGGTAAAAATCGCGTTGATATCCGCTCGGTCGTTTTCAACATAACCGCATCTTATTAATGCGGATATTGATAAAATAAAGTATGCCTCACATTAAGAACACATCGGGTTGGTCTGAACCAGATTTGAAATTTTTCCATCGAATAGTTTTTGAGAAAAGAAATCGCAAACTAGACAAAGTTGCCGGCATTCTCAGAAATACTACTCTTTTTACTTAACTCGCAATAATAGAAAAACTGGGGATCTGAAAATTTCCAAATTTATGATATGCAGAAATGTTCACTGAGTACAATAAACTTTACCGCAATTTCTTCATCGAACGTTTTCGAAGAAATCCATCTCTAAAGTGAGGGGCCTTAACATCTGGCACGGACAATAGTTCCCTTAAATTTTTCAACACCTGATAAAATTCAAGAATCAAACATTGTGGCGGACACATTTTCCAGAACAAATGTTAATTACACAGCTGACATCCATCGTTAAGTTCTTGACTATTTGATCTAAAAGTAGAACGCTAAGCCTAGAACTAGAACCATTCAAGTTTAGGCGTCTTGAAAGACGGTCATCTAAACTCGAATGATTCTATTTCTAGGTCTAGTTTCAGTTTTAGTTTCGTCATCCATCATTAAGTTCTTGCATGGTAAAAACTAAACTTAACACTAAGATTTCGGATTTAGCGGTCTTAAGAGACACTCAGCAAAATCCGAACACAATAATCTGCTGTTTAGCAACTGAAACTGGAACTGGGATTAGGAACTAGAACCATTCTAATAAAACTAATAATAAAGTTAATTCTAGTTTTAGTTCAATAAACGTATACAATAACGCAATGTGTATGTACTATACCTACTGTTAGTACTAATTCCACTGTAAGCTCTAGTTATATGTCTAAGAAAACTTCCTTAACATCTGGGCCTATAATGCAAATATATTAAGTCGGAACTTTCATTTGAGCATTGATGTTTAATGGTTTAGTCAAGATAAACACATTTAATGCGAAAGTCACGTTCAACAAGAGCGGGATTTTACTGAGAGGTTGCCTTGGAAACATAACGTTAGAAATTCCGAAACTACCTTCCTTATCTAATATATCACCATTTAGTTAACGCGGTGTCGATGTAGGAATGTGCTTTTGTTCTGTTGGTGTGCAACTGCATTACCCTTTAGTTGACTAGGATGTTGTTCCACGGTGAACAATTGGTTCAATTAAAATTGTACGGATTCCCACTTAGCCAAAGTCGTATATTCGCCTTCACCTCGGGTCAGATATCCTAGCAATGCTCGGATTTCTTCCGCGCTACTGGCAACACTAAGTTTTCTCAATCAGACCGTTCAGATCGCGGCCACAATTATTTATTCCATTAACATAAAATAAAGGACCGCATTAAAGGGAACAGCGGTATGCCATTATAAGCAGGATGCAATTTGTAATTGATTTTTTTCAACTTAAGAAAGCGGTACCATTGTGCCATGTATTTGATGATAGGTCTAGATTGCAATGACAATAAATACCTACGATATATTTATGCTCTGATGCAGATTGGCGCTTTGTGTTCGCGGAGAGTAAACTAATGGTAATAGATGTTGGGACAAGGGTGTAACATAATACGTTCTAGATCGTTTGTTTAATTTGCGAATCTGGGCGAATACGATTAACACCGAGTTCGTGGCAAGACACGATACGCGAAGAAAAGGAAATAAATTTTACGACTCTCTCAGAATGCAGATGAAGCTCGGGTAAGTTCGAAACATGTAGGCAATTACTCAGCGTTGCGAGGTTAAAAGGTTAAAGGGTAAATTGGAAACTACTACTCCATAATTTTTATTATTATTACTATATTTAATTTAAGTTGTAATCATCTCTTTACTCAGTTACTTATTTATTACGTAACGAATTCTCACTATCTCACTGCGTTAACGAGCTCAACACTTCTTCTCTTTCTCTTCTCGCCGAAGCATTGTCCTTAAAAGTCCGCTAATTAATTGGATTGCATTAAACCCGGAGTGCTGTCGATTCGAGAGCGCATACGTTCGCCGGTATAGGTGTTGTCCGTGATTTAGGTTCTTCGATATGCATCATCTGGAACCTTACCAGGGATGGTGAGCGCGAAGAAAGAAGAGAGAGGGCGTACCAGAAACAAGAAGCAAGACGCGTGAGAGAGGAAAGCGCTCCCGTTTTGTTTATAAGCTGCCGTTGCAACACCGAATGACACAAAATTTATGTGGTAATTAATGGCGAAGATAGATCGTGTAACGGAAGGGTACAATAATGGTTATGGTAACGTGGGTGAGGCAGTCCAGATTGCCGATCTGGATCCCAAGAGCGGAGCGAACAGCGCTCGGCGACGAAGGACGAAGAACATTCACCGGATTATGCAAAATTCCGCCGGGTTTTTTCTTATACTGGATTACATCGGTAGGATGGCCAAGTGCGAGCGGAACCACCGCATTAGTGCCACGCCGTGTAATTTACTCCATTGCCTAAGGAAAACTATATAATTAGATAGTCTTTCTAACAGGGATACCCCGATCGAGACGCGAATAATCGTTTTGCTTTCCCACATCACCCAACGCGGTGGTTGCAATCGTGGAATAATTATTTATGATGTATTCCTACTTTATCTATCTCCACCCTATCAGCAAATCCTATCTTGAAGTGTCACAAACCGATATAATTTATTGGTACACATGAATATCTCTTATCCTGCATCGGATCAACCAATCTTCGGATTAACCGGCCTATCTAAAAATAGGGCAATGACGCGACATTGCCACAGAGAATTGACGTGTATGATTCATCTCATACTATAATTAGTATTTATTTCTCGATGTGGCGAGATTCTTGTCTTTCACAGTAACTTGCCTTCATATTGCATTGAAGACATATGTTGAAAAATTTTAAAAAAATCGATGCACCAGCATTCTGTTAGCATGGGATGTCTTGATCCTTGGAAAAAGCGGCATGAAATGCGATTTGCTCAGATAAGTATTAAGAAAATACCAGCAAATGAAACAGTTGCTACTTCGTAGTAAAATTACATTTATTCAAACGATTAAGGATGTTGATGTTAAAACCAAATATAAAATTAAGGGATTTTATTTTTTACTTATTTTCAATGAATTCATGTTGCAAGCCATAATTGTTACATTTTTGAATGTATAAAGACTTCTTCCTCCTTGAGAATGAAATTTTTATATACGAATTTGAGATCATGCTTCGAAGAAGAGGGTTGCGACAGCAGTTTGAAAAAAGATTTCCAATTATTTTCATCCTGTTAACTTAAGCTGTGTATGTACGCACATATTTATGTATTTATATAGCATTTCTTGGATCAAGTTAAAAGAGGAAAGAAATTGATTGCTGATTTTTAAACTTATCTTAGCCTAAATAATGCGTCGAATATGTTCAACTCACTAAATCATACGCATTTTATACTCTAACTTTAGAAGTTCAGTAATATTTCCTATTTTTATGTAAAAATTGGACTCTTTTTCTAAATTGAAAATTTATGAAAGTTCAATTTATGATATGTAACCAGAAAAACTATAAAATTAAGAAGAAACATGCACGTCTGAAGACGCACGGCTAAACCGAAACTTTCTAGTTTGAAGTTTACTGTTAGTTCTAGTTTTAATTTATGCTTGGCTCTAGATTGTTTCAAATTCTTCTGGAGCTAAAAGTATAACTAATACTAAAACTAGAAACATTAGAATTCAGTCGTCTTAAGATAATCCCTTATAATATGCACATACGTAAGTATCTTTAATTAAGAAATATAGTTTTCTATTTACCGAAATATATTGCTTGTAAGTTCTAGTATGCAGGTGTTATAGTTTTTGTATCCAACATTCGTCTTGTAGCAATTTTTGATAATCCGAACCACCTTCGCTTCTATTTAGTTCGGATTAACGAGGTTGTACTGTAAAACAATTGTATCAAGTCCCAAGACATCATCCGTTCCATCATCATAAATAATGAATCACTATTGGTGGTCGCTGTAATGAAGGTGGAACACATAAAATCCCTCTGTGGTTCTACTACATGTTCCAAAAATCAACATGGATGAACATTTATTTGTCTAAAGATGGATTTATCTCCGAATTTGTCCCAGAGGTGAAGAACAAAAATAAAAAAGAAGAACAAAAATCTACCAATGAAAGTACCAATCCTCGACAACTTACTAACTCATTCCCACTTCGCTTATGTGAATGGAATAAAAATGATTTTTTCGCCTCCAAATCTTAGTAGCTTAGGTACCGACGTAAACGTCGTTCTGAATTTTTGCTTAGGTACGAAGATGAAAACTTGTCTTTCCCGGAAGAAGTGAAGAAGATAAACATTAAATATTTCATTTTTATGTTGGCCAGTTCTTTTGTTCCATTGTATTAGATCCAGAGCAATGATTTTCAGAATAAAAGAATCGAAACTCAAACTGTTTTACGCGACTTATACCTGGAAATTCAGGTACTATAGGTCTCAAAAATCAGCATGGATAAACATCTCTTTGTCTGAAAATTGATTTATTTTTTTGTATTCGTTTCAGAATTGAAGGTACATTAAAGAACAAATTATCTATCAATGAAATCAGTCTTTATCCTCGACACGTTCGAACTCATCCATGTTGCCGGGCTTATTGGAGCGATCTCTCTCATCACCGAGAACTGTTAGATCTATTGTAACTTTTAGCCTTTCAGACGTTTAAGGAAAATGTGGATTCTTAGGAAACCTTAAGAGAGGTTTATCGAAAATGTTGTGTCTTAAGCGGCTTCTGGCTACGAATTTGCACAGTATATGTTCAGTTGTTTTTGATTCATCGTTGCAAAAACGACAAGTTTGTCCTGGGTTTGTCCAATCTGGAAAAAATGGTATTTGAGAGGTGAATGAGTGGTCAGGAAGCCTGAGAGCGTCGTTAGATCCCCTCTGCTGAAGTATAAAACTTGTGGATTTCGTTTTGAGGAGAATCTATCTTACTTTTCGCTTGTATGTGACTTGGTAGTTCTTTCCAGCATGAGGCTATCTTTGACACCTTCCATCTGTACATTAGTAGTACATGGGCTGATCTGTGCCGAGCCAAACGTATATGACTGGATTACGTTTAGAGCGGTCAGACTAGTTGTGAAAATGTTTATGGATGCGATGTAGAAGTCTATAGCAAGAACTTCTTCCTGACAAATTGGTTGTTTTCGGACTGGAGCGGCAGTTTAATGCGACTGCTTGGCCCACTAACAAGGTTACCAGGTTTTACGATTTTACTACGATTTCTCTATATTCTCACTATTTGACATGTACTTCTCACGATTTTGTTTTCTTGCATAGCAAGAATTAGACAATGGGTGGCTACAGCTACATAATTTTGATTTTAACAACTTTAAGGCAGATGTAGATATGGATGAAATTAGGATACAAGTTTCCAATCTTAAATTAAGCAATGGTTATTTCGAATTTCCAAAATTAATTTCATATATATATCAAATACATATACTGAATGATTCAAAAAACCGCTGACAGACTTTTGTTGCAGCAGTTTGTTGAATCACCCTGTATAATCAAAGGTGTTGCTGTAAAAAAAAATCTTTTCCATCGTTAATTTAAGTTGTACTAAACTGAGAACCCAACTTAATACTAAAACTCTAGAATGTCTGTTGAAAAGTCTAGTGGTAAATTCTGCAGGAGACTATTATAACTCGAGGTTAATCCAAATTTTATTAAAAAGAGTAAACTTAACCCATCCCAACTACCTAGATAACACCAAATAGTAGTTGGGTTGGTCAAAGAAACTATCAATTGTGTACTTATCCTGACTACCTAATTAGCACTAAATACAGGGTGCAGCAATTAGTTCTCCCACTTTTCAAAAAATCGTGGAAGGGGCATCGATGGCGACAGAAGCGTGCAGATTGACATGTTCGACGCAGTGACAGCTCATGTTTTTAGTCGTCGCAATGGTTTGGTCACGTGCGCATCGTGCTTACGTTGTCGAAGTGTTTTTAAAAAATGGCGAATCCGTTACAATCACTCAGAGAGCGTTCCGCACAAGGTATGGTTTGCAATTCACAGATCCGGTCCCTGATCGAAAAACAATTTAGAGTTGGGTTCACAACTTTAGGACCACATCATCAGTTGTAGGTGTGAAGCGTAGAGGATCCTCGAAATGGAAGAGGACCCCGGAAAACATCGCAAGAGTGAGGACATCCATTGAGCAATCCCCCACGCGCTCTGCACGGAAACATTCGGCTGCTCTTCGAATTTCGGACAGAACGATGAGACGAATTTTACACTGCGACCTCAAGTTACACCCATACAAAATTGCTGTGGTTCAGGAATTATCCCCAGCTGACTGGGGAAGACGACGGGATTGTTGTAACGCTGTCCTCGAGGCGGTGCCACCCACTGCAGTTTTGTGGACGAGCGACGAAGCCCATTTCCACCTGTCGGGCTGCGTTAATAAGTAAAACTGTCGATACTGGGCCCCCGAAAACCCTCGAGAGCTTCATCAGAGACCTTTGCACAGCCCAAAGGTTACGGTATGGTGTGCCGTGTCCGCCGTAGGGATCATAGGCCCTTACTTTTTCGAGGAAGGAGCTGTTACAGTCACCGTGACGTCCCATCGATAATGTAACATGTTGGAGGAATTTTTGCGACCAAAGATTGAGGAATACGAGGAAGAGAACAACAAAGAGGACTTCTGGTTCCAGCAGGATGGGGCTACGGCCTATACAGCCCGCCGTTCGCGTCAGATTCTGCAGGACATGTTCCCCGGTCAGCTAATCTCCCTACACGAGAACATTCCTTGGCCTCCTCGCTCGCCGGATTTGAGTCCCTGTGACTTTGTCCTGTGGGGTTACCTCAAGGCAGAGGTGTTCAAACATCGCCCTAGAACCCTGGAAGAGTTAAAAGAGGCAATTGCGGAGGAAATCGTTCACATTGACAACGGTATGTTAATGAGAGTCATGGAAAACTTCCGCGAAAGACTCCAGATGTGCGCCACGCGCCAAGGCCGTCATTTAGCCGACATTATTTTTAAATCCTAAGTCAAAAAAAACTTGATTATACAAGCTTTTTGAATAAAAAAAAATTTTTCAAATATCTCATTTCGTTTTTATTTAACAGCTCTTTCAAATGTGGGAGAATTAATTGCCGCACCCTGTATTAGTTGGGTGGTCAATAAAATTAATCTGAAAATTAACCAACTAATATATTTTGGTAGTGCTAACTAGCTAGTTGGGTTAGATATCAGTGGAGTTGTTTTGATCCATTAACCTTAAACCAACCTAACTTGCTAATTAGTACTACCTTATAGTTGGGTTGGGTTCATCCATTAACTTTAACCCAACTTAATTCAATTAGATAGTTAGCACTAAATATTAATTGGATTAAATTGAGCTACCAACAGTATCCACTAATTTAACTAAATTTAAATTAACATTAACACTAAATTAATTGGATGGGTTATCAAAATTTAAAATTGATCAGTTCGAACATTTTTCCCGATCAGCAATTAATGTTAAAATTTTATTGAATTTATTCCTTTCATTGTGAACAAACAGTATATTATTGAAATTGAGAGATTTTTAAACAAATATTTAGAATAACTCACTATTTATTATGACATGGTTCAAGATGATTCAAGATATTCTCTGTACGTAGTCTGACAATCCTGCCCACTAATGTCCATGCTTACTCCATATCTATCAATCGTAAGTTGTATTCGGAATAGGAACCGTCTTAATTTCAATCAAGTTATTTAGAGTAGAGTTTTGAGGATTTCTAGGTGTCCTCTGAGGTTAACCTGCCTATATCAATTTGAGTGAAGAGCATGTTCTCAGTCATAAGTCCTCCTTTTGTATTTATAAATGGAATGGTGTGACCCGAGTAGAGCTTCAACATCAGCCGCTTAAAAACACCTATTAGACAAGCAAGCGCTGTTTTACATGTTTTTGGGCCACAAAACCACAGTGGCAAACGCGGCCATAAGTCTAACTATTCCTATGTAGGTCCAATAAGTCATTCCTGGTTTGAGAACCCAATACTACCCGATTCTCTATGAATAAAACTGAAGAAGATAAAGATCAAAGAGGTCATTGTTATGTGCACCACCCTTTTCGGGAAATACCGTCTTCTAACACTGTTTTCCGAAATTCATCGTAATTCAAGTCATTTTACATAGGATGCAGATGGTACTTGATGACCAACAAATGTATGTTGAGAACAAAAAATGCCGAAAAACTCGAAAATGATTTTTTTTGCGGACGAATCGTCAGTAAGGGTAACTGCGAAGACAGCAGCCATAATAAAGATGTAAAGGTTTTGCAAAAAAAATAGGCCACGAAAAAGCAAAAAAGAGCTGCAGATATTTTGCTGCAATACGTTGAGCAGTAGCAATATGCAACAGCTTTGAGTATGATGAACATACCAAAATGGAGAGACTGGGCTTTTAATGACACTGAATCTTAAACAAAAAGAAATATACATAATGCATTTTTCAAACAATGATGCAGCTAATTGAATGTATTAAGTTTTTAAAGATTTCTATTATTTGAAAGATTTTGCATTATAAAAGTAATTTATTTTAATTTTCCTTTGCAAATTATGATTATTAATAACTGGTTCATTTGTATTGATGATATTCGACTCGATTTATACCTATTGATGCCTTACAAATGCAAGCTTGTTGTTACGGTTCTATTTCGTGGAATTCATTTCAGAAATCGTGATTTACAGAGTGTCATCTGCACGGCTAAGACGATGTTATCGCCCCCCTGTCGACACGTAACGGTACCAATTGAACAAATACACATAGTCCCATTCATATAGACATTTGTGTCGATTTATTACAATTAAGTTCGACAACGGATGTATTTATAGCTTGGAGATTCAATCAATTTTGCGCTACAATTGCAAACGAAGCTTGCTTCGGTCGATTTCATTCAATTGCATGAATTATCCACGTTGACAGTTCTCCTCAACGCCTCGTCGTCTTGGAATGAGCCCAAATAAACGGTTGCTTTGTTTCGGTGCGTATCACTTGTTCGGGGGCAATTTGTCGCCCTCTAAACGGTGTTTCGAGATAAACTTGATGGATTGAGGCGAACAGACTTGGCAGATCGCAGCTCTCTTGCATGGATTTGCTTTTAAGATAAGCCGGTTGCGCATGTGCCGTGGAATTTATGCCCGGGTCAATAATAGAAAAGCTAAGATAAAATAGTGACAAGTAATAATCTTGTTTGTAACCGTTGGTCAACTGCCGATTATTCCGCCGAGTTGACGTGTACCATGACTCATAAAATAATATAACCAAGCCTTCATCAACAAGAATTTTTACGACACATTTCATATAAACTATGCTTATCAAGTTTTGGTTAAGTCTTATTATATATAATTTCCTACTTCCTTGTAAAAGCCCTAGCGGTACAAAATTGACGCTAATAATGGGATAGATAGATTTAGACCCCATAAATACAACCATATTTACATTTCCCGTCATAAAATAGATTTATATCCCGGCACAATATCAAAGTTGAGATAAACCGATCTCACTTAAGGGGTAAGTAACTCCGAAATTTTAAAAGAACTTTTTACTTTTAGATTGATGTCTCAAGTTTAAGTCAGGGTTAAAAAAAGTTTTTATTTCAACTGTCAGTGTTGATGTATAGAGTTATATTGAACAACGGGCGCGGCGTGAGTTCTTGTTCTACAAGAACCGTCTTTTGGTCGACCTTGATCTATGTTTTATCTTGACCATATTGGTAGTACTATGCAATTTAAATGACAATGCGCGATTTTAAGTTTAAATTATCTATGCTTACATGACATTTGACAATTCTTTGTTGTATCCAACTTTTAATTCTCCGACTAATTCATCTACTTCCTCATATTTAATAAATGCCCACCATCTCATTAAAATTTACGAATAACTGTTTTATTTTTAAAGGTGCGAATTTTTGTATTTAATGCTTTTCGTTTTTGCTGTCTCATAACAAGATAGCCAATATAACTTCTTTAACACTAGCAATAAATGACGCAACTGTTAACGCCGGCACCGCCAAGCAGTTTAAATGGTTATGGTATAAATTAGTAATTATAATCTTTGACTTAACCGTTGCGAAGATACGATCAAAAAGAACACTCCCAGCGTTGAGATCCATTTACTGTTCTATGACTGTTAATTGGACCTGCTAAATAGTATTAAAGACGAAACCTTAAAGATTATTAAAGAGTCTCAAGCAGTCATAGAGATTTAATTGGAGATGCAAGATCGCACGACGGATACCGAGCAGGAGGTTTAACCCGACGCAAAGACCGCACGCAAGTCGTTATAAATTATATACGAGATCAGTTTCCATGTAGAATTTTTTCCGAAGAATTCTGCGATAAACTCTGTAACGACTTTAATATTCTGGTTTGCCTATCGCCTTACATCTATTATTGCTGTTTACAAGGCTAATGCCTTTGGAACGATCGCTTTATGTTAAAAGCTGATGCATACGCATTTTTCAAACGCTCGTTGAGAACTATTGATAAAGATATAAATATGGAAGTCCTTATCGTAGTCAACTCGGTAATTATAGGTAATAATAGCAAAGGATTAATGCCATAAATTAATGCCGATTTACATTCTGTTATATCTGCAAGATTTATTCCTCGGCGACATCAAAGTTGAGCTTAATGTACGTTTTTTTTTCACCTCAGGATAAATCACGTTGTATTTAAATAAAATGATCGAAAAAATCTGCTTAAGGATATTTCAAGATCCAAAGATGGATTCGAAATCTAATAATAACATCCCAAATAAGGTAACGTAACAAGAATATTGATTATTTATTATACGGTTAGATTGATTATTAACGGTAACTTCACGCTTTCTATCGCCGATCCGAGCATCGTTTAGTACTTAATTAAATAATTATTTTAATGATTCTCGTGTTATTCGGTTTTGAACCGTAACTATTAAAAGAAATTTCTTGTCGTTTTTTCAAAGTCACGCCCAAACCCTTACATAATACGACATAAAATATGCCAAAACAATTCCTGAACATGCTTGCAATTTGCAACAGTTTAATCGCCTCGCGTGTACGTAAACACTAAAGTTTGTACAGACTAATGCTGTGCCTGTTGATCATAAGCCACACCTGTAAGCTTCTCGGTCGGTCATGCGTCATCAAAATAACACGGATGCTCACCTTTGTTGACCCCCCGATGTAGGTCTGGCGGGGTTACAGTTGTGAGAACTCAAAAGTTTTTGTGTTACGAACCTAGATATTTTTTATTAAGACACAAATAGAACGCGGCATTAGCATAACACGGTGTAAGACAATGTACCGGGTTTAGTAAGAGGTGGTGTTCAAAGAGGACGAGACAATGAGATTTTTATTATGGATGGCTTAAAGGCAAAGCTCGACTTCAAACCAAGTTTCGTCGATACATTGGTTCATTCTAATTGGTTGGGATAGGACTTGGCGATTAATTAATCATGTTACTTGTAGACGCGGGGCTCGTTAGTGTTAAGTGAAAAAAATATGATAAATGACATCTGAGGTAATGATTAAGCAACTATAAGGCTTTATTATTTATTTTATAAAAAGATTTTTTTTTATTTTTTCTTTACTGTATATTGCCTGAATTATATTTTTAACTATTAACCCATTTGACAATCAATACTGACATACACTTAATAACAATAAAGCTACAATTAACTTTACTGGAACTAATGGTCGATATGATATATAACTAGAGCTAATATTAGATCCAAAGTCGTCTTGAAAGACTTTTGCCTAAACACGAATTCTGCTATAGTTTTAGGATGCTTGTGTTGGGGTTGATTTGAATTGGGTTGGGTTATATAGATTGGGATATATCGTGTCCGACGGGTAAAAAACTTGCAAAACTTGCAAACAAACAACAATTGAGAGATGATGGTGGAGTGATAAGAAAGAATGAAGAGAAACGGAGAAGAAGACCGAACTCGGTGCAAAGAAGAGACAAAAAGAGGTGGAAACCGGAAAGAAGTTGAAAAAGAAACGACGCAAGTTCGGGTAGAAGAGCAGGAAGAACAATAAAAAGAAGAAAATAAAAAGAAAAAGCAACTGAATTTAAGGTGGACACAAAAAACAAAATGGGGAAAAAGAAAAGGGGGAGGGCTGTAGAAACTACTCCAGAGACATCTCCTGCAGGCATATCGAAGTATAAGAAAGTAAAATACATAATTTTACTTTCTTATACTTCTTTTTCTTGTACTATAGAGAAATAGAAGAGATAATATTGGGTCAAGAGCCTAATGTGAGAAGAGCACAAAAAAATCTCCAGATAAATCTGAATGGTGATTGCCTTATAGAAATCGACAAAAAATTTGGCAGTGCAATTAGATGGTATAGAGGAGAGGAATATGTTGCGGTTGAAATGAATAAGTACAGGGCAGTGTTGGTGTACTTTTCACTATATAAACCAGAAGAACATTTCAAGAACCTATTGGACGGTCTAGGAACAATTTGAATTGAAACAAAGAAACCAATTCTATTGGGGGGCGATAGAGATAGAATATTTGAGAGGTGGATAATAAAGATTAAACTGGCAATAGTGAACACGAAAAACACCCCAACCTTCAGGAGCCACAAAGAAATGTCAGTTATATACATTACGTTAATTAGCGAAGACATAGTCTCTAAGATGAAACATTGGAAGGTAGTGAACGATGAGGAAGTACTTAGTGGCCACTGCTTATTAATTTATGACGAAGGCGAACACCCGCATCTTTGCGACAGTTTGGGACACAATGCTAAAAATGAAGACAATAACACAACAAATTATGATGAACATTGAAAAAGTAAAGTTTATTGGTGGAATGATGATGAGATCAGACAAACAAGGAAGCTACGTAGTCAAAAAGGAAGCATATTCAAAGGGAAAGAAAAAGGAATGTGAACGAAAAAACTAAAATATTATTTAAAAACCAGTATAATGAAAGCAGGAAAAATTTAACAACCCTAATCAATAAAAGAAAATGACAAAAATGGAATGAGATGTGCGAGGAGTTGGAAGACAACGTATGAAGGATTGCATACAAAATTGCAATAAAGAAATTAGGGTTAGAGAACAGACCAAAAATGGACCAAGAAACAATAGAGGAGGAATTTATAAAATTGTTTCCACAAATGGATGATGAAAGAAGCGAGGAAAGCAATAGCGAGGGAAACGAAAGGATATCGGAACAAGGGATAACATGAGAGGAACCAAATACCTAAAAAAGCAGAATCAAAAAAAATTGCCGGACAATGACTTTGTGACCAACGACAATCTAAAAGTATGTGTGAAGGCAGAACCACTAATATTCTTGAATGTATATAATGGTTGCTTAATACAAGGAAATTTACCAGTAATCTGGAAAGAAGCAGTGTTTGTTCAGCACAGTTGGAAAACTCCTCGAGAAAATCATAATCAGTCGTCCAACAGTAGAACTAGAACAGAGAAAGGTATTCAGCACCGTACAGTACGGTTATTGAATGGGAAGATGTACAGTGGACGCAGTTATGCACAGGCGATGGACACATCGAGGATTTATAGAATAGTGATTTTACTTAAAGTACAGAATGCCTTTAATCCGGTGCCGTGGTCAGCATAGGAAAAGCTGTGATGAGAGCTGGAATAGACAAAATAATGAGGAGAATTATAAGATCTTATCTCACGAAACGAACAGTGATTCTCTCCAGTGGAGGAAGAAAACGGCACTCTCTGGAACCTCAACTATGATAGAGTCTTTCAAATAAGAACGGAATAAGACGTAGAAATAATTGCGTATTCTGATGACCTCTTGGTTGTGGTGCAAATGAAAACAGCGGAAGATACACGAGACAAGGCGGAATACTGCGTAACAACAATAGAAAGGGAACTAAAAGACAAGGAACTGAAACTGGCTTTCCAAAAGATTGGGATAGTAATATTAGAGAGAAGAGGGAAGATGAGAAATATCCAGATTACAGTTGGAGGCAAAGTATTTTGGTGTTTACCTCGACAGAGATTTGAGATTGACCACACATATATGGATGATAAATGAGAAGGCAGTCAGGATAATGAATGCTTCCTCTGCAATCATGCCTAAGATAGGAGGACCCGGCCAGAGTAAAAAAAAACTAATACTGACTGTAGTAGTCTATAAAAATGCATGCAGTG
Source organism: Onthophagus sagittarius (assembly GCA_036711965.1). Classification (NCBI taxonomy): domain Eukaryota; kingdom Metazoa; phylum Arthropoda; class Insecta; order Coleoptera; family Scarabaeidae; genus Onthophagus; species Onthophagus sagittarius. The sequence continues at coordinate 45,552,974 of JASERS010000004.1, forward strand.
CCGGCATTGGAAATATCGATGAAGTACAGTAAATATAAAAATATGATAACGGCTATAGAGAGAAGAGCAGTTATCTGGACTTAGGAGCGACAGAACAGGCTGTCGGTGCCTTCTGTACAATTTGGCATGGGAGAGGGCTAAGAACTGAAAGAAGAAATGTATGAATATTGCCAGAAGATATAGTAAGAGACAAACTATTATGCCTCGCAAGCAATTGTATACATCGATGCACACAATTTTTGAGTGTGAAAAATTTTCCTCACTCCGCAGAAACGCGGAGAACAGGCTAAGCAGGGTAAACAAGTAAATCTTGACACTATAGCAGAAGATTTAATTGGTATGGAGGAGTCGGAAAGCACCATTATAGAGCTTCTGATGGAAATAATGAAAATAAAGGTTGAAGATGAGAAGAGGATAAAGGAGGGGGAAATACTTTCCCTCTATCCAGATATGAACATCGAAGAGGTAATTGGCAAAAAATATTTTTAATTTTATGTGCCCTTAATGCAACGGCTGGATTCCATCAACACCGAGGACTGATAACTACCTAATTCTTCGCTCTTCCAGGTATGAATATTAAATAATAATACAACAAAAAATGGCCCTTTCATATGTTGAATATGGTAAATCTTACCGAGGGCTAATGGATAGGGAGTGCATCAGAAGGACAACATATAAGAGGACGAAAGAGAGGAGAGTACGCATCGCAACAGTAACTTGGGATGAGTACGGCATTTTTCCCACCACAGCGCTAAAAAAACGGTTTGAATTAGGTTGAGTTGGCTTTGAATTGGGTTGCATTGAGTTTGAATTGGGTTGGGTTGGGCTTGAATTAGGTTGAACTGAGTTTGAATTGGCTTGTGGTAGGTTTGAATTACGTTGGATTGTGACGAAAATTTCATCACCATACTCAAAATGCCGTTCTTTCTCGTTGTCTTTTTTTATCTTCTACCAATACAATAGCCGCATCATCTCTTTCATTTCATTCATTTTCGTTATCGTACTCAACAGCTCCACAATCGCATTTCCTATCTACTTCATTTCGAGAAGAATCTCCAGAAAAGTCTCGACTTTAATTAGTTTCCCTATTCATTGCTTCGAATTAGGTTGAGTCAGGTTTGAGTTGGGTAGGTTGGGTTTGAATTACGTTGAGTTGTGAAGAAAAATTTCATTTCCATGCTCACCATTCTCTACCTTCTACTAATACAATAGAAGGTTCATTATCGTACTCAACCTTCCAAGATCGCCATTCCTACCTCCTTCGGTTTGAGAAGAATCTCCGAAATAGTCCCGATTTTGATTAGTTTTCCTATTCTGTGCTTTGAATTAAGTTGAGTTGGGTTTGAATTGAGTTGCATTGAATTTAAATTGGACTGGGTTGAGTTTGAATTAAGTTGGGTTGTGACGACAAATTTCATTTCCATGCTCACAACTCCGTTCTTCCAGACACGAGAGACAGCGATACAACAGTCTAATAATAATTGTCTAGAATTATTCTCAACAGCTCCACAATCGCCTTTTCTATTTACATCATCTCAAGAAGAATCTCCGAAATAGTCCCAATTTTAAATAGTTTCCCTATTCTTTGCTTCGTGTTCTTACGTAATACAAATTTTTACAATTACAGATTTGTGTACTCTCAGTTTCACATCCATATATGTGAAATAAAATCATATATGCATATGATTTTATTTTCTTCATTATTTTTCTTTCAAGCTCTACCAAGGTCTAAGTAGCGTAGCAGTTTGTATCTCGACCGTTGTCTCTATCTATATACTTTCATCATCATCAATTATTTGATTTTTCACGTTGACCAATCCGATGCTGATTGCACCTCTACAACTAGAACTAAAACTAGCCATCGAATTAGCACCATTAAAGACTACCCTTTTAATGAGACTTTCTGAACCTATACAAACTTATATTATTTCCTGTCTTGATGACGTTGTCATTTACTGATTAAACGATGATAGCTCTTCTTTTCTCTAATTTCAATCTGGTTAAAGATTTAAAAACAAACAAGTCTTATATTTTTCGAAATCCTACAAATTGAACAGATTTTGTAACAAACTACTGTTGTAGGTTTAATCTTGAACTTAATCGTGACGATATCACACGGGAAACGTAAACACCAGATGCAGATATTTTAAGCACATTCGAAAGCAAGTATTGTTGGTATCGCACGATTTTGTAAACTGTCATGTAACGCAAAGATTTATTTCTTCATCCGATATAAACGTAACGTTATGAAGCAAGATTGAAATATATAAAATTACAAAGTTATTAGTGCGCACGTATAGAAATATTCCACACAAACTAACCATTTTGGAAAAAGCACAGCTAAATAGAAAGTTTTTTTGTTTTATGTTTAGTTCTTGTTTTATATTACAAACAAATTGCGATGATGATGCAAAAATCAACAAAAAACATAGTTCCAGTTTTAATTCAATGGGCGCAAATAACTGGCATTAACAGTTGAACGAAACCCATCGTTAAACTCGGATGATTCTATTTCGAAGTCTAGAACCAATAAAATGAGTTAAAAATGGATGAGTGTCAAATTAAAACTAACACTAGACCTAGAACAAATACAATAAATATAGTAAATGAAAGCGTGATTCGTAATAACAACTGAAAGTAGGACTGTCATTAGCACTTGTTTCGCCGTTTTAAGAGATATTCGGCTAAATACGAATGATTCTAAATCTCGATTTAGTGTAGTTACGCTTTTAGATCAAAGATGCAACAACCTAATGACGAATAACAGTTAAAAATGGTGCGTCTGAAGACCAACTACAGCAAAGCTTTATTTCTTCATCGTATTTAACCGTAACGTTATGAAGCAAGATTGAAATATATAAAATTACAAAGTCATTACAGCGCGTATAATAATATTCCACGCAAACTTGGGTGTTTATGCAAACTTTAAAACGCATCGTAAATAAAGCGAGTGCAATTAATATTCGAATAGGCGCAATAAAACGGTTGAAAAACATGAAGCAATTTTCCCCGTGTTGGCAATTTTCTTGCAATATCCGTCAGAGACAGCCGCCTGTATTTCCTGTAATCGGAAGGCAAACGTTAATTTAAAATCCTTGGAAACCCAGTAGGAAATAGCATTCTCTAGCCCACCGTTTACGGCCCGTACGATAAGTTAACGTCCGTAGAAATTTTCGCCTTTCTAAAATCTTCACAAGAAGCCGACGTAATTTAATTAAAAGACTCCTCAAAACCGCCGGTAATTAAGGCCAATGTCGGTTCTCCAAGCCGAACATCTCGTTACGAAAATTATCTACACTATGAAAAATGACTTCTAATTTTTGTTTTTTTTTTCTTTTAGATTGCGTATCTAAATCTTTTTTTTTGTAAATATATTATGCAAGGAAGAGTACCAGGAACAATAAACACCATTCACGGACTCGTTTCGGGACTAATAACGATAATTAAAAGGCATGCAATGAATACAAGGATGAGTGCTTCTTAAAACGGTCAATGATAACCAAATTGGTCAATCATTATGCGCAAGGTTACTTATTGAAAATTATTTAATTGGATTACTTAATTGGATGGAAAAAATATTCTTAGCTAACAAATTCTTAGTTGTTGTAACATTTAATAAGAATCACAAAACGAAAGCTAGAGATAAAGTCATTGAAATAAATCATTTTAATTCATCCCAATAATTTACCACTCTCCACGAACCGACCGTAACCGTGGCGCATTGAAAATGATTTGTCGAAACCATCACGTGCATCTTATTGTTTGATCTATTATGAAAGACCGAGTGCAAGCCATTGTTATTGAAGACCACACCTGACTCAAGCTGTGCGAAAATAATGCAAAAATTCGTTTCTATCTTAGACTATTATTATGACGGGATACATTAATGCTAATCGTTCACAAAAAAAAGATGACTCGGCATTGTTGCAAAGACGTTGGCTGTACCTGTAACCTATTTGCTCAATGCTCATCTCTCCTTTGCCCTATTGCCATTACATCCTCGCCATGTCATTTTAATATCTAAACTAAAGCATTGTTACATCTCTTTTGTTAAGAATTACGTAATATGTTACAAGCTTTTTTATTAATATAAAAATTTAAGGTTAAGAAATCGCATTTGAATATCTTTACCGTATTAATCACTCGCATACATTTACATGATCTGCGTCGTTGATCGGTTGTACTCGGCTGTGTGTACATATGAGATTATCTGACTGAAAACCATGAGTTCCTTGAGGACCGTCAAACGGTAGTGATCGAGGCACATGTAGTAAACACGTACGACATAAGATACGGCTGGAAAGTATCAGATACGACATAGAGATATGTCCCGGCATTGTATCGCCGTAGTTGGAAAGCAACGTTCAATAGAATCGTAGGAAGCGATGCGTTTACGCACGTAACACCGATTAATAAAACGAAATTAAGTAAGTCATTGGTCAGGGCTCGTGCACGCTACAAAGATGGTAACAGACGTAGCCACTTTGTGTTTGCGCCATAGACCGGATAACTGACAAGCGATTTTCGATGGTAACTATGTAAATTCACGTAGGCGATTGTGCGATGGCAAGATTGTCGACTTGTAAGCCAGAACGTAATTATAATGGACATCTTTCATGGGTTTCAATAGGTGCTTGCTTCGGTTAGGTACGTAATAAGCAAGTAGACAAGTCAAACGAATACGCTTCAATTTTAAATCATTTAAATGGATAAACGACAGGATGTTTAAGTAGCCCAAAGTGTTCTTTAAAGGCAACGAAAATATAGGCTTGTAAAGAAGGTGAAAAATGCAATAACTGATTAAAATCTGAGTTTTAGAATTGAAAAGGTTCATGTCTAAATAAGATATATACCGGGTGAGGTATTTAAATTGAGGCCACCTTAAACTGATAATCCACCGACTCTATTGAAAAAAAAGTTTCCTCTGAAACTTTCATCATATGAAGATGATTGAGAGAATTATGAAAATATAAAAATTTTATTAATTTTCTATGTTGAACGGTAACATGTTCCAATCGGAGCATGTTATAAAATGTTTCAGAATGTTTTAGAACAAAAGTTGTAACAAAAAAATGTTTAATATTAATGTTGCAGCAAATATTATTCTCAACAATATTGCTATCTTACTCTTTTGGTTTTAAATGCATAGATATTAAGAGAAATATGAAAATATGAAAATGATCTGGAAGCAGTTTGAATATCTATCATCAATATTCATTACAACAAAAAAATGTTTCAAACAAAAAAACTAGAAACTAGAGTTTAGCCGACTTAAGAGACGCACGGCGATGACCATAGGCTATACCCTACTGTTTCTGGTTCTAGGTCCAGTGCTACTTCTGAAGCTGACTTGAAGATCTAGTTTTAGCTATACTTTTAGTTCCAGAAAAATTTAAATAATGTAGAGTTAAACAAGAATTAAAACGCTGCTATATGATAAATCTACTTCATCAATTGCGACGATGAACTGCAAAATTTTGTATATCAAAAAGATAAAATCGATGACCGTAAAATGATTTTCAACTATGAAGAGCAGTGCCTCAAAAAAGCGGACTTCGTTTTAAAATACAGGGCAAGAAGATTTCAACGTAAAGAAGAACTTTATTTTGACTGGCTAAAACCGGTTGCTTAAATAAAATATTTGGTTATCGTTCGAGAATGGTATTTTTGATACTGTTTTCGATTTCGATGACGTTCTTTACAAAACACCGGATATCAAAGCATTCAAAGTATCGACTTATTGAAAATAATATTTTAATAATATAATAAGTACATTTTGTATGTATTTTTCTTGTTAAATTCTAATTTTGGACACTGTACATTATCTAAAAGACTGTTAATGTGTTGGCAATATGAGTGTTTATATCGCTAAAGTCTTGCTCGTCTATTTGAAGTCCTCCAACTAATTATATTGTATTATATTATATATTACCCTAAAGACTGGCAACTTGTTGGCAGCGTAACCTATTACTGTTTCATAGATGATATATTATCTTAATGAATGCCAACTATTGTTCAAAACACTGTGCATTATCTTAAAGACTGTTAACTTATTAGCAGCATGAGTTATTATGTCAAAAGTTCAAACTTCTGCTTATCAGTTTGAATTCTGCTAACTTGTTGGTAGCGTAAGCTGTTAACTTATTAGCAGCATGAGTTATTATGTCAAAAGTTCAAACTTCTGCTTATCAGTTTGAATTCTGCTAACTTGTTGGTAGCGTAAGCTGTTAACTTATTAGCAGCATGAGTTATTATGTCAAAAGTTCAAACTTCTGCTTATCAGTTTGAATTCTGCTAACTTGTTGGTAGCGTAAGCTGTTAACTTATTAGCAGCATGAGTTATTATGTCAAAAGTTCAAACTTCTGCTTATCAGTTTGAATTCTGCTAACTTGTTGGTAGCGTAAGCTGTTAACTTATTAGCAGCATGAGTTATTATGTCAAAAGTTCAAACTTCTGCTTATCAGTTTGAATTCTGCTAACTTGTTGGTAGCGTAAGCTGTTAACTTATTAGCAGCATGAGTTATTATGTCAAAAGTTCAAACTTCTGCTTATCAGTTTGAATTCTGCTAACTTGTTGGTAGCGTAAGCTGTTATACCTCTAAATTCTTGCTCATCAGTTTAAATTCTGCTAATTTATTAGCAACATGAGCTATTCATGAGCTGATCCAAACATTCTACATTATCTTAAAGACTTCATAATAGCATGAGCTATTACGTTTTCAAACTCCTGCTCGTCACTTTGAAGTCTGCTAACTTGTTTACTGTAGGTTTGTTTAGTGCAGTTTATGTGGATTGAGCATGCGCAAGTGGAAATTAATTACGAACTAGTACTATGTTTTGTCACAGCTCGAATAGTACAAATAAAATACAAAATTTTTTGATATGACATGATATGATAACTTTAAATAGTGAGTGTTAAATGGTAGTTATAACATCTGTTCAAGATATCCACTTATTCAAACATGTCTTTCTATATCTCCCTTCTCCGTTTCAGTACTAAAACCTTTTCTTCGTCTAATAGGTTACATATAAAATAAATTGTTCCTTTAATTACAGGTTGTAGGGAACTTATGCTACTACAAATATGGAGATTTAAGCAACAGTAACTTATGGTAAAATGAAACTATATGATATATGCGACGGTTAGACATATTCATTTGCAGCACATTTGTAATGTTTTTAATTTCAGACAAGTATATGCTGTATCACAAAAGCTAAAATAGCTTAGCACTAAGGAATAAAGCATAAACATAAACATTATGCTGCGATTTAAAATATTCCTCATGCTACATATTAGCTTCAAAGCAGCAAATGAAATTTTTGTTTCCTCTAGGATATTCTTTTCGAAAGTAATAATCGAGTCGACCTGTAATCCTAAATTTCTAGCACAATTCCTAACAGCAATACATTCACCACCAATAATAATTTTAAAATTTTCTCTAAGAAAATCTTCTATAGCCCTCCTGTCAAAAACACAACCAACTGATTTACTTAAATTTGCCAGTAACGATTGCTTAGTGGACACATCGTATTATTTATGCATTTGGGAAGGAAGCCATTAACTTTTTTGTTTTCCCATTAATTTTTCATTTCTCTTTAATAAAATAAATGAGGTATCGAGTATCGACACCTTGGTGGTATATATACTATTCAAAGTATCGAACTATTGGAAATAATATTTTAATAATATAATAAGTGTGATTACTATGAAGCACATTTTTATGTATTTTTCTTCGTAAATTTTAATTTTGTAGTTAAAATGGTCGAAAGAATACAGGTAAAACAAAAGTATGTGAATATGTTCACGGTAATTTTCCTTGATTATCGTACTCATCGCGTAAAACTAAGAAGATGCGTAAAATTTCGAGCTATCAACCGTAACGGGTTTTGAAATGATGATGAATAACATTTGATGTGATGGAATTTGTCCCTTTTCAATGCGATTTTAATGTACTGAACGTCACTAATATGCTCACATATTTACATCTTGGGGTTATTATTTAAAAACAATATTTTTACTAAGTTTTCATGGTCGCGATATTTTGAAGCGGTGTCTTGGAACGGTATTTGTGTGTAACGACCGTTTCTGCAGCGCAACACGCTTATAAGCGATATTCCAATGGCTATGAATAACCACGTATTGAATGTCATTGAAGCATTTTAGGACACATCTCGATGTGAATTTTTCTTAATATTTTGTATGTAATATCACTCCTTTAAATATACTGTAAATGCAATTTTCTGTATACACAAAACAATGTTTGATACTTCGACAGATTCATTATTTCAATTCTTTTGATACTTCGACACCTTTGATACTTTGACACTTTCTTTACTTCGATATCGATACTTTGCTAGTATCGAGTATCGATATCATCGACATGTATCGACACTTTGCCCAACAATAGGGTTATTTCGAGTTCGTTTAGTTTTCTATCCCTACTTAAGACTGAATCGAACACAACCCATCCTAACTTCAGAACTAATACTAGACCTAGGACTAGAAAGAGTAGAGGGGAGTTGTAAAAAAGTTTTCTTACTTAACGATGAAATGAATTTTTATTCTAATTTTTAGGATACATCGGTATCGGTTTTTTGCCATCATCAGGAAACCACGTTATGTTGATTTCTCTAGATTTAAGTCCTCTTTATTGCTCATTCCTTATTATTTTTTCCGTCATTATTATTTTTTAACTTGTTTCTGGTCTTTATTCGTTATTTAATTTCTTCTAATTAATTTGCTTTGTAAATTAGATTAGATTTTAACCTAAAAGAACAAGATTCATCGCGCCTTCAGGAAATAATTAAAATTTACAAAGCAAATAAATTGCAGGAAATAAAATAACAAATAAAAACCAGAAACAAGTTAAAAAGTAATAATGATAGGAAAGAGCAATAAAAACAAATGAAATCCAGTGAAATCAACATAACGTGGTTTCCTGATGATGGCAAAAAGCCGAAACCGGTAGAAACCTAGAAATAAAAATAAAAATTCATTTCATCGTTAAGTACAAAAACTTTTTTACGACACCCTCCTTAACAAACACGATTATGTACAAAGGAACATTAGGGTTTAGCAGTCTTAAAGACGTACAGGTTTAAGGCTAAACTTGAATCTTTCTAGTTCCGGGTCTAGTGTTAGTTTTAGTTTTAATTCGATACAAGTATACAATAATTTAAAGCCGAATAATAACTAAATTAGCTAATACCAACACTAAAATAAAACATATGATTTAGGCATACCACTCTTAAGACGGAACCGTAGTCAACCTATCCTATTTTCAGAACTTATAATAAATCTAGAACTAGAAACATTAGGGTTAGCCGTCTCAAGAGATGTACGGCTACCTCCGGTCTAGTATTAGTTATACTTTTAGTTCCAGAAAAATTTAAAACAATCTGGATCTAAAGAAAAATTCAAATTAGAACTAACACTAGACCCAGAACCACATAGATTCAGTGCGTCTGAAGACGGACGGCTAAACCGGAATTTTCTGGTTCTAGGTACAGTGTTAGTTCTAGTTTTAGTTTGATACAAGTATACAATAATCTAAAACCAAAAAACAACTAAATGCAGTGCTAATACTGACACTAGTCTCTTAGGACGGTAAAACCTAAATATTTCTAGTTCCACGTCTAATGAAAGTCTAATACATGAAAAAACTTAATTTTATTGTTTCTATGGTTACGTATATTATAAATTGAACTTAAATAAATTTTCAACATAGAAAAAATCCAATTTTAGTGATTTGAACGTATCCCACGCATTATTTATGCTGGGGTAAGTTTGTAAAATCGGTAATAATATTTTTCCCCGTTTGTATGGATCCCTCATTAAAAAAAATGATTTTCGCAATCGAAAGACACAGATGGCGTGATACATTATACAAAACATTTTTCATCTTTAAATGTTTTATCTAAAACTTTTTTCTATAAAATTAACATTTTATGAGTTATTATGTTGTCTCAATTTAAATGCATCGCCCGGTATAAGTTACCAATTTGAATATGAATAGATTTAAAACGAAATTTTGATTATAATTTACACACATGTAAACTGAATTAATATGCAAATAAAACAGGTTCATAAATTATGCGGCAATCCATTGTTGGGTTATGACAAAAACGGGGCGGACCTAGATAAAAATCCAATTTGCTATGGAATCGGAGTTGCTGTTTACATAACAGGATTAGTATAAGGATCTGTTCGGGCTTGAATAAAGATCAACGATGATTGCCTAACGACTAAGAGAACTCCGGTCAATATTCGTTGTTAAGCGGAGCCGGGGAAATCGTGGGATAACATTAATTGAGTGCCGATATCAAATAAATAAGGGACGTGGCATAAGACAAGAGTCGTGTGTCCGTTCATTATGTCGAAGGTTATCTCGGCCAGGTTTCTTGATTGAGCGGTACTAAGAAATGTCGACATACATCAGCAGTTGGCAAATTGCATTGGCGGTATACCGCAAAAATATGACTGATTAAAGTCGTGAACAATGCACCTCACTCCTCGTTTAGCCGGAAAAATTCCGAAACGTTCACAAACGAACGTTTAACCTGGGCGCATTAGCCAGATAATGGATCGGTCCGTGATTAAAGGTAAATAATGATACATAATTTGCACTTCACTTTATTGCCAGTACGTGCGAACTATTGATGGAATCTCTTTTGCGAAGCGTTAGCCTTATTAACGGTCGGACCGTTTTGATAAATTACTGACAGATCATCACCAAACAGTTGCGCAAGTTAATGGACCTTACAACTATTAACATCTTTTCCTTTTTTTCCTATTAATGTCCTACATTCTTCCTCATCAACAACTACATCATTCATTTTAATCTAAAAGTAAATAAAAAAAATCCTATTCACTCAGCCATAAAATATGCGGGAGTATTTGAGTATCGTGGAAAGATTTCATGTTGCCATCAAAGGATCGTGCTCAATAAATCCTCTAAACTGCATACGTAATTTACCCTAATTGTCGGCAAATCGATAACCCTCCTCTCAAAGATAACTCCCATACGCCGATATAAACAAAAGGGAAAGCGACGGATACGACGACGGCGGCGCATCTCTGTCGTGCGGGAGAATGTAATTTTTAGAAACAAGACCGCGACCGACTCTTATAAAGCCTGCGTTATAAACGAGTCTCATTATGTTCCCTCTACGAACATGCTCCGAGTTAAGTGGACTACTCGTGTAGTTTCGCGATAAGGAAATATGCCGGTTACAACGGCGAAAATGATCACCTCCGATAATGGACGTTCCTTTTTCTACCATTTTTCAGTAGCCCAACGGCGTCGAACAATAACCAATTGCGTAACGAGGACTCCAGTTAGTTTAGAAGGTGTTATTAGGTGGTTACATCAAGTTTTCTAATTGCTTTCTAGTCGTGTTTTGATTGCAACCTACCGAGAGTTGTGTAACGTCATTTTTAATACATCGATTAACTTGAATATATTAATAATTTATATTCTTAAAGAGAATTTTGAGAAGAGAATTTTGTTCTCCTTCAATTTATTGTATAGACTTTTTTCTGCTATAGCTACAAGACAGATGCCATAAACTTAATGGTCATTATTATGTGTCGCAAGATACAAGACACACCACAAAATTTATTATATTTTCCCGTGGTTGGAGGTGTCCATGGTTTATACATATAGGTAGATAAAGAAACCTAACTAACATGAGCTGTGAAATTGTTTACAAAATTACTTATACACTTGCACTATCACACATAAAATGCAACATAGTTATAGGCAACTTCGAGAGATAGCGCCTGAAATTATGAAGGAATATCTCGGTTTATAGTGGTTCTACGAAAAAAATTAAATAATACACTGAAGAGAATAAAATTCTTTATTTTTCTCACGTTTGACAAATATATTAGGTAAGGTTAAAATACCAAAGAATGTTCAGACCGGAAGCTTGTATTGTTTTTTTTTTTGAAGACCGCCATCCTTTCTGCCTCAATAAAAGCATGAAGAAATTCCCGTTGTAATATAAAGAAGTTAACAAAGATAGCTTGCTTTTGTATCCTAATTAAAGCGTAAAGTTTTCATGTAGACCTGTCAATCATTCCCGGAAAGAATGTTAACGGGGTCAGTTTTGTTTACAAACATTAATTACACCGTGAAGATTTCGTTTGTGCCCTAATTAAAACGTGAAGAAATCTCCATTTTAATATAAAAAGGGTTAATTCAGGTAGCTTGCTTTTGTATCTCAATTAAAACGTGAAGGTTTTATTTTGACCTGTCAATTATCCCCGCAATAATATTAAGTAGGACTGTTTTGTTTACAATGATTAACTATACCGTGAAAATTACTTTTGTAGCCCAATTGAAGCGTGAAGAAACGTCCATTGTTATAAAAAAAGATTAAGACAAGTAGCTCCCTTTTGTATCTCAACCATGATGTAAATTTTTATACCTGGCCATCATTCCCCGAAAGACTGTTAAGTAGGTCAGTTTTGTTTACCAACATTAATTATACCGTGAACATTTATTTTGTATCCCGATTCAATCGTGAAGAAATCTCTATATTAATAGAAGAAAGCTCTAAGACAAGTGGCTTCCTTTTATACTTCAATTGAAGTGTAAGATTTTTAATTTAACCTGTCAACCATCCCTGGAAAAAATATTAAGCAGGTCAGTTTTGTTTACAACATTAATTATACCGTGAAGATTTCTTTTGATCTATCCCCGAAAGAATCCTGGCTTTCTATTATACCACAATTTTATAGCGTGAAGGAATATCGTTTCTTTTATACCCAATTAATGCGTGAAGAAACCTCTATTGTAACATAAAGGTGCATTGTTTTGAATCTTCGATCATAGCGTGAAGGCCGCCTTTATTAACTACAATTAAAGTTTACATATTACACAATTTATTTGTATCTTGAACTGAATTACTATGAAATTTCTTCCACTTTTAATTCTATTAGCCGTATTTTCCAAATATATAAAGTATATTCCAAATCAGCGGTAATATGACTTGATCAGAAAAGTTAAAATTACTAATCATTGGAATATGAAACAATCCGCGTTTTTTTCATAACTTAAAATCGCTTCATATGGATTATGAAGATAACAGAATGGCCTGGCTAATAAGTGCTATTTTTGAAATATGGTTCTTGGGATTGGATAAAAAATTTGGTACTCAATAGAGAAGCGTTCTACAGTGGTTAATTACCGCGCTCATCAAATGTAGTAAGCAGGCATACTTCTCCCCTAATACGACCTTTGTATTACCGATGAATTTAGGATTTATACAAGATGTTTAACAGTTTAAGTATTGAAAACGTATTTCAATGAAATTCTTAACCAGTATGGATGTTGCTACTTCTACAACAATGACATTAATTAATGGAATAAAAAACTTGAACAAAACATCAAGAAACAATGAATAATCGCGAATTGCTTCAAAAAGGCGAAGTTTGCTAAAAACGACGATGTGCTGGATGAAGAGTACTAGGACAAAGAGGATCTTCTTCCTTTATCTGAATTGGGGAACTTATGATCTTTATATGAAATCGCTATAGATATGCACTGTTATTTGATGATATAAATATAGATATCCATACAACTGATTTTCCAATAGGTATATAATATTGTCATATTATAAACAGCATTATGACAATTTCAATTTTAGATAAAAATGCTATGTGTATGTAACTTTTAGGAAATAAGTTGTTACAAATGTTCTAATAATAATACGCTTGCTTTTGTTCTGTAAATTCGCAATTAATTTCCTTTGTTCTATTAGTTCTGTAGTTCTGAATGGTTCTGAACCATTATGCGCATAAGTTTCTTATACAATATCTATGCGCGGAAGAGTTTAGGCTCAGAAACTTGTTTCTTTTACAAAGTCGGGGAAAATCTGCTAACAGACACCCGGCCTGGAGGTCTTGAACAGCCGGATAGTATGGAGTTGGGGCATGTAACCCCTACCCACTAAAAACCCCTTTCCTCGTCTTTTCTGGAACCGTCGGAAGGCATTACTTCAGAGTACATCATAAAACAAACAGATGTGACATCTTTCCTCATCACTCTCATTTTCCTCCCCTTTCCTCTTTATCATCTTCCTCCTCGCTCGTTGCGCCTGTTTTTGCTCTCCGTACAATCCACAAAAAGAGAAACTCTCAGTGTATTGAACTACTATATTTCCCTTACATACCTGGGACGAGGGAAAGGGAAATATTCCCTTTTCCTCTAGCTCGGTTTTATTTAATTTTCCTTCTCTCGTCCTCTTTCTCCTCTTCCAAATGCAACTTCCTCTCGGTTTCCATTCATACCCGCATACGTTTTCACATTTCACTTCGCCACGAGATTCATAAAAAGAAAATTTCAATTGACAAATCATTTCAAATAGTTCATCTTTAGTAAAGGGCTCGTCAGGTTCATCCAAGGTTGCTGTTGTGTTCTATCTATCTCTTTCTGCACCATTGAGAATAACTTTTCATATTGTTTGCGTATTGTTTCTTGATCTAGTTTACCTTAGCTTCGTGCACCCAGTCTCTTCGCAAGTATCTGATAAGCAGTTCCCCATATAGCCTGTTCCAGATCTTCATACATGTCCTGCCATTTACTTTCCTTGGACTTCTTTATTATCTTCGATAAACATCGCTTTGCTTCCATATACTGCTCTCTTAAGCATCTTTTTCCTACCTCTTTGCAACTGTCTTCTTCTGATTATGCACTCTTTTCTGGCTTGCGATATCTCTTTTGTCCACCAATATTTCGGACTTCTACGATCATCATTTTTTATTGTCTTGAATGTTTTATTACAAGCTGCCGAAATATACACCACCAGTTCTTCCAGGGATTTAGGCTTTTCTGGTAAGATTTTACTAAAACTTTCTTCTAGCATACCTAGCTTGTCTTTTACCACTCTCCACCCCGTAGGCTGAACACTCTGCGCTCCTCTGGAAAGCTTCTTAAATTGCACCGAATTCATTATCAATACGTGATCACTCAGCGTTTCAATATTCTCCCTAATCTTCATTGTTCTATGTAATGAGCAATTTTCTCCGACACAAATGTCAGATCTACTACTGAGGTCCCTCTCGCACCTCTGAATATCGCTTTTCCCACTTCATTGATTGATCCATAGAGTTCTTTGCTGCCCGCTTTTCCAGTTTCTGTCCTCTCAAGCTGTTCACCAGATCTCCTGCCATCCACATCCTTGCGTTGAAATCGCCACACACTATCGCAGGTTTACTTCTATCTCTCATTACGTCGTCCACCTCGTCCAACCATTTCTCAAACTCAGATTGCGGGCGATTCGGTGAGAAGTACACCGACCACATACATACTGATCCCAGGTGCACCCCAACGGCTCCATCTCCCATTATCCATTTAAATGGCATTATTGTCTTAGATAATATTTGTATAAAGACATTCCTTCTTTTATCTGTCTTTAGATTTTCCGCTCTTCTTAAGTTAGGCTCTTGTCCTGCTATCAGATCTACTCCGTGCGTATTTCCTGTTTCCTCCAGAAGGTCGTGCATGTCCCACCTTCTGTTGTAGTTTAACTGCAATACTTGAAGTGTTATTTTAACCATTGATTCTTAGACGGTTTATCCATGGGAGAGGATATCGAAGGGCTATTGTTTTTTTTTCCCACCCTGTTCTTCTCTTTCTTCCTCTTTCCACTCACTATTCTAAAATCGTTACTTGATATATTGTCGTCTTTTTGGTTGCTTCGTTCTACTTCCATTTCAATTCTATGCTCTTCGCCGTCAATAATATTGTTCCGCTCTTCTACTTGGCACAAGGTCAGTCCTACCCTGAGCCTTTTTTCTCTCACAATAATCTCAGCCATATCCCTATCCATCTCGCTTTACAATGCTTGGAATTACTTGGAGAGAAAGAAAAATAGCTGGACTCAAATGGTAATGAATGTGGACAGGAAACATGGTGTTGTAGGATTCAAATATAGAGATCAAGAAAAAGAAATTGAATTGGCCAAAATCAAACCTAGAATTCAACTATAATAGTTACGTTATCAAGCTACTTTCTAATTTAGCATGCGTAGCGGATCTTCCGTAAAGACGAAGTCTTTTTTTGTTTGACATCCTTAATATCATTATATATTTACACATAATATTATACTAACTTGTAGATATCAATTTAATATTTAGGGTAATATACACTACATACGAAAAAAGTCTGTATTTGGAATAGTTTAAATAACGAAATGACTAAAGCAATAAGTATGTTATAAATCACGGTGTATATGTTTTAATAACCCAAGAAAAACGAAGTAATTATTAAACAAGTAAACCGTAACTGCAATGACTAATTGTAAGTTCAAATGAAGTCGAGAAAGAATCAGGATCTTTATTTACTTATTGAAAAAGACTACCAGAATTACAGTTACTAAGAAGTCATGAATGAGTATGTGGCCAATTATCGGTAACTGCAGTTACTAAAAAGAATCGAATAAGCACGCGATCGATAATCTGTAACTGTGATCACTAACAAGTAACGAATGAGTAAATTTACATCACTAATGCTAATTATTTGGAGAGAAAGGATGCGTATTAAAATTGCTAAATTGTATATCTAGCGATTGAAAACAAATTAAATAAAAAAACCATATGCCTACCGGTAAAAATATATTGTATCATTTTAACAATTAATCAGAGAAAGAATTATGGAACATACAATGCTTGGAATTACCTGCATCTTTTAGAAGTTGTATGTCAAATTAGACCATCATTGGAACGATCTTTCAAATCAGCAAAAATGGCTTTCAGAGGCTTGGTTGTACAATTCGCTTACCTGAACAGCTTGTATCCTAAACTCCTTCCGGATACAAAATCAGAACAGAGTAAGATCTTAACAAACGAACTGGGTAACTATTATTGCAAAAGGTGACGCCAGCAAACTAAGATTTTTTTAACCTTAAGTCCTCCTCGCAAATTCGTGCTATACAGTTTTTCGTGCCCTTCAGAGTGTTGATTTTCATAAAAGAGGGTGGCAAGAGAAAAATTTACAAATTTCCTTGAATATGTTGGTTTACGACACCAATCTAGAGAAATTGACTGGTTGGAGTTGCGTGTGACTAAGGAATCAAGAAGTTGTTTTTTCACTTCACCAATTTCAATTCACCATGGTGAATTGGATATTGGGGTTGTGTTCATTGTGTTTGGGGGTAGTGCGCAGATGATGTCGTCGACATATTTATAGAGAAAGAGCAACTTAATTGGAAGAGTCGATATGGATGTAGTTCATCACAATAGTGGCTGGGATGGGATTGAATGGTTGGGATGTACCAAGCTTCTCTTTATAGACCACATCATTGAAAGGTCTCTATTGATCTTAGTGTGGCCGCCAGACCATATCCAAGGGAATATTGGTAAAAAAGCACAGCTAAGGATGCCCAAACAAATCCTGTGGGCAGAACAAGACCTCTGACCTTTGTAGCAAAAATGAAGGACAGAGTTATAGAGTTATAGACAGAATTTCTGCCAGAAAAACGAAAGGGAATATGTTGGAGATCCGTTGAAAGAAATGACCATAATTAAAATACAAATTTGGGAGAGATGATAAATGAGTGTTTTATACAGTTTATATGAGCTTCTTATGAAGAAGACCCTTGCAAATGGAAATAGATTTTCTTTGACCTGTAGATGTTGGGTCAGATTTCAGAACCTGATAAGTATGGTCTTTCAAAAGTTGGAGCGATTTACTTATATATTATGATCTATTCATTACCGCCATGGCTTGTCCCTTACCTGCGGACAACACGAAGAGGGGATCGTCTCGTTGAGATCTCAGAAATAGACTGGTTTCACGGTAAAGTTTACCGTTCAGGGAGATTACGATATTCGTTGACCTAGCGCTAATAATGTGACACTTATTGTTCAATAATGTTATTCCATTGTTGGGAAGAACCACTTCTCGTCTAGAATGAAAGAGGAAATGTTTTCTGTTCATATAGGAAGCTAATTTGCGGTTGGAAATCTTAGACCAATGCCTAAGATTTGATCTCTCGTAAACTTTTAAGCATTAATTATTTCTCTTAGAAGGGTCATTGGATTAAAAGCTTTAGTAAAATTGATACATATTCAATATGGATTCACCGCAAAAAATGTCATCAAAATTAGTGAAGAGTCATCTACCTCGTCTCTTTGTTAGAACTAAAATATTGAGGTTTAGCCGTCTAAAGAGACGTACGGCTAAATCCTAATGTTTCAAGCCTTGAATGGCAACTAAAACTAAACCTAGTACTAGAAAGATCCAGGTTTAGCCGTGCGTCTTCAGACCGCAATCTTTCCGAAACTTTCTAATACTAAAGCTAGTGTTAGTTCTAGGTTTAGTTTGATACAAGTATACCACCATTTAAGACTGAATAACAACTGAAAATAGAGCCGATCCTAACGCTAGAGTTAATACTAAACCTAAAACGAAATCCATTTAGGTTTAGTAGTACCTGTCTTAAGGCGGATCCCTTAAGACCTTAAGACATGTGCAGAAAATTTTTAATTTTTCTATTTTTGCAATTACGAAACCGAAAGCATTTGTAACCTCTGATTGAGCGATTGTTGTATTATTTTTGAGTTTATGTATAAATAACTATTATTATTGCATTTATTAAAAGGGAACGCGTATTTTTGGATTAAGCATGGTTACTTTTTTAGTGGTTTAAATTTTATAAATACCTCAATATACCCATCTTGTGTAAATACCTCTAATATATACCCAGGGTATATTCCCTTGAAAATAAATATTAGGATATTTAACTGGATACACTGGATACAGGAGTTTTTGGATCATTATCTAAAGGGATAAGGACCCAACAGAATCATAATCAAGGTGGATCAATAAATCAGGGTTGTATCCAAAACAATGGATTGAGTTGAAAGAGGTCTCAATCCAAGAATCAAACAAGAGCTCTGAAACGAAGAACAACCTAACATTATGGCCATAAAAGAATACTTTGAAAGTAGTCTTAAATGCAGATGGTAATAATTCACAATGAGCATTTTCTTCACATTTGGTGACCATAAAGATAGATAACATTAAAATTGCTTAATTGTATATCTTACGATTGAAAACAAATAATAAAGAAAAAAACCATAAGCCTACCGATAAAAAATGTATTCCATCATTTCAACTTGAAATTGTATATATAAATTTTTTATCAATAAAACTTTTCAATCGAAAAACCAATACGAATTGGTATGTTATTCACTGTTGATTGAACGGATAATTGGATACGTCGATAATAATGAAGGTTTATTGAATTTTATTTACAATAGCAATGACCCATTGAAAACATACCTTAAAATATCGATAAATACCAAACAGTAGTTAAACGTATAATTATTTTATTGTTCCCCGGAGCCGCCACGGATTGTGGCTTTTTGGATATACACACATCTCGCTAAATAAAAGAATATTTTATTTCACGCAATGAAATGTGACCTCTCTCTTTCTTTCTCTCTCAAAAAAAGTAAAATAAGATATTTAAAACAGCTAATACGACTGATCATGGAAATCGTTTTCAAAACACATTTCTCATTCCGAATATTTATGTCAAGATTAATCCCACAAGAATTATACATCCTTGTATTATAGTGATATTAACACAATCATAAGTATAATTAATTATACCAAAGTGTACGTGTAAACACCGTATACGTATTCAAGCGTAACGGTACATCCAAGAATCTTTACAGTTTTAGTTACTTAACATTTTACCTCGAGCAATTAATAACAAAGTACGATCCGAGCGAGCTTACTTCTGCCTAGAAGCAAACGTTAAGTACAATTTGAGTGTAGGAGTAGAAAATTGACTGATGAGCAGGCTTTCAAGAAGCCGAAACCCAAGTGGTTTATATTTAGAACTGACTCGGTCGATTCGCTAAGCCCTAATTGTATGTTATTAGGTAAGTCATTCGATACTCAACCCATACATGTGGGAAGTCGAAAGAACCTCAATTTTATGATGTAATGGATTGAATTGAGTCCATCCTATTTCCTCAGTCGGTCAGGACGTGTTACACATCCGGATAAACGACTGTAATCTTACTGACGGGAAATTTAGAGTGGACTCGCAAGAGGTTCTCCTTGAAAGTCGCCCCAATTATTGAATGGATTTAAAAGAATTAATTTGTAAAAAATATTATTAATTTTTGATTGATCTAGAAGTGATTCGCTAAATGTAAAGTGGAATACATACTTATAAAGATTAAGACCCGAGTAATTGCTGTTTATGGTTAATGCTGATAAACCGGCATTCTCACGAGTAATTGCTAAAGAACCATCATAAACTCGAATAACAGTTCTAGTATTAATTATGATGTGTTCCATATCTGATTATTAACATTAATCTCACACCGCCAATTCAATATGTACACTATGGATTAGAAAAAGAGAAAGTATTGTCCAGATGACATAAAAAAATGTTGTCGCAGATTGCTAATAAAGCGTCGTCGTTACGTAACTCGTAGAATACAGAACAAAGTTTCGAAACTGATATCGGTTACATGCAAATCAGCGCCTATTATTCATAGGAGATCTTCCATCCGGACAGCTAAACAAATACATAATGCCTGATGCATTATACAGAAAGATGCATTATAAAGATAGATCGATACATCGATTCGAGGTGTGCCTTGTGTCCCACATAAAATTAAATAGTAGATCAAGATTCTCGTAACGGCGTATCATATAAACATAATTACGTGTGCCAGTTTTCACCTAAAGATTTATGATCAAATAAAAAAAGTGACGTTTGCTTAAGCGAATCGTTGCTGTATTAAGAATCGGTTATGCACAAATTGATTGTTATTGACTGATTGCAAATTATATGTTGGACTAGTTTAAATAAAGGTATTAATATAAATCAGATCGTATCTTGTTTACATAACAGTTCAAACATCCTTGTATAATAAAATCCCATACATTCCATTACGTTAAAAATCGTTTCTGCCGTGAGGCCATGAACGAAATATTTGTTAATAAATCAACTGCGTCGTGATAAATTGTAAAGGATTTGCTTGCCTTGATAGACAGACCTAAGTATTTATAGATGAATGAGGATTAATTGAATCAAGATCAACGATTTCGAGGCTAAACGATATTACGACCTTGGATGTTCACGAATAACAGGAACAACTCCAAATATTAAGGAGATAATTTAAGAGAATTCGTCTTCGATTCGTGACCGGCGATTTATAAGGATCTATCGTTCTGGGAATAACAGAAGTATTTGTAAGTCGTTAATCGCAACTGTACTTTTTGTATTTTATGAATGCTGGTGGCCTTGTCACTCGGTTAAACCGAGACACCCACAACTTTGCATCCCACTTACGGTCTCGGATAACTGTAAAAAATCTTGCTAAATCACCACTAAGATCTATCAACTTGCATACATTTGCATTTAATAATCTACGTCATTATTACATTTACATCAAATTGCACTCACTGCATTTTTTATTAATCTAGAAATTTATTTGGATATGTTATCTGCAATCTAATACAGTTTTTCTATATTGTTATAAAAGTATCTTTTGTCGAACTTAAAATAAACATAACTAATAAAACGAATTGATACTAACACTTGAACTAACAGTAGAACATAATTAGAATCAGTCGGGCTTAGCCGCCTTGAAAGACGCTCGGCTAAATCCGAATGATTTAACTTCTAGATATAGTGTTAGTTCTAGTTTTAGAACAAACTTTCTTGTTTTAGGTTTAGTCTTAGTTTTCGTTTTGTTATTGTAATTGCTAGTCTAGATTGTTGTATTATTAGAAAAAATCAGATCTAGAACTAGAATCATTCGGCTTTAGCGGTACGTCTCATAAGACGGCTATTTGATGATTCCAGCTCTAAATTTAGTTTTAATTCTACTTTTACTTCAAACATACTACAACTTAACGGTAGATGATAGTAAAAACGAGAACAAACACTAAACCAAGAACTATAATCATTTTGGTTTAGCCGTTTTGAAAGACGTTCGGCTAAACCCGAATGACTAGTTTTAGATCTAATGTTAGTTTTAGTTTTAGTTCAAACATACAACAGCCAGCGATAGATGATAGTTAAAACTCGAGCTAACACTAGACCTAGAACAAGAACGTTTGTTCTAGGTCTAACTTTCTAGTTCTAGATCTAGTGTTTGTTCTAGTTTTAATTATTATTCTAGGTTATTGTATACTTTGCTTGGTATTAGGCTGCTTAATATTAAAACAGATCTAGGGCTAGAATCATTCGGGTTAGCCGTACATTTCTTAAAACGGCTACGTCCGCACGGATAAAAATATAATATTGAATTAAATGTATTTGATTTATTTCAAGACTATATTTGTTTTCGATATCTGTCGGACAATTTTAGAATTGTAGTAAGAATGTTATATTCTTGTAGATTTGTGCTGATTCAAGACAAAATATTTTTTTCTCAAACCATATAGGTGTTTACAATTAAAAATATTTTATTTTAAACAATTGGATATTTTATGTCGCATATTTCTATCACATATTTCATATCGTATTCTTGGTGCAATAGTTATATTTTTAAACGAAGCACAATTATTCTTGAATTAAAAATATGTAATAAAGTAAATAATGTATTAAAGTAACACATTTTACCTATCCTTTTTAAGAATAAGTATTTGCTTGACTCAATATTTTCTATTCTTAACTCAAAACGCTGTATGCTTAATTGAAAAAAAAGTAGACAATATTATATCGATTTAAAGTATATATTTAAATTAACCAATAATTAATAAACAAAGTAAAAATTATTATTATTCCGTACTTGTATTGGTTAATATATTTTCAAATTGTTTCAAAATAAATTGTAGTAGCAAAGCTTATATGACATTATTTGACAAATTAAAAAAAAACAAATTGAAATCCGTCGAGTCGTGAATATCCGCAAAACTAAATGAAATATCGATAAAATAAAATATGCCCCATATTAAGAACACACATCGCATCGGGATACTACCAGGTCAAATTAAAATTTTCCTTTGTGAAAAAAAAAACGCAATGTAGTCAAAGTAAATAATTTATAATAATTTGCAAATTAACATACGATACGTAAAAATATTCACTGATAACAAATTTTAGTGTAATTTTTTTTTCATGACCTTAGCTTTTCGCACGGACTGTAGTTTGTAGTTCGTAGTTAACAATTTTTGAACAGTTATACACAAAAAAAAATAAATTTGCTTAAAAGTCAGATTAAATTAAAATTCTTTAAAAATTAAGAGTTGTTTAAATAATAAAAAAATCTAATAAGCAAGTGAACCTTTGAAATTTAAGTTAGGATTGCTTAAAAAAAATACTATCTGCTCAAAAAGATCATCAGAGATAGCATGTCCTCTTGATGATTTAAGCAAAACTACTTTAAGCAAGCTATATATATTGGTGTTATAATTTATAAATATTTGTTTAATTAACTTGTAATCGTCGAGCATTTCTTTGTTACTTCTTTTGTCTTCCAAATGTTGTAATAACTCTAACTCCAATTTATTCTTTACTAAAATTTTTTGATTCGGATGGTTTTTATATTTATCATAATTTTTTATATTTTTAACTGTTTTTAAAGCAGTTAAATTACGTAAAAGGAATTAAAATGAATAATAATAGATAGAATACCTAAAGTAGTTAACAAAGAGAAGCTAAATACTTTCGTAAATATTTTCCGCGAATATTTTATGCTAGCATAAAACAATCGAATATAACTACTCATAGAACAAACGAAGTTAGAATACAACTACTTTCATACAAAAAGGAGTTGACTATTGACTGAACTATTGCTCAGCTCTGGTGTTAGTTCTAGTTTTAATTGCTATTCTAGATTGTTGTATACTTTAATTAATATTAGAAAAACAAATCTAGGACTAGAATCATTGGGCTTCCATTGATTCTCTCCAGACAGCTAAATCCGATTCTGGTTATAGATCTCGTATTGGTTCTACTTTTAGATCAAACATACTACAATTTAATGATAGATGACAGTAAAATAGAGAACAAACACTAGATCTAGAATTTTTAGCTGAACGTCTTTCAAGACTTCTAAACTCGAACAATTCCAGTTCTAGAATGACTGTAAGTATGTAGAATTAATGATGTATTGGCGGCAGTTTATATTAATGTTTGTATGATACAAAGTAATTTTATTGTAGTTTGACAGTAAAATTTAGTTTTTCATTAATTTTTTCTTGAAATTCATATTTGTCCGATGAAAACATTAAAAACGATAAACTTGGCATGTCAGGAATGAAATTCATCCATCACTTCGGAGTTTTGATGAAGAATTGGACGAAAATCAGTAAATTTGATATTTGATCATCTTTTTGAAGTTAAACGTTGAAAAATAAAAGAAAAGTTCCCAAAATCTGCAAAACAAATATAAAAGGCATTGAAATTACAATATTTCATACATAATTAATACTATAATAAAAATTTCAATAATCATTTTATAAATTTTAATGGTAACCTTTGACATTTCGAAGTTTCTGATTATGGAAAAATTTAAATAAGAAATTTCAAGTTAAGGAATTCAACCAATCAGAAAATGTTATTTGTTCTAGTTCTTTAATAAATAAATGAAGTCTTTTTTAGTCTGATTTTGAACGTGCGAAGAATCTTGTCCTCGAGTAGAAATAAAAATACCAAGCAAAGTTAGGTTATCTGGGACTTAAATTCAAAGTTAGTGAAGACTTTAAATAGAAGAAAGGGAGATTTTTGAAATAAAATTGATTACTTAATGTTAAATAATAAGTAAAGTAACGAGTTCCTGACGCAAATATAGAGCCCACCGTTCCGAAGAATTATTACATTAAATTGAAGAATCCTTTGTTCGTGTTCCATGAAGAATCCAAATGTCCTTAATCAAGAAATCCAATTATCTACAAGAATAATTTGTGTTAATAAATTTTTCCTACCAAAATTCATTATTTTACATATTGAAAGCTGGTGCCTCACTATCAACCAATTGAAGGTCATGCAGAAAGCACAATAAAGAGCAACATTTGTAATGAAAGACTCATTCGGGTAAAGTCTTGTTCATTCCTAAATAGGCAAGACTGCATTAGATATGACATGTTGGCTGTTAGGAACAACAAAGTAGAATACGAACAGACCTCCAAGAAGATGCATAGATGACATAAAGAGAATTACGAGAAGCAGATGAGAAATCATGTTTAGGTAGCCCAGGAAAGGAAAACATGGTAACATATTAAAGATGCCTTCGTCCAGAAGTGAACAAACGATGGCTGAAACGAAGACGACAGTGATGAGGTATGAAGATGAAGATGAGATGTGAAATCTTTCATTGTTACTTACAAAGATGAGAAAACAAACATGGAAACATGGAATATTTCGATTTTGATACCTAAAATGAACGTGAAGAAAAATTGGCAAACTATTTAAACAAACAAAACTGTCTTAGTATATATTATTTTAAAGCAACCCAACCTACTCTCATCCAAGACAATTTATGCAAGCTACCAGTGGCAATGCAAAGCCTGGAAAGCATGGTGATGATGAAAGAAGGCACAATCCATTTGAAGGTAATTCAAAAAGTACAACAAACAGCAAAATTTGTAATGGTTGACCATCCATTACCTAACCAGATAAGATTACCTTAGATGAGACGTGCGGCTATCCAGAATATAAAGAGAATTACGAGAAGCACATTGTCTGAGACGGCCCTGGAGAAAAACACATGGATATTAGAGAAGTCTTCGCCCAGAAGTGGAAAAATGATGGGTGAAAAGAGAAGAGAGAGATAAGATATGATGGAGATGAGATGCGAAAACTTTCATTGTTATTTATAAAGAAGAAGAAACAAAGCTGGAAACATAAAAAATGCGATCTTGGTTATCCATTTGCTACCAGTTAATAAATTTATTAAATATCACTATTTCGCAATTTTTACATTGAGTGCCACTACTAGGTGTAGTATTCAAATAATACTAAAAAAAGTAGTACTTAATTTATAAACGTTTATTAATTATATTCAAAGTTTGGAAGACTTCTAAGTACATGTAGTAGACAACGGGTTAAACATTGGACTTACCTGAAATACTACCAATTTGGTATTTCTTTTCTACATTGCACAACAAATTATCTATCTATATCGATAGATGATAGTTAAAACTAGAACTAACACTAGATCTAGAACAAGAATGACTTGGGTTTAAGCGTGCGTCTCTTAAGACGACTAAACTCGAATGATTCTAGCTCTAGATCTAGTGTTAATTCTACTTTCAGTTCCAACATACCACAATTTAACAATAGATGATAGTTATAATGAGAACAAACCTTAGTCTTAGAACTAGAATGATTTGGCTTTAGCCGTCTTAAAAGACGTTCGGCTTCTAGTTTTAGTTCAATGATACAACAACCTAATGATAAATGATAGTTAAAACTAGAACCAGTATTGTTATTACGCATCGATTGTGAATGTGTTAATAATCAAAAAGGATTGAATAGAAACTTGGTCTAATTTACATTCTCCAGTAATGTTAATAAGAATCTCAGAGTGTTGTAACTTATTATATGCTACCTAATAATAAGTTTATTTGTTCATGTATAGTTGAAATTGCACCTACTCCTGGTAACTGTTAATCAAATGCTTATATAATCTGATCATCAACGTTAAATTACACACCACCTTTACAAGTCTTTCTCCTCAGTTAAAAGACGAAGCTGTTAACAGCTGAAAAAGCACCGTTCGCAGTGAAAGTGTATGGATAGCTTCGTCCATTCGCAAAAACGTCGATACCATTATTGTTCTACCATCATGAATTGCTGCAATCGAAACGACCCGATCGTGAGGCAGAAATTTCTAAGAAGAGACGTACTCATTGTTTTGCGGGTGTATTGTTAACATTATTATATTAATTATACCCATTGTTGTGTTAGTCGGGGCTGTGTTATAGTTTGAGGGACGTGGGCGAGTTGTAAAACTTTTCCTGGAAGTGGTAAGTGGAGTCTAACAACGGCTAAATGGATTACAACTGGTGCACAATTGTCTTCGATTCATGCGGGAAACTATTCATTAATTTTCTACTGAGATCACTAATTAAGATACTTATCGCGAGATTTATAGTTTATTAATAATACCAACGATATTATTAGATGAGGAAATTTAGTATTTATTGTTTTCGTGAATGATAAAATTAAATTTGTTGTTACATTTTCTCCATATGAATTGTTCTTAATAATAAAACAGTGAGTCACGCAAAATCTTACGTAAATACCTCGTTATAAAATACATATGCATTACGCCATAAATTAGCAAATTTATAATGCCATAATTTATATCTTAATACCTACCGTCACCCAGCCCAGCTTAGGTGATGCACTGCAGACAGAAGTAATTACATATACAGATTGTAGATACACTGCGTAATTGTTTTCAATGTAAAGAACGTTTATGTAAAGAACATATGTATGTAGAGATAGGCACATCTGTATTGTACGAAAAAGGCAATTACTTTTGAATAGCCGCGCAGTTATATAAAGAGAGACCGATAAGATTTCGCAATCTTCGTACGACCGAAATGCAGACGTTAATTATTTTTATACCGGTCAATTACAATTATGGTTAAGTGTTTTTATTCATATTAAATCAAGCAATTACATTAACATTCCTTAAGTTATCAAATTAAACTTCTAATTCAACCCATCATGAAATAGATTAACACAGTCAATATTACTTCAACTTGATTGCCGGTGTTGATAACTTTTAATGACAGCTTTTAATTTTGAATGATCATTTAAACGACCCGATCGCTAAACGATCCGAGCTGAAGAGGATGTTATTATAACGTAGAGCGTAATTGATGCAGCAATGATGAAGACAAAGTGGAAAGATGCGGTCGTTCTTCGTTTCGATACGAGGTAATAATCTTGGAGTTAGACCCAATAAAAGGATCCCGATAAGGTTTTAGTAATGTTTTGCTAAAAATGATAACCGCAATACGAAAAACTCGAATCTCTTTTTGGGTTATAATGACGGACAAAGCGTGGACTCGTCCGAACGACCGCACCATTAAAACTTCCTATCTTGGGACAAAAACCGTTATTGGTGTGGTGTGGTAAATATGGGTTAAAATTAATATTATTCTATGAAATGAAACGTTTTTATTGTTGGTATAATATTGCCATATAAGTTATTTTCACAATTTCCCATTTTTCTCAATATTTATGCTTCTGGGAAGAAAAATGAAATAGATCTAAATTGCTAATAATAAAATTTATTATATCAACACTTATTTTGTAACATGTTTCGAATTCCGTATGGTACCATTACTACCATGCAAAGCCACATTATTTCAAATGAATTGATCGTGATAGAAGAAATTATTTCGACCGACTTCGAATACTCGCTACAAATAACAAAAATAATATTTAGAGCGCCCGAAGAAGTCGGTAGATATACTTTTTCCATAAACTCTAAACAAGGGCATAACTTGGGCATAACTCCATAAACTCTAAGCAGGGCAAACTTGGGTTAATGCTCAAAATCCAATTTGAATCCAAGTATATTCTGCTTAGAATTTATGAAAATAGTATCTTGACCGGCTTTGAAGACGTCGGCCGCTTTAAGTATTTTTCCTGCTACCTGGGGCAGGAACAGTTTGCTTTGTTTTTTAGTTATAAAGATATAGAGGAAAAAAATTAGCCAAGTTGCACCTTCTGAAAATTCTTCAACATCATAATCATCCGTGTCTTCGAAAATTTACCTGAAAATTTGTCCTTAAATTTTCACGAACGTGGTGGAATAGTAAGACCACGTCCTTGAAAATTCATTACTTATGTGATCATCTGACATCAGCAGACAACTAATTAAAAAAAGTAAAGATAAGATATTATCATCTAACACTAAAAAAATTTTATTATTTTTTGATTATAGTCAGGCAGATGACGTCCATTTTCTGCAATGCTTTGCTGTGGTCAACCCTTAAAGTTTGTCATCACCTTCTTACACAGGTCGATGTCAATGTGCCTCCTTGTGTTGTTATAGCTTTTTCATCTCTTTCAGATCTTTAGATTTATCGACATAAACTTTCGCTTTTAGAAGTTTCTACAAAAATAATCAAGAGCTGTAAAATCAAGGGAATAAGATTGCACCTACACTGATTTCAGTAAAGCTTTTATTAAGGTAGATCATATGCTATTTTATAAAGAATTGAAGAAGTTGGTTTAACCTAAAGCATTCAACAGAGGTTCCTCGCAGACGATATCAGTCACACCTAGCGTCCCTTAGGAAAGCATTCTTACACCGTTGCTTTCAGCAATGGTCAAAGCTGCAAAAGTTCAAAAGTACTAAAAGTATAAATTATGCAGTGTTTATTATTACCAAGCCGGGATTATCCTTAAAACGTGGATATTCTTCTAAATTATCTATTGAGGTTTCTTTTTGGAAATTAAATATGTTTAGGGTAGCAGTCTGAATTTCCTTCGTTGAGACTTTACGCAAAAATCAAAGTCAAATCATCATTTATTTCTTGTACATCACTTAACTTGTTGGAATTATTTACTAAATGTAACGATATTTCTTCACGCAATTTTGGGATTTTCTCTAAAATGCTACCTCTATTGACAGTGCGCAACCGATATTCTAGATAATTTCTAACAATTTAAATGATCGTAATATAAAGAAGAAATTTCTTTCATTTTTGTTAATTTGTAATAATCATCATATCTTGCATATACGTAGCACTTCTATTAACCATAAGTGGTTTTAGTATTTACATTACCTTTGCTTGATAACATTTAAAGATGCTGACAATTAGCTCTGCATATTAAAGTTAAATGTGTTTTGAGGGGTAGCGTCCATATTTTAAAGTAATGTCGTCAGAATTTAGCGGATTTCATTGCATTACGAGTCCACACAGCAAATCGTTGACTATGTTCATATCAAACAATAGTTTTTCATTTATTTCTTTGTAACATCTTGAAAACGGTCATTAACACTCTGTACAATCGGGACAGAATTGTGTCGCGTGGGTATAAATGTATTTACATAAATAAAAACAGTTAATTCAGGTTAATCCTTTATATTTACCTTTTGTAATGGATGTTGTGGTGATTCACCACATAAAACGCTAATAATAAGTGAGGTATTACTATTTCCAGAAGTTTTTGTTGTCGTAGATGCTGTGCTATATGACGCTAAGAATGTAAAGTAAAAGTTAAAATTAACAAGCATATTACGTATTTAACATTTAAGTTGTGTTTATTTACGCGAATATAAATGTTCATTTCATCCCCGTCATTCTGTTTGTCCAGTTTTATGTTCAAGGTGAAGCCATATGCAGTAAACCAAATAAAATCTTCCAATAAATTATTATCAATTGAATAATTGTGCCCGTCAAAATATTTAATGCTATGCCACAATTCACCGATTATTTCAAACATATTTCCTACTGCAAGTAGAAGTATGTGCAAGAATGCAAAACAAATTTAGATATCACTTCCTTGCCCTGTTAATTATTGCAGGAGTTATTTTTTTTTCTGCTGCTATTCGTATCCACTTCTTTTTGTTTTCATATTTTACTCTAAAAAATATGGTTTTGCTCCATACTACATACACGAATAGTCCAAATTAGTTTTGTTCTCATTAGCATACGTATGTTGCTAATGGCGTGCAAAAGTACACAGATAGAAGGCAAAATTTAGGTTACGACCATACGGAACGGGTAACTGCCATTTTGTCGCCACTACTACGCATCACGTGAATATATCAAGAGAAAAGAATAACCGAGTAACAAGGACGACAAGGCTGGCATACACGTTAACAACACCGAAGCACCGACTTGAACTGTTCAAGATCCTTTTCCTACTATGTGCTTAACGTATATAACAATATCTCACTTTTATACAAAGGGAGATATTAGCTGGAGAATGTACGTGGTTTTAGTAAAAAATTAAATATCGAACTGCGGAGACAACAGGTAGAGGCGGATATTCATTATCATTAGGCACAGTGATGTAAAATTAACGGTAATGTTACGTAATATTACAATAACATTGGTAATCGAAAAAAAACAGCTTTTCAAGTAATACAAGTTTTTTTTTATTTCAAAACTGTAAAAACATTACAAAAATCAAGAACGTTTTTTTTAAACTAGTTAGAGTCGCAATGGATGATTATCCGGATGATCCCAACCTCGTCATCTTAATCTTCTTTCTCTTTCGTTAATTGAGTAAAGTCTATAACTTCGAACTCGATATCTCCTTTTTCTATTTCTTCTTCTGTAGTTTTTACTATTCTTGAATGATGATCATCTTCATTTAGTAAATTATAATTAACCACGGTAAGTCTGTTTCTTCTTTGCCAATGAATAAATTCGTAAGTACTAAAGGTTCTATCGGTTTCAGCTGTCGACGATGGTAAATTTAAAATGTCTACAGCCAACCTTCTTATTTTAGAACTGGAGCAAATTCCTGTCCACCAAACAAGTCCAGACATACGTTTTTTCACTGGAAATAACGAATTCCTTAGCAAAATTATTACCTCTAATTTTGTACAGTACGAGAGCTTCCATAATAAGATCTACTTGTGAAGAATACTTTAGATGACGCCTTGCAGTATCATAGACGAACTCCGTTGCAATTAAATTTTCATCTTCAGTTAAATTATTGCCGCGTTGATTTGGTTCTAATAGGTAAGCAGCAAGATGAACGAATTTTAAATATTTATTTTGTCGTTTTTTAAGACTTGAACACATTTTCTGGTATTCCAACATCGTAATAGATAAATTTGATACTTGATCACATAATATAGATCTTATTTCCAAAAAAGCAGATAACACTTTTGAGATTGTTGGCCCGTTAGCTTCAATAATCTTTATCCACTTGCTGATTGGCTGGAACAAGTCATAAGTTGCTTCTATTTGTAACCAAAGTTTGTTTTGAAGAACAAGTCTTACTGTATTTGATGAAAGAACATCAGAAATATCTGAGTTATCATTAACTGCTAAACTTTTTAATGAATGTATAGTGTCCAAAAAGCTTTTTAGACGACAAACAAAGGAACCCCATCTTGTTTTCACCGGAAATTTTAAAGAGATGTATCGCCCCGTTTTGTCGAACAACATTATTTCAAACGTTGCATGTAAAATCTGCGAATTTTTCAGCTTAGATACAATTGAAATTATGCTTTTTTTAAAAATGGATAAATGGCCTAATTCAAAGAAATCTTAAACCAAAAGGTTTAAATCGTGGCAAATACAACCATAATTAGTAATGTAATCGTACTTGCTGCTAACTATTTCACGAGCGATTTTTATATTAGCTCCGTAGTTGAAAATTTGAAGATCCTAATTTTTTCAACACTTTTTCTGAGGCCAAAAATGTTGCTAAATGTCTGTTATTTTCGGTGTGTATAGATTTGTAAAATATCGTAACAGGTATATTAACAACAAAATTAGATATAGAATCATTTCTGCAATTTGACCATCCATCCATTTGTAGGCATAAGATATGCTAAGATAGATTCGTCATTAATTTTTGATGAAACTGCTGCTTTTACTCTAGTGTACTCGGATTCGAGGAGTGGATTTGACAACTGGTAACAAGAGGATGGATATATGCGCATCTCCTTGCTTTGAATACATCTAACCATAGTTTTTTCGTTGTCATATCTAAGGGGGCTCCTGACACATAAATATCCCGTTACGAGTATTTCATCAATTTTATTGTTTTCTTGACAGGACATGTTATTAAAATACGAAGAAATTGTATCCTTTGATTCTTTAGAAGTACTTGAAAATGAAGAACTAGCCGATGAAGGCACAGGCCTGACTAGTGAAGCAATTTCTGAGTCTAGGATTCTCGCTGCCCCTGCTGAGAGGTAGTATTAGTATCATCACTATTTTCCAATACCTCGGTTGAACTTGGCGTGGTGTTATTGTTACTACTGGCAACATTTATTATAGGCAATTTCTCTTTTTTAAGAATTTGTACTACATTTCCAGGTATTTTGACACATTTTAGCAAATGTTACAATTGTCTGGTAGCATTTCTTTTAAAGGAGGTTTTGCAATATTTACAGAAATAATTATATTTACCTTTAAGATCGTAGAACCTCTAAACATCACTCTTCGGCTTAACCGTATTGTCGCAACTACAAAATAAACATCATGCATTTCGGGGAGAGCTTAACTTAAAAATATCTAGACTCACCAGTTCAAATATTACATAACAAGGCGAAACAATTACAGTTATTTCATAGGAATCGCACTGATAGTTATAAACAACACCTTTTATAACAATAATGTCACTTATTATGATGAAGATTGTTTACAATATATCGCTTGCCGCTTGTCACGGGCCACGGGAAACCATGGAATTTGAGAGTATAGAAAAGAAATTGAGAGTATAGAGCGAAGAAAAAACAATATTTCCAATGTCAGCGATCTTGCAGTAATATTACGTAATATTACCAAAATTACTGGTAACATTTCCTCGGTAATATTACCCTATACATCACTAATTAAGCATATCATGAATTTCATGAAATCTGTAAACTGTGAACGTCGTTGCACTTAGGGTTGGTTCATTTATGACAATTTCATTTATGATTGTCGAGGGCCAATAAATAATTCTTTAACATCATTATTTACAATTTTTTCTGTGTTATTATCAACATTAATCTTGTTTCCAAAGCAAAGTTTTGGTACAAATTGTGTTTTTGTAACATATTCCGATTTTCTTATTTTTATATACTTAGTTATTGATAATTAAGCAGATTCGTCAAATGTTGAGAATAAATTGTTAGTGAAGGAATGTTTATGAGACAAAAACCGTTATTGGTATGATGTGGTAAATATGGGTTAATATTAATATTATTCTATGAAATGAAACGGTTTTATTGTTCGTACAACATCGCCATATAAGTCGTATCGTTGCGTATGTTACGATATTCGCAATTTTCTTCGGGCTATATCTTTGGTGCGGTACTGAAAGCTCCACGTTAACAGAGTCATAAATCAATCGTGAGTTATTTCGAATTAAAGCTGCGGAGGTAATACAAGTTTAAATCAATGAACAATAAAATTTCATTTATTCGTCAATAACATTTTCTTATGCGCCTTAAACTTTGCTGCTGATTTTCTGGCGAGGTAAAGATCCAATTTAAATCATTACATGTATCATAAAAGATCTCTCGAACGGAAAGTGGTAAAAAGTCATTCAATTAAAGTTAAGAATTTCAGTACGTAAAAGCGCAATTTGCTCGCTAAAAAAATCCGGGATTGCAATATCAAAACAAAAACATAATTTCGACCGCTCGCGTTTCGCAATATATTATTGACACAATTCAGGCGGGAATCTCGTTTAAATTGGCCGACAACTCTTAATTGGGCTACTTATTTTATGGGTACGCCGAGCTCTCAAAAACCAGTTTCGACCCGCAGAAGTCGCTACCCTCGGGCCCCGGCCGGAGTAATCGCCAGGTTGCGTCAGGTTCTTCACTCCCGACCATCGACAACAATATCTGGTTTGAAAAAGTAAAAGTGTATCAAAATGTAACGCTATTTTCGACCACGAAGTTGCCGCTCGTTTAATCGGATACCACGTGCACCAGAAGATGTCGTTCTTGAAACCGGCCCCGAGACACCGCTACCCGATACCAACGTAATTTCTTGTACTTTCACGTTTTATTTTATAGCTTTGTAACGTAAACTGTGTGTTTTAACTCAAACTCAATAATGGAGTTAGGATTTTTTTTGCTAATCGAGATCTTGTTCGATCGAGTTGAGATCGTTTGAAATGATTCAGGTTTCAACTTTTCCCGAATCTTTATGAAGGATTAAGAATTGCTTATGGAGTTGGAAAAAGGGTGGCGTTTCAGTTTAAAGCGCAAAATTTCAATTTGCAGATGTTGACAACTTAGATGTTGCAACTTATGTTGACTCACAAGAGAAGCGTCATAACAGGATTGCAACGATTTTGATGAGATTTGGTATACTCATAGAATTGAAAATAAGGTGTTCATCATTTTTAAACGTGAGGTAAAAGGTTGAAAGAAAGATTAAGGTTAATGATATTGTTGCATATTAAATTGCTAATTTCCTTCAATAAGGATAAGTGAAAAATAAAAATCCAAACTCCTTTGCAGATTAAAGACTAATTAATATTTTATAAGTGGTAGCAAAAATTAAGTGTGAACATTTAAGGGAAGCTGTTTAAAGAAATGAATTATTGACTTAGGTGCAATTTATTTTAGAGTGGGTTATTGCAATGAACATTTAAGATGATTCCCAAGAGCATCTAATGACTATGACGCCTTTGACAGACTAAATAACAAAAACATTTATCGTCAATTTTAAACCATATTAAATTACGTCAATAGATCGTAGGTACAAAAATTCTAATCAAAATAAACGGTATACAATATGTTAATTAACAAAACAACTTTTTAATAAGGCTAATATTTGAATTTCATTTGTTTTAATCTTCTAATTGACCCAGTCTAAACTAAATTACAATGATACCACCAGATGTACAGAGTAGTAATTAACTAACTAATGCGGCTAAACAATAAACGACAAGACAACAAAAAGGACAGAAGAAAACTATAAGAAATGCACAGAGTAACAAAGCAAAAGAGAAAGAAGGTAAATAAGGAATATAGGAAAGAAAGTATAAAAGAAGAAGCTCAGAAGAAAAGGAAGTAAATTGTTATAGCATCATGATTTGACGGAAGAAGAGGAAATGTGTAAGACAAGTTTTGAAAGATGACAGAGTTGGAGCGCTTCTAATATCCATGGGGAGACCATTCCCATGTTATAAATTCGTATGATGTGTTGGGAATAGAAGTATTAAGTCTGATTGCGAACGAGTGGGAGGCCCGTGTGACGATAGGAATTTTAAATTATTAAATAAATATTGAGTTTTAAACCGTTTAGTTTAGACCACTCAAACACTTTAGCAAGATCATTATTAATTCGCTCAATAGCTTGAGGAAAGTCATCAACTGATCAACCTTGATGACACTATCAATGAAGATAGAAAACAGTAACGGACCGAGAACACTGCCCCGGACACACCACAAGAAAGCTCAAAACGATTAGAAAAGAATTGGCACGGACATACAGTGTGCGATTCGAAAAATATGATCGAAAGATATGAAAAAAAAAGAAAGTATAGAAAGAAGAAGATCGTAATCGACAGAGTCAAAGGCTTTGATGAAATCAAGTAGAACCAAAATAGTGAGATGAAGATTATCGCAGGCAAGTCTTATATCATCCATGATCTTGATCAAGGAAGTAGTAATACTATGACTCCGTCGGAGACCAAACTGCTTATCACTGATCAATCGATGCTCCTCAAAAAAATCATAAACCGGGGTTATACAATACGCTCAAGAACCTTTGACAAGATAGAAAAGATTGAAATTGGACGATAGTCGCCAGCCAAAATTGGAGTCTTCAATTTGGGAATGGGAATAACCTCAGCATTTTCCATATGCTCAGGTTGTTCCCATATAGATGGGAAGAAATCCTTCTTCCCATCTTTCAATTCATTCAAAGGAGAAG
Organism: Onthophagus sagittarius; assembly: GCA_036711965.1. Lineage (NCBI taxonomy): Eukaryota > Metazoa > Arthropoda > Insecta > Coleoptera > Scarabaeidae > Onthophagus > Onthophagus sagittarius. The sequence continues at coordinate 45,589,499 of JASERS010000004.1, forward strand.
TTAAAAATATGGATCAGCGGAGGCAGAACAGAATCTAGTATTGGCAAAATTTCTTTTAGACAAATAAGGTCAGCACCACAGTAAGTAGAGCGGGTTTGAGTGAGAGCCTCACGAACAACCTCCGAGTCAACCATAGTCAATGAAAAACCACGAGTGTCATCCGTGCTCACATTCCCTGATGCACGAATGATTTGAGTTAAGGTGGCTTTCTGGGTAATGTCAAGCGTTATCAGCGATTCGGCAAAATAGCTGGCCAACAAGTTGGGATCCGGCATGGATTGCGTGAATTTACAGTCAGTAACGCCAAGAGATTGCAAGGTCTTCCAGAAAGTAGTTGGTGTCGACGTAGATAATTTCCATAATTTTCTTTGCTTCATCGGAGCATGTTTGTCATATAAACATGTTACTTTGTTATTAAAATAATTAACTTTTGCATCAATGTCCGTCATAAGATATAACGATTTTCAGTCTATCCTCAGCGCATCAGAGTTGAGTTCTTGATGGTTAACATGTTTGAAATCCTGGTAAGATAGATTACGCTGAGGACAAACTACATTTCGGACATCGACAGCGCAATAAATAAGATCATCTAAAATCATCTATGAAAAATTTGCAGAGCTGGTATCTGACTGTCTTATCGGTGCAAGACGAGATGATCAAGTCAAGCAGAGAGTCAGACGAAGGAAGGTGATGAGTTGACTGAGAAAGGATGATAGATAGACTTGAGGAAGAAGTAACGAATAAAAGTTTTTTACTACGTAGGTCAACTTTCAATGTACGCGTATTGAAATCGCCTATTAATACTACTGTGTCATAGGACATACTGTGTCTTTCAAGGAGATCCTCAAGTTGCTCGAAGTAATTCATCATTGCCACCCAATAGAAGTTTAGTATTAACACACTTAAACTCAATCAAAAGGAATTCCATTACTCGCGACGAGCCATCGGACATCTCAATCGAATCAACCTGTAGGTGATCTTTAACATATCGTATAATATTATCTAATTATACATATCGTATATATATTAACACATGTAAGCGATCATTTCTCAGTAGACGATAGCCCGGAAGAACAAACATAGGGGAATGTAGGGAAGGCTTAAACCAGGTTTCACTCACCAAGATGATATAAAAAATACCAGATTGAAATGTGATATTTTAATGTATTTTTCATAACGAATAAGGCAATTGTTTGCATTTGTGGCTTCAAAACATATCAATAAAATGCTTTAATGAAGATAGCTATAAATAATTGGACAAACAAGATGGTTAAATGAATCGTTAAAATATAAAATGTTGACATTTTAAATGCAAAATAATATTGTTCTATGTAGTTTATATGAACGTATTTATATCTATGGTAACATGTGGATCCCAATGGTAACTCCTCACCACCATGAGGAAATTTATTTTGAAAAACCGCGTTAAAATTTCAAGTTGTAAAAACAACTTATTTTCAATTAAAAATAATTTGTTAGCTATTCTGCAATACCCGAACCATATAACAGACTTCCAGTTTCTTCATAAAATTCACTTTCGATCGCCAATTTGTCTTTTTGTGCTTTTCGAGCGTCTTTAGACAGCAATTCGTTGCGTCGTTCTTGCTGAGTAATTCGATGATCCTTCATTTGTTCGACGTATATTTCAGCTTGCCTCCCGATATTTAAATTTAATTTGTTCAGTATTTCCAAAATGCTACGGTGCCCTTCGTTAAAAACTTGCTACAATAGATGTACTACTTTGTACTATTTTTAAGCCATAATTTATGTGGTTTGGAGCCAATTGCCAAACAGTGAAGTTAAAGCTTTCATTGGCATATTGAGTGTGGCCCCCCAAACATCTTATTAATTAATTTTTTCGGGATAAATCTTCATAAATATATGTGTTTCTGAACATCTGGATGCAATGGCACTGGATGTTTTATCAGGGCATACGACTCATTTGATTTAGGTTTTTGTCATTCGCACTAGATCTCGGGTCCTTGCGGACAATATTGGTGATTTGGTTGTTCTTCTGTAGAGCACATATGATAATAAGTAGCCATTATCCCTTTTTCATGTCCTCTACACTGTTGATGTTTCTGCAGATAGCAAAACCGTAGTATGTCGTAACTTTTCTGATTAGAGCATCTATAAATTTTCCTTTTCCGCCAAGCTTGTACGTTTCTTTATGCATATGGATACAATAACAGGTTAAAATATTTAAAACTAAATTCTCATTTAGAAAATGTGTTAAATTTTATGTCAAATACCTTTTTTTTTTTTGGTTTTTACAATTAGAAAATGGTAAGTGTAACCAATTGTAATTGCGTGCCGAAAAGAACGCGCGCCGGAAAAATACGCTACTTTGACGAAAGTACTTAGAGTTTCGCTCTAAAATTTTGCTATCATATTCATAAGATGTTTAGGTAACTTTTTATGACAAAAAATGAGTTTTTTGACGCTTCGAAATAGATTTCACCCTTAAGAGACGTTCGACTAAACCATAATGTTTTTTAGTTCTAGGTCTAATGTTAATTCTGAAGCTGGGTTTAAAGCCTAGTATTAGTTATACTTTTAAATATGTAAGTATCTTTAATTAAGAATTACAGTTTTGTGTTTACCGAAATATATTGCTTTTAAGTTCTAGTATGCAGGTGTTTTATTTCTTACGTTCTTTCGTATCTAATATTTGTATTATCAACTATTTAGCAGCAGTATTTAAATTTAAAATCGGTTTCACCTAAGAAACTTTAATAATGTGTGTTTTATAACTGTTGATTATTTAATTGAGATCCTATTGGTCATTTACCGGAGTTAACCCTAAATATAGCTATATATAATATAGCTTATATACAGCCTATATCAGCTTTGGCTTTTATTGCATTGTCGTGATGCTATTGCGGTGGGAATTGCATATTAACTAAGTAATGTACATTACGACGAAAGCTGCTTGCCTTTAACTGATAGAATTGTATTATGTACACAACCACCCAATTAATTGTTTATCCAACTGTTCTGGTTGCCGTAACTTCAGAATCAATTCTGGATCTTATTCTTACATTTGATATAATTAATATCAAATTTCCTTAATTCGTTTCCTCACACTTCCCGGTACTTAATATTGGGAAAATTTAAAAATTTGGAAAATCGAGAACAATTTGTAGATGACTTAAGTCAAATACCATTTCATCTCATATTGAGAATTAATTCTATCAATGAAAAAATATTTTTTTTAATGACCCTACATGTACCCTTATGAAAACGTTCTGTTTCCAGAGTGGACCCTCCCTGGCTAACTGAAATCTGAAATTAATGATGAGGTTTCGAGATAACGCTAAGAAGAGATTTAAAGAAACAAATAATATATTGCGTATTCAACTAAATGATGATAGAATCGATCTACATGGCCTAACTTTATTTTCAAACAGAAATTTTGATTTTTCAACGATTAATGTAGATACTAGAAGAGACGTTTCCGAATGTTACAATTATGTTGAACCGCTATCCTCCCTTTGCAACACATATTATTAACTCGTGTTTATTGCCGAATAGTGCTCCGGATTGTCAGAAATGTGCTTTAGTAAAACCTGTGTCTAAGATCTCAAATCTACTTCCCTTTAATGATGTTCAATCTGCATCATTCCCCTTATGTGTAAGATGTTTGAGAAAGTCATCCAGCCTCAACTAATTCATTTTGCTGCCTTATTCGACATATATCCCCTTATTCAGTGTGGATTCCGAGAGGATTACAGTTGTCCGTGGGCTATGATGGCATATTTTGATGACTTCTGACAGAGGCGATAATACTGTGATTAATACAACGTTGTTCAAAATATTGCAATAATTTGGTCTGAGTGCATCTTCCTTGTTATTGCTTACTGATATTTTATTAAGTTTTATTAACTTTATTACCGCTTCATTAATTTTTAATAATGCGGGATGGTTATCGATGAGTAATAAAAGACATCTCCACTCCTTAGTGTTGTACAACAAATTGATCAAATCCAAAACGCCAAAATATTTATTTGAGAAAATTCGTTTTAATTTCTCAATATAGGATCATGATGACTCTAGATGGAAACACCATATTCACCCTTAGCGTCCCTTATCACTAAGGTCCGGAAAATGGAGTCCGTAAAATGAAGCAATATACGTTGTTAATATTTTTAAAAGTGTTATATTTCGTTGAAATATGCAGTGAAATATGCGGTAAAAACAAAAAGAATTGATAAGCAAGAATGATAAAAATACAACTTTTTTCTCTTGTCTCCACATTATGACCTCATTTTCGATGTGCCCTGACTATACTATGCACGATATATACCCCAATTATATATTTATACTATTATATTATATATTTATATTTTTATATACCCCAATTATACCCCAATTAAAGCGTGAAGTTTTTCTTTTCACCTATCAATTATCCCTCGAAAGAATATTAAGCTGGTCAGTTTTGTTTACAAACATTAATCATACCGTGAAGATTTCTTTTGCACCCCAATTAAACCGTGAAACTTTTTTTACCAGTCAATCCCCCACAAGAATGTTAAATAGGTTTATTTTCTGTTACCCTGTCAATCATTTCCCTAAAAAACGTTAATTCTGGAATGGAGAGTCAGTCTAGCGTGGTCTTAGCAGAGTCTCGAGTCTGGTGCTGAGGAGATTAGCGTGGACCTCGAGGAGAAGCGGGTAAAGTCCCAGTGAGGCTGATGAAATTTTGGTGAGAAGCAAAAGAAGGTTGCAAATTCATAAGAGCGAGATTAGTTTCGGGTTAAAGTTCGAGATTTAAGATAGTGTTACTAGTTTCAACACTAACTCTCTCCTTATATTTAATTCAAGTTAAATATAAGGCATTAATATCATTTTCTCTGTCTTGTAGAAAAAGGAGTTAGAAAAAGAAGAATTTAACGTAAGAATTTAACGTAGAATGCATAAATGTAACAAAAAAAGAGGTTCCTTAAAAATATTAACTTAGGTATGATATATTAATTTTCGGAAAACCTGTACATTTCAACTAGAATGAGCGCTAAAAAGTATAACATAAATTTCTAAGCCTTTTTATCTAAAAACATCCCCCGAATTTATATAGAATTGATTCCATACTTTATTTACATACTGTATATTTTCATGTTAGATATATACGTTTTACAGAAATACATATATTTGTTAGTTTACAATTTGTAACTTGTTCGCTAAATATATAGAAATAAATCAAGGAGTATTTTTGAAAATACAATTTTTATTTAGGCAAACGCGGTCAAATTCATTTTCGCCTATAGCAGCCAAATCTCTGGTGCCGCCTGTGTTTGTAAAAAAACTGTGCCTTTTTGTTAGGATGTTGCTACCTTTCCAAAAACAACTAATCTTTAAGAAGTATTATGAATTGCTTATGGAGTTGGTAAAAAGGTGAAATTCAGAAACTTTTGGTTCAATTCAAAAACCATGTTTATCGACTGGAGAAACTATTTTCATCATGTTCCTATCACATCTGGGATGGATTTTTTTGTTAATCAAGACGATGTTCAATCGAGTTGAGATGGTTTGGAGTGAGGTTGGGATGTTTCCACCTTTCCCAAAATCTACAAACCTTTCAGAAGTATTGAGAGTTAGTAGCTTTAATATTCTAGTTTAAAGTCCAGAAATCGAATTTGAAGATTCCCCCAGCACCATATTGATCGACACGTTCTAATCTCATTCAAATTCTAAATCTATAAAAAGGAAATATAATAAAAAGTAATAATAAAAGAAACCTAAAAAAGAAAATAAACATCCTTCCATAGGAAATTTTAAACGTAACAAAATGCGCTAACTATGATGAAGTGTTTCTTCAAATATTAACAAAATTCAAAAGATTAATACATGTTTAAATCAAATATTTCTTTCGCATTTGGGTATATAATTAAATGCCAATAGAAAATATAACGATTTGGCAAACATGAAGGTCACTACCGCCCATCCAGATACTTTAGCATGAGCCTTTTAAAAGTTATTGATGATATACACACTGTCCATTCAAGTGCAAGTTCATTTATTGTGTTCGCAATCAGGAAAGGAAAATAACTTAAGAAAACTGTACGAAACGCTGGTGAAGATAATCTCCCCTTAAATCTAATGTCAACAGTGTACATCATTTTGATAAGGAGGTTTACAGAGATGAAAGACCCTCCAAAAAATTGACAAGACCAGACTTTCATAGATACACCTCCTTGTTTTACGGTTCAAGTAATGTCTATTTGAGTAAATAATCTTCAAATATCCATACGCTCGTTGTTTGTATTTATTGATGTGATTGTTAGAAGTCAATATTTCGTCTAATAATACATCCAAATTATTTACAGATTTTTGGAACTGTAGTGGTACATTGTTCACAAATAATTGAACATTATCTGTGATTTGCTGTTTGAGCCATTTCGGCCCGAACACAATAGCAGGAGACTTACTTTGATTTATATGAAGCCTATGGCAGTCGGAGATATCACATCTGGCTTGCCTATTTATATTTATACCCGTTTGAATTACCGGAAATGTTGAAGGGGAAAGGGATGATACAATTGAGTGTCATTTGCGTAAAAGTGCACTTTACGGTGTAAAACAGCTCTGATAAGATACAACATGTATAATATATTAGAAATAAATTATCCCTGCGGAATCCCTGACTGTCTCCAAAAAATCAGAGTCGCCAATCCCCACCAACACTATTTGTTTTCTATCTATCAAAAAGTTATTTATATCAAAAATCATTTAACAATAATCTTGCATTATAGTTAAAATTAAAATATCCCAATATTGCTGTGGCGTTTCGTGATTAACAGTATCAAATGCCTTAGAATAATCCAGCAAACAGAGTATAGTCATCCTCCCTTTAGCATTCCCCAGCAGAGTATCATCTACAATGTGTATCAATGCTGTAGTAGAGCTAAACCCTCACCCAAAGCCTTTAATAACATTTTGCCCAAGTTTACGGGCAAAATGTTATTGATTTAATTGAGACAGGATACCCTTTGTTAATAAAAATCACGTTTGATCGATTTGACACCCTTTGGAATAATTCAAGTTAGGATGTTACTACCTTTTTCATAACCAAATAATCTTTAAGAAGTATTAAGAGTTACTTGTGGACTTGGAAGAAAGGTGACATTCAAGAACTTTTGCATTTCAACTTAAAGTCCAGAAATTCAATTCTGATTTCTAACAGGATTGACCTGAAAACCAAGAATGTCTTTTTATTTTGCTAGAATTTAAGATCATCATTATTTATTGCAGAATTATTTAAATGACACTAAAAAAAGTATAATTAATTAACATAATTCACTTTGGATTTCACTTTTTTATCAAAGTTTTATGATCCCCCCAAAATGTAGAGACTTTATGAAGGAACAAGTTTCACAAATTCGAAGGATTGTTTTTACATTTGTAGTTGGTTATTGGATTAGTGGAAAATTTAACGAATGGCTTGTGTCGAAATTCGAATACAAATAGCATTTTAAACGACTACAGGAGATTTCACTAATCCTCCAGTTGTTTTATCTTAATAATATCCTTATGTAAATTTTGCAACGCGCAAGAAGGATGTACTTATCTCTTGCCGTAAACATGTCAACAAGGCAACCCCGGCGGTCACGATTCAATTTTCTGTTCGATTTGACGTGGAATGCTTGTAATACGTGGGAACTAATAACGACTTAAAGAGGTGGTGGCCATAACAAACGATAGTTTAAGGCAGACAATACTCATTACTAAAGTCGTTACCTGTCAGACTGTAACGAGATGGAAATTTTAGAAACTCTCCGCCTCGACGCGTTACGTAAGGTATCATCAAAAATAGTCAATGTGACAGAAAATAACGGACGGTTAATTACATTACTTAATTTCCTTTTCATTGAGCCGTCAACCGGTAAATCTCATAGATCATCGAAGAAAGAGAGAGTTACATAAGATGCGTCTGCAAAATTCAACCCAGAATATCCCGCAAACAAATTTTAAAAACAATACCGCTGTTATTCTTATTATTATTATTATTGATTCGATTATTAACACGATTTCCAGTGACGAATGTCAGCTCAAAGTGCGAGATCCATTGCATTTCCGTGTAACCGACCCGGTAATTCTATTGTTTAGATTTTGTTGCAAAGACAATGCACGACAAAATCCTCAGAGATAGTATCTGCGCAATTTTTTACCAACGGACAATTTCATTCGCGATACCGAAGGGGGTTTATTATAATTCACCGGCATGATCAAAGACCCGAGTGAGAGAGACGGATCCAATGTGAAGGTGTGAGCAATTTCTTTGAGAAAGTCCTACGAGTCGACGAGGAAACGCAATTGGGTCAGAGGTGGTCGCAACGTTGTGCAATATTTATTCTTTTTTTTAATTCCGGCCCATCATAACAATTATATGAGTGCGTTACCATCAAGATCATGTAAAACCACGATTTTAAATTATTTTTACATTTTTATAATTTACTCGAAAGGTCTTACAATTAGAGCAAAAATGAAAAAGAACGAAATTATTAAGAATAAAGTTTGGTACAATTTTGATATAAAACGTTATTTATATTATGTTCTGATTCCCCTCTACTACATCATCAACGTCATGCAAAATCACAATTTCATCCACACTTTCATGTTCTTCTCAATATTTATGCAATATTTATGAAAGAGAACAATATTGTTTTTTTCTTTAATTTCGCATCAAAAGTTTTTTGTAACATGTGCACAATTCCGTAACCTACTATTAGTACCATATAAACCACAGTTACATTTCATTTTCGTATTATTACATTTTGTTTAATAGTTATGAACTTGAGGGCAAAAGTGAAAGAGTGCAAAATTATTAAGAATAATATTTGCTCCAACTTGTATACTAAACGTTTCTTTATATAATACCTATGTCCGCGGATCGAGTACTCGAATGTAGGTTATTGTATATTTGTATCGCATTAAAACCAGAAAGAACTAACATCTAGAACCAGAATGATTTGGGTTTAGCCGAATCTTAAACCTGAATCTTTCCAGTTCTAGGTCTAGTGTAAGTTCTAGATTTATGTTTGTTTTGCTATAGATTGTTTTTTGTTATAGATTGTTTAAGAAACACCGTGCTTAAATTCTTGAGTGGTCTGGTAGTGACGGGTTATCTTTACCAACCGTCTAAAAGAAAAACCATTCCAATGAAAGGGGAAGGCTGCCGCGTTGTTAATTCCATTTCACTTCAATTCAACATTCACTCCTTTTCTTGTCGCCCATCTCGTGTTACTCGTTTCTCGTTTACTTTCATCAAACATCCCAAAAGCTTTTTGTTTACCACTAACAAAGATACGTACCGGGAGGAGGGGGTAGTTGCCTCCCTCAATCTGTCCCCCATCTCCATACTTCCGGTCTTCTTGACTGTCACTCAACTTTATCATACCAACCATCATCTCATTTCATTATCATTGTCTCTCTCCACTATTTCCTTCTTCAGTTCTCCCCCCGTGGGTATTAAACATAAATATCACAAGATTTTTGCCTTGCAACCTTAATAATACGTACCGGTTAAGGGGAGGGGGATGTGATACCCCCAGCCTCTCCTGATTTTCTTTCAATAGCCCCCGCTCAATTTATCACGCCTCCTGTGAATCGTTTTTCCCGTCTCGATCAGTTTCTTTCGGTGCTTGCCACTCTTCCCTCTCCTTCTTACACAATATGCCTCTGACGTATTTGGCTACAAATTTCCACTTATCTTCTCGTTCTAGCATGTAGTTAATATTTGCACCGCTACTTGCCTTCTTTTTTCTGACCATTTAATACCATTTTAGCGCAATTGTAGTGTGCTTTGCATCGTCTTTTTGAAAATGGCCTAGATGATAGCCTACCTCACCTCATTTCCTCTTCATACATCGCCGTAAATTTTTTATTACCTTCTTAGTTCACGCTGCCTTTCTTGTAGTGCATCCATCTAGCAGGTTCGGTAAGCAGTGCACATTCAAATTACCACCGCCTCTGAATTTCATGCAGACCTTCTATGTTTCTCTTTGTGCTACAATCGTCCCTCCATGCTCTACATGCATAAAGCTTTTAATCGGACCGGAACCATATGCTGAATCCATGATTTCTTTTTCTTCTTTCTTCCATGATGTCTATTACTTCGTCGATTACCCTTTACGTTGTTTCTTCTGTCTTTTCTAAGAACCATCCTAAGACTACTATACTCATGTCATTCACATAAGCTATCATGCGTACATTTATTTCTAGCGTTATTTCCAAAAGTTTATCGAAAAAGACGTTCTATAGGAGGAAGGACAAGATCGAGCTCTGCGGTACACCACTCGTTAATTTATATTTTCGTTCAAATAATCATTAATTATCTTGACCTAGCATGGAGCCAATTTTCTTTGCTAATGCGCTTATTATCTTTCCCATGGGGCAGTTCCAAATGCTTTTTTAACATCGATAGTTATCATTAGACCTATCACACGTTTAAGCCTCATTTAAGACTTTCTCCATCGCGCGCACCGTAGGTTTGCCGTTTGTGTAACCGATCTGGTCTTTGGTCTTTGGTATTCCCTCTTCTCATTAAGTTCCATATTTATTCGATTTTTAATCACCGTTTCGTAGATTTTCTCGTATGTATTAAGAAAGCACAGAAATCTGCATGGTACTTGGCTTTTTTATTAGCACGAATCTTCCACGCTTCCACTTCGCTGGAAACGCTCCCTCTTCTAGCAGCTTGCTATATACTTCTGAAATTCCTATCATCACTGTGTCTTTTGCAACTTCGGGTATAACACCCGAAATTATAATATTTATAATATTTCTGTAAGTAGTAACTATCTCTCTAACTATCGCAAGTAGTTCTTCATTATTTATCCATGTTATACTTCCTTCAACCCCCTCTCAAAATTGTTCGTTTGTTGTTGTATTCCTTTTGGGAATAGCTAATAAAGCAGTGGTACAATTTCCTCTGGTGGTATCTTTGTCTGATTGACATTTCGGGTTTTCTTGGCTGCTATTATATAGGCTTCCCCTCGCACGTTATCTCCCAATTCACTGCATAAACGCCGCCGTGTGTCTGTTTTAGCTCTTTTAATCTCCCTCCTCATATCCTTTTTTACTTCCGTGTCTGTCCTCCACATTTCTCTCCCTTTCTTCTCTCCTCCTTGCATTTGTCCTCGTCAAACTCCTATAGCATCTGTTGTTAACCTTTTCTCTCACCACACTAAAAGTTATGTTCATTCTGCTCATCATGTATGTGCCATTCTACAGACTTGTTGGCCTGATTCACCGTACACATCGTTACATCTGCATTGGACTCCTGCCATTTTCTTTTTCATGTTGGTCCATTTCCTCTATTCATTACCACCTAATTTCATCCCGCCATCCATTTGTTCATATATTTGCGTCTTTCGTCCTCTATCCGTGCTCCCCATGCCGCCGATTTTGCGTTTATATTACCTAATACTAAGATTTTTTTACTCACATATTTATACATGCTACCTGAATCCGCATTCAATTTATCAAAACTATAAGTTTTGAAAACTGTAAAGCTTTATTATAGTAAGATAATATATTAACATATTATGGCCCAGAAAAGACACTTATTTGATCCTTCGTTTTATGAAATAGGAGCAATTCTAGCACTACTTAGTTGGATGTGAAAGTCCTATATATTTTGCTTCAAGAACACTAAGTCGGGAAGAACGTGGATATTCATAATTCGAAATAGAAGCATTGGCGGTAATATTTGGAATAAAATGATTTCATTTGTTTCTACATGGAAGTAAGTTTATAATTTATTCAGATCATAAATAAACTGTGTTAAATCCTAATAAAAATATACCAGCACTTGCTGCAGCCAGACTTCAACGTTGGGCGTTAATTTTGTTATCCAGATTACCATTGAAACAGAAACAGGAAACATCCAGCGCAGAATTATATTATTTTTCAACTAAACAAACGAAAACTGATCATATTCTATCAACAGTAAAATATATTTTAACTAGTTGGCCAGCATTAACTAAAATAAACAATCAGATATTAAAAACATACTTTGCTAGAAGAAATGAGTTGACAATAAAGAAAATTGTGTATTATGGGAGAATATGCTAAAATCTAAGATATTGAAGATGCTACATTAATAACGTTCAATCCAATTTGGGGGCCAAAAATAGATAATGATTTAGAAGATTTAATAAAGCATTGTGAAGTTTGTCAAAAATCTGTAAGTATATTAAAGACGCACCTGAATGTATCATTTTGTTAATTAACATGATACAATTAATTTTAATTATCAAAATCTTGAGAAAATCAATTTAATAAAAGCAAGGTAGATAACATGCCCATTATAATTATTAATTACAAGACAAACCTTAAAACCTGACAGTAAAACGTTCGGTTGGGCATATGATTATTTTTCTTAAGCAACGTCCTTAACTATACGGAACGGGCAATCGATCAATATTCCACCGTATAAAAAATTATTGGTAAAATACTTGATTAAACGAAGGATTATTAATTGTAATTACAGGTTGCCGCATAATACTTCGATATTTATCAACACCGCGGTCTAAATAGAATTAATCCTGCACTTCGTGTTAATAATATTAATTTCAGGTAGCCTGAAGTGATAAAAAAGCTCGGTGTATTTTTCGTGCTCAAAAGCAAATTGTGTAATAGAGGTGTGAACTAAAACTATAAATATTTCTTTGGATAGTGTAATGATAATAAGATATGTTGAAAAGAAATTGAGATTTAGTTTTTGAGGTGGTAGTAAAGTTGTAGTAACTAATTAGGAGTTCGGTAGGTGGTCTGGCTTCAAAGCTTGTCGGCGTTTATGTGGACGTGATAAATTACACAACTTTTGATGGAATCGAGCCTCATTTGCATTCATACGGAGCAGCTAGAATTCGAGTTTCACTATATAAATCACAGGATTTTATATAATCGGTTGTTACACCGAATACCGCGGTCCACTCGATTTTTCATTTTATCACCACCTCTCCAACTAGAACAATCCAAACTAATCATGTCATGAGCTCACAATTACTCACTGTTTACTATGGCAATTAAGTTTAATTAATTACTTTTCCTGTTTCAAGATTTGTACCACACCCTGCCCGCGAGATCAAATGCGAGTTTCATGTTACGTGGTAACGCAGAACGATGGCGTTTACGCCCATATTGGGCCTCGATTTACTCGCCCATTTTTTTGTCACTGTTCTACGAGTCCATGTAATTTGATTATAGAAAATCTGGCTCCTAACAAAAAAAAGAAATGGATTCTACGGTCCACATATTCCTTAGATTAAACGTCAAGATACTAATTCGGCACGAACCGGATTCGCAATTCGTAACCAAACAAAAATTGCAGGCTTTTATCTGATAGTGGGATGGGAAATGTCAAGTGTATATCACTTTGACGAGTTTGATATGGGAAGATAACTACGGTGCAACCGATTACTTTTCAAAACGTGAAGTGTCCGTGTATTTTGAAACGTAAAGGTCAGTTTTGAGTGGCGATTCTATTTTATTATTTGTGTGGTAATATGTTGGCAAATATTTTTTTTCAGTTAGCAACAACTAATAAAAAACTCCAATTTTATTTTTCAATTTAAATAGTTGACTCTGGCATGATGACCGTTACATAAACACCAATTTTATAAATTAGCGTGATTAAGTCGTCCGTCAAGAATGCAAATGAGAAAACGAGGAAGAGTCTGGGCCAGTTCACGACTGGACCGAAACGATCTATCCAGTGATTTATCTATTCGTTTGAGATCACAATAGAGTGGGACGTGGAGTTACTGTAGGATCGTGATGACAGTCGCATATCCGTACATCTGTAAACCGAGCTTAATTACTTCCTAGAATCTCGTCAACCTTCTTTCACTAACAATTTATTCTTAAACTTTAAAGAATTTTTAAGATGAAAGTTGTTGTTAATTTTATTCCTAATTAATTTTATTACACTTTTAGAACAAAAGTGGTAGTAAATTTTTGTTCTTAAGTTCTGTAAATTTGTTCTCAAGTTCTGTTGAGTGTTTATAAGTTAAATATCGAAGAAAATATGAAAATTTGAAAAAATAATGATTTTACATGATGGCAAGGTAAAGGAAGGCAATCGGAACATAATATGTAGTTTGATAGATAAGACTTGATGATTAATATCTTTTATCACATTTCTTTGTAATAGGTCCTCTTCGCCCACGAAATATTTTATTTGATTCACACAATCATAATTCTCTTCTTCAAATCTTAAAGAAGAAAGAAAAAAAGATCTTAAAAGGTGACTCTTTTCTTGAAACTACTATTTCTCTTTGATTATTTGAATCCTCTACAGTCATTATAAATACTGTAAATCCTATTCTTATAAATACCATATATTGACACAAATTGTGGCCATGATTTCATTGCTTTTCTCATAGACTCATTGTCAGTAGAAAAGTATAGAAATTTAAAAAATTTTTTAGAATCATGGAAGATGTATATATTACGTTCTATATAAAATGGTTTATAGCAATTTTATTGCATTTTACTATTGTACGCTATATTTCTACCAGTGTGAATGTCTTTCACTTCCTTTCAGTCAACCTAAAGGTTCTAAATTGTTTCATTCTGTATGAAATATTTGATAAGTTTTTAATGTACAGGGTGAGCCAAATTAGACACTTTTAAATGAAATTTCCTCTTTCTATAAAAAGTAGACGAAGCTTCTATTTGTATAAGAAATTTAATAGCAAAAATCGCATATTGATATCTGTTACTGTTTCAGATACACAGTGTTTACGAGTACATTGTATGTATGATTACATTATTTATGAGTATCTATACAGGCTGTTTCTAAATTGATGCGAAAGATTTTTCAGCAAAAAATAAGGGGTGTCTAAAACATATATTTTCAAAACCCCTTCCCATCCAAATCACAGCCCTCTCAACTTAATATTTTTTTATAGATAAACCAATGATATTAGGAAGAAATGCGAAGACACAAAAATAATATTGGATGCAGACGCTTTAAAAAGTTTAGATGCAAAGTATCGCAGGGTTTAATTTTTTCAACCCCTCGTACGTAACATTTTAGGGTTATAAAGATCGCCAAAAAAATGTCATATTATTAATAATAGTTATTATATGCCAAGTTTCATTTATCTTAATTCTTAAGTTATAGGTGCTTATCGTTAGAGTGTTTCTTTGATGTCATCAGCTTTCATAATAATATCAAGTGGGACATATATAGGTTTTATATAACCTAGGGAGAAGGCAGAGGTTGCAGGAAACTTATATGGTGAACGATATCGAGAGAGCTGGCAACTTTTTAATGACACTTTTAAAAATTAAAAAGAATAGATCAAAAACTTCACCAATTTTAAGAACTAATGCAAATCAGATTTTGGAAAAATTCAGATTTAATAGCAAAGTTGATTACCTCAGATTCTCTGCAAGTTGAAAATTCTTTCCAGCGTGAAGCTATCTTGTAGTCCTTCCGTCTGTTGAATACCTGTTTTATATGGCTTTTTAGGAGTACTACCAGACTCCTT
This sequence comes from Onthophagus sagittarius, assembly GCA_036711965.1. Classification (NCBI taxonomy): domain Eukaryota; kingdom Metazoa; phylum Arthropoda; class Insecta; order Coleoptera; family Scarabaeidae; genus Onthophagus; species Onthophagus sagittarius. The sequence goes on from JASERS010000004.1 coordinate 45,604,999, forward strand.
AGCCCAACCCAACATTCAGTGTTTTCTACCCTCCTAGTCTTAACATTTTCTTAATTAAATTAGCCCAATCCAACTTCCAGGTTCTTCTATCTTTTTAGATTTAAGGTTCTCTTAATAACATTGGCTTGGGTTGGTTACCAATCCTACTATTAGTATCTTCTATCATTCTAGTATCAAGATTCTCTTAGTTAGATTAGCCCAAGCTAACTTCTAGCCTTTTCTAAATTTCAGATACAAGATTCGCTTAGTTGAGTTGAGTTGAGCTGGTTACCAATCCTTATCTCTTAGTTAGAGTAACTCAACCTAAGTACCAGCCTCTACTATCCTCGTTGTCTCAAGATTCTCATAGTTAGATTATCCCAACTCAACTTCCAGCCTCTTCTGTCCTCCTAGTCTCAACATTCTCTTAGTTCTCTTAGTTAGATTACCTCAAGCTAACTTACAGCCACTTCTATCCTCCTAGTCACAAGATTCTTGTAGTTAGATGAGGCCAACCCAACTTCTAGCCTCTTCTATCTTTTTAGATTCAATATTTTCTTAGTTAAGTTAGGTTGGGTTCGGTTGGTTACCAATCCAACTTTCACTTTGTTTTATCATCCTAGTTTCAAAATTCTCTTAGTTGGATTAGCCCAACATAACTAGTCTTCTATCTTTTTGAATTCAAGATTCTCTGAATAAGGTTATAATTGGTTGGTTACCAATCCACCTTTCAGTCTCTTCTGCCATCCTCGTCTCAAGATTTACTTAGTTAGGTTAGCCCAACCCAACTTCTAGCCTCTTCTATTTTTTTAGATACAAGATTCACTTAGTTAAGTTGGGTTGAGCTGGTTACCAATCCTTATCTCTTAGTTAGATTAGCTCAACCCAAGAACCGCTGGGAGGATAGTACTCTCTACTATCCTCCTTGTCTCAAGATTCTCTTAGTTAGATTAGTTCAACTCAATTTCCAGTATCTTCTATCCTCCTAGTCTCAAGATACTCTTAGTTCTCTTAGTTAGATTACCTCAAGCCAACTTCCAGCCTCTTTTATCCTCCTAGTCTCAAGATACTCTTAGTTCTCTTAGTTAGATTACCTCAAGCCAACTTCCAGCCTATTCTATCCTCCTAGTCTCAAGATTCTCGCAGTTAGATTAGCTCAAGCCAACTAACAATCTCTGCTATCCTCCTAGTCTTTGAAATTCTCTTACAAGGAGTCATCGCAGTTGATTCTTCACCAATTTTGATGAATTTTTTTATGGTGAATCTATATTGAATATGTATCGCTTTCACCAGAACTTTTGATCCAATGCCCCTTCTAAGGGACGTAATTTATTTTTTAAGTTTCAATACGTTTAAAGTGCATTTTTTATGTCGCAAGGAAAAATCGATTTTTAACGACTTTGTATAGCGCGATATCCTAGAATTGAGACTAAAAATCGACTTATTTTTTCAACTTACTATTTTTTTATAGTCTCTGTTAATTTTTGTAAATCAATAATAAATATTCAAAATTGTAGTTTATATAAATAATCATTTATTTGCTTCGAAATAAAGGATGAAAAGTATTGTTAGTTTTTTTGTAAGAAATGCGTATACGAAGGGAACAAATTTTAATATTTTATTTATTTTCGAAACTTTTATTTTAAAAATGGTTTGTTAGGTGTTGTTTAGCATCGTTTGCAAACATTTCGAATATTTTATTAAACACGGCATTAACAACTATGAAAAACCAGCCATCATCTTACGATCACATTATTTTTGTGTATTATTTATATAAACTACAATTTAGAATTTTATTATTGATTTACAAAAATGAATATAGACTATAAAAGAACAATAAGTTGAAAAAATAAGTCGATTTCGAGTCTCGATTTCGATCTCTTAGAAGGGGCATTGAATCAAAAGCTGTGGTAAAAGTGATACATATTTAATATAAATTCACCACAAAAATATTCATCAAAATTGGTGAAGAGTCAACCGCGATGTCTCCTTGTTAGTTAACCAACTAACTTGATATTAAGTATAAATATAATCTTGTTTTTGTTCCGATTCTAATATATACTTTTTCTAAATCTGCACATATATGTTTTTGTAGTTGTATATTTCAGAGAAGGCTTGAACGGAGTATCAAGTGTGCTATATTTATAGAAAAAAAAATTTTATGCACTCCTTCAATTAGCAAAAATATATATGATATCCCATTAAAAAAGATCGGATGTCAATAACAACTGCTGCATTGAGGGAAAGCTAATTTATAATGTTTTTACAGAAAGAAAAATTTTTGAATAAGAAAAAACTGTAACAAAATATCAACATTTTACAAAAAACACAAAATTTTATGCCCGGGATAGCCCAAGCATGCCCAAGCATAAACTTATAAAGTTCATCGCGTCATCATTGTGATGACGTTTAGCGTATACATAATTTTGTGATTTGATATGACAAAATTAGACAAAATTGTGTACCTAAACAGTTCTATTTTGCTGTAACTTTGGTACTAAACATTATTTTATCAACTTCTTGTACAATCATAATTTCATCAAATTTTCACATTTTCATGTTTTTCCCGATATTTATACTCCGGTGTGTGTAAGTGGAAGGGAGCAAAATTGATAAAAATAGAATTTACTGCAACTTTTATATCAACAGTTTTTATACCATATTTCGATTCCGATCCGATCCGATTCCGATTGTCTTATAACTAACTGTCATCTAAAACTACAAGTTCAATACAAAACGTTTATCTGCAACCGATTTTAAACATTGTCTGGCGAAGGGATGAGGTGATATATGTAATTTGTGTTGTAGAAATAAATATGATGGCATTGACTTGAGTAACAATAACAAATCATATAAAGTTGAACTCAAGTTTCTAAGACATAATCTTCTTTCAACGAGAATACAGGCTAATAGGGAGGTTATCTACATACAAGTAGGTATCATCCATAATAGGGAGAGAAAACGTAAGTAATATAAAAAAGAAGCAGTAGGAAACTGAAAGATAAAACAACGGGACAATAGGAACGCTTTCTCTTGGTCTCTAAGCATTATATTGTTGAGGGCAGATTATAAGTCGTTGTCTAATTACATGCATGCGACAGCAATTCATATTCAATCTGTACCAAAATAGAAACCGAGGTTATTTGAGCTGCTAATGGTATATTATACCGCCTCCTGCACCGCTACAGGAAGTTTCTAAAGCGTACTTCCAATACCGGAGGATGACGCAACGTTAAAATCAAACCCAATTTTGTACCTATTCATTCCTTCAAACTTATAAACATTCCTCCGCTGTGTGCAAACTTTCTAATCACATACACCTACACCGTAATCCGAGTGCACGCGGTGCTTAACTTCTTGGAGCGCCACGCGGTGGAGACGAGACTTACTGAAAGATTTCTGAGAGAGCACAATACAAATAGCGGTCGTTAAAAAGCTCATACGCCGTTGTGTGGAAGACGTGGCATCTCCTATTCTCCTATTCAACAGTCATCAACTTTCACTGAGTTCACAGTACTATACGCGATGGGAAAGCAAAAACGACCAACAGATCTACCAAAACAACTTTTATAAAGTATTATATATAAATGAAATTTGATATGCTTCTTATCGGTAATTTATAATAACATCCAATTTACGTAAACGGCGAAGTATGTTTAAAAATGCATTTCTTAATAAACGTGTGAGCCAAGTTGCAGAAATTATGTAAGTAATTTCCCTGTGAAGATAGAATTCGCAGATAAGCATTTACAACCCAGCATTGGCCAGTAAAGATGTCTGAAAACAATAGAAATTATACTCCGTTTAAGTTCTCATCTGCGCGATTTGGTTATGGTGCTTGAGTACTCAGCCTCACACTTTTATAACTCTATGAGTTTCTTGTACGGAAATCGATTGAAGCAAGTGTCGCTACGACGGCGATTTCATTCCTATCTCTTTACCGCCTTTTACGGCGTTTAATTACCTATCTAAACTATTGTGTGTTGATTATTGACGTGTGAAAACTACGCTCGGGAGGGTACACGATTAATTGTTTAAGACTATATTTGGTTATTTAATTGTATGAGATTTTGAACACGTCAAGGTGTTTTAACATACCTTTCCTATACAGAATCACAACTTTTCTTTGTACTTATACGAAGCGAATTTTTATTGTTCAAAAATATATATAAGGTGTTTTAATTAATGTTGGTACTTCAATCATAATTAATTTTACGATATTTGTGATAAAGTTATTATAATGTAAGTATAAAGATTTTCACGGTGTTAAAATTAGATTCAATACTAACACTATTACTAGAACTAGCATTATACTAGAATTTTAGAGAATTAGGTGTAAATAATATCAAGTTGTGAAAAGTTTCAAAAATCCTTTACATTATTTTCTTCATCTTAAAATGTTCTGAACCCCGGAGTGATGTATGATGTCGAAGTTAATGGATGTAAACTGAGTACAGAGAAATGCAAGCATCCAATAAAATATACAAAAAAGAATCAGAAATACTGAGGATGTAAGAAAATCACTCGAGAAGATATTGCTAATTTTATCGAATTGATAGTGTATTTTTAATAAACTTTTCAGATTTATCTCCTAAAAAAGCCATCAAGATGGATAAAAATAAAACACTACCAACCCAAAATCACAAAATTCTTTTCGAAAACTTTGTCAAAACCGAAGAAAAAATCGTTTTTTCTCGATAGTTATGCATTTTCAACAAACCTTTCTGATGATTTTGACAAATTTTTGGTTTTCACTCTCTTAAGTGAAGCAACACAGTTCGGGTGGTATGCGATTTTTGCTAAATCTTGTTCATTACAATTAATAAGAATTTTAGTTTGTTTGAACCGTGTGCATCATTTAAAACATTAGTATTTACTGTAACAATTGTTTTTATTGTTTATCATTAAATTTTTGTTGAACGTTTGTCTTAGTGAATAAACCCTATAACATTTTTTTAAATTAATAATGATTTCATTGTTTACAATATAATTATTCAAAACAATAAGTTAAAATAAGAGTTTCAGCAAATTCGGCTGTTCTCAAATCCACCTTTGTTCTAATTTTTTTCTCTTTTTTTCGTAATGTGGTTCTGCTAGCCTTTAGCATTAAACTACCTATTAGCATTTTATTAACAGGATATATTACAAATTTTTTATTGGTGGTACAAATAGACAGCGAGTCACAGTGGCCACTTTGAAATAATTTTCAAACGCATTCAGTATATACGTTGTCATCTAGCAGCTAGCTGCTAAACTACGCAAAGGACCATGTTTGGTATGCTTTAGTTCCAAAATTCCCCGCGGATTAGTTTTATCTTATTGTTAGTTTCGTATTTACCGTATAGCACGTGTAAAAATCTAGTGAGTTTTTTTTACAATTACAATTTGAAATGATTTTTGAATACTATGTTTCGTCTATAATACTATTTATACATTACGCTAATAACTAATATACGCGGGAATTAGAGAACCAATTTTAAAAGGAATTTAGGTACCCCATACTTATTATTAGGTGACTTGAGTTTGGCGTTGCTTCCTTAAAATTTTTTTTAGAGCTGAGGCCTGTTTTTTTTTGGTTTCAGATTCTAAGAATGTGACGACCGCAGCAGGAAACGCCAAAGCACTAATGGTCTCACAGATGAAAACGATATGAAAGCAGCTGTTAGATCTATATTAAATGAAAGTTTGTTGGAAAAATCTGCTGCAGTTCGTTAAAATATATCACGAATAAATAGATTTTTCATGAATGAAACCAAATTATGCAGGAATGCTTTTATTAATGAAAAAGAGTTATATTTATGTCATTACCCAATAAAATGTGGAAACTACATGATGCTTTACCAGCGAAAGCTGCTAGAAAACTGGTATACGACCATTGGCATTGGCCAACAACAAAATTATTCCGGAAAAGTGGTACCGAAATCAATCTGCCGGGAAAAAGTAGTTTACGGCTTTTATGAAAAGGAATCCAACAATTTCCTTACGAACTACAGAAGCAACTTCTATATCAAGATCTGTGGCTTTTAATAAGCCCGTTGTCATAAGTTCTATGATGATTTAACAGATTTATATGAAATATATCGAACATTGAATTCTAGTAAAATTTACAATGCTGCCGAAACAGCTTTAACCATAGTCCAGTATCAACCAAAATAATTGCACAGAAAGGATAGAAGTAAGTTGGCCAAATTCCCTCCGCAGAACGTGGTGTTCTGGTAACCATATGTGGTACAATTATCGCTCTTGGAAACTGATAATATGATTAAGAATATCTCTTTAGAAACAATAGGGGAAGATTCACCGACGCGTTGGATAATATCTAAAATATTTGAAAAGTGAATGTATCGTTTCATTAAGTCCGGCAGATCTTCATTCAAGAACCTGTATTACTATTAATGGATAACTATGAAACACATTTATCCTTTGAGGTCATTAAGCTAGCAAAGAATTCTGTTATTCTTTTTACATTAACACCTCATTCATACAAGCCATAAGTTGTAGCCACTTGACAAATGTGTATATGGTCCTCTAAAACGTTATTATAATGAGACCTGTAGATTCTGGCTTGTAACAAATCCTGGAAAAAGGATAAGAATTTACGAGATTGCTGAACCGTTAGGGATTGTTTATCCACTTGCTTGTACACAAAAGGAATTTCATATCTGCCTTTCAAGGCACAGGTATTTTTCCAATAAATAAATATGTATACGGAGACGATGAGAATTTAGCAGCAGATGTGGTAGATAGATTAGGAAGTGAGCAACCCACATCAACTAGAAAAGCAACAGAAAATCCACGTCCAACAACTCCTTTCGGTCAAGTTGTACCATCAACCGGTACATCCAGTAAGTGTTCTTCTGTGATACCGGGGAATGCTTCGAGATATTGGAAAACATCGCAGGCTTGGCCAGCCTACAAATTTGCATCACTAGTTATGTGGCGACTATATCCGAAAGTCAGTACACAAGAGAGTATAACTAAAAGGTGTGGGAAAAAGACAAAGGGAACAGAAATCTAGAAAGGAAAGTTTAAAATAAAAGAAATATATAGAAAAGTGTGATAGAAAACACAAGAAAAAACTCATTATGGAACTTAAAAAAACAACTAAAATCCACAGCTGAAAGTAAAAATGAAATATCGAACTTATCAAATGACTCCAATGATGCATTATCAGAGAATTCTATAGAGAATTTTGACAGTGCAAATATTGTGGTTAATTCATTTATTTTAGTCAAGTTTGCAACAAAAAAAAACAAAATATTTTGTTGGGAAAGTGGAAAATATTGATATGGAGTAAATGAATATTTCATTACTTTTTTAAGAAAAATTGGGAATTAGTTTGTATTTCCTATTGTTAAAGTTGATGCAGTTGTACCAATCGGTGATCATCGCTTTTGATGTGGATGTTATGCACCTGATCCTCTCTACCTTTCACCGTCGTAACTTGATTTTTCATATTGTTCAAAATCAGTTCTCTTTTTAAATTTTCTGCCCAATCGACTACAATTATTTGCTTCTATCATTTGCATCATTGTTCTTCCTTTGCATCAATTCAATGTTTTATCCATAATACGTCCGTTTTCATGACGATCACTATAACCTGGATCTTATAGTTTGTATCAGTTTGGGGTAATTCATTTCTTCTCGTGTTTTTATAGATCTTTAGCTTTGGAATCTCATCTACTGATGAATTGTTTGATAGCTGTTCTCAGATGTCAGTTTAATATTAAATTGCTTACAGTTGCAATAATGTGGATAGTATCTTGATAAGAGAAGACTTCGGATAATCTCTCAAGCTGGCATGACCATAATGGCAGAATCGATTGTGACCTATTAGATTATTTAATACTTATTTTGTACTAATTGGCACCACCTATAAAAATTTTGTACCATATACTACAAAAGTTAAAGAGAAACTCGCAACGCTGTTAGCATAATATTAATTGGATTTTAGAAGATCTGAATTTATACTAATATGTACCACCGATAAAAAATGTGTACTATGTGCCGTTAATAAAATGCTGAGAAGAAGTTTAAGGCTAAGAGCTAGTACATTCGGAAAAAAAGACAAAAAATAACAAATATGTGATATTGTGATTTACCTGAATGTTATTAACAGCGAGTTGCTGCCATAATCTTTAACAACGATTTCTTCTTATTATTCATACATTATTAACAAACTTTTCTGATTGAATTCCAGTGCGGAACCATCAAGATGGAGTAAAGCCCAATACAACATCATAAAGTCTTTGCCGACACCTCAGCCGAAACCGAAGAAAATATCATTTTTTCTCGATACTCATTCATTTTTAACAAACTGAAATCTGGTTGATCACTAACTTATTGTCTATCCATTGTTAATTGCAAAATTCAGCAATTCGAAGGACGAAGTAATTTGTCGAAGTCTTCGCGATCGGCTGTTTGAGTACCTAGATGGACAAAAAATCCAACCCACCCAACCAACATCACAAAATTCCCGACAACTTTATCAATACCGATGAAAAAATCATTTTTTCTCGAGATTCATGCAGTTTTAAGTAACTTTTCTGATTGATTTCCAGTGTGAAGTAATCAGGATGGAAAAACATGTAACCCAACACAACATCATTAAATCTTTCTAGAAATTTCGCAAAAACAGAAGAAAAAATGCTTTTTCTTGGTATCAGTGCATTTTTAATAAACTTATCATATTTATCTCCTATAAAAAGCCATCAAGATGGATAAAAATCCAACACTGCCAACCCAAAATCACAAAATTCTTCTCGAAAACTTTGTCAAAACCGAAAAAAAAATCGTTTTTTCTCGATAGTTATGCATTTTCAACAAACCTTTCTGATGATTTTGACAAATTTTTGGTTTTCACTCTCTTAAGTGAAGCAACACATTTCGGGTGGTATACGATTTTTGCTAAATCTTGTTCATTACAATTGATAAGAATTTTAGTTTGTTGTGCTAATGTTTTAAATGATGCACACTATCATTTAAAACATTAGTATTTACTGTAAGAATTGTTTTATTGTTTTTCATTAAGTTTTTGTTGAACGTTTGTCTTAGTGAATAAACCCTATAACATTTTTTTAAATTAATAATGATTTCATTGTTTACAATATAATTATTCAAAACAATAAGTTAAAATAAGAGTTTCAGCAAATTCGGCTGTTTTCAAATCAACCTTTCTTCTAATTTTTTTCTTTTTTTTTTTCGTAATGTGGTCCTTCCAGCCTTTAGCATTAAACTACCTATTAGCATTTTATTAACAGGACATATTACAAATTTTTTATTGGTGGTACAAATAGACAGCGAGTCACAGTGGCCACTTTGAAATAATTTTCAAACGCATTCAGTATATACGTTGTCATCTAGCAGCAAGCTGCTAAACTACGCAAAGGACCATGTTTGGTATGCTTTAGTTCCCAAATTCCCCGCGGATTAGTTTGATCTTAGTTTCGTATTTACTGTATAGCACGTTTAAAAATCTAGTGAGTTTTGTTTTTTTTTACAATTACAATTTGAAATGTTGAATACTATGTTTCGTTTATAATACTATTTATACATTACGCTAACTGATATACGCAGGAATTAGAAAACTAATTTTAAAAGGAATTTAGGTACCCCATACTTATTATTAGGTGACTTGAGTTTGGCGTTGCTTTTTTAAAATTTCTTTTAGAGCTGAGGCATGTTTTTTTTGGTTTCAGATTCTAAGAATGTGACGACCGCAGCAGGAAACGCCAAAGCACTAATGATCTTACAGATGAAAACGATATGAAAGCAGCTGTTAGATCTATTAAATGAAAGTTTGTCGGAAAAATCGGCTGTAGTTCGTTAAAATATATCACGAATAAATAGACTTTTCCTGAATGAAACCAAATTATGCTGGAATGCTTTTATTAATGAAAAAGAGTTATATTTATGTCATTTCCCAATAAAATGTGGAAACTACATGATGATTTACCAGCGAAAGCTGCTAGAAAACTGGCATACGACCATTGGCATTGGCCAACAACAAAATTATTCCGGAAAAGTGGTACCGAAATCAATCTGCCGGGAAAAAGTAGTTTACGGCTTTTATGAAAAGGAATCCAACAATTTCCTTACGAACTACAGAAGCAACTTCTATATCAAGATCTGTGGCTTTTAATAAGCCCGTTGTCATAAGTTCTATGATGATTTAACAGATTTATATGAAATATATCGAACATTGAATTCTAGTAAAATTTACAATGCTGACGAAACAGCTTTAACCATAGTCCAGGTATCACAGAAAGGATAGAAGTAAGTTGGCCAAATTCCCTCCGCAGAACGTGGTGTTCTGGTAACCATATGTGGTACAATTATCGCTCTTGGAAACTGATAATATGATTAAGAATATCTCTGTAGAAACAATAGGGGAAGATTCACCGACGCGTTGGATAATATCTAAAATATTTGAAAAGTTAATGTATCGTTTCATTAAGTCCGGCAGATTTTCGTTCAAGAACCTGTATTACTATTAATGGATAACTATGAAACACATTTATCCTTTGAGGTCATTAAGCTAGCAAAGAATTCTGTTATTCTTTTTACATTAACACCTCATTCGTACAAGCCATAAGTTGTAGCCACTTGACAAATGTGTATATGGTCCTCCTAAAAGTTATTATAATGGACCTGTAGATTCTGGCTTGTAATAAATCCTGGAAAAAGGATAAGAATTTACGAGATTGCTGGACCGTTAGGAATTGTTTATCCACTTGCTTGTACACAAAGGAATTTCATATCTGCCTTTCAAGGCACAGGTATTTATCCAATAAATAAATATGTGTACGGAGACGATGAGAATTTAGCAGCAGATGTGGTAGATAAACTAGGAAGTGAGCAACCCACATCAACCAGAAAAGCAACAGAAAATCCACGTCCAACAACTCCTTTCGGTCAAGTTATACCATCAACCGGTACATCCAGTAAGTGTTCTTCTGTGATAACGGGGAATGCTTCGAGATATTGGAAAACATTGCAGGCTTCGCCAGCCTCCAATTTTGCATCACTAGTGATGTGGCGACTATATCTGAAAGTCAGTACACAAGAGAGTATAACTAAAAGGTGCGGGAAAAAGACAAAGGGAACAGAAATATACAAAGGAAAGTTTAAAGTAAAAATATAGAAAAGTGTGATAGAAAATACAAGAAAAAACTCATTATGGAACTAATAAAATCCACAACTGAAAGTAAAAATGATATGTCGAACTTATCAAATGATTCGAATGACGAATTATCAGAGAATTCTATAGAGAATTTTGGCAGTGCAAATATTGTGGTTAATTCATTTATTTTAGTCAAGTTTGTAACAAAAAAAAACAAAATATTTTGTTGGGAAAGTGGAAAATATTGATATGGAATAAATGAATATTTCATTACCTTTTTAAGAAAAATTGGGAATTAGTTTGTATTTCCTATTGTTAAAGATGATGCAGTTGTACCAATCGGTGATATTGTTATCGTTCTTCCACCAGCTTTAAATTTTGGAGGTACCTTTAAATTTCAGACTGCGTGTGGGATACCGCGGCCAATTTTCATGTTCCCAACAAACCCTCATTTCTTATTTCATACATTATTTGTTGTTTTTAAATAAATTTTATTCTGCCTTTTGAAGGCACAAGTATTTTATCAATAAATACATACATAGTATCAAAAACTCTATTATAATCCTGTAAAGTACATACCAATGGAGGAACTGATAGAACTCTCACCAACAAATTGAGATCTAAAATCCACCTTTGTTTTATTTTTTACGTCTTTTTTAAAAGTAGACCTGCTACCTTAATATTAAGCTAACTGCCCACGAGTTTCTCATTTATGGCACAGTACTAAATAATTCAATAGGTCTCAATCGATTCTGCTATTATGATTCTGCCAGCTAGAAGATCACTAGAAGATAAGCAATGACTCCAAGAATTTGAATGATATGCTGAACTAGCAGAAGAAACATTTGGTTTAATGGGATTTCTCAAGAAATCCCATTAAGAAAAAAAGCTTTTGATGCTGTTGATCATATAAACAAGTGAATTTGACCTTGTTGTAAAGACATTCCCGATGTTTTATTGAGTACAACGTTCTAGACGCATCAGATCATGTCGCATTAATTTTATTTCGACATCTACAAGAAGTTGCAAGCACGAGAACAATTCCTTACGTATGAAGTCGCGACTCGTAAAACAGTCAAAACGGCAAACCACGACGCGATGGTGAGTGACAAATAGGCGCAGAAATGCGGACGTCGGGCCTCCGGTAAAAGGCTGCAAAAATAACGTGTCACGACGTGCATGTACCAGCGTCGTCGTGACCCCTAAGCGCCGTCGGGTCAGAGGTCGCAACTGGAACTCCGCATTCTTTACCAAATTTAGCTTTCTTTATGTTGCTTTCGCTACGGAGACGCGGCGCCGCGCATATTTCGTAGCGCATTATTTCGCCATCGTGATCGATAACGATCGATTGAGGTTATCGTTGTCTCAACAGTTTGCAAATGCGTGACAAATCGGATAATCGACAATACGAAAACATAATGGCGTTAATGTGAGTACATTTTTATTTTGTCTATTTTTAACTTTATGCACGTGAAGATGTCCGGACTTATTCTCGGGATGCATCCACCGGATGAACAGTTGTGGGAATGGAACGTGGAATCTTTGGCGTTCAAAAAAATAACGAATTCTCGACATCTACCGTCATTCGCCTTGAGGCGTCACTCGCAGATAATATACAGCGGCTCTCAAAAACTTTCGCCTATTATGGTTGCTTTAAACCAATCCGAACAACAAAGATTAAAGTATCATAAACAACGAACCAATTTGCTTTATCTACGATCTAAATGGGGTAAAGCTAGTTTTGAAATTCCGATTCAACCCATCCAGTTACGAAGTTTAATACTCCACGGTTCGTTGATCGGACAACGAAAGATGTTGATTTACGCCATTGTATCGGAGACAATATCGCCTCTAATTGATAATTCTAATAACCCTAATAACGATTATTGCCGAGCCACTCTCATTACTTAATTGCCACGGGCAATTACGGCTTCTTTTGTAAAATGATTTATGTCTGCACATTATCAGGAGAGGTAATAATATTTGATTATCGCTTGTAACACACCAAACTAAATGGGAAATGACATTTTTCATCGTAAATTTAATTATTTCCTGGAGATTTAAAGGAGTGATTTAAAGAAGAAATACATTTATTATTTTCGTGTACTCACGATTTAAAATTATATATTAACAAATTTGTTTACGTTAAGCCATCATTTCAAATAATTGCATAAAATTGCAGAGTGCGTGAGATAACACTCGGCGACTGGACGCGATTTTTAACAACTCACAAAATTACGACTTTCCTCAGTTGTATTTTAGCTTCTTATACAATTTATTGTCGCACTCTGTAGTTAGCAGCCCATTAAAGTGCAACTATGGGATAATGGTATTGTCGGATGAGTAAATAGTTTCTTGCATAAGATGAGAATTAAAAAAAAATCGAAACGTTTGAATGATTAAAAATGACTACGTCATAGAAAAGTAATACGAACAGGTTCGGATTAGTTTCTTTTATTAGTTAATCTCTTTCGCCCACTCTAATCACGTAACATACCCGTATCGATTTCGAAGCTTAAGATGAATTGGAACGCTCAACCAGGAAGTGAATAATCTTTCCGCTTTTGTTTCTAGTTGCCCAATGTTTCTATTAATCTCTACCGGGAACTGGTAACGTCTCCCTTGAAATAAAGAAGTACGGAATTAACGCGCCTTATACGGTCGCAATTAGAGCCTCGAGGAACTGCCTTATACGTTTTGTTTCAATTAGCGGATAGGCATCCAGTTGTGGCAGTTAATCACTTGTTAATGATTGCCCTGGGATCCGGACTGTGAGGATCGAATTTTCGCGAAGTCTCGTCGGGGGAGTGAAAGTGTCTTCTCGAGACTGTACCGGTTGCTATAATTCAATTTTACGAGCAATTACTCACAATCCAAGAAACGGCGAAATGCACGTCGAACGAAAGGCAAATAACACTTCTCCGACAATTGTTAAGGCAAAGACTGGCGGGTGATAGATGGCTCACGATCGCGTTATTATTATATAAGGATCGCGACTCGCATAAATTAAATGACTGATTTCATATTACACAAATATTGCACCATTACTTATGGACGTAGATTATTTAGCACTTTCGCGGGACACCGTTCTCTTTATCTATCGACATCGTCTCTATATGTGTACCGCGTTTGTTGCTTTTCAAAAGCAACAATAAGATTAAATTTACGAGAAAGTTTATAATCTAAACAAATCGATATTTGCTTTAGATGTATAATGTATACCTACGCGAGTATATTATAAAACTTTAAACGAAACTTTCTGTTAGATTTTAACTAAAAATTTAAACTTAATTTACATCTGAATTGAGTATACAAATTTATAATGGATTCTTATTTGTGTTTATATTCAAGTCGAAATTAACTTATTTAATCGATTCACTTAAGAGAGAGTTTTCCATATAATACATTGCATACAAAATTAAATTACGTTTTAAATGTCTACACATGAAAACAATTGTTGTAACACGTACTATAATTGTGGCGATTTTTTGAGTATAGTTTGCATCAAAAATGGGAACAACAGCAAATTGTAGTAATTAGTAAGCGACTACATCGTATTGTAGTAAAAAAATAATGTGGTACATATTAAAGATGTGCAAATGACGTGTCACGCTGGGTTACGATGGGTCATGCGTGACCCACCGTTTGCGCGCATCAACTTCTGTACCACTCAAGTGAGCGTGCGTGATCGTGAGCAACTTTTTATTCGATCGGACTCGGTGGACCGATTTTTATATATTTTTTAATAATAATATTTTACCGAACGCCGGAGAGATCAGGGTAGATATTTAGCGCGCTGGGTTGGGCAAACGAAAAGATTATGCCTTTTTTCATACAAAATTTACAGAAAAAGGCTCTAGTTCCAGATCTAGCGATAGTTCTAGTTTTACTTCAACTTAAATATGCAGGTTTGCCAAGTCAATTTTTAATGTACTCTATTTCAAAAATTATTCATTGTAGAGACATTCGTTAACAAATATCTTCAGATGCACGGCTAAACCCAAACTACCCCAACCTTGTATATTCGAATTAAAGTAAAATTAAAACTCTAAATAACTAACCATAATAAAACTATAACTAGAATCACTCGGGTTTAGCCGTCTTGAGAGGTGTAGGACTAAACCCGAATGTTTCTAGTTCTAGAGTTAGAGTTAGATCTAATGATATAGCAGAACATCTGAAGACGCACGGCTAAACCCAAAACTTTCTACTTCTAGGTCTACTTCTAGTTCTACTTTTTCTTCAATTAAAGTATACAGGATTGCCAAATAAGTTTGTAAGCTACTCTATTTTAGAAGCTATTCATTGTAGGACCTTCGTTTAAAAAAATGTCTTCAGAGGCATGACTAAACCCAACGAAATCCAACACAAGCCTGTGTATGTGAGCCAAAGCTGTCCCTAATCATACAAAATTCAATGCCAAAAAAAAGATTCGCACCTCAGAGGGGATACTGGCTATAGGTATGATGGGGACATCATGCATTTCATTGCAAGAACAGGCGCTACCGTAGGAATTGGCGTTGCAGAACTGTACTCCTATTAGCCCTTAGGGTTAGGACGGCGCTGGAGCAGATCGGTATATCAAATAATAACTTCCTTTAAGATTTGGGAAGCCTTTATATCATTTCGTCTGTGATGAAAGAAAAATGTGTAGTTGCCTTTTATCAATCTTAAGACGGAGGAGATGCACTACGTCTTCTGTCCAAAATATCTCGGATGTTCTATTAAATAAAGTGACACCTTTTAGAATTTTTGGCTGCTAAACTGTATTCTCGTCCAATTAAATCTTTTTGCTAAGTTTACATCATTTGTTTATTTACGTAAAGGCACGTTTGTTCATAGAATGCTAACTAAATCTCTAGATTTTACTCGATGTATTAAATGCAAATTTGTATTAAATACCATTTTAAAAGTGGAACAGGTAGCCCTAAATGTATTGAAGACATAAATGTAGTGTTTCAGCTAAAATTGATACTGAAAACGGACGACAGTCTCATTAATTTCAGAACATGATAAAACTAAACTCTCAAACATGATTCCTACATTTGATTGCCTGAACATGCGTGAGTCACGAGAAATTGGTGTAAATCACAAGTGAATCATCACGTGATACATGTATGATATTCACGTGAGTGAGTGTGCGTGACCTGCGTTTAATAGATCGTGTGCAGGCGTGGGCGGGCATGAAATATCACCCACGTGCACATGTTTAGAATATATACACACAATATGTATTAAATACTACCACAGAAGTTTCTCAATTTCACTACAAAAAATAACAAAAATTGTCACCGACTGTTTATAGTACCATATTTTGATTGTTGTTACTATACATTGTACTAGATACTAACACAACACTTTTATATCACAAATCTGTTGAGTACATATCGACGAATGTATCAGAAATTTTTTACAGTTGTATTACCTTTTTCAACAAAAAAGTACTACATTACAGTAATAAATTAAAAAGTAACAAAGGTAATGAAAGGTACAGCAATTTGTTGTAGTAAATCAGTAGAAGCTTGTTTTTACATGATACAAGCGTTTGAAGATGGTAATGATCCAAAGCATGGTATGGTGAATTGAACTTTGTTTCCCATTAGTTATCTATTCTCCTAGTTGATATCTTCGTTATTATTAGAAATAGCAAAAAAGTAACTGCACCATTTAAAAACTTGATTCTGTCTCTAACTAAAACCGGGTTTCGTCCGATACTCGATTGTTAACACTATGATCAATATAAATGCATCGATATAAATCATCGCTACGTACTTAAAATAGCTTTAAATTACCAATTTTCAAGCCCTTGTGCCATTATTCCAAGTTGAATGTTAAAAAGCTTTTATTACAGTCAGAAAGATCACTTTATCAACTATCTTAATCCGTATTTCGTCGTTCAATATCCATCAGAGTCATACTCTAATTTCCGTTAATATACAACTATGGAAACTATGTGTGGTATCCCATTATGAAACATTTTTTGTGGAACATACCCAGGCTAGATTTTAGGGATGGATATATCGTAATAATTATTTAAACTATACTACACGAGAATTAAAATGGTTATGGGAAGGGAAGATCTACCGAACTTGCAATGTTTAAATTGTTGGTGAAATATTATCTTGAGATTCAATGGAAAATGGTCTAGAACAGAATTCTTATTTATTGATATTAAAGAAGCCTTTGATAGTTTATGTCATCCTTTGGACCAAATTGGAGCTACTTGGTTTTAGAAGTGTTAGCTTGGCATGGATGAACATCTCTAAACCTAATCTATCTAATTGGTAGTAAGCCCACAATGAATAGGGAAGAAAATAAAGATCGGATTAAAGGAAAGTCAAGCTGAAAGTAAACAATGGATTTTCTATTATTCCTTCTGTATGTGCCATATTTGTTAAGAAAAATTGCTTACAACTTTTTCAAAAGTATGGAATATCATATTCTAGGGACACACGCGGGAAGGTGTACTGCTATCTGTAGTAAAATATTAAGATCTACAAGCATCTTTCGGAGGATGCAAAGATCTTGCGAATTCCAATATTCTGGAGAACACTGAGAACTATAATCATGGACAATTTTATGTACACCACTGACATGTATTTTCAATGTAATGTTTGAATTCAATTTGTATTATATTACAATGCAATTATTGTTATTGTTGTTAACGTTATTGTTATTATCGCTGTTTTGTAAAATAAAGTAATAAACTATTGTTATAATAATTACATATTTTCTCTTCTGCCTTTGTTGCAAAAAAACTGTATGTCAGAGTAACTTACAGGTATTTATTCAAACCAATAGGTAATTGTTAAAGGAGTTATTAAAAGGTAATTATTCCTTTTGAAATGCAAATATGTCATAAACATAGTGATAGAAAATAAAATCTGGATAGGTCGATGTTAATAGGAGACGCATATGGAAAGGCACTGATTTTTTTACGGCCATTAATTTGATCTAGAATGGACCAATAATAAAAAAAATGTGAAATAGTACAAATATGAGTTGACTTAAAAAGCTAATCTCTTAAAAACAAGGTGAGTTACTAACGTACGGCTTTGTTCTATGGAAAGTACATACTTTCCTTTATAAATCACATAAAAATTACTTAAATTATCTTAAAAATTTAAAAAAATTTCAACGATTTTTTTTCAAGATAATCAAGAAAATCGTTACATTTATGAAATAATAGAAATTTAGGTCACGAAGTGAGATACTCAGGTAAGCTTATGTTTTAAAAAAAGGACACATTTTCCTTTATAAATACAAAAAAGTTCATCAAGATATCTTAAGAATTGGCTTTTAAGATTTTTTCAAAATAACCAAGGAAATCGTTAATTTTATGAAATATTATTAGTTTAAGTTGTGTTCAAAAGTTGACATCTCAAAAATGAAGTGAGATACTCAAGTATAGATTTGTTTTCAGAAAGGTACATACTTTTCTTTACAAAGAGAAAAATGTTGGAATGTTTTACAGTAGTTATGCAGGATTTCTATTGTCAGATATATTATTATAATAGATCTGACAAATAATTTATAAATAATTTGTGCTTAAAAAAATCACATTCGATTTTTTGTAAACACACATTCACACACTATTAGGAAAACCATACGTGTATATTGTAATAATTGTGGTCGGAGTAAATTTCCATGCTTTTATGTAAACAATTATATAATTTTTGTAATCATTCAACTGTAAAAATACTGTTACTTTGTGAATTCAGATTTTTTTATTTTATTTCAAAAATTACTGGTTTTTATTGAGTGAGGTGCGAAACTGAATCAAAGGTGTTATATGTTGCTTTTAACTATAATATTATTCAGTGTATATAATAAATGAATGCCATTAATTATGACGTACACATTTTGACATGCAATCGTTAAATTTGTCTGCACACTGAATAATCAAAGTTATGTGTGGGCATTAATCCAGTTTCGGAGAAAATGTGCTTGGTCATCTTGTTTTCTGCCTTACTCATATAAATCAAAGATAATTTCCAGTTAATAATTGTTGCTATCAATTTCATTTTATTATTAGGCTAAAAATAATGTTTTATAAAATGTTAATGTTAAAAATTTTAAAAATTATGATAATTTCAAAAAAATATCTGAATCAGAAAAAGATTTAATAAGAACTAAATTGCAGTTAGAGTTGTTACAGTACCTGCAAGATAGAAGAATTAATAAAGAAATGCTCCATGATTATAAGTTAATTAAACAAATATTTATAAAATACAACATTGACGTACCATCATTGCAACCTTGTTTAATTAATCAAGAAGACAAGACAATCTTCTTGAGCAGTTGGTTTTTTGAAAAGCAAAACCAATTGTAAGTTAAACTGGAAGTCGCTTTCAAAGTTATACGATCATTATACGTTTATTTGTGCATTATATTTTTTATTTTTTAAACGACTTCAAATTTTGAAATAATTTTAATCTAATACCTACCTAATAAGTTTCAGTTTTGTGTTTTTGTATCAAAAGAATTTGACATTTAAGTATAATTTATGTATAATATTAGATGATAAGATTTTTCCATTTTGATCAATTACTTTTATTTTTTTTTATTTTTTTGATAATTCAAAAGTTGTTAACTATTAACTAGAATCCATATTTTTCCGAAGTAAACTCTAATGTTTGAGGTTCTAGGTCTAGTGTTACTACTAAAGCTGGGTTGTAGGTCTAGTATTAGTTATCACTGTTAGATGCAAAAGAATTTATAACAATTTAAAGCTAAATAAGAGTTAAAACTAAGACTAACAATAGACCTAGTGCTAGAAAGATTCAGTTTTAGCCATGCGTAGAAAGGCGCACGGCTAAACCAAAGCTTTCTACGTCCACTGTTAGTTCTAGTTTTAGTTTAATACAAGTATGCAATAATTTAAAACTGAATAACTACTAAAAATAGAGCCAACAGTAAAGCTAGAGATAGTACTAGACCTGGAACGAAACACATTTGGGTTTAGCCTAATCCAACTCAACCTAGCTTCAGAACTAATATTAGATTTAGAAACAAAAGTTTTCGAAAGTGTTGGAACTGCGGAAAGAATTCCGATTAGTTAGGGAGCCGTAAACAGAAAAAGATTGGGAACCTATGTTACAACTGTACGTATTGGGTTTTAGGCTTTAAATGTGCGTTTTTATGTAGTTAGAAAAGTAGTTAGATATTAACTACTTGGCAGTTAGCAATCAAAATATCATATTCTTGGAGTAAACTACTTTAGCTAACTACTTTTTGGTAACTACTGAGCTATTAGTAGTTATACTCTACTACTTTTTTCTACTAGTTATCTCAGCTCTGGCTGTGATATATTAAACATCACCTATAGTATACGAAAAGAAAAGCAGTCTGTGAAATCACTTGTATTTTGTGACCTTACGCACCTTATGTAATTGCACTGAATAAACGGAAATTTACATAAAACCAGTAGAATTAAAATGTAAAAATTCCGTAATGTTTGTAATAACACATTTTTGTATAAATTCACCTAAAGTCCGAAATTTCACCATAATTATTTAGTAAAATTTATTACCACAAAGAAGTTAATCGAGATATCTTAAGAATTCGCTTTCTATCGATTTGTTTAAAGTAATCAAGGAAATTATTAACTTTATGAGATGGTGATATCTTAAAAACGATGTTAGATAGTCAAACATGGATTTGTTTTCAGAAAACTACTCACTTTTCTCTATAAATTACGAAAAATACATCATGATATCTTCAAACACGTTAATATTATGATATACTACAAATTTAGGTTGTCTTCAAAAGTTGATATCTCAAAAACGAAGCAAGATACTCAAGTATAGTTTCTAAGAAAGTATACCCTATCTTCAATAAATCAGAAAACATTTCAATCAAGATATATTAAGATCTCGATTATTTAAAAATGATTAAGAAAAACGTTATTTTTACGAAATGATACAAACTTAGGTTGTATTCAAAAGTTGGTATCTCAAAAACGAAATGATACACAGTAGGACCTCTGCATAACGAATTTTCTCTATAACAAATTTTATAAGACCCCAAAAATGTTATAATAAAAAAGTAAGTTCTGTGTAAGGAAAAAAATTTTTATATAACGGACTATAATTTCTGACGTCCACATTTTTTATTTCTAGCTAATTGTAAGGCACCTATGGCCTGCGAGATTGTTTTGTTAAGAGCAATGCTGTCTTAACCTCCATTAGTGTTTCTGCATCGGTACCTGATCGAATGATTTCATTTTTTGCGATGTCTCAGCGAAAGGCATTAAGTTGTTGACAAAATGAACATTTTAAAGGATGTCGGTAGTGGCATACAGAAACGACTTGTAACGCAAAAGCACATGATTCCTGCAAGAATGCTCTCAACCATTATTAACAAATGCGGGCAACAGTTTTAAGAAGCCAAGAAGATGGAGGAGAACAAAGAAAGAAGATAAACTGTGGAAGTTCGCTTCAATAGACGAAGCAGTGCTAAATTGGACAGTAATGGTGCCAAAAGCCAAAATTTGTCGGTCTCAGGACTATTTATTAGAGAGAAAGCCATAGACTATGCAAAAATGTTGGGTTTTGATGATTTCCAAGCAAGAGCCGGATTGTTAGAAAAATTTAAAAAACTTCACGGATTATTTCAAAATGTTGTATCGTGATAGAGTGCCAGCATGCCAGAAACAGTTTGCGATCAGCATAAACTCAAATTGCTATCGATTTTACAAAGTTGTCAGGTTGATGATGTTTTCAATATGGATGAATGTGGACTTTCTTATAAATGTTTTCCCAATAAGACGTTGGTATTTAAAGATAATAAGTGTTTTAAATACGAATGCGACCGGTGTTAATTGAACTAATATTAGAACTAACACCAGCACTAACACTAAAACTATCACTAGGACTAATAATAGATCTAAAATTAAAAAGGACTTCGAAGGGACTTCGTTCAGAAACTCACCAGAAACTTGTCACTTCGAACCTGTTTTTGAAGAAGGTTACAACATGGCATCCGGGACGTCAAACATTTTTTCAAGAGAAACACAGCAAAACCCGAAAGTTTCTAGTTTTAGATCTAGTATTAGTCTTAGTGAGAGTTCTAGTATTAGTTCTAATTTTAGTACACAGAAGTGTTTTGTTGATAAAAATAGTAAAGAACGGATAATTGTAGTAGTGTACGCCAACGAAAGGGTCAATCGAGGTGTTTTAAAGGAATATAGAATCGTTAAAGTGGACTATGGTTTTAATAAAAAAATCCTGGATGACCACCGAAATTTTCGCAAACTGGATCAAACATTTTTGGCAAAAATTATTACGGTAAAATAGAAAGGTGTATTAGAACATAAACAGTCCATTGAAACAGTTATTGATCCACGTGTTTGTGTAACTGATCTGACGTAGGTTTGGCAAAGTGATGTCACAATAAACACAATTAAAAATTGTTTTAATAAAACTGGATTTTCTTCAAATTTGTCAGAGGAAGTAGCAGATGTACGAGACATCAACTTCAATCAAACGCTGCAATATAAGCTTGATGGTATTTAGCAGTAGATGAGGATCTCATCGTGATCGATTATCCCACTGATGATGATATAACAGAATCGATGAAAAACCATGAAAACCCTGAAAACGTGGAAGTGGACGATGGAGAAGCAGTAATTGAAATAGCTAAACCTACAAAACCCAAAATGTTGAGCGCCCTTGAAACCGTTAGGCATGGCTTCCGATGTAAAGATGAAGTGCCAGGTAATATGTTTCAAAAATTAAATGGATGTCAACATTTTTTTGAGAAGTCACAGACCTATGTTCAATAAGACGTTAGGAAATAAACACCACCTTTTAAGAATTATATGTTGTTAAATTATTAGTACATATTCTTATTGTAATCATTATTAATAAATATATATGTACATAATACGTTAAATTTTACTATTTTATACTAATCCGATTTTTCAATACAATAATTCATAGAAGTAAAAATTACTTACAAGTTCGTATAGGTATTCATATTATACGTTTTTAGCATAAAAAAGGCAGTTTCTTAATAACGAAGTTTTTATATACAGAATTTTGTCTTTGGAATCTTTAACTTCGTTATATGGAGGTCTTACTGTATTTAAATATGACTTAAATCATTTATTTTAGCAACTTTTAAACACAACTTGTTCGGATCTTGTTGAAAATATTCTAATAATGGTGAGAAACTAAGAAAATGAGAAACAAAAAATGTCTAAGATTTTTGACTAAAACTTTATTGCTGGAAGATATCACTTTATCCTTTAGTGATTATACCAAGAATCAATTTTGTCGTAAATAGAATCATTAGATTAAATAAATTCCACATAAATAACCATTAAAAAGTGCATAGAGTAACAGTATAGTCGAATTTCCAAGGAGCATACAATTGCAAATGCACATTATCTTGATTTAGTAACCGGATAAACGCTGTATAACCATTGTGTCTGGGAGATAAATGCGTTCGATAACGCGCCCACATTTTGCTCTATTTGTTAATGAAAATTTATTCACCGCGGACGCTAATATCGCTTCTACTACCGTTTTTGGCCGTGACCATCCGGTATATTTAGGCTGACCCTGACTGACTTGAACTCGTTCCGTACCCTACCAATCGGGTTTGTATCTCCATCAAAGAATCAGGTTTAAGGTTGTATACGTGGACGTTTACAATCGATTTGTTAACAATTGATTCGCGTTTACGTCGCTTTATTACGTACTTATCACTACTCGCTCGCATAATATTATTGTCAATTAATAACTACGATCATATTAATTTTCACACAGCTTGTCAGCGTTCACACCTTTTTCAAAGGCGGATCTATGTGTGCATACAGTATTTAGGCCAGATATTTTCTTTGTCTAAGCTTTACGCAAGTAGGACGCGGGTCCATATAATATTCTTTCCAAGAATCGAGGCTCCACATCAATAATACCATATTCAAACGCCAAAAAAAATAAATGATTTATTATTAATAAATCAAAATTAATTATTCCAAATAACAACATGCTAATAAAATGTCAGTTTTTTTTTTATTTTAGCTACTTTAAATCAATCCACCACATATAAATAGATCATCTTAATCAACAAGCAGCAGAAAAAAAAATAATTATTGCGAAGGTTTATTTAACACGTCCCGGGTTGACGCTATCCCTAATTGAATCAGCTTCTCAAATTGACCATGAAAAGTCCTTCATGGACGGGGTAACCGCCGTATGCGGAAACGTTGCGATTGTATGTAAAAACTTACGTGAGTGGAAACTTGTCTGCGAGACCATCGAACAAGTCGTATAAGTCATTGAAGAAATTTCTTCGGGTATTCCAAGAGAATGCATCTTCTCCATATCGGGGAGGTGATTTCAAAAACAGTTCGTCCATATAAGCCGCTCGATATTAGAAGGTTCACCAACGAGGAATTTAATTGCGATATGAAAAATTTTATTCTTCCAGTTTTTGTTGTGTTCGCTTTTCAAATGCAGTCAATCACATTTTTAAAATTCATTGATTAATTAATGGAAATTTATAGATGGATTTAATGAATAATAAAAAAAATCAAAAAAAACTATTTTATTGAGTTCAAGTGCATATCTCAAAAATTCATCAAACTGAGATACTCAAATATGGTTTTGTTTAAAAAAAGGAACAAGTGGATTTTGTTGTGGAAGAGATTGCTAAAAATAGCAATAAAAAGAGATTTCTAAATCTAAAGACTTTCTAAATCTTTTAAAATAGGTTTTAATTTTGACTTGCTAAAAGATGTTTCACAAGAAACTTTTTGGCCTAAAGACATCGTAATTAAGCCCTTTCGTTTTTTTAAATAAAACCTATCATGATGACCATGCTGAATGTAAATACGCAGTCATTAAACAAAAAAAAATCATTTTCAAACTGTATTAAATAAATATAAGGTGGATGATGCATCACCGACCACTGGTGGCGACAAGACGAAATTCTGAGAACTACGACAAATGAATGGACTGATATTTATGGTGGAAGGGACATACCTCAAATTAAAACTCTGAATATTGAAACATATGCTGAGCTAGCCGAAGCTGAATTACAAAACAGAAAAACAATTGTGGTAGCTCTATATAGATCACCGGATGATGATTTAAGATGTTTCTTCAGAGACAGAGTGGTCTCTTGCATATACTAAGTCTGCTTTTCCTATACACAGTGTATTTGTATGTGGAGATATTAATGTGAATTTTTCTGATGAAAACCTAAAAACAGGGCTTAAAAAAGAGCTTTTGGAATTAATGGATGGATTTGGAATGAGGTATCTTTCTTCCTCGCTGATCAAAATATCCGTGAGGTCAAATCGTTGCATTGATAATATTTTTTTAAATTACAGTTCATCTGATGTCGTTTGTTCTACTTTTGAATTATCCGATCATTGCGGACAACTACTTAGAATCTTTGATAATAAAAATGAACAAAATCGTATGTTTAAAAATATCACTTACCAACAGAGATTGTAACGAGCAAAACGTAATGCTTTTTAAGGATAGACTAAATGAGAAAAAATGGATCTCTCTGCTAAAGCATAACAATGCAAATAATAGTAACGAAATTTTTCACAACGAATCTTATTCTCTACAAAATGAGATTTTTCCAATGAAATCTAAAAAGTAAAACTTAATTAGGCAAACCTTTTTAAATTATCCAAAGATTTACACGCGAAGTCAGAAGTATTGGACTTCCTAACAACCATGCAATATTTATAAAAAATATAAACTAGAATATATTCGGGCCGTTGAACAAGAACGGAAAAAACAAACTAAATACAATTCAAAAAGCTGGAAATAGAAATTAGATTTAAGGAAATAAAAATTAAAAAATGGGGGAGGTTATAAACGGACAACGACAAAATTCAGAGAAAATAGTCATGTCAATAATTTGAGTGCCTCTGGTTTCAGTGAACATTTTGAAGTCGAGGTGCGGTTGCTGTTGGATAAAATTGTGCAACCTTCTAGACAGTCGTACGATTTTTCTTCTTGTTACTTGAACTAACGAGTGAAGCAAAAGTACTGCATGTTATTAAGAATTTAAAAGGTAAGAAAAGAGGAGGATATATGGATGATGCACGACTTACATAGTGAAGAAGGTTGCGACTGAGATTGTTCCAGTTTTAACGACAATAATAAATAATAAATAAATGCAACAAGGTGTTTTTTCAGACAAGATGAAAACTGCAAAAGTCACTCAAACAGTGACTTTTGTCTCACTGTCTGAGTGACACAAAAGTGTTCTCAAACATTTTTGAGCAACTGATTAAGAAGCATCTTACTGGTTTCTTGTATAAGTACAATATACTAACCGAACCACAGCATAGCTATGGAGTGCCAAGACCACCTATAACGGCAATTATGAAAATTATAAATGATGTAATTGAAACATATGATAATTTCGAAAAATCAAAAATGATTTGCTGTGACCTGAGCCGAGCTTTTGACACAGTAGATGGCATATTATTGTACAAATATTATTGTACAAGCTGCAATCAAAAAAATTTATCATGATGTGCTGCAGGAATCCATTCTCGGTCCCTTACTTTTTGTAATATACGTAAATGACCCACCGGAAAATATAACTAATGCCTTTATGAGGACGATACAATATTTGTCGTACGTGATGCGATGTTACAAGCCATTAATTCATACAGCATAGCAATACTGAACACAGCTTCAGATTGAATGGGTGTCAACAGGCTGTTGCTAAACAATGATAAAACTCAAACGTTGGATTTTTTCCATCGAGATATAGAGTCCAGTGTAAAATTCTTAGGTCTGCACGTCGACTCTTCCCTCAGCTAGAACCTTCATATCGACGTGATTTGCAAACGCATGGTATGTTGATTAGGAGTTCATCTCCTGGTATAAAGAAGGTCTTTCTCCTGCAGAAACTGGTGGCATTTGCTGGGTTGAAAACCACAGATAGTTGTAAACCCTACTTTATACATCAAAACGTACTCACCATTCCGTGTGTCTATGTTTATAATTATAAAGGCAAATTCCAGATGAACAAGGGAATTTTCGTAGTTACATAAATGTAATACGAGAAATAAAGAACTTTTAGAAATTCCTGCACACAGACTAAAAGTAACACAACAGGGTATTGATTATCAGGTGACAAAGCTGTACAATAAAGTGTCAAAGCCATGATTATTAGACATTGTTTTTATTCACTTGATGAATATACAAATTGTATGCGTTTCGATTTTTCTTGATATAGTCGTCATATTGTCATTTGTATTAACGTGTTATAATTGTCTGATGTTTTGTTCGATTCGATTTGTATCAACAAATATTTAAATATTTAAATTTCAAATTTTCGGACAAGTACACTCTTTCTTTTATAAATCACATAAAATCATCAAGATATCCTAAGAATTCGATTCCATCAATATGATTAAGAAAAACGTTCATTTTATGGAATGGCACAAACTAAGGTTGAGTTCAAAGAGTGATATTTCAAAAATTAAATGAGATATTCATGATTTTGTTTTCAGAAAAGTATATACTTTTATTTATAAATCACAAAAAATTCAAAAATATATCTTAGGAATTCGTGTTTTACGTTTTTTTTCAAAATAATCAAAGAAATCATTATTTTTATGAAATGGTGCGAATCTAAATTGCTTAAGCTTATAAAATGTTACAAATTCTTGGTCGCGTTCAAAAGTTGATCTCCGAAAACCGAAGTGGGATACATAATAGTGGAAATAGTACATTCTTTCCTTTATAAATTACAACAAATTTGACTAAGACATTCTAGGAATTCGGTTCCGTTAAAATGATTAAGAAAAACGTTATATTTATGAAATGATACAAATTTGGGTTGAGTTCAAAAATGATATCTCAAAAATGAAGCGAGATACTCAATAATGGCTTTTTTCAAGAAAGTACAGACTACTCTTTATAAGTCAAAAAAAAGTTTACCAAGATATCTACAGAATCCAATTTTTACAATTTTTTCAGTATTATCAAGGAAATCACTATTTTTATGAAACGGCAAAAATTTGGGTTGAGTTCAAATGGTGATATCGTAAAAATGATGTGAGATAATGGAACATGGTTTTATTTTCAGAAAACTACACACATTTCTCTATAAATCGCAAGAAACGCATCAAGATATCTAAAGAATTCGATTTTGTGAAAATGATTAAGAAAAACCTTAATTTTATGATATGCTATACATTTAGGTTGTCTTCAAAAGATGATATCTCAAATATGTAGCGAGATACTCAAGCATGGTTTTGTTTTCAAAAAAGGATACACTACTCCTTATAAGTTACAAAAAAGTTCATCAAGATATCTTAAAAATTCGGTTATTGCGATTTTTTCTAAGTAAGAAAATCATTATTTTTATGAAACAATATAAATATAGCCTGAGTTCAAATGTTGATATCTTAAAAACGATGCAAGATTTTAGGTTTTATTTTCAGAAAACTACACACTTTTTTCTATAAATTACAAATAATGTATCAAGATCTCTTAAGAATTCAATTTTATCAAAATGATTAAGAAAAACGTTATTTTTATGAAATGATACAAATTTAGGTTGAGTTCAAAGTTGCATCCTTTGCATAGTTTTGGTATAAAAGAAGCACACACTATTCTTTAGAAGTCACAAAACAAGTTCAAGAATATATCTTTAGAATTCGATTTTAACGATTGTTTCAAAATAATCAAGGAAATCATTATTTTTATGAAATAGCACAAATTTATGTTGAGTTCAAATGGTACATTAAAAATGTTGTGGGATACTCAAATATGGTTGTGTTATTAGAAAACTACACACTTTTCTCATAAATATGCATCAAGATGTCTTATCATCAAGAGAAATGATACAAATTTAGGTGAAGTTCATAGATGATATCTAAAAAACGAAGCAAGATACACAAGTATGGTTTTGTTTTCAAGATAGTACACTTTCTTTTATTTCTAAATCACAAAGTTTTATGAAGATATCTTAGGAATTCGATTTTGTCAAAATGATTATCAAATAACGTTATTTTTATGAAATTATACAAATATAGGTTGAGTTTAAAGGGTGATATCTCAAAAACGAAGTAAGATAGTCAAGCATGGTTTTATTTTCAGATAAGTACACACTATTCTTTATAAGTCACAGAAAAAGTTCATCATAATATCTTAAGAAGTCGATTTCTAACGATTTTTGCAAAATAATCAAAGAAATCATTATTTTTTTGAAATTGTGCAAATCTTAGTTGACTTCAAAATTACTCAAAATACTCAAGTACGGTTTTCTTCTCAGCAATATACAAACTCAATTTTATAAATCACAAAAAATTTCATCAAGATATCTTAAGAATTCGATTTTGTCAAAATGAATAAGAAAATCGTTAACTTTATGAAATGCTACAAATTGTGGTTGTGTTCAATAGGTAATATTTCAAAAAGAAAGTGGGATAGTTTGGTGAGTAGCTTTATTTTCAGAATAGTACACGCTTTTCTTTTTACATCCCAATAAATTTCACCAAGATATATTGAGAATTCGATTTTGTCAAAATGTTTGAGAAAAACGTAAATTTGTTGAAATGCTGCAAATTTTGATTGTGTTCAAAAGTTGATATCTCAATAACAAACTGAGATAGTTTTGTGAATAATTTTGTTTTCAGAATAATACACGATTTATATCTCTCATTGATAGAGATGATATAGATTTCATCAAGTTTTCGCTTTTTTCATATCAATTAAATTTCAAAACCCTGAAGAAGCTTTAAATAGAAGAGAAACATTGGTTAATGAATAAATAATTGTCTTAAGTGTCTTCAATCCTATTCTTGATTTCTCTGATTGAATTCTCTCCTTTATAAATCACAAAAATATCATCAAGATATCTGAAGTACACATTTTTCTCTATAAATCACAAAAGATTCATCAAAATATCTTAAGATGTCAATTTCTTACAATTACAAAATTACTTCAAAAATAGTCAAGAAACAAAATATTCAAGAAAGATTTCATTTTCAGAAAAGTCTCTTTTATACTACAACCACTCTTTGTTATAAATCACGAAAAAAATCATCAAGATATCTTAAGATTTTGATTTTATAGGATTCTTAATAATATATTCTCTAAAATCTTAATAACAAATTTAGGTTTTCAAAACTTGATATCGCAAAAACGAAGTGAGATATTCCAGTTCGGTTTTGTTCTCGGAAAAGTACGCTCTTTCCTTTATAGATTACAAAAATTCATTAAGATTAAGATCTTAAGAATTCAATTTTGGCAAAAAATCAAGAAAAATTTGATATCTCAAGTATGGCTTTGTTTCCGAAATAGTACCCTCTTTTCTCTATATATCACAAAAACTTTATCAACATATCTAAAGAATTCGATTTTGTCAAAACGGTTAAGTATTGTTTTGTTTAAAACTACACACTTTTCTTTATAGAACACAAAATTTTCATGAAGATATCTTTAGAATTCGGTCTTTTACGATTTTTTCAAAATAAAGATTATTTTTATGAAAAGGTACAAAAGTACATAATTTCCTTTACAAATAAAAAAAATTCTTGCACCTTTTGTTGTGTTCGCTTTTCAAATGTAATCGCATTTTAAAAAATAATTAATTAATTAATGGAAATTTATAGAAGGATTATTTTAGAAAAATTGTGCGCTAAAACTTGTGCCATTAATAATCATACAGTGTAGATTACTTAATTACACGTTACGATCATAAAATCTTAATGAATAATAAAAAATTATATGTTATTGTCAAGCTAAGGTGTTAAAACTATTTTCACTTTTCTTTCAAAACAATTATAAATGCGGCGTGAAAAATGATTGCTTATTCAGATTCCTATATGTGATATTATTAAGATATCATTAATCATTGGAAATAATGGATTCATAATTTAAATGCAACATGGTTTCCATTTTATCGGTTTAACAAATAAATGTGTATCGGTATTTTTTATGGTTACAATTGACCTTTTTTGCGGGACACACAGACTTAAGAAACAAGGTTATTACGGCAAACCGAATTAGAAACTGGACCGAATTCGTAATGAGCCTTAAAACTGCATTTGCAAAAACTCGTTTTGTAAAAAAAATATAGGAGTGGGTTAATTACAACAAGATATTTTCTCCTAAACAAATGGGCGAACTTTGTTATTAAGATAGTGGTGATATAATGATAAATATCTTGTATCAATTATTGGAGCAATAAAATTTATGGTCGATTGTTGACATTTTTATTGATTGTTGGAGGTAAAAAAAATGTTATAAGCAAATCTCTTCCTTCTTGATAATCTTGATCGACAGTCGCACCTCGGATTTTATATTCTCGGCCATAAACACATATGCCAATTACATTACATATGTTATATGCATCAATAATATGGTATTTGACATTGATATCTCGAATTCCACGTTATGATATATATGCATTAATCAGGCATGACTCCCGCAGCAATAATATATATTTCTCACAACCATACCGTTACCTTTATGATTATCTCGATGGGGAGTATAATTTGATTTATAACAAAAATAGACGTAATACTCATATATTAGAATTTTTAATCAGCGCTAATATCGGTGCATGCAAATGGCGGGTAAATTAATACCCAGAGTCAGTCGAGTTTGTTTGTTCAATTGCAAATTATCCCATTCCACTTTTTCAAGATTACATTTATTTATTAGTTATTGAATTCTTAAACATTACCTTTACAGTTATAATGAAAAAATATAAATTAATTAATCATAATCGGTTTTCTCGGTAGTGAAGTGTTTAAATAATGTTTTCTCAACTTTACATAATCGGATATTTTATAAACATTTTTTTTTCTAACAAGATCAGAAAACCAATTAAAAATCCTCGATGTCTGACAAGGCGAACAATACGTTACGTCCATACGCGCGGACGTCTTAATAACGGATACAATAACTACCAGTTAGCGACCTCGCTATGCAAAACCCGGCCAAAGCTATCTGCTTATGCAAGAAGCAAGTGCTTGCCGCAAGAAAAATTCAACGACCCCACGGGATTAAGATTAAAAGGTCGAGGCATGCCAGAAAATCCGACAAGAGTCTATTTCGTAGGCGCATTGTATACATGACAAGTCTCTCACAATAAGAACCAGATTAGGATCTTAATAAAAATATTGACATCACACTAGATAGAGTGGAACGCTCACGGAATCGTTTCGTATTTTAATAATAATAGGGTGATAACAACCGCCAATTCTGGCGAATTTATTAGAAATCGCTCTACCTACGGAGAAATTTCTTAACGAGCTCACAATTGTAAGATTGTTATTTGCTTCGGGGTGTTGACCCATTTTTCAATGATGATACTGTCAGTAATTATTAAAATAGTACAAATAAAACATGTGGGATCAATTTAACATTAAATCAGAAAAGTGAAAAACTTATCAAAAAATCACTTCGAAATTTCGATGTGAAGCCACCTACAAAGTTTACCCTTACAATGCTCATCGTTATCTTTATCATAAATGCCATTATCGTACCATTAATTGGAGGCATAATTATTTTTAAACTGAAAAAAATTAATTTAAAATTTCGATATAACGTTACTAGGGCTCGTTACTACCATCTTCTGGTTAAACTTCTAATGGATTAATACCACGGTTATAGGTATTTTACGCATTCTGATTGGCTAGTGGATGGGTTATCTATACGATAAATTTAACTAAAAGATGGTAGTAATGGACCTAAGATGGGTTATGCTAACATTTGGAGGAAATACATCTTCTTTCTAGGATTTTCGACGCAGAATGTCGAAGTAGGTAGATACTACTTATAAGGATCGGCATGACTTTTTTTGTCAACGCACCCCATTGATCGAAACCGAACCCGGGCTGGTATTAACTTGCTTTATATAATAAATTTTCATAAGTATGAGGTAAGGGGTGTTCACATTTACACCATTTATCGTTAATGGTGCAAATGTGATCTCTAAAACGGTTGGTAACAAAAGATCCACTCAAAGAAAAAAGAATTCAGTATGGAACATAGAATTTTTTTAAAGGCCAAAGGCTTTTTATTGTGTCAATCATATGTTCTTGAAAATTAAATGACACATTATATTTATCATAAAACCTCAATTACAAAGCCATTTTTCATTTTTGAGTGCCTCGCTAACATCACCTCTTTTCTTTTCTATAAAAGAGTTTATTACGAGTAGCAATTCTCAGTGCCCCCTCAAGATAAATTATTAGGTCTAGGTCTAGTGTTAGTTCTAGTTTTCCTTCAAATAAAATGTACAGGATTTCCAAATCAGTTTGTAAAGTACTCTATTTCAGGAACTATTCATTATAGCGGCCTTGATTCAAAAAAATGTTGTCAGAAGCACGGCTCAACCTAACCCAACCCTGTATATTTAAACCCGAGCCGTCCTAAGATATTCGGCGCCTCAGGGCTAGGTTGGACGAACGAAAAGAGTACGCCCCTTTTCATACAAAATTCAACGCCAAGAGAAAAGGTCTGCACTTCATTAGGGATAATGGATATATATATATGATCGAGACAATGTTCCGTCTTATAGCAAAAATAGATGCTCCTCAGGAATTAGTGCCCTATTAGCCCTTACGGTTAGGACGGTGCTTGCAATTCTTGAAGTCTTTCTAAAAATATTTCACGTGTCAACATTTTACTTCTGTGTAAATCGAAGTACTTAGTAGATTCACTAGATTCAAGTAGTAGTTTAAAGAGTATAAGGACGGCTCTTCAAGCAATGGGCAAGAATGGAGTTAACAATTTTCATTGTAATGTCCACAACTTCGCGTTAAGCGTTTTTGAATTTTTTGATAACTTGATGAACTTGGTGGTGATTTAGTACTTGGTGATGAATGATGAGTGAATGAAATGAGAAGAATGATGGAAAGATTGCCAATCATGACTGGAGCTCCATCTATAGTTATACAAACAAGTTTACTTACAAAACTTATGAAAGCATGGTATATACCTTTACCACCAGTTTTTCCTTCAGAGGAATCATCGTCAAGAATTCTTCTCTCGCAACCCAATTTCTGTATCTCATAAACATATCGGGTGAATTAATATATAATAATATAAGATATCGGACCACAACACCAAAGAAAGGTTTTTGGAAATGCATGTGATACATGTCCAGTCAGAATTTCCAGTCAAAACTTTAAAGAGAAATATTGGTAAGTTTTACACATATTTTAATCATAATGGGTTGTTTGCATGATTTCCTATCGTTTAATAAAAAAATATAGGTTTTGATGCCATAACCTGATGATTCAAGAATTAATTTTTTTCTAAAAAAGGTGATAACTGAAAAAGCTCTACTGAGAAGCTTTTGCCTCTATGTAAAACATGTCCTTATGTTTCGAGAACTATGTTAAGTTGGGTTGGATTGTGTTGGTTTACCTTACAGTGTAACAGTGTTACATCATAGTGAGTACAATGAAAGAAATGAATCTGAAGTCGTACCTAAACTACGGAGACTGTCCTGATAAGAGTGCGAAAGAAAAGCTATGGTTAGAATCAAAGATCATATAGTCGAATCAATAACCTCGCTAAAATATTTGGGTGTAATTAGTAAGTATATAAATAAGACATATAGAACTGTCTTAAATATGCCTTAAATGCCTTAAATAGAATTATGGGTTCAACACACGGACCGATGGCAAAAAAGAGAATGATGATTTCCACAGTTAAATATTCTCAGATCATTTATGCATGCACGGCTTGTAACGACCTTATCAACAGTGAAGAGTTGTCGATTTGGAGAACAAGTGTATATACAACAACATTCACAGAGACATTGCAGGTGATGGGTAGTATATATCTGTTTGGTTTTTTTATAATTAAAAAAAAGTTACGTTACAGTCAGTTTTCTCTACTGTTATATCAAATAGACGATGTGGTGCACACCTTTTTTGAGTGTGCAAGATGGAATGATAAAAGACAGGAAATCTGGAAAAAAGTACATTAATGTTATGGCGTAAAGTGAGGAAAGGCGGAATACAGGTACAATGATGAAATCTGGCCCCCATCATCCCAGGCCAGATGTCTTCTAGCAAATCTTCTTCGACCTCATAACAAAAAAGGGTTCTATTACTTTCAGTTAAGTTGGATTGTCCGTTTTTTCGCAAGGGAGCGAAAAATATTTCAGGCACACAGCCTACTGTTGGCGCATTGTGGTAAGTTGGAAATATCGTTCTTCGGGTGGAAGTATGGAACTGTCTCACCTCGTCATACTTACTAAACCTTCCTGCTCCAGAACCACCATTGAGCTTTTCTTCAGAGAAAATCTTACATATCGGATTGTACTCTTCCAAATTTCTTTCTTCTTTCTCTTCTTCGTCTACTATTGACTCCATTGATTTTGACTCCAGCCATCGTGTCACCTCGAAATCAAACAATAGTATTTCTTTTATTTTTGAATCATTCTGAAATTATAATAACGTACCTAGTGAGCAGAGAATTATAAACTTCTTGTAAGAGGTCTTCTTGTGGACCTCTTACTAATCTTTTTCTTATTAATACCTGCCGCTCTCTAACATTCGACGACAAAGAACGATACCGGTTGTAATTACTATAATTTCTTCGATAAGATACTCGATGTATACGTACAATTTGTAAGGAATTTATTGGTCGAGTATTATTGTTATTCCGCTTGAATCTTTACGTCGTTGATTATTCTAACTTATTCTTCTTAGCTCCTCGATGGGTCTTCCGATTTCTCTCGACGGTTGACGAATCCTTTAGTGTTTAGTATTACGGTAGATATCATACGTGGTTGAGGGATTTCACCCCCTTCGTCCCTCACCGACTCCCTGCCTTACTACTATCAACTTCTGTTTTATATTCAACTTTTTCTTTCCACTTCATTATCGTTTTGAACATTCCAGTTTCTATGTTCGGTGTTGCATCGCATTTCGCTTGGCACCGACTTCTCATCTCTCCAAATCCATTTACATTGTAATGGAGTGTGTTCCGCACAGTACCAAGTCTTCGCTTGGGATTCTTCCTATGGTCTTAAGGTACCTTAGGCTTGGTATAGTATTCCCCTTCTCTCCATATTCTGTTCACGCCACCAAATCAGAGATCATAGCCTCCATCTATCCTTCGTATTCTGGCCATCTTCTCCGCCACTCATTCATCATTTCAGCTCTTATTTCCTTTTTCGAATGCTTTCCTCGTTCGTGCAGTCCGCAGCGTTCCTTCGCCATAAAATCTATCAAAGACATAGCAGCTATTACTACTAAACATCAACGGTCGATACCGTAAAGTAAGCTGACAATAGTATTTATTTTTAGTGCTGGTACTTTAACACTCTCTTTCACATTGGCGCAGCGTACAATATGAACGATACCACCTCACCTACAATTACATATCTCAGTAATTCAGTTCTTTTTTACTGGCCTTTGGGCAACCTACATTGGGCATCATTCGCACATGCATATTTGTTACCTTTGTAGCTTTATGTGTTTAAACATATAAAAATTAGCGATCACAACATCCCCATAGATAATATGAAACTAATCAAAAATGTTAAAAAATCTAACGAAATGGACTTACTCCAAGAATATTGTATCCATATGTGCAACAAGGATACCTTGCTTAACGATATCTCAGACCTAAACCCTCATAGGAACTTCCTTCGTTTCAAGTAGTAATTCAATTTTAATTTTTGATTTTTCATATTACCTCATTGATAAGATTTCTTTCCATCTTACTTTTCAAATATTTCACTTATCCAACGCGCATGTCACAACAGAACCATTGACCATGTACGCGATATATATATATTCAGCCGCAATATACTTTTTTATCTCCTTAAACCCTTTTAGAAAAATAACATTAAAATTTATGGTGAATTTAACTTTCCATAAATTTTACAGAATATTTCCTTTTATTTTAGTATCATTTGATTTTCTCTGCACTTATTTTAACTACACTAGATCAGGCAGTTATCTGTATTACCGCTGGGCCCAGTTGAAAGCGTTCACAATATCCAACAATACATAGCACTCCCGTATAAATTTTCTGGGCTATTATCCCCTGTACTCTATGAATTGCCAGTATCGTGGATATTTCGTTACGAAAGCCGTTTACTCCATGAAGAACAATTGCTTCATGGAGTACAACTTTTTCTTCTATTTCTTTATACCATTGATTCGAAACTTTCTACTTGTTTCAATGCTCTAGTGCATTGATCTAGTTGCGTTTAGCCGTGCATCTGAAGACATTTTTTTTAACGAAGGTCTATATAATGCTAGACCTAGAGGGGGAAAGATTCGGTTTTAGCCGTGCGTCTAAAGAGAGAAATATTTAAAAACCCATATTTACGTTGTTTTTAAGAATTCTGATATGAAACCTTTATATTGAAAGCCCAGTAAGCTTCTAAATATTTTATTGCATTTAACATGTCAATAACACACAAATGTAATTAATTTAATAAAACAAAAATAAGGAAAAATTTCAAACAAAACTCACTAACTGTATAATTATGCGTGACACATTTTCTTTAAAGCTGCGTTAGCATCAATTAAGACCGAAAATTCGTTAGTGCAATTAACACTTTGATTTTGTATTGAAACGTAGGCGAAGAAACGAAGGAAAGAGACAATTAATTTAGAACGTAAAACAGAAGCAGGAAAACCAATAAGCGTCATTTTTTGTAGGCCGGTCTGTGTGAATCTCTGCTTGAGAAAGCTACTTTCACTAAACAGTATGAGATAACCTACTCCTCCAATAGTTTTCACAAACCGCGGTCGCTCTCTGTAGCCTCCACAGCCTCTAACAGTCGACGACAAAGAACGATACCGGTTGTAATTACTATAATTTCTTCGATAAGATACTCGATGTATACGTACAATTTGTAAGGAATTTATTGGTCGAGTATTATTGTTATTCCGCTCAGTTGCAGCCGTCATCACAAGCGGTGAAAATTAGTTAATTGGATAGTTACTTTCTTGGGTTTAATTTCATTATCGAAGATTCGCCGTGTTAAATGAATAAATGAATATGAAACGCATGGGAAAGTTTGTTATTAATAAATCGTGAATTTACAATACTTTCCGGCCGGGTTACATAAGAATCGAGACATTTAATTCGCCTCGAAATAACAAGAAGTTAAGATTTCCGTAAAACTTAAACAAGACGTCACTTTGATTGACGGCATAATTTTGCGTTAACTCCTTAAACTAGCCTGAACTTTGGTATATAACAACAATATCAATCGACCTTTCATATATATCATATAAAATATAATTTATTATTGTATACGGAGGTGAACATTTTTATACAAGTATCAGTGTACATATTGCAATTACGGGCCCTATATTTATGGCCACCTCGGCATTTATAATCCAGATTAACACGAAATATCCTTTTTCAATATATATTTGAATTTATGAAATTCGTGTTACAATAATTGAGCTGTCTTTAAGATGATATAATGTTGGGTTGGGTACAAAAAATTATAATAAAATCCCATTAATCTAAAAAAAAATTAATCAAATCGGGTTATTAAGTAGCAGATATAATTAAGGCGTTGCATGTTATCGTGTAAAATTTTGACGAAAATGCGCGATAAAAGCGCACGTGTTTAAAAAACTGCACCAGATTACCGTTTCATTAAAAGAAAACGCCTAATTCACCTTTACGACTTCATAAATTTGTCAAATTTATGTAACGATATATAAAAACGAAAGTTGCTTTTTTATAAACGGCAACAAAATTTCCACAGATCGTTAAATTCGTGTAATAAGTTGAGTTGTAAAAATATTTTAATTTTTTCTTTACGATGTAAATCATAAAATATTTAAGTTAAGGTAAATATGTATAAACTGCAAAGTATATTTTAAAATTGGGAGCTTAAGAAATGATTATATCTTAAATTAATGATATGATGATGGCATTCATGATAAATATGGCGTACGAGGTTATGGGGACAACGAGATATCTTTAGATAATGATAGCTAGATGAGTAAGGTTAACGACTGCGTCCACAAAATGATACAGCAATAAAACGACTAAGTTTGTTGATGACAAATATTTTAAATCAATCGATGTAGCAACTCGTATCTCAACATTATCAAGTTGTTTAATTTGATTAAGTAATGAGGAGAGTTGTCTCGAAGCATCTCGGGATTTTTTCTATCTTTATCAGCTTAGATTGGCATAAAGTTTCATCACAGTGAGACATCTTAATACGAAGCAACCTCTGCTTTATCAGGCATAGTCGTATATTTTTGATTTTTATTATATGTATATTATATGATATATATTATATATATTTATATTTTTGACAAGATTAGTTGCGGCTTTAACTTAATAATTTATATCAACCTAACACTATACATCATTCCGTTATAGTACAAAGTGTCGGTTCAGGTCAGGATAGACCACAGAAAATCAAATCAGACCAAACATGTGTGGTGAGCATGCACCTGCTACAATCTGAAGAGACAACTGTAGCCACTTATCTAGTATGATCTGATCTAACGTACATGTATAGTTTTACTCAATTGGGTTGAATTGAGTTAAGTTGGGTTAGGTTGGGATGGTTAGATGTCATAAGGAAGGTGCAATGATATGTGGAGAATATTAAAAAGAAAGCGTTAAAGAATCAGGAACTGTATGCAATAGTTACCGTTGATATTGAAAATATCTTTAACTTCGCTCCTTGCGCCGGTATTCTTCAGGTGCTGGAAAAGGGTAGATTAGGTACATATCTATACAGAATAATTCGTAACTACCTGTCGAAAAGAAGGATTATATCGCCAAATGGGGTAGTGTTTGAGTTATCGTGTGGGGTATCGTAGGGATCTGTATGGGGTCCGAAATTCTAAGATTGGAGATGGAAACTGGAAGTGGTGGTGCTGCAAAGATGAAGGAAGGTTTCCACGATGATGATTAGGGTTGATGAAATGATTGTGAAAAGTTTTCCAATGATAAAACATCTTCGAGTGTACCTCGACAAAGACCTAAGGATGACTGCTCATGTGAGGGAAATAAGCGACAAAGCCACGAGGATAACCACCATACTCCGAAAAGTAATGCCTAACTTGAGAGGCCCAAGATCAACCAAAAGAAGATTGTTAGCTACCACCATATCGAAACTGATTATGGAGGGACTTACTATAAAATAAGAATATGAGAGAAGTCGGGAGAGAAGCTACACTTGCTACTTTGTTGAGTCCTAAAAACATAATTTCATGGAACTCAACCTTTGCGCGCAAACTCGAAAAACTAATTTAAAATTAAATTCTTTAAATCTATAACACGTCAGTGACCAGGTGAGAATTATGGAGATCATCAAAGGGGAGGGAGGACCCTCCCACAGTTAGGTATCAATAAACAATGCAACAATATTGTTTTTGCGCTGCCTGATGGATGACTTACAAGGTGAGTAGATGGAAGTAATTATAGGGGAGAGATGATCTCCCCTCAATTAGCCACTGAATGGATGGTATCCCTATATTGGCCTGGTGGATGGCATACAGGGTGAGTGGGATTAATGGATAAAAGGTTGATTACACAAAAAGTTAAAACTTGATTTGGTTTCTGTTTTACGGTATCGAATTGATGGAGAGTCTAAGAGGAAACTTTGTTTAGCAATTCCGGAGGAAGACGAGGAAAGGGGCTTTTAGTGGGTCGGGGATTCAATTATGAACCCCAACCCCACACTATCCGGCCTGTTGAGATTCACGGCTGGTTGTCTCCTTGCAGATTTTCCTCGACCTCGTAAAAAAAAGGTTGAGATAGATTGTGTTTCCACAGGACAATGTTGTTGTGTAGGATGACATGGATTAAATTAAGCCCAAAGATATTCCTGATGAGACTATAGCCAGGAACTAATAGAGGAGTGGATAATCTAAATAAACGTGAAACTCCTGACCCCGACAAAATCCTTATTGCAACGATACAAGCTAACCTAGAAGCGTTTAGGAAGCGACAATGCACATTTACTTCAATTGAAATATACAGTGTTGCCAAATCAGTTTGTAAAGTACTCTATTACAAATACTAGTCATTGTAAAGGCATTCATTACAAAAATGTCCTCAGATGGACATGGTCTGAAGACGCACGGCTAATCCGAAAAATTTCCATTTATAGCTCCAGTGCTAATTCTAGTTTTACCACAATTTAAACATACAGAGTTGAGTTGAGTTGAGTTGTAAAGTACTCTATCTCAAAATCAGTTTATAAAGTACTCTATTTCAGAAAGTATTCGTTATAGTGGCCTTCATTCAAAAAAATCATTGTCCTCCAGCTTGTCATGTACTTTGTCAATTTCTGACGTAGGATCAAAATTATCTGTCAACAATTTTTCGCCATCGTAATTTTTTGATTCTACTGCTAACTCTGACATTTTTAAAACATTACAAGATTTCTCTAATTCTTGTCAAACTCTTCTACAAACAATAACACAACGCCAAATTTCAGCCAGAATAATAACAAATTCACATTTACCATTTTTTACTCTTTGACGTTTAGATTCTTTAAAATTTACGATCACCATAAAAGAATTTGAAGAGATGGTCTCAATTGGTATTTGCAAACCTTCATCATCTTCAGCAGCTTCCCCATTGCGCTTAGTGGCAAATAAGGATTGGTGATTAGCGCAAATTGAATATAATTATAATTCTTGATCGATATCCATTGCGACACTTATAAGATTTCAATCTGCACTTGTATAGTTGTAATTTCTTTTCAAAAATAGATTTGCTACGTGACAATAAATGTATACGATATATTCAAAACTGCTATTACTACACCTTTTTGGATTACTTGAATTTATAGTTTATAAATGAAATTATAATAGGTCGCGATTTTTTATTTATTTATTTACAATATTTTTTGGTTATCTTCGTTAGAATTTCTTAGTCATCTCACGTTTCATTTCGACCATCAGATTCAAAAATTAAAATTACTAATGATTTTCCTAAAGCAAAGTCATTAAGAAGTTTACAAAGGTTCCTAGGCATGTTAAATTATTAATTAAATTTATTGCTTTTGCTGGCCACAAAGCTTTTTGGCATTTACTACAAAAAATGAGAAGACACCTCGATAAACACGGCATCTAAATTACGTAACCCATACTACATATAAAAACCATACTATATATATATATATAAGAACCATACTATATATATATAAACCATACTATATATGAAAACCATACTATATATAAAAGCCATACTATATAAGACTTATTAAAGGTGATACAAATATAGCTGCTGATATTTTTTCAAGAGTCGACATTGATGATCTTGGGAAACAACTTGAACCAACTTTTCTCCCAATTTGGCAAACTAGTTGGTTCTTCTGACATTCGCGCTTGCTCCTATCATCCTCAAAGCAATTGAATGTTGGAAAGATGGAAGTTTTCCAAGATATTTTGAAACATCCTTTGCTGCCTGAGGAAGCAATAACAGGTGGAACAGCGGCCTCCCCATAATATTGTTAGGACCAAGATCTTCTCTAAACGAGGATCTGAGATAATGTTCTCTTCGTTTACCTGGAGAAGTTTTTATTGATTCACATACTTTTTTTTATATATATATCACGGCTCTTCGGGATCCTAGCCCATAAGCCACTGTGTAAAACTACTGTCATTTTGCATCATAGTTCACAAAAAAAACACATCAAATAACAATAGGATTTCTCCTCATAAAAACAAAGATAATTTTAAAAACATCAAAACAATTTCTGTTTAAAATCGTTACGATATCAAGTGGCAAGAAGAAACCATGCGACAGCAAAGAGTTGATGAATTCCGGTCGATGTAATTCGTATTAATGACAGTTGAAAAATATGTGATTTAAATCCCCTTTCTCAAACCCGCATGAACAACCGGGAGACTGGAAAATATTAATTTTATTTAGGTGGGCACTGTAACATCCATGGCCGGACTTCAGTCTAACAATAGTTGAAAAGAAATGTCTAGAAACGTCACGTCCTGTATACCATTGGTGGTAAAGAATACGGGGATTAACTCGAATGAACTGAGTCTGCCTGTGCTGATATGTTTCATTCCAGTGTCTGCACCAGTCCTCCTTTCCAAGTTTCTGGCTGCAGATGGACAAGACTTCAGAAGACGAAAGTCCGTTTTTTTCCAGATTGCCGTTCTGTAAGGCCGCCTTAGCTAGCTTATCTACACGCTCATTATTGATGAAACCAGCGTGACTCTTCACCCATAACAATTTTACCATATGACCTTGATCATTCAACCTAGCAATATTGTTTATAATTTCCACTATAACAAGATGGTGCTTCGTGAAGTATTTCCTGTGTTTTAAAGATAGTAGGACACTTTTTGAATCGGTGAATATACCAACGCTGCTAGTTGGGCCAATATTATTTCGAATACTATCTATATACTTTAAGGCCTTCAAAATTGCTACTGCTTCCGCCGCAAAAATACTAGTGGATGGATTAAGTTTAAAACTAGCATGGTAGTCAATAGAGGGTACCAAAAAAGCACAACCAACACCACTCCCATATGGAGGAATAATCACCTGTTGCCAGCCAAAGTAATCAAAAAAGGTCGCACTTAGAAAGACCCAACATCTCAAAACAGAGAGTAGGCGAGGGGAGAGAAACTTGAACGCAGCGATAATAGGGGAGGTAGGCCTCTTTTTCCAGAATCTACCTGTTACCTGCTCCACTGCTAACTTAGCGATCTTAGCCTGAAGCGTTTTATGGTTCAAAGTTGACCGTTTAACCACCTGCTTCGTCGACAAGAAATTGCGTCTGAAGTTAAGTGGGGGTTCTATGACCTCAACGTTAAGCGTTTCAATGGGTGTAATTCACATACTTCTCTAGAAACTGATCCACTTCTTGTAAGCTTGCACTAAACATTTTCTAACGTTAAACTAATTTCTGCGTTACATCACTCTTCAAAACAACCTTTTATTTATAAAGACCTCTGTACTTGTAATTTTGTTTTCATAAAAACTGCAGGTGTTAAGCCGAATATTTCTTGTCAATTTGAAGGACCATATAAAGTTATTAAAAAATTTTAAAAAACTGTTTATTTATATATTTATTTATTTTTTGTATTATATCATTATCATTTGTAATTTTGTAATGTTAACACGTATTGACTTTAAAATAAAATTATTTGAATATATTTATAGAACACGCAACTAATTTAAAATAAAATCAATTTAATGTATTATATTATAATATATGTGGAATTTCCACATAGTTCTAGTACTAATCAACACCGGCCGTGAAAGCCTTCGTACTTATAAAGGAGATGTGATTTGTTGTAATTTTCCTGTTGTTTAATTTTTTATTATTTTTTTAATTTTGTTATTTATTTAATTACCTTACAGCTTTATATCATATCATAATCTAGAATATTTAAGTTTCACTTTAAGTTAGTTTTGTCTAAAATTTTTCTTTATTTTTGTTTAATTAAATTAATTAGATTTTTGTGTGGTTAACATGTCAAATGTAACAAAACAGTTAGAGGCTCAAGTATGGTTATTGACAAGTCGATTGATCGAGGACCACAAATGCACGAATCGCGTC
Source organism: Onthophagus sagittarius (assembly GCA_036711965.1). NCBI lineage: Eukaryota > Metazoa > Arthropoda > Insecta > Coleoptera > Scarabaeidae > Onthophagus > Onthophagus sagittarius. The sequence goes on from JASERS010000004.1 coordinate 45,649,607, forward strand.
CGCCCTAAGTGGGCAAATCACGGTCCGTGCGTGTATCAGTCGATCAGGTGGATTGGACTTTAGACGTCGAAGAAGAATGGTTCGTGAGCGAGGCATTACCGAATACAATGGAACTTCGTGTGCGGCAAGACGAAAATTATTGCACGGAAATGCCTGAGTTGAGCATTCGCCGACCGCACAACGTACGCGCCTTTCGACGAGCTCACTCTAAAACCACCATATAATTAAAATCGACTTCTAAATGAGCCCGCGATGTCTTGCAGCGTCAAGCGGTAAGTCCGTTTCTGTTGTCGACGCTTTCTTCCGTTGATTACTTCTAGCGTTGGTGTCGTCTCGAATAGCTGTAATTATTTTACGTACAAATTATTTAAAATTCTTTTCGGTAAATACCAATTGATATAATTTACCGAATTATTAAAGCTATAAATCAAGCAATTAACGACCGGATATAATAAGCAATAAATTCTTGATTCCTGTTCGTTTCCTTCGTGTCAATCGATCGTTGCGATAGACGTGTCGTAATTAGCACAAAAGCTTTCTCCCTTAATGCATAAGAACGCGATCTCTATTAGAGAGAAGAGAAGAGAAGGAAGAACGGAGGAGAAGAAATCTCATGACCCCGGCGCGGTCGTAGTTTAAGTAACCCAGGTACGATGTTATCTGGGCATGAACAGGTACAGAGCACGATATTCTTGCTTTGTACAGCCATAACCGTATATCTCTATCAGCTTAGTGGTGTATTCTCTTTATTCCTCATATGCGTTCCCCCGGAACGGTAGGAAAAGTGGCATCTTTACCGACAAAAATCATGCGCTCACGCACTATGACGACGTGGTCATAAAGTCAATAGCACAATGGGGTTGGTTGTTGTTGCGTGTAATGCGAGATCGTCGCAGTCAATGGCGGACATATTTGGCTAAGATTTGCAACCGATGACAGCAAAGCCTTCGTATTACCATTGTAAGCAACTTGAGTTATTGGCTAAGAATATGACGCTTGAATGGTGACAGAACAGTATATGTCTATGACAGATATGGAACTGAATTCTCTTACCTACTTATATTATAAATTACATCATTATTATGTATATACCTACAGTGTCATACGTGTCATATTATGAGTCCTAAAATTACATTTAAAATTTATTTAAATTTTTTTCTTTAATCTTTTTAATTTAATTATTCTAATACAATTATTTATTAACTTTAATCACAAATACCAGAGACAAAATGATAACGATTCGCGTAATATTTTTTGATGTAAAGCCATAAACAGATGGAAGGTATGGGCCATCAAAGTTAAGAACTTTTTATTTTTATATTTTCAATATTATTTGTCTTAGAAAGCTAAACTATTGTAAACAGAGCATTATTATCATGAACAATCATTTAAGATCACTTTGATGAAATGTGTGACCACGGGAGGCTATACAGGTGTCCACAAAGATTATTTCCTTTTCCTTGTTACATCGTTAACCCATAAATTTTCCAACTGATTCTAAACACTTATTTCATTCTAAAAATATTTTCACTTTTTGAAATGTTTGCTTAGATGCATACTTTTCGAGTTTTATCCAAACACATTCAACCTTTTTTTCAGTTATTTTCATTAATAATAATAAAATAATAATAATCTCTTTATTGGTCTTGCAAATATAAATTACACAATTTACTGTAATATATACATGCATAATAACTAAACTTACTTAATGCTTGACCAATTGAAGGCCCGTTGAAAATATAAACTAAATTAAACAAAAAGCAAGAAAAAAAGAATATAAAAAGATAATTCACTAAGCATAAAGTAAGAACAGAAGAAAACAAAAACAATAAACTACTTGCCTTAGTACCCATAAACTATACACATGTACCCTCATCAAACAGCGCTCTCTCTTGTGATAGCATATTCATCTTTGGGCTGAGTCCTGACATTTATAAAGTACCACGCAGTTACGCTTGAATGTGCAGCACGACAATACTTTAATTTTGGACGGACAGTCATTGTACAATGTTGAAACATTATAGGAAAAACATCCTTTAACTACTGCACATCTATGTACCGAGATTGTGAGTATTCTTATGTCTTATATTTAAATTATTAACATCCGTCCGAAATCGATTTTTACGTAAAGATACGGTGGGGTTTTGTTCAGATATATTTTACAACATAAGCATAGGAAATGGAATTTGCGTCGGTTCGTCATATTAAGACAACCACACATCCTCAGAGTGTGAAAATTTCGATCATATTTACGCATTCCATATATGAACCTCAGTCAATTATTTTGCATTCGCTGAATTCTATATTTTTCTACTTCCAACAGGTTGTGTCGTATACATCAGCATGCGTAAATATTGAGAGTATCAAACTATCGCACAAATTTAGTTTAACATCTATTGGGAGGGCGTGGTGATGGGGATCAGGTGTTCTCAGTATGCCGTATGACTTTTGTAATTACGATGATCATTTTTGATTTTGATGAGTTAAGAGTTAAAGACATCTTGTTCGAGTAGTTATAAATGGTTTTTAGATAGTCATTTAGTTAGAAACTAGCGGCGTCTATATCATTTTTCTCAAACGTTATATAGAGCTGTGTATCATCCGCATACATACGCAGGGAACAATGTTTGATTTATTTGGGTAATTGTGAGGTGTATAAGGAAAAAATAAAGCAGCTAAAATTGATCCCTGAGGCACGCCAATTGTAATTGGTAATAGTTACGAACAGTGATCATTCACTTTTACCAGCTGCCAGCGATCAGACAAAAAGCTAGTGCATAGCTTGACGGCAGCTTTCGATAACCTCAAATAGTTCATCATAGCTAACAGCATTTTATGGCTAATCCTTCTGCCTCTTACTACGATAATGTCATCAGTAATTTTATTCAATATTGATGACCTTTCCAAAATTTTAGAAAACGTGGGTAATATACTAATTGGTCGTAAGTCACCGAGTTCGCTCGGATTTCCAATTTTGAGAAGCGGTAACACTTTTATATTTCGAAAACTTCACGGTACGGATTGGTGCATGAAGATTCATCAAGAAAAGCAATTGGTCGTTAAGATACTATAGTTTGTCATCTATGTTAGAAGGACGATAGATAGTTTGCAAAGGAAGGGAGCTCAGATCTCGTTCAAACGTTTCATAATTAATGTTATTAAAGTTTCTATACATTTTTTTTAGTTTCTTTCGTTTATTTCTATACAGGTCAAGGATGGCCGCAGGATGATCACAGGATGGCAACATGGTCGACAATATCAGCTTGTATTATATTTGATGGGGAATTTATAGGATTGTTAGTTACCATAAAGTCTATTAGTTTGCTTGACGTGTTTGTTATACGAGTAGGAAAAGTAATAATCTATTGGGCTGACATTTCAATTAGAAGACCATTGAATTTCTGTGTTTGTTTCAATTTACAGTATCAAGAAAGTCAATGTTACCATCACCTGTGCAGTAAGTCATATTACATATACCCTGTATATGCGTAAGAGTTTTATGTAGTTTACCAAGGAAAAGCCCCTTTTGTACATTGGGCGTATTATAAAGACATCCAAACCTATATTTTATGATACCGATAGTGACAATTGTCCAAACCTGTTCTATATCATTACTCACATTCTCTATTTTGACGCATTTTAATTGTGTGGATACGTACAACGCTACCCCTCCACCTCTCGCTTGTCTGTCCTCTCCAAGAAAAAAGTGTCCCTCCACCGATATCATACTATCAGTTATGTCGTTGTTAAGGCACGTTTCGCTAATTGCAACCACATTAAATTCACCTGTCAGCAAACATTGTCTAATTCTATCAAAATTAGTCCAAGATCTAGCATCTACGTGAGCAAATTTTAAGTTCATTTAAGAATTATGAGGTGTGACTCTTCAGAAAAACAAAAAGAAAAAAGAGGAAAACACATGGCATTCACATGAGAGAGCACTGGAAAGACATAAAACTGGTTTGGTATATTTTAAAATTCTTAATTAACAGAAAAACAACAGTAATAATAAAACTTAAAAAACATCTTTCCTTTTGAGCCTTTTTCAAAAGGACAGATGGGCGTGTAAGACACAGTAACACAAGAATCAGTTCAAAAGTACAAATTCATACCGTCATTGTTTCTAATTTACGCTAATTAAAGTTTTTAATGTCAATGATAGATTTTATTTTTTCACGTTTCCCTTTAACTGATGCGAAAACATTCCTGTCATAGGACCATACATTCTTTACGCCAAATTTTAAGCTGGCTTCTTTTAAAAGCGATAGTGTTTCTGTCGTTAGGTCTTCACGAACTACGTATTTCGTATCCTTAAGTTTCTTTTTGTTGTTGTAGACAGCGCGGCGTTCCTGGGTCATATACAGCCGTAAAGAACACGTACTTAAATAAGTACTAGCAGCGGATAATCCACAATTTTCAATTCCTGTATTGTCGAATTCCTATAATTGTATCCATACCACTTGTATACCACTTGTATGGATACAATTATTGTTCATGTAGGACCCTGTACTTTTGGATATTTCAAAATATCTAAATTGCTGGTATCAACAATATCAGCAATATTTTTGCATGCTGCAAAATCCAAAGTGTTTTCTTCTAGTTCAGGTATTAAATTTCATATCTCAATAAAAAATCTTTTGATATTACGTGAGATACGTTTTTTTTTCTTTACAAAAATTGTGTTTATCAGGGTGATTACGATTACGAAATTTTTCCAATATTGTTTCATCGCTTAACATTGACTTCTGAAATTAATTTTCATGTTTATGATATTAAAAGCATGCTAAAAAGCACTAGTTCAGTAATTATTTGACATATGTTTCAGTGCTTTCTTTACATTTTACAAATAACTCAAAGATGATGCGTGCAATCAAAAATTTCAAAGCATGAAATTAGTTTTTGAACTCAAGAACTCTACATTACATCCATTAATCACACTTATAAACGACATAGAATTCAAACACAAATTACATTTGATTTAGGAATTCTTTGCAAAATGCAAAAAAACAGTCTAATTAAGTTAATTGATGCATTTTTAATAGAAAGATCATTGCAAATAAAGATAAATGACACATTTTCGTCTCCTTTCACACCTAAGTAAGGAATACCACAGGATTCCCCAATATCTCCCACCCAATACAATTTATACTGCCATTACATCTACGCAGAAGAACCGAACTACTTCAACCCAGAGTTGTATACCTTGCATTATGCGGACATCACGCTTATTTTAAATGACAATAAGTTGGTCAAAGCCACAGAACACCTTTAGTTTCTATACAATAAAGTATTGGAGTGGTTACACAAAATTAGAGACTTACGCCAAACCTGAAAAAATTCCAAGTACAAATTCCATACCACCAAATATGCGATAGATCTCCAAGAGTAGAGATTGGCAATTGTTTCATTGAACCGTCTCCTTATATCAAATATCTTGGGATAACGTTAGATAATGGATCAAAACTATCTAAGCAAAAATAACCTAATCAAAAATAAAAAGGATGAGGCAATTAAAAGAGCGAAACTATTCCGATCGCTAACCTACAAAGACAAAGGTATCAACACCAGCACCGCAATGAAAATACACAAATCCTTAGGTACCTAGATTATGGTCACGTTCTTACAATCAACTCCACAAAAAAAGCTAACGAGATCATTGACATAGCGGAAAGAAGATGTTTAAGAATCATAAGCAAAATCCGACATCCAATCAATTATTTGCCCAATATCAGCAATAAAGAGCTTTACAGCAAAACCCAAATAAAACCATTGAACTAAAACTAGAATTAACACTAGCACTAACACTAGAACTATCACTAGAACTAATACTAGATCTAAAACTATCTTTCCAATCTTTCGGGTTTTGCCGTACGTTTCTTGAAAAAAATGGTTGACGTTTCGGATGCCATGTTGCAATCTTCTTCAGAAACTGGTTCGAACCTACCTCCTTGTCTATAACAGCAAATCATCCCAGCAAAGAACTCTTCCGGTCATTAAGCAAATTGTAATCAAAACTAAGAAGATTGAAATCTCCCTAGATAATTGCCGTTTTATTCAGCGTGCTTATCCAATTCTGATAGAAAGCCAACGAGTTCATCGGTCGTTAGGTCCGGGAGAATGTAGACTAAAGTCATTAAAAATTCAATATCCAAACATTAGCGCACTCAACGTTAGCTTTCAACTTGGATGAGTTTTTAAGAATAAAGAAAAGCTCTGACACCGTGGATAATTTCATCTTTATAGGGCGAAGCCGATCAGCCTTTATTGCATTAAATGAACCTAAGCGTTGTGGAGGCAAAACTGCAAAAAATGTAAGTGTTTCGAAAAAATTTTATTAACAGTTTTCAATATCCAAAATCAATGAAGTAGATACAGTTTTTTAAAAATTTGTTTTATTTTTCATGTGTAATTTGACGTATTTCTGTTTAATAACTTTTTTCTCAAAATTACAACAATATCTTATTAACTAAATAATAATCTAGAATCTTTCAGTTTCAATTTAATATACATACTAAATTCATAAAAATGATTGAGTTAAAAAATGTTTTATTTACTCCTAATATAATTAACGATGCTCTTTACATTTTAGCGGTTAATAAAACAAAAGGTTACTACACATTCGATGCAAATAATTTTTTTAGCACCACGGAAATGTTGTATCATTGTTTAACCACAAGTGCAGTCTGTCACCTATGACAAACAACGCGGGTTTTCCTTGTTAACTTTCAAGAAACGCATTTCTTTCTAGCTCTACGATGATCATATCTATTTTTATTGTTTTATGATAAATAACATCCTATAAATGTTGCTACGTTAGAAAAAAAACTTATAAATTTAAAATTATCATTTTAACAGCGTTTATAATTCATAAATAGACACATAAAAGGCTAAAAGTATAATTTTTATGTGGACCCAAGTTATGTAAAAGAAAAGGCTCGAAAAAAACTGAAACATCTAACGGTAATTTGCAATAAACAATCTCCATAAAACTGCCAGTTTTGGTAAATTGATAGCCTTGGCTGCCGAATTCGTAAACTTTCTTTTGTGTTTAGCATGGTGTGTTGCGAAAATGCAGATCGTTGGATCACAAATCGGAGTTCGATTGCATAAAAGTTATTTAAATTAGCTCACTACATGTTATAGGTGGATAAGTGCAAATGTCAACCCAGCTTAACAATTTTTTTTCAGTCTCGAACTAAAAATTTAATCAAGATAATAATAAATGTAATCAGAAATTAATTGCTATTGTTCTGCATATTCACTGCGAACCTTGTAACGACATATGCATATTAGGTCCTAAATCTTGCATACTGGTATGTTTTCCGTCATCGTACCGTTTAGTTGTACGCGGATGTATTAAAAATTCGGGTTACTTTACTTATTAATATTCATGAGTTCACGTGTACAGTATTCATTTTTACATACACACTCGGTGTATTAAAAAAAAACTGGCCATAACGATTTGTTGTTACTTTTTTACAATACATGCACCATATAAAGATTCAAATTAATTTATCCAACGTACATTAATATTAACCTTGTAAATTTTTTTGTACGATTTTTTGTACTTTATTTATATTTTTCGATTAAAAAATTGCATCAGTCATATCAAAGCGTTTTTAGTTTACGATCAAGGCTATAATTAAAGACTATAGGGTAACAATTGTGAATAGCGCATAAATAGTTCATGTTTTGACTGGCAGGAAATAACCTTTATTGATAAAAAATGCATAATCATTGAGTTTTAGATTATATTGTGCTACTAAATTACACTTTTTTCTTGAACCATTGAACAGGTGAGAATTAATGATTCTAATACTTTTAAGGAAGATAATTCTTTGCTGTCCGTAACGCGTTCCGTAGTGATGAGCTGATTAACTCGTTAATTGACCATCCAAGTGCACCCAAATATTAAATATTAAAAGTAAACGAAGATACTTGTACTGAAGGCACAAAATGAGTCAAAATCAAAATTAATTTAATTAAGAATTACCTATCATAATTAGATGAAATCAAATCAACTTGGAGCTAAGTTTTAGCTTGATTTTTAAGAACTCTGATATGATACTTATGTCAAATTGAAACTCACAGATTTTAGTTTTTGGCATGACATAAAAACAATAAGATAATTTCAAGAGAAAAAAATGTGAAAGGGGAATGTGACAAATTAAATAGCAAAAATCGTATGATATATTTCAAAAATCATATCTGCTGCATTTTTAAGGATAATGTTATGATATGTATGTTAAATGGAAGATTTTAGGAACTATGTGTCGCCTAGAACGAGCTATCACACTTAGATAAAGTCGAATTTTCTTCGAGCAAAGTTAAGCTTGATTTTTAAGAAGTCTGATATGATTTTTATGTTAGATTGAAACTTAGATATTCTAATGTATGATATGACATAAAAACTGTGAGATGATTTCATTGGAATTCCAGGGAAAAAAATGTGAAAGACGAATATGACAAACGAAATAACAAAACTGTTAATGTTTGTCATATTCGTTTGTTTTTTATTCGTTGTCAAAACTGTTTATGATATGTATGCTAAATGATAGATTAAAAATTGCAGTTTATGACGTAATACAAAACACATTTTGGGCGATACGGTAATATTATCGAAATTCCCAAAATAATAAATCAAACAGAACAGGGTGTGATAGTTGTAATAAACTGAAGCTTAAAAGTACCAACCTTATCAAAGATAATATAGTAAGAAATATTTATAAATTCATATCTGCTGCATTTTTAAGGATAATATGATATGTATGTTAAATTAATTTGATTAAAACTTGTGGTTTATGATGTGATAGAGAAGGATCGCATTTGGAATCTTTGGCTCCTTAAAGGAAAGTATTGATCAGCTTTAGGTTGATAAGAAATTAATTAATGAAGTGAAATAGCTTCATTCAGCTAAATATGATATTTTCATAAAATGAGTCGCCTAAAATAATCTATCATGATTATACTACATCTAAACTTCCCCATCCTATGTTTACCTTTATTTTTAAGAACTCTAATATGATTTTTATATTAAATTAAATATAATATAAAAATTATGAGATATTTTTTTATATGTTATACTTCCACCAAGCTTAGAAAAATTCGAAGACTGGGCAAGATGCTGCAATGATTTAATGCGATTTCGGTTAATATGATGAGGATATGTGCGATTTGATTGCAACGTTTCAGTCACAAACAGCCATGGTAGAATGATATAAAATCACGAATTTGTTGACCTTTATTGATAAAAAATGCATAATCATCGGGTTTTAAATTATAATTTTCTATTACACATTTATTACATAACACGAAATTTTCAAACAATCATATCTGCTTTGTTTTTAAGAATTATGATTTGATATTTATGTCAATTTAAAGCATACATATTGTAGTTTATGACATGATATAAAATCTATTTAATAATATTATTGAAATTTCAAGTAAAAAATATTAAGATCAAATCAAAACCAATACGAAATTTCTAAAACGTTATATTTACTGCATTTTGAAGGATAATGATATGATATATACTTTAAGTATATATCATATACTTAAGATTAGAGTTGATGCGAATTGGGTTGGCATGATATTAATTGCAACAACTCGGTCGCAAACAGCCTTGGCTTAATAATTTTTTTTAATCCACCAGTAACACTATGAAATCCTTTAATAAGAATCCCAACATTATGATTCCAAAGAATACTTCGTCCCACAACTTTATGCCATAATAAAGACCCACAAACAGATATGCCCTTTAGACTTGTTACAAAATTCTATAATTTACCGAAATACATTTGACAAACCTTGTGAACAATATACTTGAAAACATCAACTTCAAAACTTAATACACCGTTATCACTTAAATTACAAAAAACGTACATCCTGGTCTTTATTGACGTTGTAAACCTTTACACTAATGTTGGTACTAATTTTACCCTTGATATAATGAAAGAAATGTTTACTTACAAGTTTGAACATAATTCCACTGTTGCTGATCTAACCCTAATCTTAAAACACCTTACAGACCATAACTTTTGCCAATTTAATTATAAATATTACAAATTCAACAAAGGTCTACCAAAGGGCCTCCCTATTTCCGGCTTCAAACATATTTATGAACCATATCGAGAAAAAATATTATAGACACCACTGATCTGTTTAAAGGCAAAATCTAATATGAAATGAATTTTCTAGACGTAACAACAGAAAGAAAAACACCTAATTTAAATTTCAACAACATAGAAAACTTACAACAAAAAACATCATCATACCATGGGACTCAGACTCATATCACACTACAACGCATAAATTAGCTTCTTTCAGATTTTATATCAATAGGTTCTTCACATACCCTCTGGACAAAAATAACATAACAACAAAAATTTTGTATATAGTAAACCTTAAAAAAACTTATGATTTTCCAAGTAATATAATTGATAATCTAATAATAATACCCGGCAAATGCCTAGTGGGTAAGTATAAATAAATTGGGTATTTATTCGGGTATTTAGCCCGGCCTAGGATAAATACCCAAACTGTGGCTACTTAACCAACTAAAAATTTATAGTAATACATAAATATATTTTTTAATTCGACTGTATTCATTTATTCACAAGGAAATAAAAATACCAGTTTGTGTTGTTAGTAAAGAAAAGTATCAAAATGCCAAAAGTTCCTATGCCTAGTATTAATAATAATAATAGAATTTATTTCCAACCATACAACATAATAATAAATTGTACAAAAAATTAGGAGTATTACAGAAAAGATAAAATAATAAAACAAATTTAATAAAACAACGCAAATAAAAATTACAATAATGAAAAAAGAAAAAGCACAAAAAGTAATAATTTTAACTTGAATCTATTCACTGGCCAGAAGAAAAGTGGATGCCTAAATAGATATGCAATCTCTTATCTAAAAAAGGATTCTGGATGGGAGCAGCTGAATGATCTTTTAAAAAATTTACTCCTAACTCAATATATCATTCTCAAGCACTTACACATACCTTTTGTTAGGGCCACAAACTATATCACAAAATTTCATATGTGAGAGAACTAACACTTCGCATAACAGTATTTTAGCCCTTCGAAGCAAGAATTTACGTGAAGCGTATATCATTCTTAGTGAAGCATAAGAGCCCTTCGTACACTTATTAACATGATTCCAAAAAGTGAATAAACATACATATGTTTTTAATGATATGCACTGTCCATCAGTAATTACTCTCAATCCTCCCTCAATGATAAATCATTACTTTTTTTAGTACCAAATAAGATTAAGTCAATTTAGTGAGATTTAAACATAAAGAATGCTTAACGGACATAACGCGCCTCTCTATCTACCTCTTGGGGTATAATTACGTGTCGTCGGCATTGAATAGTGATATTTCGAGAGCGACAAAAAGTTTATGAACGAGGACATAGGACAGAGGAAATAGAATGCAAAAGTAGTCCAAGCAGCGAACCCTGTGGCACACCGCACGTAACATTAGAAAAGGTGGACCTAACGCCATATATTTCAACACCCTATACAGCTAAAGAACATAGCCCAATGTATTGCAAAATAGCAAACATTATTGAATAATCTAGTGTGTCGAAACCTTTGTTATAATCAAGTATTCAGAGCAAAGTCATCTTGCCTTCATTAGACGCTCGCAACACGTCGTCGACAACAAAATGTTTTCTAAAACCTGGCTGTACACTGAGTAGAATATTATACGTATTTACATATTGCTTTAAGAGTACCTCAATAACTCTTTCAGTCAGCTTCCCCAGAATATGCGAAATATTTATTGAGCTTAAGTAGCTAAAGTCAGTAACAATCGACTTTTTTGGCAACGGTTTAATTAAGGATTGTTTCTAACACGCAGGAAAAATGCTCTTTGCAAGACATGCATTTATTAAATGTGTAAGATAAGGCTCTATATATGGGGAGCATAACTCAATAAAAGAAATGCTCAAGCCATTATTAGCCAGCGTTATTATTATGAAGTAATCGAATTATATCGAACACAGATCCTTACTAATCTTTTGAAATTTAAAAGAATTGTGATTGATTAGTAAATAAAAATCGCATACAGTTTACGAGACATCGGTATGGGAGGGACAGAGTCAATAAAAAATTTGTTAATTCTTTTGGGATTCTTTAAGTATTGGGGATGAATGATTTCTGTTTCGACGACGTTACATTCATGTCTTTCCAAACATTCCACATTACCACGGTAAGCACACTTACCAAGTCTGCACTCAAAATAAACACGTTTTCTCTACGAATTCGTTAAATTCCACAAAGACTTGTAGTAATCCCAAGTCGCTTAATTATTATATCTATTAAAAGACATATGCAGAGTCTTAGTGACGCTGAACTTATAGCTATAACGGCATATGTTTATTCAATATATCTACCTAAGAACTACTAATTGTAATATAGTTATCTTTATCAGTTAATTTTATTTATTACACATGTTAAAAAAAGGAAATTGAAATAAATCAAATTGAAAATGATTGTAATCAAAACTGCTAAGACATCTAAAAGTTTGCGAGTAAGGACCAACCTTTTTACGTTTTATATCAAATTGACCTAACACCGCTGTCAAGAACTAAGTTAATGTCGGAAACGAAGATTAAATCTAATAAAGTGGAAGATGAAGTGTACCACGAATAGTGACTTGAATTATTTGCGATAAACCAAAAGAATGCATCGAATCAAGTAGAAATGATACAGGTCGAGAGTCATATCAATATTAAAATATCCTAGTATCCATGCTAAGATATCATGTCAAGTCTGTTTCTAATTCTGAAAGAAAGAGATTGTAATCAGAATTAGAGGATCTATATACTACATCTATAGCTATATTAAGTAAGAATCAGTTTTGACTGAAATTCATAGCTGTTCCACATTATTATTCTTGCCAGATATCAAGGCCCCTCACTTTAGAGATCGACATCGTCGAAAACGCTCGAAAAAAATTTGCGGTAAAGTTTATTGTAATCAGTGAACATTTCTGTGTATCACAGTTTCATTAGGAAATGTTCGGAGCTGCGGTTTTTCTTTCATCGCGAGTTAATTGAAGAAAGTACGCGATTTTTGAGAGTGCCGACAACTACTTTGCGATTTTTTTCTCAAAAAAATCAACATTTTACTAAATTGCGATTTTCCGCGAAACTATAGGAAATATCGGTATACTAAAACATGCCCCGCATTAAGAACACATTAGGTTACCACCAGATCAAATTTGAAATTTTTTAATCAAATAGTTTTTAAGACAAAAATCGGAAAGTAGCCGAAGTTGTTGCCACTCTCAAAAACTCTCTTCAGGTACTTTTTTTAATTAACTCGCGATAGAAGAAAAACCGCGGATACGAAAACTTCCAAATTAACCTATGATACACAAATATATTCCTTGATTACAATAAACTTTACCACAAAATTTTTCGTCGAGCGATTTCGAAGATATCAAGATAGATATCATGACAAGAAGTTCGGAAATTATCCAGATATCAAAAGTCCCCTGAAACCAACCAACTCATTGACCCCTCAGATGGCACATCACACACCGATCCTGAGGAAATTGTTAACATCCACGGGGATTACCTCCAGCGTGTGTTTTCATTCTCCGAGGATGCTTCTTTCTGCTCCGTCAACAAAGCAGGAATAGATGACTGGTATAAATCTGCTTTCACCACCCAGGCCGACACTCCCGAAGATGCTCGCATCCACGAGGACGAATACTACTTAATTCTAAGTAAAGGAACAAGCACCGCTCCTGGATACGACCATATCACAAAAAACATCCTGAGAAAGCTAATTCCTCCCTCTCATGAATACATCATAAAAATCCTCAAATACTGCCTCATGAACCAATATTTCCCCGAAGATTGGAAGTCATCCATAATAATTTGCGTTCCCAAAAAAGAAGCATCTCTATCTGACCCATCCAACTATCGTCCTATCTCCCTTCTTCCCGTCATTGGCAAGATCCTCGAAACACACATTAAGAACAAACTATTGGAAGTAATGTCTCATAAAATACCGAATTACCAGTTTGGCTTTCAATCTGGTAGATCTACGTCCCATGCTCTGGCAGTGCTAATCTCCAACTTTCAAGTGACACACCTCCAAAAACGCCACTCTGCGGCAGTCTTCTTGGATATACGTAAAGCGTTCGATTCAGTATGGCATCGGGGACTCCTATACAAATTTAGCAAACTGGATATCCCACCTTACCTCCTTAATCTACTCAACCAATTCCTCTCCAACCGCTCCTCAGTAGTCAGATTAAAAAACTACTTCTCCCGCAAATTCTCCCCTCAGCAAGGCCTCCCGCAAGGGTCGCCCCTCTCTCCAACACTTTATAACTTGTTTTCCTGTGACATCTACGATCCCAATCCAGATACCTTCGACTTAGACTCATACGCTCTACTCTACGCTGACGACACTACCTTGGTAACACACGGCAAAACCATCTCATCCGCAGTCCAAAGGTTACAGTCGCTGATACAATCCACTGAGAGTTGGCTACAAAAATGGAGAATTCAAATTTATCCTTCTAAAACCCAATTCTTCATTCCATTTCTTCCCATCCATGTTACTTCCCCTACCGTAACTATCCAATCCACGATAATATCTTCCGTTACAATATCCAAATACCTAGGAATCTCGATAGACCGGAAACTAAAATTTTCAGACCATGCCATAAAGGTAAAAATGAAAGTGACGAATCGGGCGAAGCACTTTAGATCCCTTACATACCAAGGACGCGGCATATCAACTAAATGCGCTGCCCACATCTACAAGACCATCTGTAGACCGGTCATTGAGTACTCATCGCTAATCCTCTTCGAAGCATCCAGAGGACCAAGGTACCACCTCGAAGTAGCGGAGAGATCTGCACTTAGATGCGTCTCGCGAATCCGACACCCCGAAAATCCACTTTTCAATCCCAGCAACGAACTCCTTTACAACCTTACCGAAATCCCTCCAATTCATATCCGTCTACAAATTTTATCCCATAATGCTGCCATCAACTTCCCCATTGACCCCTTAAAAAACCTATTCATCGCTTCCCAATCTTCCCACCACTCCCTTCATATCGTACGCAAACTACGAAACTAGTTTCAATCACCAAGTATCAAGAATTTCTATCCCGGGCAGAAAGACCACGGTCGATAGCCCTTTTAAGCCGGCGTTTTTGTTATATATGTATTTATTATTGTTATTTTTTTTTCTCTGTTGTTATTTTTATTTTTTTATGGCTTGAATAAATTTTGTTTTCTTCTTCTTCGATCTCCAAAGTGAGGGGCCTTGTCTTCTGGCACGGATAATAGTACTAGTTGAATGAACATGAAAACCTAATCGTTTATTTATATAAATTGCCACTGCTCTACTACGAGAACGTCTATCTCGTCTGATAAGCATATAATTCTCAATAGATCATGACTTACTTGATCATTCAACCAGGCTTTACTCAGTCCAAGAACAGAATATTTCTGATGAAAAAGCAAATCAGATACCTCATCAAGGTATTGGTTATAATTTTAGTTTCAGAGGAATTTACAACAATCAAGCACTGAATGACAATTAAAACTGGAGCTAACATTAGACCTAGAACTAAAAAGATGCAGATTTAGTTGTGTGTCTAAAGACGCGTAAACCAAAGCTTTCATAGTGTTAGTTGTAGTTTTAGTTTATATACAAGAATACAACAATTCAGGACTGTAACAACTAGAAATAGTCACACTTACGCCTGAGCACGGAACCCTTAACACGGTACCTAACCCAACCTAACTGCAGAACTAATACTATAGTGTACTATGTCTATAAACATAGAACCAGAAACATTAGGGTTTAGCGGATTTTAGAGACGTACGGAAAATTTTCCAGGTTTTCAAGAAAGTTAACAATTTAAAAAAATCGGATGTATTTAAGGGACCACGTAAAAAAGATCGGATTATTTAGAAAGGCGCAAACCGAAAATGGTGACACCCAATTTAGAAATTTTTATATTATTTTTGAGTGTATGGGTAAATAACTATTTAAAAAAGAACTTGTATTTTTTGATTAAACATGGTAACTTGTTTAAACTTGTTTAAGCTTCTTTAGTGGTCTTTGTTTTTGTTGTACATTTTTAAATTTTATAAATACCTCAAAATACTCACCTTGGGTAAATACCTCAGGGTATATTCCCTTGAAAATAATTACCCGGGTATTTAACAACACTGTATTCTAATGAACGACCAAGTCAATAATATTGAAAACCCTCTTTTCTCATTCTTAAGCTCATACACTAAATATATGTATTTTTAAATTTAAAATCAGTTACGTCTCTTTACATTCTTATACCATTTGGTTATATCAAATCCGAAATAAGTTTAACCTCTAATTTTTGTATTTTAGTTTTGTTATTATTTTTCTATTTTAATATGTTTAATATATCTTTTGGCTTAATAAAGCTAAATGATATATTTCTACCAAACTTAGACAAATTCGGAGACGGTGCAAAGATGTTGCAGTGATTTAATAACATTTGGGTTTACAAACCCAAATCGCCCATCATACCATATATGATATACCTGATGATATATGCGATATAATTGCAACCCCTCGATGTCAAACAACCTTGGTATAACGATATAAAATGACGAAGTTGTTAGCGAAGTCTTTAGATTATAATTGTAACTGATTTCAGATTCACTTATTATGGGGAAATATCCTAAACCATAGAAAAAGTATTTTAAAAATACTTTATAGAAATAATAAACTTTTTAATATTTCTCCCATCATCCTATTTATGGTATTCATTAATTAATAACAAGTAGGTTGCCAATTTCTAATAATCCAATGCATATTCATTAAGTCACTTTTTTTCTGATTATCCTCTTCAGCTGTGGTCATTCACTTCCTGATTGTAAAATCTTGTTTGGCGCCACATGCAAGCAAAAGCACATGATGTGGTTTGAAAGCGCACTAACACACAATGACCAGCTAATTGGATTCACATGTTAATAATTAATTAACACACTAGGGACCCGTTGCCGGTCTGTCATTCAAACCTCGGGCAAGATTTACCGCAGTGATTGATTGACTGGCAGTCAAATAAAAACTCCGGTTAAATCACGCAACACAGCAACGTCGAGGGAACCTTGCGGTGTTGCGTGGGAGACTTCAATAGCCGATGTAAATGCTAACTCGTATACCATTAGCGTGTAGCGTGCGTACACAGCATTTTCTGATCGTTTATCTCGACTTATCGCAGCTTCACGACCTTCAGGGAGTAAGTCATTTTCACCTAGGAACACATTGATAATCGTTGTGCAATTGAGCGATTACTGAAATTCCACTCCACACGCACGACTTCTATGTTCCCTTTCTTTACTATTATTATAACGCGGATGCAATTTCAAACTTGTTTATAGGAACATGAAACTAAATTGCGATCGGTATTTCTAACAAATATAGTTGTCTATCGAAAACGATTATGTTCTACATTTCCACATGTTGTATCTGTTATACAATCGGCGAAGAGTGTGTCGAAACGGCGCCAAAGTGGAATGTTTGGATGTATTTGGGCCTGCATATATGTGCCTCATTATTATGTATATTGCCAAACGGTTTAGATTAAAATAAAAAATCTGGAGTAACAGAGTTAATTTGTCAAAATCAAGTTTTGTTTTAATCAAAATATTAAAGGTGCTATTAAGGACACGAAATTTTTAACACAATTACGTAACAGTTTTTTTAATTTACTTAATTAGTGTCGCAAGTATCGACTTACATTTACAACCTCCTAAATTAATTGTTCAAGATTTAATGCGAATCATTGAAAGTTCATAAAGATTGAAAATAAATACTGTGCCTTCGACATAACGCCAATTTACATTTCTTCGTAGCATTTCGTGTAATAGCTATAATAGGGGAATACACAACAATCGAAGTTATGGTTGTCAGTCGCAGTTTCAAGTGGGCGAGTTGTAACAGATAGCTGGCAGGTTTAAAGACCCTCATTATTGCGAAACGGATTTGCATTTAAATACACCCACAACGCGCTTATAAGTACCCTTAAGATAGGTTCAAATATTTACCTCGGTACATCAGCAACAGTTAGAGATATTTCAGTTCAGAGGCTTACCCACATTTACCCAGAGGGTATCAACAAACTCTTCATTTACTCAACCAACTTTACAACGTTGTAAATCGCGAATCAAATATCTTATTTTATACAAAATTAGCCTTTGACCTCTCCAGAAATTTTACCGACATCAAATATATCGCCGCTTCGCTATGGGTGTCACAATAAATCAATCCTTTAAACACTCGCATACAAATTTGTGACATAATTATATAGTAGATTCTTTGAGTATGCAAATTTAACCATTTAATACCATCTGGTGATTGATTGAAAGATTTACAAGCCTATTCGCATCTTAAACGTGAATAGCCGATGCGATAATAATTTCCAAATTATTTATTTGCAATAAATATAAACTTTTTGATTAAAATATTTATCTAACAAACATCCTGGTAGTAATCGCTTCCAGTAAATGAAGCTCACTACCTGTTTTATGTTCCCAACGATAAATCGATATTTCATTTAAAACGGCAACGCAGTTAATGAAGCAATAGTTTACGTTTCCGATAGCGGAACGGATCGTAAATAAAATATCTCTGTGGCGCTTCGCTTTCAAACGACAACTCGGCCAATTGTAAAAAATCGAAGCGGCAATAAACATTTTCTGGATAACACCACTAATTAAGATAGGATGGTAAGGTATGGTGTGGTATGGTGAGTCGAGATACATAGAAATGGGCAATCTCGATTGCGTGCACCTAGGTGCGGTTTTGCCACAAGTCACGTTAGACCATAATCTGCATCGATGATTTCGTATTCCCAGTTTTCAGTTCAATTTATTTCCTTTATTAAAATACGCAAGATCGTGCCGCCGCGATATTGCACATGTACCTCGTAATGACAGATAATTCGAGAGCGGGTAACTAAATAAATAATCGTGGCTCTTTTTGAAATGTGTATTACTAGTATAGTACAAGAATAATATTAATTCAAAGAGAGAAAGTTTTTTCTCACAATAAATAACGTTGGTACTTGATGCTCCAAGGTAAAGTCGATAATTTAAATGCTCAAAACTTTTTTCTCAAAAATTCTAAAGAATATAATTTGGATAAACGTACCAACCGTTTATACAAACGACCAATTCGCCAAAAACAAAATCAGTTCCTCTTAAAAGTGTATCACTTACTCGGTCCAATATTGGGGTTAATTGGATCGGACGGTTTTGCATGTCGCCACCATTCTATTAGTGAACGTGCACATTTATACCTGTTAATGTGCACAAGTAGGTGGATATCGCAATCAGTACGGTTACTTTATATCATTCGCACATCACTAGAATCTTTCTAAAGAGTAAACAATTTTTTTGGAAAAAATGTCATGCTGAGACCTAACATTAGCACAAAATAGAAATATTCAATAAAATTAAAAATCATCCGCCTAATATCAGCCAAAGAGTGTTGGCATTGATAACTGGAGTATTAAAAACTAGGGTGCGGCAAGTTACCACCCCATTTTTTTATTTTAAAATTTTTTATTATTGTTCTAGAGTTGTTCCACAATGTTCCAACGCGGTCAATAAAAAAATAAAACCTCTTTTAAGCTAGCTGGACAATAAAGGTGGAATATATTTGGACCAATTGGATTATTTAGTACGTATTTTACTAATTTGTACAACAAATAAAAAAAAATTGTACCATTAATGATAAAACAAAAATAAAACAAAGGTGGATTTTAGAAAACCTGAGTTTGTACTAATTTATACCACCAATCAAAAATTTGTATCATAACGACAAAAGACAAAAAACAGTAAAACAAAGGTGGATTTGAGAAGCGCTGAATTTGTACTCATTTGGACCACCGATAAAAAGTACATATTATGGGTAGGGTTAGATTTTGTCTCTATCTTGATGGCTTTATATTTGTTGGATAACGATTAAAAGAATCTTCTATAAATATTATACGGTTTATTTACTAAGGATAACGTTCAACAAAAATTAAATGAAAAGCAATGAAAATAATTCTTATAGCAAAACCTAAAGTTTTAAACGAAGTACACGGTTGTGCCATAAACCAAAAATACCGAGAAAAAACGATTTTTTTCGGTTTTTACCAAGTTTTCGGGAAATTTCTCCATCTTAATTACTTCACACTGGAAATCAATCAGAAAAGTTAATTAAAAATGCATCAATATCGAGGAGAAACGATGTCAAAAACAATCAACAAAGATGTCGTGAGTTTTATAATATTGGCTGGGTGAGTTGGATTTTTTGTTCATCTTGACCAGAGGTGCTGAAACAGTCGATCTCGAAGATTTCAACAGTAGATCAACTCGTTTTTAGAAAAGTCGAATTTTGCAGTTAATAATGGATGCAAAACAGATAAGGACCATTTCTTTATTTGACGAGGAACCATACCATACCCACTTTGAGTTTTTGTCTGCACTCACTGAATCTTGTGTTGGCCGTCTATCGAAGTCGACTGCACATACATAGCAATAGTGAATGACACAACTGCTTATGTGTTTAATCGCCCCTGAGTTTGATAATTTTATACTGGAATCAATCAGAAAAGTTTGTTAAAAGTATATGAATACCGACAAAAAAAATTTTTTTTTCTCGTCTTTCCCGACAACTTCGCCGATACCGACTTCTTACCGAGTTCAGACAAATCTTGATGGTTTCACACTGGAAATCAATCAGAAAAGTTTGTTAAAAATGCATGAGTATCGAGAAAAAATCGTTGCTAAAGATTATGGCAGCAACTCCTTAATGATTTTCAGATACATCACAACATCACACATTTGTTATTTTTTTGTCATTGTTCGTAATGTGCCAGCTCTTAGAAATGAACTCTCTTTAACCTCTCAGCATTTTATTAACGGCATATAGTACACATTTTTTATTGGTGGTACATATTAGTACAAATTCAGATCTTCTAAAATTCACCTTTGTTTTATTTTTTCACGTCTGTGTAGCGTTACGAGTTTCTCTTTAATACAATGTACAAAATTTTTATCGATGGTACAAATAAGTACAATCTTTTGTCTTTTGCGTAATGTAGTCCTGCTAGCTCTTAACATTAAACTATCGCATCGCATTTTATTAACGGCACACAGTACACATTTTTTAATAGTCTATTTTTAATAATCTAATAGCTCTCAATCAATTCTGACATTATGGTCCTGCCAGCTTAAGAGAGGTAAAATAAGAACTCAGGAGAAAACCTGAAAAAACCGGGTTTTTTAGCTAGCCCCCATTTTTGAAAAAATCAGATTTTGTTAGTTGATCCAGGTTATTCTAGTTGTAGTTATTGTTCCAGAAAATCTAAATTCAACATTACGAAGTTATAACTAAACATAGGTTTGGCTCAGTTTGGCTGTCACAATGTCTAGATAAATCTTATGTTCCAGAATAATCTACGAGAAAAGATAGAAAAAAAATCTGGTTTATTAGAAAAAAAAGAATAAAAGATTTTTAGCTCCTTTGTAAAATTTCCAAACATCGCTATCTAGTGTTATCTAATATAAATAATTTATTAAGGCTAAAAATACTAATTTAACAACAATAAAATATTTACATCAGATGACATTAAAGTCCGTGCAAAAAGTCAAGTTTCTTTACTTTAGAGATTGATTGTAAGACAGTAAAATTAGTTAATTTTTTAATTTGCGAATCTTCGGTTTTTCTTTTATCGGGATTTGCGATTTCTTTTTTCCCAAAAATTATTACTTGACTATACAAAACTGCATCAATGAAAAAAATTTTCATTGATGCGGTTATTTCGAAAACCACCTTACGGATTGCAACGTTGTTTTTACTAAAATATATCAAATACTGTAGTTTGTCGAATTCCGTTATTAATTCTTCAAAATTAGGGTTGCCTAATGAGCACCCATCCCGAAGAACTTATTTTTAAAATACCACTAAATCGCACTTAAATATCTAGGAAGCCCCAATTATGAAAACCTTATTGCGGTATTCGACAAATGACATTACTTAACATATTTTGTTGAAAACCACGTTGCAATCTGCCCGGTCGTTTTCTAAATAACTGCATCTTACTAAACTGCAATTTTTCACGAAATTATATGGAGGGTAGATTAAATAAAGGATGCACCACCAATTCAAATTTGATTTTTTTTTTAATCAAATAGTTTTTCAGAAAAATATCGCAAAATAGACAAAGTTGCTGGCACTCTCAAAATCCGGATATTTTTTCACTTAAATCGCGTTAAAAGAAAAACCAAAGATCCGACAATTTTCAAATTAACAAATGATACGTAGAAATGTTCACTAATAATAACAAATGTTCCGCTTTTTTTCATTGAGCGGTTATGAAGATGTGAGGGGCCTTGACTTTTCGCATGGACTTTAGCTGGTGGAAAAGTAAATCCCATTTCAAATACGTTAGTACTTCATACATTCTTTCGTTACTTTACGTACTGGTATCCTTAATGACGTACTTTACGAACAGAAAATGTTTTCAACATAGAGATTTTGCAAACGACAGTAGATAAAGGTTTATTTTTAGCTTTCTTTTAAAACTGTAATAAATCTGGCAAATCCTATATTTTTAATAGCGAATTTTATAAGCTAAAAATCGACTATTTTACTATATTAAAAAAATATAAAACTAAAAAGAACTGTCTCCGAGAAAATCGCTATGTGAACCAGTCAACATATAGTATGGATCAATTCGACAAAAACTCGAAGAATGTTTTTAGAAAATAAGGCTTGGATTACAGTCATCAATGTTATATTTTTCAACACGCATTTTTTTGATACCATGCTTCAGTTGACAACTTATAATTCAACGTAGCATCCAAATTTGCTATCCAATAAAGGTAGTTCTTATTTAAGAGTGTTTACCTTGGCGTTACCCATGGTATCTCAATTTTGGAACCGTATACATTTCAATTTTTTCTCGAAAGCTGCACAGAAATCGACGTTTAATAGCACTTGTAAAAAATCCGTTTTGCTTTTTCTCACCGAGTTCTTATTTTTATATTTGCCGTTTTGAAACAATGTATAATAACTTTGTAAGAACAATGAAAAATCAAATCAAAGCTTCAAAATTTGTAACAAGCATAATGAGTACTAATTTTCCGCACTCGATTGAAAACTAGCAAACACTTCGTTGAGAGTTGGTTAAATGAAAATAATAGCTGTTCCAGATAGCTTTAGGTATAACAAGTATATATTTATAATACGGAATTGAAAACAGAGAAACTATGTGGGAGCCAAACCTATTTGTGATAACATCGTAATACTGAATCCCATGCCACCTAATACAACTGCAATAATGCAGTTTTTGGATATAGGTATTATTAAAAATCTGAAAATAGTATACCGTAAAAAGCTAACTAATTACATAATTGATAAGATAGAGGAAGTTGACCTCAACCACAACACAAGTAAGCGCAAAGATAAATATTTTCACTTCATGGTTGCAGTTGGGATGAAGTCAAGAGCGATACAATACGTCATTGCAGATTTAAATTGAATACCGTCAATTGCAATAACACTGGAGAAGGAGTGCTATTGCAACTCGACAGTGATGATCTTGAAAATCTACATAAAGTTGAAAACTTTGACGAATTTATTAATATTCATAATATTCTAGACACTAATTTTGAAAATTAGATTATTACAGAATACTCAAATAAGACAGGCGTTGAAGAGATAGAAAAGGAGACAGCTGATGATATGGAAATCGTATAAGTCACTCATAAAGAGGCAAAATACCTAAATTGAGGTGGTATTTCTTGCAAAACGGCTGTCAGAAAGTCCTATTGCCCCGAAGACTTTTTCCACAAGAACGTTTTAAAATCTGTTCATCAAAGAACTTTAGACGAATATAGAAAATTACAGCATAATTTTAACAATTATGTTTCTTCTTTTTTAAATAAAAAAAATAATTTTGAAATAAATTAATTTTGTTTATTTTGTTAAAAGAATGTTACCTTCACTTACATTTTAATAAATAAATTTATTATTACCTGAGTATTCAATTGGTAATGCTAATTACTTATCAATTTGTGCACTTATTCAGTTATTTATAATTCAATGTAAAAACAACATTTTGTAGTATGTATAAAGGAACCAGCCCTTATTTGGATCAAACCGTGTTCGAACAGATGTGGTCCGATTAAGCAGAATCTAAAAACTAACGGATATATTGAAAATTCAATTACATCCTTGGAACATTCATAATTTGAGTAATAAATACTGATTCCCTTAAGAATTCATTAAAGCTATAATTTATTGCGATTTTTTGAAAATAACTGTTTATTAATAAAAAATGGGAACATAAATGATTGTCTTTAAACCCTAATATCTCAAAAACTAAAAGACATTTTCAAAATTCGATTTCTTCATTGAAAAGCTAATAATTTGAGTAATAAACACTGATAACTTCATAAGAATTTTTTAAAGTTTCGATTTATTGCGATTTTTTGAATATAATTGTTTACTTAAAAAAATGGGAAAATAAATGATTGTCTTTAAATGCAAATATGAAACCTGATAATTTGAGTAATAAATTCTGATAGTTTCATAATAATCCAATAATGCTACGATTACAATAAATGGTTTGAAAATACATTATTGTGCTTAATCTTAATATTTCAAAAACTAAAAGAAATTTTGAAAATTAGGCTAGTTTCCAGGGAAGCTAATTTTTTATTAGCTAATAATTTAGATAATAGCTGTTAATAATTTCAAAAGCATTCATTAGAGCTACGATTTATTGCGATTTTTTAAAATAATTGTATAGTGAACAAAAATTATCTTTAAATATTAAGGTAATATTTCAAAAACTAAAAGATGTTCTGAAAATACGATGCTTCGTTGGAAAGCTCGTAATTTGAGCAATAAATGCTGATAGTTTCATAACAATTTATTAAACCTATAATTTGTTGCGATTTTTTGAAAATAATTGTTTACTAAACAAAAATGGGAACATGCATGAGTCTCTTTAAACCTTAATATTTCAAAAACTAAATAATATTTTAAAAGTTCGATTAGTTTATTTTTAAAGTTCCTAATTTAAGTAATAAATGCTGTTAATTTCATTTGAATTCATTAAAACTAAGATTTATTACGATTTTTTTGAAAATAACTGTTTACTAACGTCAATGGGAATATACACGGTTGTCCTTCAGACTTACATTTCTCAAAAACTGAAACATATTTTGTAAATCCGTTTGCTTATTGGAAAGCTCATACTTTAGTTAATAAATGATGACAATTTCATATGAATTCTTTAAAGGTACGATTTATTGCGATTTTTTTAATACAATTCTTCAATCATCAAAGAGAGAACATAAATGAATGATGTTTTGAAGGTTCGATTGCTTCGTTGTAAAGCTGATAATTTGAGTAATAGATGCTGATGGTTTCATAAAAATTTATTAAAGCTACGATTTGTTGCGATTTTTTGAAAATAATGATTTACTAAACAAAAATGGGAATGTGAACGTCCTTTAAACCTTAATATCTCAGAAATTGAAAGGTACTTTGAAAATCCGATTACTTCACTAGAAAAGTCATAATTTAAGTAACAAATGCTGATATTTTGATAAGAATTTATTGAACGAATCAACAAACCAAAAATGGGTACATACAATTGCTTGATTGTAAAGCTGATAATTGGGGTAATAAATACTGATAATAGTTTCATAAAAATTCATTAAAGCTACGATTTATTGCAATTTGCAGAAAACAATTGTTTACTAAACAAAAATGGGAGTATACATGGTTGTCTATAAACCTTAATATCAAAAAATACTAAAAGATACTTGGAAAATCCGTGAAGTAATCTGATTTTCAAAATATCCCTTAATGTTTGAGAGTTTAAGATAATCATGTGTTTATCCAGTTTTTGAAGAAATCATATTTCGTACATTTGACTATTCGTCTGATAAAATAATTAGTGTAGGTTTATTAAAAAATGTTAAATAAAGTGACTAGAAATATATCTAAGTCTAAGTCTAGTTACTGCAAGTCACATTCAAATTTTTTCATTCGAAAAGAAGTTGACATTGATAAGGATTACCTTTATTAGTAAACTCTTAACATTCCTTTTATTTTCAATTATCGACAATTGATTTATTAACTTGGAAGGAAAATATTTTATATAATCGCGTCTTTACATAATGCAGGTAGAAAGTATCTTTTTAAGTTGGAAGTTGTGTTCGGTGTGATGACGGTTCAAGGCAGTAAACTGAGAGAACGGTAACTGATAACGAAGATACTTAAAGTCAGTTTCAGTTCAATTGAAACTCCAAACCCGATTTTAATGAGACAAGAAAAAGTTTTTATGTAATAAAAGTTCTTAAAGCTCTTAAAAAGTTTTGAGCTAAAAATGAACTAAAAATCTTTTGTTTTCTCTCAGATCATAGACATCTATACCCACACCGTTTGCAAATCGATGCGAATTTATGATAGGAACATTCTTCAATAATTGCAACGTAGCCAAACTGGCGATGAATTTCAATAGACGGCGCATAATTCGATCATTACCGTATTCATTAATATTAAGTAGGGGCGGCTTTAAACCGAACACTTTGAGATAGCGTCGGTTACGTAACTTAAAATACTTGTAATACAAAGATTCTGGTATGACGATGATCTGCATTCGCAAGTATTAAATACACCAAAGCAAACTCTCGTCCCTTTACCTTGACATATGCCAGAAGTGTTGATATTCCGTCACCACTTCAACACCTCTTGCGGTTACGTTTTGAATTTCAATTACAACGGTAAGTAAACTGTTAATGTTTTTGTGGTGTCAAAGAAAATGATATTTTCACAGATTTTTCCCTTTTTTATTTTGCGGTTAACACGATCGTTTAAATAATACTAAATAATTAAATGCCACAAGAAAATTATTCATTCATAACATCAACAAAGAAAGAATAAAGTTATATTAATTCACAAGAAGTGCTAAAACTACTTTGTAGTTCGGGCTCTTTTAAAGTTTGTAAACAATAATTAAAAGATTCATCGTCTATTTTTATTACATCCCATGTAATGTGCGTTTACGTTGGTGTTGTTGGTGTCGTCAATTCCCAAGCTGTCAAACTGACGCCGACTCGGTGATGTAAATCGCACATATGCATATTACATCACCGCGACTCTCTATCAACGTTCCGGACGTGTTGATTAAATCCTGAACTCCCGCCTGGTTTCAGGCTAAATTTGGTCATCGTCTTGCATGTCAAAACGCCATTATCGCGCGGTTCTAACTTGTTCAAGTATCTATATATATGTGCAAACCCGCCGGGTGGTTGCATTTAAACAGCTCGCGGACGCGTCTTCGTGTGCTAGCCGAAAATGGCCGTTTAATGTGCTCTCGTGTTAATGTAATTATAAACGACGCGATCATTTACACCTGCACGTTTCGGATCATCCGGCGATTATAAACAGTAAAAATCGATTAGATCCGTATTTGGACGGCGTCGAATCCCATGGGAAAAGGTGTTCAAGGTCTCCAAGCCTGGCGATATAGCAAATCTTATGGGAATTGCCTCCGGTAATAGGAGCTGTACGGAATCGTTTGAGAAAGTACTATCATAAAATTGTTGCGTCATTTGTAATTTGTCTGCGAAATATGAACATGTGGTTATATGTATGTAATTTTAAATATTCGGCTGTTTGTATATAACGTCATTTATAAAGAGATTTCAACTTTTCAGCAATAAAAAAAAACTTTGATTAAAAGGGTCATTGAAAAGATATCTCTGAGAAGTCTTATTTCCCAAAATACTGAATCTTTCCATAATTCATATGAAATTATTTATTTTACAAATTACGAACTATCTAATAAAAATAAAGGGATTTTAAAAATATCTCTTACTTTTTGAGATATTATGATAGAAAATCAGGTATTTGGAATAAAAAACAGTTTCAATCATTTTCAAAAAATCGTAATTAATTTTAGCATTTTTTATTCAAACTATGAGCTTTCTAACGTAGCAAAGGGATTTTCAAAATTTCTTTCTATGTTTAAGATATTATTGTTTATAGATAATCAGGTATACTCCCATTTTTGATTGAACTATTATTTATAAAAGCTTACGTAATAAATTGTGCAACCCACACTTACATAAAACTAAAGTTTTCTTAAAGGATAACCCTACCTTAATGATTACAAAAGCAGACAAAGGTGCTACAACAGTCATCATTAATAGAGATGACTATTTGGAAACATCAAAAAGTATGCTTAACGATGATAAAACATACAAAATTTTAAAAACATATCCTGTAATATCTGTACAAAATAAAATAATTCATAAGGAGAGTGTGCCTTTAAGACCAATAATTTCTTCAATTGGTGCTGCATCATACGAATTGTCGGGATATATATCAGACATCTTAAACCGCACTGTCAGTAATAGAGCTGACTGTAATGCCACCAACACTTTTCGGTTCGTGGATGAGTTCAGGAGTTACAGCTTTCCGGAAGAATACATTTTAATATCTTTGGATGTTGTAAGTTTATTCGTAGTCATTCCATTGGATTTGGTTAATCGCATTGTTAATGAGAGATGGGATATTATTGCTTCTTAGTTTAAAGATAATCTTCGACACTTCAATTTTTACGTTTGACAATGTCATTTACCATCAGATTGAGGGTTCCCTAATGGATCCAAAATATCACCGGTTTTGGCTTTGATTGTGATGGATTACGCGTTGGATGAGATCCATGGTGATAATGATTCAAAGTTTCGGATTAATTTTATTAAAGAATATGTGGATGATTTAATCTTGGGAGTTCACAAAGATGATGTTAACATAATTTTGGAGTCTTTTAGCAGTTTTCATCCGAGCATTCGGTTTATCGTGGAAATGGAAATTAATAACAGTTTACCTTTTTTGGATACAACAGTTATACGCAATTCAGTTAATAAAATTCAATCTAATTGGTACGTGAAACCAACATGCTCAAGATGTTATTAAGCTTTTACTCAAATCACAATTTTAAACACAAAATTTCTACAGTTCTGTGCATGAAACATAGAGTTACTAAAATTTGCGAAAAGGATTTTTTAAAAGAAAACTTAGAATTTCTTAGAAGTAATTTTATTAATAATGGTTATTCATTAAAATTAATCAACAAATTATTGTTTTCAACTTTTATTAACGTTAATAACATCTAACAGGTCAGTTTAACAAATCCAACTTTATTAGAAACTGAATCAGTTGTCTATAAAAAGCTTCTTTTATTGACAAATTGAGTGACTCCTTAAAGAAAACTCTCGCAGTCATTGAAAACATCAAAATTGTAGACTGTTATGAAAATAAATTAGCAAATCATTTCACTAAATTAAACGATAGAACTGAAAATAGATATAAATCTAATTTAATCTATTGTGTTTCATGCAATGATTGTGATGATAGATATGTTGACCAAACTTTTTTTTAAACATTTCAAAACATAAAAGTAATTGCCGGTAGTAATGTTCAGAACTGCAAACACACGTTTAACTTCGATGATGTTAAGATTCTGGACACTGAAATTAATTATCATAATACTAAGACTTTTCCTCGAAATGATTCATATCAACTACACCAAGAATGCAATCAATTTCAAAACGGATACACAGAACTTGAGTAATGTTTATACATACTTGTTTACAAAGGATAGAACTAACCATAACTTTAATTCAAACTTACACTATGATGATGCCATAATGTGTCTAATGAGTGTCTAATGACTCCACTGATATGATATTCTGAAGTTTGGTTTTCAAGTGATTTTTGTTGCTTTTAAATTTATTAATATCTTGTAATAGCTTAAACTTAGTAATATTATATTTCGTTTTTACCTTTGTATTCGTACAAATTTTGTAAGTTTTTAAAAAGTTTTAAATTTTCAAATGTTACCGCTTTTAAAAATCTCGCTTGGTCATTGATTCATTCTTGGTCATGCGCAGTGTATTTATTTTGAACTGAGTTTGCAGTCACGAACAGGTTTTTTTTTTTTAATTTATACTTTTATAGCAATTCATTTCTCCATTTTATTGGTCCAAAATTTCTATCATCTATATAATGTCATCTATTTTACAATTTTAAAAGTTAAACTCAGTTTTTTTAAAATGTTTTAATGTGTTCAATGTTTTTAGGTAACGTTTGTGACGATTTTTCATGATAGTTGGCGTCAAGTAACACGTAAGTTTTTAAATTTAAAATTTTTTCGTCGTTGTAATTTGACACGTTGTTTCGATTTAACCTGATGTTTGATTCAAAATTTTTCCATTTTAGCAATTAAGATGCTCTCAGGAAGATGAATAAATTGCAATCGAAATTTTAGCATTTAAAAAAAGTTGTTTTAATTAACATATCTTGTAGACCGTTTATTCTGAATAAATTCTGTACTTGTTAAGATTAAGACAATCGAGTAATTTACATTTTTGAATACACAATTATTTAAAAAGTAATCGCAATGTATAAATAAATCGGATTTTCGGTGTTTGAGATATTATGGTTTAAAACCAATCAGGTATGTTCTCGTTCTTTTAGTAATTGTTTAGTAAACAATTATTAAAAAAAAATCATTCATTCGTTATTCAAATTATGAGCTTTCTAATTAAACAAGTGGAGTTACAAAACATCTTTTAGATTTTGAGATATTATGATTTAAACATATTCAAGTATGTTCCCATTTTTGTTTAGTAAGCAATAATTTTTAAAAATCATAACAAATCGTAACTTTAATATATTCTTATAAAATTATCAGCATAGATTAGTCAATTAATGAGCTTTGAAGTGAAGCGAACAGATTTACAAAATATCTTTCTGGTTTTGAGATATTAAGGCTAAAATACAATCATGTATTTCTCATTTTCTTTTATTAAACTATTCTCTTCAAAAAATTCCAATAAATCACAGCATTAATGAATACATATGAAATTATCAGCATTTGTTGCTTAAATAAGTTTTCCAATAATGTAATCGGATATTCAAAATATTTCTTAGTTTTATATTATTGTTTAAAAACGACCATGTTTTTTTTTAAACAGTTATTTTCAAAAAATCGCAATGTATCGTAGTTTTAATGAATTCTTTTGAAATTATCAGTATTTATTACTCAAATTATGAGCTTCCCAATTAAGTAATTGGTTTTACAAAATATCTTTAAACTTTTGAAATATTAGGATTTAAAGTACTAGCACTAACACTAGAACTATCACTAGAACTACTGAGTTAGAACCAGTTTCTGAAGAAGGTTGCAACATGGCATCCGAAACGTCAAACATTTTTTCAAAAAACGCACGGCGAAACCCGAAAGTTTCTAGTTTTAGATCTAGTGTTAGTGCTAGTGATAGTTCTAGTGATAGTTCTAGTGTTAGTGCTAATTTTAGTTCAATTAACACCGGTCGTGAAAGCCTTCGTACTTATATATTATTATTGTTGGAATTATAAGCTTTCCAATGAAGCACACGAATTTACAAAATATTTGCCTTTTTTGAGATATTAAGGTTTAAAGACAATCATGTAAGTTCCCATTTTTGATTAGTAAACAATTATTTTCAAAGAATTACAATAAACCGTAGCATTAATGTATTCTCATGAAATGATCACCATTTATTATTCATATTAAGAGTTTTCCAATGAAGCAAACAGATTTACAAAATATCTTTCAAATTTTGAGATATTAAGATTTAAAATCGATCATCTATCTTTACATTATTTTTGAGAAAACAATTATTTTCAAAAAATCGCAATGTATCGTAGCTTTAATGAATTCGTTTGAAATTATCAGCATTTATTATTCACAAAATGAGCTTTCCAAATAAATAATTGGGTTTAACAAAATGTCTTTTAAATTCTGATACATTAGGATTTAAAGATAATCAGATAATCATGATATTTTCCCATATCTTAAAATAAAAATATTGCAATCATTTTCAAATCAAAAAAACGCAATAAATTGTAGCTTCAATCAACTCTCATGAAATTATCAGCACTCATTAATCATTCAAAATCAGCTTTCTAATGTAGTAAATAAATTTCCTAAATATTATTTAGTTTCTAAGATGATTTTCAAAAAATTGCAACAAATCGGAGTTATAAAGAATTCTTCTGAAATTATCAGTATTTATTATTCAAATTTTGAGTTTTCCAATGAAGTAATCGGATTTACAAAATATATTTCACTTTTTGAGATATTAAGGTTTAAAGTCAATCAGGTATGTCTCCATTTTTGTTATATATTAAATAATATAAATGTAAAAGGATTTACAAAAAACCTTTTTGGTTTTGATATATTAACGTTAAAAGACAATCATGTATTTCCCATTTATTAAACAATTCCTTTCAGAAACTTCCAATAAATTGTAGCTTTAATGAATACATATGAAATTATCAGCATTACCTGCTCAAATGAGCTTTGCAATAATGTAATCGTAGCTTTAATGTATTCGTAAATGATCACCATTTATTATGACAATTATGACTTTTCCGATTAAACAAACGGATTGTAAATCTGCTTGTTTCATTTAATTTTTTTAGTTTTAATTTTTTTAATGGGAAGAAAATACATGATATCTCCATTATTTTTGAGTAAACAATAATAATAATAAATCTTTATTGACAATCTCAGAAACAGTACAGACTTACAGAATTTATACAAAATACAGTAATAATAACAGAAAATAAGCCAAACAAGTATTAATACTAAAGATGCCAGAAAGAGTCGAGTCAATATGTACCCACAAAGTGTATATGCTACTGTTTTTCATCCACCCTCAAAACGAGAAAAATAAAAACCTAAACACTATAAAATAAAATACAGTGTAAGTCGGTTTTAACGAACCCGGTTATAACGAACTAACGTAAAAGTCCGGAATATGTCTGTATTTAACATAATCTAAATAAATTTGTCTATAACGAATCCGGTTATAACGAACCTCTGGCTATAACGAACTGATTATTATTGAAGTGGTTCCGGGAAAGTTGTCAAAAGACAGAATAACGGTGTTGATTTGCGCCAATATGTCTGTCACTGAGAAGCGTAAATTAGTGGTCATAGGCAAAGCGAAAAATCGAAAGTGCCTTAAAAACGTTCGCACACTACCTGTAAAATATTATGCTAATTCTAAAGCTTGGATGACGGGAGATATTTTTACTGACATTGTGCACGAATGGGATACAGAATTAACCAAGAAAAAACGTAAAATAGCTTTGTTGGTTGATAATTGCCCTGCTCACCCGAACATCCCCAATCTAAATTCAATCCAGTTAATCTTTATGCCAAAAAATATAGGCAGTAAACCTCTCCAATTTAAATTCAATCCAGTTAATCTTTATGCCAAAAAAATACAAGCAGTAAACTTCAGCCAATGGATCAGGAAATAATTCATTCTCTCAAATGTCATTATTGACATTATCTTTTATTAATAATTGTACAAGGAATGGACTCTAATTTGTCTATTAAAGTGACATTACTTGACGGTATTAATTTTATTCATTAAGCATGGGAAACTGTCGGTGTTGACCCAACGATGAAGAAATGTTTGATGGAGAAGAAGATACGCCACTTATACAGTATATTTCAAAAAAATGTGCTGAAGTTAATCTTACAGAAGAGTATATAAAATGTGATAAAAATGTGGCAATATCTGAATTTTTAACGGATGACGAAATTGCCGCTACAGTCCTACATAAAGAGATTTGCGAACTAGACGATGAAGAGGAGGACAGTGGTGACGAGCAAGTTCAACCATTGTCAAATCGTTCCGCAATACAAAGATTGTATGAAATTCGACGGTATTTACAATTGATAGCATTACCGGAAAATATTTTAAATAATTTTGCTAGTGAAGAATGCTACATTGAGAAGATGTTTGCAAAAAATCCGCAAACTCAAATTAAAATTACAAACTTTTTAAATAAGTTATTTTTATTTTTTTTATTTTATTTGTATTGTTGAAATAAATGTATGTTCTCACTGATTTCGATTAATTTCTTTCCAAATTGTTTACTATCATTCAATTTAATGATTACATTGTCAGTTAAATTTAAATAATGTTATTTCATCATTTTTTCTTTAATAATTGGTTATAACGAACTCCGGTTATAACCAACCGATTTTCAGGTCCCTTGAGGGTTTGTTATATCCGGAGTATACTGTAATACAATTTCTACTTTTGTCAAAAAACTTCCCCTTGTTGCTGAAATAACAGTAGATGTATGTTATTTAAAATACTTTCTAAAATAGCTCTTATTTGTAGCAGCTCTTGTTGCTATGTATTTTTTATACAGGGTGTATAATATGTCTGGAATGTAGCGAATGTATGAATATATAATATTGATTATATATTCATACATATTATTAAAATACATATTATTATATACTTATTATTAAAAATTGACAGTTTTAATAATTATGAAATATTGACGATGTATGGGTACGGTGATAGAAAACGTGGATACACAAATTACACAAAAAGTTTACTGCCGAAAGCAGACGTTGGTTGCAATCACTAAATCTTTAAAAGATCTAATCCAAGATATGGAAACTACAACAAACTGTCGAAACTGGACTCCATTTATATTCAAAATAATTTGAAAACGATGTCTACAACTATCCATATTACTCAAAAGAATATGTCCGAAGAATAAACAACCCCAATTCTGGAGTTGTTCTTGAACCACCAAAAGCACATTTGATAGCTGTTTCAGCCATCCACTTTGTGGTAAGTTTTTAACATTTCCAGTGTTAAAGAACTGTAAAGTGAATGTGTTCGATACTCTCGATTGTATAATTTGTGTAAATATTATTGAACAGTGTAGAAACTCACTTTTGGTAGGTCTTCTATCTCCGTGAACCATGACATGATTCATACATTATTAATATTTCAATTCTTTGTGTTTGCTTAATTGTTCTATGTTTGTTTAAACTGGCATTTTTTGACACTTAAATCTGTCTACTACTTCATTTCAACGCCTACTATGATCATACTTGTTGATTTAATATTTTCAGAAAATGCATTTTTTCTCGATTTTGTTCTTGTATAACCATATGATGTCATCCCATAGGAAAACGAACGTTTAAAAAGTTGATTTTATGGCATGGTATTGAGAGATAGTGGCAATGCCTAACGTTGACATTGTGAACATCTGCTCGAAACCAAATTTTACGAATAGGGTACGAATACGGAAGACATTTGTATTATATAATACGATGAAACATATATAGAGTGTGTAATATACTCCTTTAAAAAAATATGGCACATTTAGCCAGCTAGCCCATTGCAATGTGTGAGACACTCTATCCCATTCTCGTAGACCATATATAAATCGCAAACATGCATTTTCAATTCTCTGTATTTTATATGTATCCACGCTATTTATACGGGGATGATAAAGCACATCACCGAAACTAAGAAGTGTTAACACAAGAGTATCACAAAATTGAAGTTTACGTTTTGTGTTTAAACAGGTGTCTATTGCTATACATCAATCATAAGGGTGAAACAAGCACGTGTAGTAATATATTAATATGTTTCCTAAACTTTAGACCACTATCCAATACATCCAAAATCCTATGCTATCTAACCTATGCCGTCGATGATGATGCTCAGAATATCTTTGGTTGATTCAAATACTTCATCATTAGCAAGCATCACAACAACAGCTTTTGTTTGATTAATTTGTAAACATTGTTTGTTGACTTCACTAATCTGTGTAGGTGTAAGCTGAGCAGTACTAGTCGAGAAGAGTATATCAAACGAAGGATCGGATCCGAGTTGTCATCATGACACAATTTGAAAACTACCAGATAACTTATTGTTAAACTTAACCAACTATGTACGACCCGAGACATTAGACCTATAAAAACCTACGGTGCTGTCTGAGACCCCGACATAATGCAGCAAAGCAAGCAAGATATTACGGAGTGTATCGAAAGCTTTAGAGAAGTCAAAAAGGTTCGTAAACGAATCTCTATAATATTTTCAAAAATTTTTGATAGGATAGTTAAAATGCTTATGGGCCTCAACTTATTTAAGTCCTTGAGATTATTCACCTTTTCAGTGGGAATAAAACTAGTGCGTTTCCAATGCTCAAGAAAGACAGAAATCTGGATATGGCACAAATGGGGCAAAATCGTTGGACAACACAACTGCACCATCTTCAGTCTTATACCATCCCTACCAGCGGCGCTACTCATTATAACATTTTGAATCAAGTAAATTTTCTCCTCATCAGTGAATGTAAATTTTCTCATCATCAAATTTGGAAACATTCATTAATTTGTGGGATTACGATAGAGCAAAATCTAGAAATAATATCAATATACCCTTTCATACGAGTTTGGATTGACAAGAAAAAATGATTAATTGCAGTGCTGTACAAATATGATTAGGAACTGAGCGATCGTTATTAGGAACAACACCTAATGTCGCAAAAGCTATATTGGCCAATGTACGTGTCTTTTTGCAACACCATTAGTATAGTTACGTAATTGTTTATAATAATTGAAATTATTATCATTTGGCTAAGATTAAAATTTAGAGTAAACTATATCCTTTAGTTTGAACATGAACTTAATAGTGTTTGTTATTCTCAGCGCAGTAAGTGCACTGGATCGTGCAGATCAAATAATCTAAGTATAGCGGTGTGTATCAATTATCAATATTTTAAAGAAAATGCTTCGACGGCTGGTAAAAACGAAGTAACGTAATCACCTTTAACATTCACTGTATTTATGTTGAAGTCACCCAGACACATTAACTCAGCGCTATCAGGAACAAAACTAGACAAATCATCTTCAAATGATGACAGAAGGAACACCAAATTGGCATGTGGCCTATAAATTACGCCAATTATTAAGGTAACATTCTTAAAGGTATTACGTCAAATTTAAATAATTTGTAATGATAACAATCCTTGACTTAAAAGGCAACTCCACCACGACCAACAAATAGATACTACTAACCGTGTAATGTATAGGTATCTAAAGCAGAGTAGGCATAAACCCAAGTTTCAGTCATACTAAAGACATCGTAATAATGGGACTGAACGTTCAAATGAGCGATCTTTACGCAGTATCAAATATCTAAAAATGCACAGATACTTATGTCTGAAGATAATAATTAATGTATTTATATTAAAGACGCAATTTTTCTTTTTGTATATAAAAAAGGAAAGAAAATAAGTACAGTATGAGAATACAAACAAAAGACTATGTAGTTTATAGCGCTAAGAAACTAAAATGCCAACCTTACATGCCATCTAATACCACGAATATCGTTTTATATCGACGAAAGATATAATGTGCTATAATATTTTTTTGTGCTAGGAAGATGATGACGCAGGGGTGGGTATGTCACAAGTAGGGAAGAGAGTTAGTTCTTCATAAATAGTAGTATGGATATTCCTATCCGTACCCTTAATTCCGTCGTCCGATGAATTTAATGAATATAGATAATGTGATATATAACGTAAATTTTTATTAACAACTGCTTATGAACAACTGATATATTTTTATATCAGAATATAATTTGAAATTCTTAAGTAGAGAATACGATAATATTCCTCAATACCGTAAATAACCATACAATTTCTACGTGTATAAGTTTTCAGATCATCCAATTTTCGGATTGCTCATCCAATACCTAAGATAATACATTGATTTTCCGGAATGTTTCACGCTGAGATACCTTAAATTTGTCCTATATTGAAAACACTTTATGTCATACTAATATTTCCACTATTTATTTCAGTCTTCTTTAGATTATACTAAAATGAAGTAAATAATTAATCAAAAACGACAATTCAATACAAAATCGAAAAACATGCAAAATTATGTTTTTTATTCAATACAATCATTAACGCTGTTGAAAAATAAATTGGTGATGCAAACAACTCAAAAATAACACAGAACACTAAAAATTTATAAGATGACGTTGAGATTTGTACAACAACACGAACATAACACTCGTCAAACGGCTATGCCACATGTATAACTTACCTTTTTGAAAAATTTTTAAAATCGTTTAAAGAGGTTCAATCTGTTGTGATAACTTGTGTCTTTATTAGAAGCTTTATCTAAAGATATTGCATTTTCAAAATCAAACAGATTTTGGTTGTGGTTTTTTCAGCCATTGTGGTGGTTTCTCTAACCATTGTTTAGTTTGTCCAATGTATTTTCAATTACATTTCTTACAATTAACACAACATATAAGTTCCGATTCTAGAATTTTTTCCGTTCCCCTTTTAATGTTGAGAAGTACTTATTCAATTTATTCGGGTAAATGTTGATGAGTATTAAACTATTTTTCCTTACAGGTACTCTAACTAATTCTGTTAATCCGGGAATATATGGGATCTTTTTATATTGTTGCAGTTGTTTGGATGTATTAAGATCTTGATTTATATAGTGTTGTAAATTTGTATTAACGCTAGAGCTAATACTAGACTTAGAACGAAAAACATATAATAAGTTCGATATTAATTTGAGTATCCGTTTTACCAGTATAGTAATATGTGTTGAAATTTAAATTAAAATTGGTAAAAATCTGTACTTTTTTACTGGTTTAGTTTATAAAGATCTGCCTTACATGTTTCGACTATTAGTCATCTTCAGATGCGCATAAGATGAAATAGTATTATTATAATTAATGACAAAAACAAAGTAACTTATTCGTCGTTCAATTAAGAAAGTTGTTCAAAATTTTTCATCTCAAATTATATTATAGTTTAATCACAATTTAGAAATGTATTTATAAAGGAAGGAAAGAAAATAGGGAAAAGGAAAAATGGAGGAGCCGCAGGGACCCCAAAATTTGCGACCAACATGTGCGGCTAGGTATGCTGGTCCTCGGTATTTTGGGGAAATAGGTTGTATAGACAGTTATATAATGGTATTTTGGAGTGAAAGACCTGGTCATTAAGGCACTCTAGGTGTGTGTTGGGTTTTATAAATTTTTCTATTTCATAAATTTCTAGGAGTTCTAATTTATAACTTTTGTTCTAAAGTATGATTATGTAAAATGAGATGATTACCGAAATTTGAAGTTGATCTTATTATATGTTCTTGGATTCTTGTTTTAAGGGCTCTCCCTGTTTCACCAATATATGTGACACCGCAAGTGTCACATTCTAGTCTGTAAACTCTATTCGATTCCAACAGGTCAAATCTATCTTTTGCACTATATAAATGTTTTTGTAAAGTGTAACTATTTTTGTAAGATATGTTTGAATTGAAAGGTCGATAACACATCATGATAATACATCATGATTGGTTTAAATTATGTTTGAAAGTGAATTTATTAATTAAATTATTGACAAGTGACAATGAAAAACCATTATTGATACCTATGTTGCTAATGATGTTAAATTCATTATTTTTTTTTCTGTCTCTGAGAGAGGAGTGTTAAAACATCTGAGTGAAAGTGTGAATTAAAAGGAATTATAGTACCTGTTTGCGTTGGTTTTCCAATAATTATAAATTTTAAATTCGATCGTGGAATCGGTATTAATTAAGGCACGATCCCGAAAATTTAATTGTTTGTCTTTTTTGACTTCTAAAGTAAAATTTTTGTTATTATGTAAATTATTTATGTATTTGTGAAAATCTTCAATAAGGTTTATACCGTCATCACTCTCAAACGATTGAGACATCGTCAACATATCTGCGCCACAAACACACATTATCGTTAATCAAGTTATTTTCATGCACAATTACATTTTTTAATTTACTTAAAGAGATGTCCAAGAGAAGGCCGCTCAAGGGGGAGCTCATCGGAAGTCCTTCACTATATTTATAAAATGTATTATTAAATTGGAAGAAATTCTGTTCTGTGCAGACTTTTGACAGGTTTAGTAAACGTTTAACATTTTCCCGGTCTATTTTATCTATAAGTAAATCTTTGGTTACATTGAGAGTTTCAGTTATTGGAATATTAGCATATAAATTCGTTACATCAGAAGATAACAAAGTAAAGTTTTTATGTAAAGTTAAATTATTTAAATATTAATAAGGTTTGAAGTTTATTGTTAGTTTGAAGAACTGAATCAAGAACTTGCAAATTCTGTAAGTACTGGAGTCTATTGAGGATGTAATGGATCTTATGGACAAATTATTTTGTAATTTGATGAGTGAATAAGCTAAGGGAGTTTTAGGGTTCATAGGTAATATATAAAAAGGGTTAATGTTATTTTCTTTCAAAAAATTTTCGGAATCTTTTACTACTTTCTTAACCCTCGTATTCCGGTGCCTGGGTCTATTTGGACCCAAATAAATTTTTGCGAGAAATTGTAATAAATAGATTTGTCGTTACTCAAGGAGTGCGTTAAGTTAGATCGGCGTCAAACGGACGTCCCGACGAAAAAACGACGAAAAAATATGTCTCGACCGTTTCTTTACAGCGCCAGGCGTCTGTCTGTGTAAGAGGCTATAGCGACAATACAATTGCCATTAAATTCTTGATTTAGTTCACAGAAGGTGTATTTTAGAGCAACGATCTACATCGAAAAATAAAATGTTTGCTAATTTTGTAAATAATAATGATGATTATAACAATGAAGTGTCTTCTGATGATGAATGTGCGTCATTGACTTTTAGTGATGCAGTACCAGAAGAAGAGGATTATGAAAGTGATGAGTTTAGTGGTGAAAATAGTAATAATATGTCACAATGTAAAGACCAAAATGTTTGTGGACGAACATGGAGATATATTTCCCCCACAAACAGAGATGCAGAATTTGGTAAATATGATGCAACACTCACAGCAAATTCTGAGGGTGTAGAAACCATGGAACAATGTTTTGATTTATTTATAAATGATGAAATCATGGACATTATAATTACTTATACAAATGAAAAAGCGGTTAAATATTATGAAATGTTTTCAAATAATATATGGAAGCCGGTAGACCGTGTTGAATTGAAGGCATTTTTTGGGATTTTACTAATTACTGGCC
This sequence comes from Onthophagus sagittarius, assembly GCA_036711965.1. Classification (NCBI taxonomy): domain Eukaryota; kingdom Metazoa; phylum Arthropoda; class Insecta; order Coleoptera; family Scarabaeidae; genus Onthophagus; species Onthophagus sagittarius. The sequence goes on from JASERS010000004.1 coordinate 45,690,614, forward strand.
GTTTTCGGGAATCACGTGAAAGTAAAAAAGATCTATGGAAGAAAAAGATTGCTTATAGTCGACAAATTTATCGAGCATCTATATCTCGTGATAGATTTACAAACATATTACGATTTTTGCGTTTTGACGACTTTCAGACACGAGAAGAAAGAAAAATGACCGATAAGTTGGCAGCTTTGAGAACCATTACAAATATTTTAACAAGAAATTGCAGAGATAATTACCGAGCGTCTAATGTAGGCACTATTGATGAACAATTAGTAACATTTCGAGGAAGATGTCCATTCAAGGTGTATATGCCGAGCAAGCCGGGGAAATATGGGCTGAAATTATGGGCCCTATGTGACGCTACTACATATTATTGTTGTAATTTTGAAGTGTATTTAGGAAAATGCGGAAACACACCGGAGAAAGGACAAGGACAACGAGTAGTTAGAGTTTTTTCAGAGTTTTGGAAGGGATCTAATCGAACTATCACAACCGACAATTTTTTTACGGATATCTCACTTGCAGAGGATTTACTCAAAGATAACATATTTATAGTGGGAACAATGCGGAAAAATAGAAAGGATTTACCAAAATCTTTGATAACAATATCCGGAAGAGCTCAATTCTCTTCCGATTTTATATTTTCTGAAAATCTAACACTTGTGTCGTATATCCCAAAACCGAGAAAATGCGTAGTTTTACTTTCGAGCGTTCATCGAGAACATGCTATTTCTGACGAAAATAATAATTACAAACCTAATATTATCAATTATTACAATTCAACAAAAAGTGGAGTGGATGTTTTAGATAAAATTCTAAGAGAATACACTTGCCGGAGATGTACACGACGTTGGTCTCTGTCGCTTTTTTTACATTATATTGATATTGCAGCCTATAATGCATTTGTACTATGGCAACTCAAAAATCCGAATTGGGCAACTGGTAACATAAAATCAAGAAGAAAACAATTTATAGAAAATTTGTCTGAACAGTTAGTTGCTGCAAACATAGATTCTAGAGCTAGAGCATTTGAAACCAATGCAGTAGTATTTTCGAGACACATTGTGGACGCCATCGAAAGTACAGGCCGAAAAATAAATAAACAAATGAGTACAACATTAGAAAAACGCTCAAGATGTAGCTTGTGTATTGGAAATGACAATAAATATAAATCAAAATGTGATGTTTGTCATAAATATGTATGTAATATACATTCAACATGTACAAAAAATATTTTGTGTACAAATTGTAATGATTTAGAATAAATATTTTTTATGTAATTTTTTTAAAATTTTATTTTTATGTATTATTTTATATCCCTAATAATAGTTCACCTTTAAAATAAAATAAGTCAAAATCATAATGGCAAAAGCTTCATTTTTTATATTCTACGTAAACAAAAACTGTTCGGGTCTCGGTTGACCCAGGCACCGTCCGCAACGGTTGGCGAAACGTCAGTACTGCGAGGGTTAACTATGTTATGAAAAATTCTTCTAGTTCTAGTTTTAGTTTGATACCAGTATATAACAATTTAATACTGAATTACAACTAAAAATAAAGCCAACACTAAGGCTAAAGCATGGTTAAACATGATTATTTTTTTGGTGAGCTTTGTTGTAATTACTTTTAAATTTTTATAAATACCCATCCTAGGTAATAAAATATCCCTCCCGGTATATACTCAGAGTATATACCTAGGGTATATTTCCTTGAAAATAAATACCCGGGTATTTAACAACACTGAATATTATCCAATTTTGAAGTTCATATAGTGAATAAAGATTTTGAATAAGTTCATAATAAGTTGACTTAATTAAAAAAATTTTTTTTTAATAAATTTAATAAATTTTAAAGAAATTATCAGCATTTAGTGCTCTAATTACAAGCTTTTCAGTGGGATTTTCAAAATAACTTTTAGTTTTTAAGATTTTTGGTAAGTAAACACATATTTGTTTATTATCTCAAAAACTAAATGACATTTAGAGAACCTGTTTACTAAATTACATCTAGCATAGCTACACTAATTATCTCATTACACGAATAGTCAAACCCATGACGGAAACACGAATACGTACGCGTAATTGTGGCTCTCAACATCTCGATTAACCCGGGCATTTTTATGGGCGCTTAACTCACCGTCGACAGTTACGCATCTTGTGTAATATGTGTACCGCAAATTCAATTTACAACGGCAAACCGCAGAAAGCGCAGGCAGAACTGCGCGTGTAAGTCAATTTTGTATGTTCGAAATGGTATTTGCGAGTGAAAACTGTGGTTGAATGTTTATCTTTTATGTATCGATCTGTTATAACATCTGTTAAATCAAGTTTTACCGCGTACAGTATTGAGGAAGTATTGGGGTTTCAATTCTACACATATTTTCAATTATAAAGTATATGTAACGATTTTTACTTGTAGCTCATAAGATGAAAATAATTTAGAATTTAACCCAAGCACATATCGCTCAAGATCGGCTGTATATTATATAAGATATAAGATGGCTTAATACAATGAAGTAATAGAATATATCGCTTGAAATGGAAAACGATTAAACGTAGTTTTACGCCTACGTTCATCTATTAAGGCTGATATTTGCCATAAAAAACATCTTACAACCGTGTTAACTCTTTATGCAAGTAAAATTACTGTCTAATAGAATGTTAAAAACCATAATTCACACGCATACTAACCCGATCCGGATTTACCATTCTACACACACAAGGATTTCTCCGTCTCCGTTTTCTTCCCACAGGGATGCCGTGTTTTCAGTAAAACTGCTGTATGACAAACGACCGTACGAACAATTTGCAATTAGCATTGCGTAGGTCGGTTACTAAGTACGTATTTCAGTTAACACTTTCAATTATTTATACTTGCGCGTCCGGTTTTATAAATTTATTGCTTCGATCAGCATTTATTTAGTGTATCAAGTTATGCAAGCAATTTTATGGATCTAAGTCGTTGTGCAATCGGGAGGTTCCTGGACGGAATTCAACATCCTCATTGATAAGAGTTACTGTAATGTGGAGTTGTGGGCTCATGACGTCCTTCTTTTATGTAACATTTTCTTGGTGGTATTTTGTTCGGGACACTATTCATTCATGGAAAGTTTCGCAATCTCCGTTCGGTCATTCATAACTTGGAAGATGCGTGGAGACCCGTACGTAACATCGCCCACGCAAATCTCTTTTAATTGAATAAGACGAACCTTCCGTTTTCATTTTTCATTCAACAAGATAACCATTTCTTTGCTACGCTTCTGCCTGTGGGCGTAGAGGAAAACTTCCCCACAGAAGGGAAGGAAATTCGCCCACGATAATTGCATTTCGTAAAACTTTAGATAAATGTTAACATAAGAATTCATTAAAGATGCGATTTATTACGACTTTGTGAACTCATTTAACTTGTGAGTATCTGATAGTCCTTAAAATCTAATATCATAAAAACCAAAAAATATTATAGAAATATGTAATAAAAATATTTATTACTCATTATTTGAGTAATAAATGTAAATAATTTCAAAAGAATGCATTCAGGCCACGATTTTTTGCATTTTTTTTTTTTTGAAAATAACTGTTTACTCAAAAAAATTGGAAAATACATGATTGTCTATAAAGTTTAATATTTCAAAAACTAATTAAAAACTCTCATAAACTCATATTTCAAAAACTAATTAAAAAAACTACTTCATTGGAAAGCTTATAATTTGAGTAATAAATGCTGATAATTTCAAAAGAATTCATTAATGCTACGATTTATTGCGATTTTTTGAAAATAACCAGGTTCATCTTTATATTATAAATTAAATGTATTGAAAAAACAATATTTTGTTAAAAAGATGATATTATTTTTAATTATCGGTGCTACAAATTTGTTTCGGTTATTACACTGTCATCAGGCACCACGTCTAATTGTTAATTATTTTTTTTTTCATAATATAGGTGGCAAAACGTTTTAAGACGAGTCAACACGTTGATGTAGTTTTGTACTCCTACTAATTTGTCACATATTAGTATTAAATGTTTTTTAACTGTTTACCTTAAATTTAATATTTCTTTGTTATTTCTTGATTTAATAAAAATGTCAATTGTTTGTAAACACGAAATTATTGGTTCGTCTTAAAATGTTTTATCGCCTACATTATCAAAAAAATTTATTAACGATTCGACCTGGTGCCTGATGACGGTGTAATAACCGAAACAAGTTTGTAGTACTGATAATTAAAAATAAAATATCATCTTTTTAACAAAATATTGTTTTTTCAATACATTTAAAACGTATATGATTGTTCTTAAACCATAATATCTTAAAAGTGAAAATATATCTTGAAAATACAATTACTTCATTGGTAAGCTTATAACTTGAATAGTAAATGCTGATTATTTTATAAGAATTCATTAGAGGTTCGAATTATTACGATTTTTTGAAAATTATTGTTTACTTAACAAAAATGGGAACAGACATTGTTGCCATTAAACCTTAATATCTCAAAAACAAAAAAATATTTTGAAAATCCTATTACTTCATTGCAAAGCTCATTATTTGAGTATTTATTATTGATAATTTAATAAGAATGCTTTACAGTTCCGATTTATTGTGATTTTTTGAAAATGATTGATTACTTTTTTATTTAAAAAAGGCAAATTACCTGATTATCTATAAACCTCTTACAAACTAAACGACGTTTAGAAAATTTATTTACTACGTTAGAAAGCACAAATTTTGAATGAAGAATGAGTGTTGATAATTTCGTAAGAATGCATGAAAGCTGCGAATTATTATTATTTCTTTAATAATTGATTCTTTCAAGACAGAAAAATAATATAGCTTAACATCTCAGGAACTAAATTATAATTAAAAAATCTTTTTACTTAATTGAATAAAACGAACTTTCTGAATTAAATATTCATTCAACAAGGAAAGCGTTTCGTTGCTACGGTTCGATATATGTGGGCGTAGAGGAAAACTTCTATACCAAAGATTTAAACAAAAAATAACAAACGCCCGCGGAAGGGAAGGAAAGGAAACGAAAGCAAATTCGCCCACGAGGGTTGTTTTCCATGAAACTTGAAATAAAAGGAGCTATTTATAGATTTGATTGGAGACTTAGGAGACTCCGCAGTTTACTTTATCCCTTTTACCGAGTACGAAAATAACGAAGTCGAAGTTGTGTCGTTAAGATATGTAAAGATGTTTCGTAATTTGAATCGAAGGTAAATTTAGTTTATAGAAAGTTGTGTAATGGTACCCTAAGGTGTGCATGATCTGCATAAACCGTTTTGAATAAATAATTATAGTATTTCCATTTTTAATAACGTGTTAAAGTAAAATAATTCAAGGCCAAAAAGCAGCTTGGTGGGCAATGAGATCCTCTTCTGCGGTAATAATAATAAATAACGATGTACCACCGTTAGAATCAAACCATAATATCTGAAACGCTGTGTTTGAACGCTAGACTGTGTTTAACACCGTTTTTATTACACTCATCCCTCACGATGCGACACGACCTTAACCTATAACGTAAATTATTGGTTACCTCCTAGTTATCCAACTCGATAACCGTTAAAAGTACGACTGAATTAATAGGAACGATTTTTCAAGACGATTGATGGTGTTAATAAATCCATTGTGCACACGCACTTGAATTTATACAGGGATATCGGCATGCATAAAATCGACACGAAGCGGTAATAATAATAAGCCAATTATAATTATCGCTTATGGGAATTTCTCTTTGCCTGTGAAAACCATTTCTGACCTCAACTCCGTGACGGTTAAATTGTTTACCTAATTCGCGTTATTAATTTTAAGATCGAATGAGGGACGGGGCTTTGTGTAATTTCCGAGTCGCGCTTATGCAATATAAAGATAACAAATACCGTACCTTAAGAGTTTGCGGTGAACATAGTGC